>CM053611.1:101895331-101937452 GCA_028646535.1 Procyon lotor
GAGCACAGAGGATTTGTAGTACAACAAAACTATTCTCTGTGATACTATAATGGTAGATATATGACATTATACATTTGTCAAAACCCAGAGAATGCACAACACCAAGAGTGAACCCTAATGTAAACCATGGTCTTTGGATGGTAATGAGCACTGATTTAGGTTCATTGATTTTAACAAATGACCACTCTGGTGTGGTTAATAGTGAGGGACGCCATATGGGAAAGAGGCAGGTGGGGGTACACATGGGGTATATGGAACAGCTTCTTGCTTTCCACTCACTTCTGCTGTGAGTCTAAAACTGATCTAAAAAATAGCTTGTAGAAAAAAAACCAGAGTAGGGTACTTGGGTGACACAGTCGGTTAAGCAGCCAACTCTTTGTGTTGTGTGCGACTCTTGGTTTTGGCTCAGGTTCTAACCTTAGGGTCATGAGATTGAGCTGAGCATGAGCCTGCTTGGGACTCTCCCACCCTCTCTCTGTGCCTCCTCTACTCTCTCTAAAATAAATAAAGAAATCTTTAAAAATATTTAAAAACCAGGGTGATATTTAATAAAATCTTAGACTACAGAAGGTCTTTCTAAGAATGACTTAAAATCTAGAAGCCATAATGGAAAGGCAAATTTGATTACTTTTTAATAAAAATTGAAGACTTCTTTAAGGCTGTGATATTGTGATTTATAATAAATATATATTTGGGTTTTGTCTATGGTTCCTGGCACAGAGCTCCTAAACTCCTGTAATTTCCTAAGTGATAAGAGCACTAGGAGTATCTTTTGTTTTAATATTTGGTCTTTGACCCCTGTTCCTGACACAGAGGTCCTAAATCCACTGGAATTTTCAGGGTGATCAGAGTGCCTTTTGTTCTATGAGGTGACTCTTGGTGGGCTCCTAGATAGCTTCAGGATGGGGACTGGTCACCAGAAAGACCAAGGCATGATTAGAAGCCTGGAACTTTCAGCCCCACACCCAATCCTCCTAAAAGGGGAGAGATACTAGAGATGGAGCAAAGGATCAATCATGCCTATGTGATGAGGCCACCATAAAAATCCCAAATATTTGGGGTCCAATGAGCTTTTGGGTTGGTGAATATATGTACATGCCAGGAGGGTGACATAGACCAATTCCATGGGGACAGAAACTCTTGCACCTGGGAAACTTCTGGGCCTCACCCTATGCATTTCTTCATCTGACAATTCATCTGCATCCTTTCTCATATCCTTTATTATATAATAAACCAGCAACTTGAAGTAAATATTTTTATCACTTCTGTGAGCTGTTCTAGCAAGTGATCAAACCCAAAGAAGGGGTGATGGGAATCCCAGTTTCTAGTGGTAGGTCAAAAGTACAGGAGACAACCCAGGACTTGCAACTGGCATCTGAAATGGGAGGTGGGGGAAAGGGAGCTTTGGGGACTGAGCATACAGCCTGTGAAATTTGATGCTATCTTCAGGTAGACAGTGTCAGAATTGAGTTAAATGGCAGGACACCCAGCTGGTGTAGCAGAGAATAGCTTGGTGTGTGGAAAGCCCACATCTCTGCTGTCAGAAGTAAAGTGTGACTACAGTGTGAGAGGAAAAAAGAAACAAAGGAAGAGCAGTGTGTTTTCCCTTCAAAAAGGAAAAAAAAAAAAAGCCATAAAGTCAAAAATTAAATGAAAAACTGAAAATAAAGAAGCAGACAATGGGCTAATCATTTAATAGCCAAACAGCTCTTAGAAACTGGTAAGAAAGGGGCACCTAGGTGGCTCAGTCAGTAAGCCTCTGCCTTCGGCTCAGGTCATGATCCCAGGGTCCTGGGATTGAGCCCCTCCTCGGGCTCCCTGCTTGGCAGTAAGCCCTCTTCTCCCTCTCCCACTGCCCCTGCTTGTGTTCCCTCTCCTGCTGTGTCTCTTTCTGTCAAATAAATAAATAAAATCTTTTAAAAAGAAAAAAAGAAACTGGTAAGAAAAAGATGAGAAAGCAGAAAAAAATGAGCAAAGGACATGAATAGAGTTAATAATAAAAAAGAAACACAAATTCCCAATAAACACTTGAAAAGTTGTTCTAATCTTACCTATAATTATCATGGTACAAAGTAAAACAAACTTTTCCCACCTCTCAGACTGACAAAAATGCACAAGACGATAATATTCAGTATTTGCAAAGAGAGGATATGCTTTGTGGATACAAATTGGTGCAACTCTGGGGAGGACAATTTAGGAGGACTTTTCAAAATGAAAAATAAATATAATCTTTTGGTGACTCCACTTTTAGGACACCATCATATAAAATATGTATAAGAGCCATTATTACAATATTGCTTTTAATAGACAAAAACATAAAAATATTCCTAAATGATTACCAACAGGGGGTGGCGAAATAAATGAAGATTCATTTATGCATCAAGAATACAGATATACAGTTATACAGACTGCTGTATATAGATAGAGATAGAGAAAGGTATCCATAATCTACAGTTTAGCGAAAGAAGATTTGGGACAATATACATTAAATGACTGCACTGATTACATAAAAAGATGTCCAAGATGTATTGCTTAGTTCACAGCATGCTGTGGAGCAGTGCATACTGAATGGATCCCTTTAAGTAAAAGAAATGCACGGACACAGAAAATCTCCCTACCAAATCTCGAAGAACCTAGTTAGTAATGGATGCCTCTGAGGAAAGGAACAGAAGATGTATCTGCAAGTAAGAAGAAACTTTTTCACTCTTTACTCTTTTGTATCGTTTGATTTTTCCCTGTAATTATCTTCCAACTTAAAAAGAATAAAAATACAAACATGAAAATATAAAAGGACTTTTAAGCATGAAGTAATGATGCAGGAAAGAAGTAACGGGATGATGAATTAGCATGATTAGAATAGGTATAATTTCCATTTCCCTAACAGCTATGATGAGTTCAAATTTTTGTAAATAAAATAAATGATATGCTAACAAACCCGAGGATAAAAACTGTTTACTCTTCATTTATCAAAACAGTAAAAAGAGGCAGTAGGAAATAAACATTTATCTTCCATCACTAGCAATTTAGCAACTCACAACTAGACTGAAGGCTTTGGTCAGCTTTAATTTTGTGTGAACCAATTCGTAGCATCCCTATCTGTTGCTATAGAAACAACTGTGACCCCCCCCCAAAAAAAACCATAACCTTTATTGTTGAATCTCCTCAAATAAGAAAAGAGGAAGCCTTTCAAGGTGGTGAAAAGCTACATATAACCTCATTAATTAGCAAATTTAATAATAAAGATTCTGGACAGTATGCAGAGAGAAAACATATCCGTGCCTAAGTGTCATACATTTCCAGGCTTTTCTTAGTTTTGAAAGTACCACAGGCAAGCACTGTTCTGCTTTTGAAAGCCCTATTCTGTTAAGAATTTTATTTACTGCTTTTAGATCATTCTTTCATTTGTAGAAACAGAATAAAGAGGTTTCTATTTAAAGTTTTTAAAAGATATTTTTAAGCACCCTTCATCTGCCTAAGCAATCAACAGTATCATTTCTATTTCGTTCTTATTAAGAACATGAGAATTTTAATGTAGATGTAGTACATTTGGCAACAACAATTAGATTTTACTGTTTAGCCTGGTAGGTGTTGTCTTCTGCCACAAAAGGAGACTTCAGAAGCGGACATGTTGGGTTGCATCAAATGTTCCTGACAGTAATAAGAGGAGATGCTTGTCAACAGAATGATGGAATCTTGTCACGATATAGTAGTAATGAATTGAAAAAGAAAAATCCAGCTTTAAACTTCTTTTGAGAGAAGGGCACCATTTTTTGCTAACTGATGTAAGATGCTGAATGATGTAAATCAGTTATAGTGGGTTCCTCTTAAGTAAGAGAAAACCGTAATAATGAGAATTTGAAGACTGATACAAAAAAGCTAGATGGCATTTTATGCCTTTGTTAGGGTCCAAAGTATATAAGATTATTCAGGTCTATTTTCTCCCTTAAAAGCCAGCAGCAACAAATAAAACTGATCTCAAATTTAAGAATCATTTTTACTTAATGTCATATCTTTCAAAATAATCTGATATAGGAAAGATGTTAGGGTTTGAAGCCAACCTCTAAGAAAGAAATCTTGAGATGTCTTTGGTGTAAAAAGATGGTTTTATTAAAGCACGGGGATAGGACCCATGGGCAAAAAGAGCTGCACTGGGGTCGTAAAGAGTGACCGATATATACTTTCAAGTTGGGAGGGTGTTAGGGATGGTGTAAGCCTCCCAGGTATTTTGGAAAAAGGTTTCCAGGATCCTGAGGGGGGTTAACTACTGTTGGGAAAAGTCACTTATTATTGTTTAGTAAACCCTCAGTGGGTCATATGCTTGGAAGATGATTGCCAACATGTATGGGAGGCGGGGATGGGAGGGTAGAAGTAAAGGAAATTTCCAAAGGAATTTTTATATGTTAAACAAAACTTACAGGGTCCTGGAGGTTGGGCTAAGATTACCTTTTGCCCTTGGCAAGTATTAACATCTAGGCAGCTGAGTCCCTAGAGGAATGTCACTCTGCCTGTTTCAAGGACTTGTCAATGGGCTATAAATAATAAGGAAATTTAATGACTCTTCTTCTGCCTTTGTTTCCCACATCATAATCTACAGATTTTCAGTCTGTAGGCTACTATGTAATTAAGGAACAGTGAAATTTTAATTTTACGTACTTTTCTGAGCTACTAGAAAATCAGGTAAATCCAATATCTAACTGGATTCCGGAAAAGGGTTGGGAACAGATGGTCAATAAATAATTCCAGCCACTCTCATTAGAATGGTGGCAGGCCAAGTGGAAGACCAAATAAGCCTCTCTCACAATAAAGGGAGAGAAGGAAGTTAATATGGAGTGTCTACTACTCAGTCATTTCTTCAGTAACAAATATTTGGCAAATGAAGATTCAGTAATGAGTAAGACTAAATTGGTCTCTACTCTCAAGGAGCTTGCCTTAGAAGGAGAAACACACATAAAACAGAAAAACAAATGAGTGAATGAGATAATTGCAAATAATCTTGAGTTAAACAGATTTCCAGTCAAGATGATTCTATAAGTTCACACTTTGGGGATACCATCCCTCCCCAAACACACAGCAACAACAGAGAAAATACAAATGTTAAAATTAAAGACACAGGTCATTCTCAGAAACAAGATGAACATCTTCATGGATGAGAGCATGAATAGAAACATAATGGTAATCAGAACATACAAGGAACTCTCAAAACTCAACAGTGATAAACAGTTCAACTAGAAAATGGGTAAAAGATCTGAACATACATTTCACCAAGGAGGAGTTATGATGGTACAAAAGAGCACAAGAAAAAAATGCTCAACATCATTAGCTACTTGGGAAACACAAATTAAAACCACAATGTGATATCACCACAGATCTATTTGAATAGGTAATGGCAAAAATTGGTGAGGACGCAGAGAAAATGGATCTCATACACTGCTGGGGGAATGTAAAATGTTATAGCCACTCTAGAAAACTGTTGGACAACTTTTTTTTTTTTTTTAACCAAATTTAGTATGCACTTACCACACACCTCAGCAATCACATCCTTAGACATTTATCCTAGAGATATGAAAACTTCACAACCTGAATGGATCTCAAGAGTATTATGTTGAGTGGAAAAAAAAAAACTATCTCAAAAGGTAACATATTGTCTGAGTCCATTTACATAACATTCTAGAAATAATAAAACAATAGAGATGGAGAAAAGATCAGGGTTATTGGGATGAGGTGGTTGGGGAGGGCAAGAGATGAGGTGGACAGCACAACAGACCCCTGTGGTGTGGACATAATACCTCTGTATCTTGATTTTGGTGCTGGTCACATCACTCTTTACTTGGAATAAAGTTGCATAGGAAACTGCCTCCCCCAACCCGACACACACACATAAATGCAAGTTAAAAAACTGAATGCTGAACTGAAAATATGGAAACTGAGTAAGGCCTGTAGTCAGTCAGCAGTAACATTGAGACGACCAAGTCCTTGTTTCGATATTGTCCTACAGTCACAGACGACGCCAGCAGTGGGGATGCTGGGTACTCGGTGGGGACACTGTACTATTGCTGCAGCTTCCTCCAAGTCTATAATTTTATTTCACAATAAAAACGCTTTTTTTTAGATGAGGGGAGAAAGATGGACTGTCCAACAACTTAACTATTGTTTATCTACAGGGGTGCAAAGACAATAAAACCCCTGTCTTGCACTATACAGTAAAATTCTAGAGGACACAAGGATTCCATTTAGAAGAAAAAAATAAGACATCTTTATTATATTAGCATAAAAAGAATTTCTTAAATAAGATGTTTTTAAAAGCATCAGCTATACAGGAAAACTTTGATAATCTAACCTTATTCTTATTTAAAACTGTGTATAACAAAAAACGACAAAAACAAAGTTCAAAGACAAGCACCATTTCTCTTAGAACACAAAAAGCTGCAGCCTGAAAGGACAAGGAAGCAAATTTTCCCCTTGGGGCCTTCAGGAAGGAATGCGGCCTGAAGACACCTTGATGGGAGCCCAGTGAGGCCCATGTCAGACTTCTAACCAACAGAACTGTAAAATAACCCATTTGTGCTGATTTAAGGCACTGGGTTGGTGGTAATTTGTTACAGCAGCAACAGGAAACTGCTGCCAGTGACTTACCTCTGTGGATTTCCAAGCATTAATCTTGACTGGTAGTGTTTCCTGGGACAACACGGTTCCACTAGGCAACTGAGTGTCTTGGCACTGTTCTTGTTTCATTCCTGCCTTGGAAGCGTTTTCTGTCAACGACATAAAGCTAAATTTCACTGTGGCAAAAAACAGTAATGTTTTTACATTAGCTCACAATTTTTAAGCTAATTACTTCTGAAGATCCATTTTATCTGCAACAGATACATCATCTGTCGACGGTCATTTTAGTATATCCCTTCATAATAACTGACAGATCCAGGCCGATTTAAAAATACAACCTTGGGGGCTCCCGGGTGGCTCAGTCATTAAGCGTCTGTCTTTGGCTCAGGTCATGACACTCATCCCAGAGTCCTGGGATGGAGCCCCACATGGGGCTCCCTGCTCTGCAGGAAGCCTGCTTCTACCTCTCCCATTCCCCGTACTTGTGTACTCTCTCTCGCTGTGTCTCTCTCTGTCAAATAAATAAATAAAATCTTAAAAAAAAAAAAAATACGACTTTGATTCTAGCCTTTTCTCCCATTAACAATTTTATTGTATGCTTTATTATTTGAAACATATTTTTAAAAACAAGGCACAATACGGTGTAGAAA
This sequence comes from Procyon lotor, assembly GCA_028646535.1. Classification (NCBI taxonomy): domain Eukaryota; kingdom Metazoa; phylum Chordata; class Mammalia; order Carnivora; family Procyonidae; genus Procyon; species Procyon lotor. Next base: position 101,902,585 of record CM053611.1, read on the forward strand.
ATTATAGTCTGAAAATTATCCTTAGCAAAGCAGGAATGACAACTAGAATTATCCTAATATTTAAAAGAACTTTATTACTGGAATGTGAATTTCATGTGTTCATATATGACGTACAGGTTGTATGATGAAAAAGCACTTTTAAACAAAATTTAAAACTTTTTAAACAGGCTATGCCAGTGAAATGAGAGACTTCTGTTTGTATGTTTTTACCGAATTTAATGGTTTTGTAGTTGCCATTTTCCTTTCTACCTTTTCTTTTTTCCTGGGTGGGGAAGAGCAAAGGTATAGGGGGAGAGAGAATCCCAAGCGTGCTCTACACACAACATGGAGCCTCTCGTGGGGTTTGATTCTCAGATCACCCTGAGATCATGACCTGAGCCGAAATCAAGAGTCAGATGCTTCACTGACTGAGCCACCCAGGCGCCCCTCCTTTCTTTCCATCTAATTACCGCGTAAACGAAGTATTAGCACCGACTCTCTCTCAGGATATTACTGGGTACAATAAGTAGTGTAAGGAAGCTATCTTCAAACTGGTACCACTGGGGGTACTTAAAGACTTCCCAAGGGCCAGGTGGGCATAGATAGTTTTAAAAGAATCAATGTTCAGATCTACTACTTTAATATATACTCTTTCCAAAAACTGATCTAAGAATGCGACTATGTGGAAGCATCAGGCTAGTTCTTTCCTCTTCCCCTTTCATTGTCAATTTGCTCCCACTTTACAAAGACAGACCCATCTTCTACCCATCTTATTTCAGTGCATCTTCCTTTATGCTGCCGGCCTTAGAAGCTCTAAATGCCAAACAATAGTAGAAAGGACTGGAATAGGGAAGCCTCCTTCAATCAAGGCAGGAAAAACCCAAAGTAAAGCTCCAAAATTTGTCCTGTTTTACATATATTTCTCTTAATGGCAAAGCATGACCTAAATAACACAGTATTTCGGTCCACAGTGGGATGTTTGGTATTCAGATATACTATGGTATGGAAGAGCAGGACAGTTGACAAGTTTCACTTAATGTCCTGTGCTTTTTATCCCCCAGCTATTGTCCAAGAATGCATCATTTCTGAGGAGGAGTCCCACGAGAGGACAGAAGGAAAGCACAAGCATGGGAGACAGGGCACCTTCTTTCATCAATGAGACAGACTTAGGACAAGGCTCCACACCTTAGCCATCTCCCCTAGGAGAAGAATTCAGGAATGTGAGCACAACTACGGTGATGTTTATTTGAATGAAGTAAGATGTCTTCTGAAAGAAAGTTGAAATCTGATCTGACAGACCCTTTTGACAATAAGGGCTGGCTTTGCCAACTAGGCAAATATGGTCAGTAGTTTCCAAAAATGGGATGAACCGGATCTGTAGTTATGAAGAATCACTGAGACATAAAGCATATGAAACAATAATTATCTCAAAAATTATCATATTGACAGGTATACCACAATGAATGTTTTTCTTTTTCACACTTGGTGAGTATATTGCATTAAAGTGTAACTGGCAATAATTAATAATCTGACAAATTTTAGTCAAGGTTTTGTTTATATTATTCCCAGAAACTGAGAAAGTCTATCACTCCTAATGACTGCTTAACAAATCTTTTTCTAAGTGGGTTGTTTCCATTTCTTTGCTTTCAACACACTGAAGACAGACCTAATCAAGTCAACAGCTGACAAGAGATGAAAACCATTTTTATAATAAATTACTATATAATTCTGGAATGTTGCTTATAAGGAATACAATGAACTGACCGAGATTGCTATAATAAAACCCCTTCTATTCTCACCTATTCTATGTGAAATTATGCGAAATTTTATGTGAAAAAGTTGTCTCAGCATTTCTATCCATAAAATTGTAAAAGAGAAACAGAATTTACGCTGAACCCTGCTTATTTCCGCAGTAAGTAATATTCATAGGTGGGCAAACACACAGTTGCATGTATCTCACAGAAACATGTATTTCCAACAAAATGGTATTCTTTATGTTTAATGAGTATTTATAAAAATTTATAATACACTTACGTGGTTTTGGTTCTGATCAATTACGTGCTAAAGGTAATCACGATGATAAATCAATCTAAAAGAATATTTTACCACTTAAAAGCCTCTGGTCCTAGAAAACTGTAGACAAATAATTTCAATGTATATAGATGTTTGATGTAGAAGACTTTCAGGCATCAAAATACTTTCTATTAGAATGAAATCCTGCAAGGGATGTGGAGGAGAAATATGACTTCAAGGAGAAAAGGAAATTACATGATGTAAAGCTTCTAACAGTTGGAGTGTGTTTTTTTTCAAATGAATGGCTGCAGGGAGCAGTCACACAGCATTTAGGTTCCTTTAGATACGCTTAAAAGTCTCACGGAACTGTTTCATTTTGTTTTCTTTTGTCCTTAATGTCAATATTTTGAATTATGTCCTTTGCAGCGACTTATTATACAATTTCACATGGCAACCTAAAAAATGCATCAAGAGGTATTTAATTTTTCAAAATCGTTTTAGGGGCTATGCAAGAAAAATAGCTTGAAAACCAAAAGTCCAAGACACGGTGGTCCTTGCCTTCAGAAAGTTTACAGCCTGACTCGGGAGATAAGACTGACACACAGATTTTTGGGAAACAATTAGAGGAAAACAGGACCGCATCAAACTTTCTTAAATTAACTAACTTTAAGAATAAACATTCTAAGGAGGAAAAAAAAACTGGTGTGCACTAGCGTAATCAGAAAGTGCCTCATACAGGAAATAGAATTTGAACAAGTCTTTGAAGGATAGCTAGGATCCTGATCAGTGTAGAATAAGAAGTTATCCCAAGTAGAAAGAGCTACGTGGGCAAAAGGAGTATGATATATGCCAGAGACATTGAAGAAAGAATAAGAACTTTGCAATTATGGCTCTACCTTTTCATCTTCTCCTAATGTCACATGAAAATGAATAATTAAAATGAGCTTATTTGGGGCCTGGAGATTTTATGATGAATACTGGCAAACAGTAGTGGTTTGAGGCTTAGATCATCTATGTACTTTCACGTGATTCATCAGGAACTACCTTTATGATCACTCTTTGAATATTCAGCAACAAAATTATCCTTGAAGTGATATGGACTTAGGTTTAGACATCACAGAGGTGGATTAATAACAATTGCAGAACGTCAAGTTTGAAGTAAAGTGTGAAGAAAACTGATGGGTTGCAAGAACTGTGAAAGAAAAAAATATCTTGAATATTTAGAGACACATTTTAGGCTACAATAGCTAAAATATTCTAAACCTATATTAAATAATCTTCTAAGGGCAAGAAGGAAGGCTGTTAAAACATAAACTCACTAAAACATAGTGAGTCAATGGAAATTCATTGGGACTTTTTTTAGTACCAGCACAACACTGCAAGTGAGGTGTGCTTAATTAAATTAGGTGATTACACAAGTTTTATTTCTGGATTTTCACAAGCAAATGGAAGGGGAGAGCACACGTTTAGTTTCTTAGTGGAAATGAAGGCCCTTTGGTATCATAAGCTACTTATCAGTTGAGACAGTGAAGTCACAAGCCAGGGGAACTCGTGTGGAAATAATGAAACCCCAAAGGGAAAAGTGAAGGCACGGAGGCCGTGATGCTATCGGGTCGTTCAAAGATGAGAGGTTAGATACCGAGGCTGGAGGTGCCAAGAGGAAACCATCGAGAGAGAGCCTGTAGATTTCAGTGAGCCTGTACAACTGAGATAATACCACAGAGCAGAACTGGCAGGCCCTGTGATATTTCTTAGATGAGCTATCAAACTGACATTCAAACCATCAGACATTAACAAGACAAGAGCACACTTTGGAACTGAAATGTGGCACAAACTGAGTAAATTCCCAAATCGCTCCACTTATTACTTAATATCTAATAAATATTGTTGCTATGTATTGACAGAGTCCTTTCAGGTTTAAGATAAGTCATTTACTTAACAAAATCAGCTTTAAAAAGAAAATGCACCCACCAAAGAAAATACTCGGTGGGCTAATGAACTGATAAGATACGGAAGTCTCATAGTGATTATCTTTACATCTAACTTTTGCAGAATCATGAGTTTGGAAGCTTAGCAACTTCTCTGTCTTGGAGCATAATTGCCCTTAAGCATTTTCAAGTAATTGATATTTGTCCTAATTTTTTAAACTTCCATTTTGTAAGAATTTCAAACTTATGGAAATATCGCTGCAAGAAGGGTACACAGAACTCCCATATTCTCTTCATCCAGGTTTACCAATTGTTAACATTTTGCCCCATTTGCTTTACAATTTTCTTCGTGGACACACACATATTATGACACTCCCATATTTTAAACCTTGAAGAAAAGCTATTGTCATAGGTTGGATTCCCCAGGAAGCAGATCCCAAGGCTCAAGTTTGTATGAGGGAGATTCATTAGGGAGTACTCTCGGTAATAGGACCCGAGAGGAGCACGGAAGACAGGACCAGGCCAAGGGAGAAACTGATCTGTCATGTAGCGACAGCAGAGGTGTGACCGATCCGCTAGGAGCTGTGGAGCTGGGATGGCTCTTCACTGTGGTCCTGCCCTGAAGCAAGGGAGTAGCCCAGCCACAACCATGGGCCATTGAATGTCCTTTCTCTCAGGAAGGGGCTGTGACCTTGGGCCAAGAGGTTCCCTTCAACTGTTAGGAATTCCTAGAGAAGGATTGAGCTGAGACCTCTCAGCCACCAACCCTCCCAGCAGCTGAGGAATGACTGCCTTGATCTTGAAGACGGGGTCTGGGGGGCACCACAACGTCCACTACAGACCCCACCTCTATGCTCCTATTTACTTCTGAGAAATGCTGCAGAGGGATTATGAGGGAGAGTATGAACACTGCAAATCTTTTTTGAAAGGTGAATTTTGAGATTAGTGGAGAAAAGGCTTTTTTTTCCCCCCCAACGAAAACAGAAAGAATAAGAAGGCAGAGATGTTTAAGCAATTTTAAAAATCAAATTTTAAATCGGTAGATAAGAAAAGGTGAGAAAAGACAAACTTCTGTTGCAGGAGATTCTAAAAAGGTAGTTAAGGCAATTTTATTTCTGTGTTTTGCTAACAATAGCATACAAAATTTGAGACACTGCCAGTGGTTGTTAAGAATAACTGGGAACGGGAATACGCACAGACCGTGTTAAGTGCTCAGCCACAGAGATGAGGAGCACACAGTTACTACACAAGCAGGAGGAAGTATTCAAGGGCTGGCTCCTAGGTTAAGACAGCACACTGAAACTGCAGCACATCTTTACTGCTTGCCAAACACACATTCCCATCACCTAGAACTTCAGAAGTTTAAAAAAAAAAAAGTCAAAACTAATCCAAAAAAATGTACAACGGCAGTCTAACGTGGAAACAGATACAACTAAAATTTTTTAAAAGGAAAATAACTGGTGGCCAAGGAAAGCAACCCCTGTCCCCCAAACGTGACAGCGATGAGTTGATACAATTCTAAGATATCACTGGACGCCTGGGTGGCTCAGTTTCTTAAGCATCTGCCTTTGGCTTGGGTCATGATCTCAGGGTCCTCCGAAAGAGTCCTGTATCAGGCCTGCTTCTCCCTCTGCCGACCACTAGCTCTCCTTTGTCTCTCTCTCTCTCTCTGACAAACGAATAAATAAAATCTTAAAAAAAAGAGAGAGAGGTTCTGAGATTTCTCATCACTACCCACATGTCTGGAACAAGGAGAACTGAGCGGACAATGCTTTTCTCACTCCTTATGACTGAGAAGAGGTGGCAATTGGTTAAGGGGAAAAAAAGAGGTGTACCAGAGTGAGTAAGTACAGATGCTGACACTTTGATGGGAGGCAAGGCTACAGCTTCACACTGAATTGTGTGGATGATCTGCAGTTCAAGAGCATCTCCCCGCCCCAGGGCCGCAGGACACACTTCCCAGCTGGATAGGATGAGGAGGAGCCTGTACAAAATGTTCAGAGGACAGAGCAGAGTCCAGGTTTTCTAAGCAAGATCGCATAAGGCCTCATGAAGGCTCCCATTCCTCGCTGCTGCAGAAAAGTCGATAAAGAAACAACACACAAACCACCACTCAGTGGAGAAAACAGAGTCAAGAAATCATTTGCTGTGTCTGAGCCCGGAACTGCCGAATATGATGGTGCTGTACCTGTATCTCTTCTTTTGCTTCTGACGACTCTGTGGTAGAAACCATATTACCCCCATTTTACAGAAGGTGAAATTGTGGCATGAAGGCTTGCATGTCCAAGGGCACACAGTCCACACAGACTGCGTCAGGATTCAAGGCCGGTCAGTAAAGTGCCAGGACCCAAGTGCTTAACCGTTAACTCCTCACCTGCCTTCAAAACACACTGCTTAGTGAGAGCTGTCTGAGCATCAGCGAGATGGAAAGAGACCCGGCAACTCAACAAACACATTCCAGGGGGAAAAGAGGAAAAGAGGAGGAGGAAGGGAGGGGGAAGCAAGAGAGGGAGAGAGAGGGGGAGGAAGATGGCATGCAAAAAATAGACTCCAAATGTACAAGAGAATGTACTTCAAGGAACAGAAGGACGTTCCTCACAATATGGCATTAGATGGTTTTGGAAGTTATTGTAAATTGTGTATTTTAATAGATTTCATTTTAGAATTGTTGCTACTGTATAACAATACAAGGTTGAGCATTTTTAAAAAAAAATGTTTCTTGGCCTTACATGTTTCCTCCTCTTTTTTTAGGAAATGCTTTCCATAGCTCCTTCCTATTTTTTTCCGTTGGGCTGTCCTTTTCTCACTGATTTGCAGAAATTCTTTATATATTCTGGATAATCCTTTGTCACTTACATATGTTAGAAATTTTTCTCCTAGTTTGGGAATGTCTTTTTCACTTCTTATAGGGTGTTTTTTGATGAAGAGACAATTCTTAAATTTAATATAGTTTTAGAAGTTTTCTATTGCTGCCAAAAATTACAACAAACTTGGTGGCTTAAAATAATGCTCATTTATTATGCCACCATTCTATAGCTCAGCTGTCCAGGTAGGCTTGACCGGGTCCTCTGCTTTGGGCCTGACAAGACAAAAATCAAGGTGTCAGCCAAGCTGGACTCTTCTCTGAAGACTCTGAGGAACAATCCACTTCCAAGATCATTCAGGGTGTTAGCAGAATTTGGGCTCCTTGTGATTGTAGCACTGAGGTCCCCATTTCCTTGCTGGCTGGCAACCAGTGATCACTCTCAGCTTCTAGAAGCCACTTGTGTTCCTTATCACTCCATTTTCAAGCCAGTAAAGGTGCATCAAATCCTTCTCACACCTGGAATCTGTGACTTCCTCTTCTGCCACCAGCTAGGGAGAACTCTGCTTTTAAATGGTATGTGATTGGATTAAGCCCATCTAGATACTCCTCCCCCTTTTTTTCAATGTTAAGTGACTTTATTAGAAAATTGGTTTAATTGAAAATGACTACAAAATGGTAAGCATTTTACACCAGTAAACGAATGATATCCATTATTTTTATATTTATTTTTTACTTAAAATAAATTAACATATAGTGTGTTACTAGTTTCAGAGGTAGAATTTAGTAATTCCTCCCTTGCAAATAATACCCACTGCTCATTACATCAAGTACTCTCCTTAATGCCCATCACCCAATTACCCCATCCTCCCACACACCTCCCCTCCAGCAACCCTCAGTTTCTTCTAGGTAAGAGTCTCCTATGGTTTGTCGTCTTCTCTGATTTTATCTTATTTTTCCTTCCCTTCCCTATGTTCATCTGTTTTGTTTCTTAAATTCCACATATGAGTGAAATCATATGATATTTGTCTTTCTCTGACATTTGGTTTAGCAAAATACCCTCTAGTTCTATCCACGTTGTTGCAAATAGCAAGATTTCATTCTTTTTGATAGCTGTTTTGACATACGATGTAACATAATCATGGGAGTGAGAACTCTTCCCATCCACAGGTAATGTCCACCTCTCAAAGGGGAGGGGATTACATAAAAACAAGGGTCATTGGGGCTTATTCTCAGAATTTTCCCTACCACAAGAGTCAAACTTACAAATGCTTTTTTAATAGTTGGCACTTTTTTGGTTATGTTTAAGAAATCCTTCCCTATCCCAATGTAAGAAAGATATTCCCTTTTATTTTCTTATAAACACTTTGACATCTTTTTTTTCCCCTCCATTAAGTCTTTAATTCCTCTAGAATTTGTTTTTGTGCATTTGAGGTAGAGACCTAATTTCACTTCTTTTTTCAATATGAATAAATAATTGCCCCAGCATTATGGACAAAGTAGTTCATCCCTCCCCACTAGTGTAGCACACCGCCTCTGTCATATACTAAGATAACCTAGTTGCAGTCTGTTCGCTGGGCTCTACAAGTGTGTTCCACTGGCCCACGTGCCTATCCCTCCATCCATACCACACCATCACGATGACTCTTGCTTTAGTCATGTCACCCAGAAAGGCAAGCCCTCCACCGTATTCTTCTTCAGGAATGTTTTGGATATTCTTGATCTTTTGATACTTCCAGATAAATTTGGGAACCAGCCCATCAAATACAATTTTTAAGATCTTTTCTGGATTTTGATTATAATTGCACTGAATCAATGGTTCTCAAATTGGGGGCAATTGTGGCCCTCAGGAAACATCTAATGATGTCTGCAGACAGTTTTGCTTCTCACAACAGGCAGGAAGCTGTACTAATAGTATCTGGTGGGTAGAGGCCAGGGATAACACTAAGTATCCTCCACTGTACAAGGCAGCATCCACAACAAAGAATTATCTGACTTAAAATGTCAATAGTACCAAGCTTGAGGAAAACTTTCACTAAATCTGTGTAATTTGGAGAGAATTGGTATTTACATATTTGAGTATTTCAATAAACAAATGTGAATATCATTCTATTTATATAGGTCATCTTTACTATATTTCAGTTAAGTATTATAATTTTCAGAGTATAGGTCTTGTATAGCTTTTCTAAAGATTTATCCCTAAGTAATGATTTTTTTATTATTATAAGTGGTATTTTTTAAAAAAATGTTTACTGTTCTGTGCTGATACATAAAAATATAACTTGATTTACACATTTTGATCTTATAGCTAGCCATATTGCTAAAACTCTCTTTTTTTTTCTTTTAAAGATTTTATTTATTTATTTGACAGAGAGAGATCACAAGCAGGCAGAGAGGCAGGCAGAGAGAGTGGAGGAAGCAGGCCCTCCATTGAGCAGAGGGCCCGATGCAGGGGCTCAATTCCAGGACCTGAGATCAAGACCTGAGCCAAAGGCAGAGGCTTAACCCACTGAGCCACTCAGGTGCCCCAAAACTCTCTTTATATCTAATAGGTCTGTAGATCCTTTCAAGTTTTCTGTATGAAGATTCTATCATCTGCAAATATATTTTTCCTCCATTTCTATACTCCTGCTTTTAATTTCTCTTACTTATTTTATTGTGATGGCTAGGGACAGTACAAAGCTGAAGCAAGGGGAATGGGAACATTTTTTTCTACCTGATTCTAAAAGGAATACTTCCACATTTAAATGTCTGAAAATTTTTAATTTACATTTTTAAAATTCAAACTTAATTGCATTTTTGCTAGAAAAAGTGATCTGTGTAATACAGATTCTTTGAAATGTCAATACTTTCTTTATAATATAATCAATTATAAAATCCCTATTTTAAAAAGATGTTTTATTTACTGATTTATTAATAATTGAGAGAGAGAGAGACTTTAAAATCATTACTATAATGGGATATGTTTCAATCTTTTCCTGTAGTTCTACCATTTTTTTGCTCTATATACTTTGAAGTTATTTTATTCAGTATACTCACATTTAGAAGTGTTATATCTTCCTGGGGATTAAGACTGTTATCATTATCCTTAATAATGCTTTTGGCTTTAAATTCTACTTTATCTGACATAATATAGCTATACCAGCTTTATTTAGTGTATGTCTGGTTTATCTTTTTCCACCCATTTGCTTCTAACCTTTATGTGGACTTAGGTGTGCAGCATATATCTGGATTTCTTTTTCCCCAATTTGATAATCTCGGCCTTAAGAGGAGTTTAATCCACTGATATTCATCATGATTATTAATATATTTGGACTTATTTCTACCATTTTACCTTTTTAATTCCATCTATTCCACTTTATCTATGATTCTTACTCTTTTTTTTTTAAATATTTATTAGAGAGAGAGGGAGAGAGAGAGAGCACATACAAGCAGGGAAGTGGCAGGCAGAGAGAGAGAGGGAGAAGCAATCTCCCTGCAGAGAGAGAGAGAGAGAGAGCACATACAAGCAGGGAAGTGGCAGGCAGAGAGAGAGGGAGAAACAATCTCCCTGCCGAGTAGGGAGCCTGATGCAGTGCTTGATCCCAGGACCCTGAGAGATCATGACCTGAGCCAAAGGCATACACTTAACCAACTGAGCCACCCAGGCGCCCCTCTGCTTCTTCCTCTTTACAAACTTTTATTTTCTCATTCTATTTTTTTCGCTACTTTGAAATGTATGCACTCTATTTCTCTTCTTTTGGTGTTAACCCTTTCAAGTTTATCATGCACATTTACTTTTAAAAGATGAGGTTTGCGGGGCGCCTGGGTGGCTCAGTCGTTAAGCGTCTGCCTTCAGCCCGCGTCAGATCCCAGGGACCTGGGATCGAGCCTGGGATCGAGCCCCGCATCGGGCTCTCTGCTCTGCAGGAAGCCTGCTTCTCCCGGTACCATTCCCTCTGCTTGTGTTCCCTCTCTCGCTGTGTTTCTCTCTGTCAAATAAATAAAATCTTTAAAAAAAAAAAAAGATGAGGTTTGGGATGGCTGGGTAGTTCAGTTGGTTAAGCGTTCACCTTCAGCTCAGGTCATGATCCCAGGGTCCAGGGATCGAGTCTTACATGGGGCTCCTTGCTCAGTGGGAAGCCTGCTTCTCCCTCTGCCTTCCATTCCTCCTGCTTGTGCTCTGTCTCTCTGACAAATAAAATCTTTTTTAAAAAAAAAGTTGAAGGTCAAACAATATCCTTACTCCTCTCTCAAAAAACATAAGGATCTTAGAACACTGAATTCTGTAGACTCATTTCCAACTTACAGACCATAGCTACCCACTAGTTTTGTTTGTTTTTCAAACTCAAAAGTTAGACATTACTATTGAACACAGAAAGTGTTTTATTTTACATACAAGTTTATTACTTGTTAGTCACTCTTCTCTTGTATTTCCAACCATTCTTCTGGAATAATTTCCCTTCTTTTTGAAGTATATCCTTTAATGAAGGTCTCTCTCGGGTTTTTTATTTATCTCTAAGTGACTATTTCACCCTTATCTCTGAATGACAGTTTTGCTGGGTACATAATCACAGGCTGTTATTTTCTCTGAGCACTTTGAAAACGCTGTATCACTGTCATCTGGCCTCCACAGTAGCTGAAGAGGAGAGGTCACTGGCGGAGTAACTGTCATTCTTCTGCAGATGTGTCCTCAATGTCTTAACACTGCTTTTCTGCTTTCCTCTTCCTTTGAACAGATCTTCTAGTTCACTAAATTAAGTTTTTTATTTCAGTGTTTTTTCTCATTTCTCTAAGTGTCCATTTTTCAAAGTAATATATGCATGCCTAATAATCTTTTTTTTCCCAAAGATTTTATTTATTTATTTGAGAGAGAGAGCACAAGCAGGGAAGAGGCAGAGGGAGAAGCAGACTCCCCGCTGAGCAGGGAGCCCAATGTGGGGCTTGATCCCAGCACCCTGGGATCATGACCTGAGTAAAAGGCAGCTGCTTAACCAACTGAGCCACCCAGGCGTCCCATAATCTTTTTTTTTTTTTTTTTTTTGAAGTAAAACCGTTTTAATTTTTAGAGTTTGGCTTGGCCCAAGGAGGCAGGCAAAGATAGATATAACTGACATTTAAATAACTGGATTAATTTAGAGAAGGATAAATCCAGTTTTGACACTTTTGCTTGTGTGTGTGTTTTTAATTTAAGACTTTATTTTTCAGAGCAATTTTAGGTTTACAACAAAACTGAGAGGGAAGTAGAGATTTCCCATATACCCCTCCCTGACACATGCATCACTTCCCCATATCAATACTGTGATTAATCCTTTATTTATTTAGATATTTAAATGCCTAGCTATTCTGTATCATGTATCTGACCTTTCTACTATCTACAATCTTTGGGGGGCTACTCATTTTTCTCTGGGTTGGTGGTACAGATTATGAGCTCATTGTTTGATTTTAATGGGAGGGAATCTTATGGACCTAACTCGTGTACTGGTCTTTATTCTTACAGAGAAAACTACCTTGAATCACTTCAGCCCCACTTGCAGTGTCTGGATTCAGCACAGCAAACCCTGGCTTTCCTTCCCAATGCTCAAGGCAGGCCCCAAACCATTGCCTTAACTACTAACAAGTGTCCTTAAATAATTCAACCCCGACAGACACCTGTAAGGTCCTTTAGGCCATCAGCTCCAAGTCACCATAACCCTAGCTCACATGTCCTGTTCTTATTTTGTTAATTAATTAATTAATTAATTAATTAACTGAAATTTTTGGAAGGCAAGATCTTTAGAGATTCCCCAAACCTGTAGCAAGACCAGAAATGTCATAATGGTTCATCATTGACAGTCTTTGGTTACTATGCAATAAATGAGTTTCTTGGAGCCCCTAATAAGTCTTATCACTAGAATTAGACCTAAAATACCTTTTAGTAAAAAAAAAAAAAATGCATCTAGTACAATGCCTTTTTTATAAAAATAAGTTCTCTCTAGTTATCCATTTTCTGTATGTATATATGCACAGAAAGATGCCTAAAATTTATGCTCATCTGACATGAGTTATGGCTATTTCTGAGTGAAGAGATTGGAAATGATTGATTCTTTAGTGTTTTGAGCCTGTATTGTTTTTACAAGAATAGAGTGATTTTTTTCCTGAAACAAAAATAAAAGAAGGAAAATAGGGGCACTTGGTTGGCTCAGTTGGTAAAGCATGTGACTCTTGATCTCTTGATCTTGGGGTTGTGAGTCTGGGTCCCCCATTGGGTATAGAGATTACTTAAAAATAAAATAAAATTTAAAAAAAGAAGAAGGAAAAGAACCAGACTGGAAGTGAGTATTCTAAGATGTTAATGGTGGTTGGTTTAGGGTGGTAGAGACTGAAGCTACTGTTATTTTGTTATTTTCTTTATTGTACATTTGTTTAACTTGAAAAAAATCACTGCTTGACATTCATCAGTGCAGCTGTTTTAGTAGCAACTGCCATTTTTACCATAAGCCCTGCCATCTAGAGTGTGTGTGATACGGCTACCAAGTATGACTCCACATCAACTCTATTAGTACAAAGTTCACCATAGGAAGTAACATTAATACTGGTGTTTGTGCTTATAAAATCATGACAACTACTTTGAAGTTTTACTTTTGGTCCAACAGGAAATATATATGATTTTTTGGGAACCATTTCTATGACATAGAGTGCTACCACATTTAACATAGACCAAAGTAACCCTTCTCTAATACAAGTAAAGTTCCATTGCAAAGAATAACACCATTATGAAGTAGAAGCTTTTTATGGAAGATCAGATGACCAACAGAGGTGATGCTTTGCTGGTCTGGTTGTAAGCAATGTCTCTGGGGATAGTTTTTTATAATTATCACCTCTAAGGAAAGGGCATGACACTGATGCTTACAGCTCAGGGAGGTAAGAGCTGTAACTGTGCACATCTAGTTTTTGTGTATTTCTGCTCTCTTGGACGTTATGTCCAGTGACAGCTTTCTGTCTGTTTTTAAAAAAAGATGTTCAAAGAGAGTTTTGGTGAATGACGGCATCATGGAGATGAATTTGTAGTAAGAGTACATGTACATCAAACAATAATTATCATTCAGTCCATCGCTTCCTTCGAACAATAAAATTACCTAAACAAAAACTTTCCAAGCCATCTACCACAATTAAAACTTGGAGAAAACATCTAGAAATAGAAAAAAGGGTGTAAAGGAAGTAATGTGTGCACAACACCTTCTCCAAAGTACCTTTCTCCCTTTGCTAATTTACCACAAAAAAACTAGGCACAGCTGTTTCAGCTCTAGAACCTAAAGCCTGGGAATCAGATTTCTAGCAATGATTCAACTTTACATTTCAATATAACTAAATAATTTAGAGATGTCTTTAAATACCTCCTGATGGAAATGCACCTGTGTAATACCATGACTTGCCTCTCTAACTGAAATGCTAGTTGCTTTCAATTTCTCCTTCTTCTCCAATACATCATCTACTTACCCCATTTCCTCTCTACATTCTATCTTTACACATTACCTTTCCCGCATTTCAATAACCCTAGAGCAGGATGCTGAGTTGAAACAACTGTCTCTTACAGAGCTTCCCTCCAATTCGTATGGCCTTCATTTCTACACAGAGCAATAAGAATTATCTTCCACCAACAGCTGTTTTCAGTAATAAGAAAGCAAAGTTCTGTGACTAAGCTAAACACCCCTTCTGTTCTCCAAGGCCTACAGTGGTTCCTAGTTGCCAGTGGTACTGAAGTGAAATCTCCAAATACTATTCGTTATGTCCTTCATGAACTCTCAATGACCTGTCTACATTTTTCAACATATTCAAATTTATGTTTTCTATTCGATTTAGTCTGACAACCATGCATTAATATGATTAATTTATTTCTTTTTTTCTTTACCACTACAGTAGGGACTATTTAATCTCCTATATATTTATTCTTTCCTTCCTTAACAATAGATCCTCTACCTTTAATCAGGGCACATGGCTGTCCAGGATAAAAACTACATTTTTCAGCCTCTCTTGCAGCTAGGAGTGTTGAGTGACTAAGTGCTAAATAACAATGTGCAGGCCAAAATATTATGAGCAACTTCAATTAAGTGTCATTAAGAGGAAGGAACATTCATATTTTCTTTCTTTTTTAATTTAATTTATTTATTTGAGAGAGAGAGTGAGAGTATGAGCAGAGGGAGAAGCAGAGGAAGAAGGAGACTCCCCGCTAAGCAGGGAGCCCGATGAAGAGCTTGACCCGAGAACCCCAGGATCATGCCCTAAGCTAAAGGCAAACACTTAACCGGACTGAACCACCCAGGTGCCCCCAGAACATTCATATTTTCAAGCCCTCTTCCTCCCTACTGGCTAGAAGGCATATGTGATGGCTGGAGCTCAAACAGCTATCTTGGATTATGAAGTGGAAATTAAATGATGAATTTGGTGGAATGACAAGACAGGAAGATCCCCGGGTCCCTGACATCACGAAGAGCCATATCAGTCCTAAAATATCTAGTTCTGGATTGTTTTTAGGAGAGAGAAAAGAATCCCATTATGTTTAAGCTGTTAACATTTTTGGTGGCCTCCTCTACCATCACTTCTGGGAACACTGAATTCTAACTGATCCACCTATCTCTGAGTTTTCATTTGCTACTTCTGTCCCACTATGAATGCTCCCCCTAATTCATTTTCTTATCTCCCTTAGCACCTCCACACACCAAACTGTCAGTGTTCTTTCTTCCTTTAAAATACAGCTTCTAGGGCGCCTGGGTGGCTTAGACAGCTAAACACCCAACTCTTGGTTTCAGCTCAGGTCATGATCTCACGGCTTGTGAGATCCAGCCCCACGTTGAGCTCCATGCTCAGCAGGGAGTCTGCTTGAAGACTCTCTCCTTCTGGCCCTCCCCCTGTGTTCATATTCACTCTCTCTAAAATAAATAAATAAATAAATAAATATTTAAAAATAAATAAAATACAGCTTCAGATTCAAACGGTCATTTGGAAACAGTATTGCTAAGCTGAATACATTTTTTTTTTAATGCAAACACACACATCTATGTATCTAGTATGCTTATGTGTATCTATACATAGTGATGGGTAAATGAAGTTTTTAAATAATTTAACAGATTTTTAACAAAGTTACTGAGTTTTTACATCCAAACATTCACTATTCACTTTTAAATAGTACTCTTACTGCAAATTCATTTTGATGATGCCATCATTCACCAAAACTCCTTTTGAACATCTTTTTTTTTAAACAGGCTGAAAGCCGTCACTAGATAGTACTTCCAAGACAGCAGAAATACACCCAATTTGGTTACCAGTCCTGAACCAGTGTCTGGCATATAATAAATATTCAATACATATTCATAGTATGAAAAAAAACTTAACTGTAGCAAAACTTCATTTGAAGGTAGACTGACTTTTTAAAAAGTGGTCAAAAGTCATTCCAAGCTCAGTTTAGTGAATGAGATATGTCATAAAGCTACAGAATATCATTTGGGGTTAAAAAAAAAAAAAGCAGTGACCATAAAGCAATAAACTCGATTTCCTTGTATAAATCATAAAAATGGCTCAGAGCTGAGCTACTTCTTTGGCAGTTTAAAGATTCATTTCCTAAGCTTACAGGTAAGTACGTCAAGCTCACCCCGGTTTGCACCTGGAGTTCCCTTTGCCTAGAGCACCCCAGATACACATGGATTGTCTCCTCACTTCATTTGGGTCTCTGTCTAAATTTCCACCTCCTCCAAAAGTCCTTCCCTCACTCCCTGACCTAACCTAAAGCCAATCTTGTCACTCTCTGTCCCCTAACACTGCTTTCTTTTTCTTTATAGGACTTGCCCCTAGCATAATATTTTATACCTAATTAGTTTATGTGTGGTTAGTATATGTCTCTGTCACTATTGTATTGTTGCTCCATGATGAAAGGGACTATGGTTTACTCACTGCTATAGCTCCAAATTTCTGCTCGGTATCCAAATTTCAAATAAATTCCATAAATATAAGTTTATAATGAAAGAGAAAGGAAGAGAGAAAAGCAATGGAGGGAGAACAAGAAAGGCAACAGAGAAGTAGCAAAAGGAGTGAAGAAACTCTAGGCCAGTTAATAGTTGGTGATTTTACTCTGTAACTCCTTTTCCGTAGTAGTTTGAACTGAAGGCTTCCATGAGAAAATTTCGGAATGGGCCTCTTATCACTCCTGGAGATTTATTTCAAAATAAAATGGCTACCCTAAAGAAAGAGGTTCCAATATGTTTAGAAGCACGTAGATGGCATTTACCATCTTTTACTGTCTTTCCATCTCTGCAGTCCACACAAGCACAACTTAGTGAGCTTTTGAGAACTCCTGAGTCAGAGAAGTACTTTAGTAATTTTTAGCAGGATTGTTCCATGTTGGTATTACTATTAACATTCTTAATTTCCATACTTAACTGACATTTGTAACATCTGTTCGAACTGAATACCTGCAGCTCTTTCAGATCTTGCTTAATAGAGTTAATAGAGTTACAGGATAAAGCTAGGAGGCAAGCCTCTGAAAATACTTTTAACTCTATGATACTCCTGCTGTGTCCCTCACTTACAGCGTGAGGTTTAGTTCCTTTCAAGGGACAATGATTCAAGTCACATTTCTTTAATGTCTTTTGCTTCCTCAAACTGTCCATTCCTCATACTAAACTTAACAACAGGATTTGTACCAGAGAAGATAAGAGTCCAATGACATTCCTTTACGTTTTAGCAAATTTAATAGAAAAGATAATTGTGTTTCCCTACTGATTTCTGTAACATTACAAAGAAATCCCTTTCTTAAAAGGTTCAATTCATATTTAAAATTTATGTATGAGGCACTGACACCCTGTAGGAGTTTTAGAGACTTTCAGAATTCTGAGGCACATTTAAGAAAATGTTAATTTCTTGATTGGTAGGATCAAACAGCACAAAATGCAGAGATACCCAGACCCTGAGTCTCACATTCCAGTTATGATTAAAATCTTAAAATGAATCATGATGCCAAATAAGTGTCACTGCTTTAATACTATTTAAGCTCAAAAATACCATTTTTTTGGAAACCCAGATAAACTGCATTCCAAAAATAGTCATAAAATTTTCTACTATTCTTCTTCATCTTTGTTTTGTACAGTACAATGCCTAGCATAGTAATAGGAGTACTGATATAGTATTAATATTTCAGTACTAAAACCTAATATTTTGGTTTTCTTAATTGTTCTTAAATGATTCCTTCTACATTATAGGTCTGTGTTCATTATACGTACTTTTATTACGTAGCCTTGTAACCTTAAGAAGCTTACGTTTCTTCTCTAAGGCAGGAGTTTCTGGTGTGTGGGCGGAAGCACATGCTGTTGGTGAGTTAGCTGTACCAGGTAATCTTTTAGGAAATGTCATAGAGTAGGAGGTACGCCGTCTTGTCCGACATGCTACTTCCCTCTCTCTATGCAGCAACTGTTCATCCATCAGCAATGTTATGACTTGCTTAGACTTTTCCCGGATATAATAACCTGAAAAATACATCGAGTTTGCGTAGGCAAGAAAATATTCACTGAAGTTACAGTTAATTTTTATTCTAAAGAAAATTAGGGAAAAAATGCAAACAGTGTCGCAAAGAGGAAAAAATCTGTAAGAAACAAAAGGGAAACCTAAGTTTCATTGGATTGTCAATAAGTACTCCTTTTCTTATACTTTAAGAAGTAACTAAATGTATGATGAAATCATATCACATATTGACATGACATTTTTCACTTTAAATATGCTGTTTCCTTTTAAAAGCAATACATACTCTGCAATAAATCAAACAATATAGGCATAAAAAAAGAGGAATGATTTAGATCTAGATATAGGACAATGACATACGGCTAAAGATTTAAAGTAATATGCATGGTTATGAGTCAAATCAGTAAAGCACAGGGGAAAATCAATCATTACATATGTATACAAGAGAGAGAAGTAGGTAGAGAAATACATGGGTGGGTGGATGGATGGATGGATGGATGGATGATGGATGGGCAGGCAGATGGCCAGCTGTGTCCCCACAACATTGTTAATACTGTCTACCTTAAAGAAGGACAATTAGTGTGGGGCAAGAGTAGGGAGGGCAATTAGATTTTCTTTGACATAACATCTTATCAAAACAACTTGATGCCATTAATAGAGTGCCAGAGCACAGTCTAAGGCCAGAATCCTAATGACAATGCTGTCCTTAACCAACTGTGTGTGACTCTTGGTTAATATGTTAGGTGGTCTGTCTGGGCTTGAGTTTCTATGTGAAAACTAGTAGAAGCATATCTGTTCAGTGTAATTCACAGGTATAAAAGTATACTCATTCAAATATATAGTATTATTATTACTATCTCAATCCTCTC
Organism: Procyon lotor; assembly: GCA_028646535.1. NCBI lineage: Eukaryota > Metazoa > Chordata > Mammalia > Carnivora > Procyonidae > Procyon > Procyon lotor. The sequence continues at coordinate 101,921,643 of CM053611.1, forward strand.
CCATAAAAAATGATAAAGGAAGACCACTTCCCTCTCCACATCTTGGGACCAACTCATATCATAACACCTCATATTTTTCCCAGGACTTCCTCCAGAAGTAAAATGACGACTCCTTAAAGATCCACTACTATATTCATTTTGGGTTCTAAGGTGATGAAGTGAAATGTTAATATATCCAACTATAACTTACTAGCAGGGGAAGTAATGAGAAATGGTCAAATGTAGGATGCTTCTAGACAAAAGAGGCCAACATGTTCTCTGCCAGTCATTTCATTAAAGACTGCTACGGAGTGTCAGAAACCTTTGCTCAAGTTGCCATCTTCCCAAGATTATTTTATCTACTCTCAGTCTCATTTCTTAGTCACTTCCTCCTTCCAAACTTCTTTTGTAACTGCTGTGAACAGTAGCATTCTCGACACCCTTAACTTCCTATGAGTAATTTGTAGTCCATAAACAAAAAATCCCGCAGTGTTCTGGGTTACCACTCATTGTCGCCTGAGAGAAGCCTGCTTTGACTGTCAGCCCTTGGGGACAACGTGTCAGATACTACTCCTCCCTGGAAAACTTCCATAGTTTGGTTTGGGGGAAGAGATGGAAAGCTTGTTTTTCCATTTCTAACTTCACAAAAACTCATCTCCTTTTGCTTCCTCTCTCTCCCTCCACCTTAGGCACCCAGACTGCCTTAATCTGCAGTCACACCAGGCTCTCTGTCTCCTTCAAGCTGTGTGCCAGCTGTTGCTCCTGCCAGGGACTCTGCATGTCTAGGTCCCTAATTCATTCAAGTCTCTACTCAAATGTCACTTCCTCAGAGAAGACTTCCTTCTGCCCACCCTTTCGAAAATAGCCCCATTCCCATCACTCTCTATTCCCTTATCCATTTTATCACTACCTGCTATTACTGTGTGTGTGTATATATAAATATATATTTTGTATATATACATAATACTAATAATAAATACATAACATATACATATTTATTTACTTGTTTACTGTTTACACCTACAATATAAGCTCCATGAGGGCAGAGAGCCTCATTCATCCAGTATCTCCAGTGTCTGGAAGAATGATTGGCACATAGGAGATACTCGATAAATCTCTACTGAGTAAATGAATTGATAAAGGAGCCAATTATCAAAAAGTCTCCATTTTCTCCTTGACACAGTGCAAATGGAACCAGATGGATGAATGATTCTGAATGTCAATTTACAATGTAGCTGCCTGAGAAAGTTGCCTGGCCTGAAAGTTTCTTGCAACACCCTTAATTACAAGAGGTCAAAACTAGAAATTATGGGACAGATGTGGATTATTTTACTCAGAGTCTGCATGAACTGGTGGGACTTGAAAGCAGCTACAAAGGTTCAAAGGTCCAAGCAGGTACATCAAGCAGAAAGACAGCCACAATGACGAAACCGTTCTCCCTGAAACATGAGGGCTTCTCTCTGAGGGAGCTGTTGACAGCATGGGGAAGGTCAAGCCACAGTGTTTTACTTCTTGCTCGAGGCTGCGCACTGCCACGGCTACCTCCCCACTACCGCTGAGATGCTGGACAGTAGAAACCTGGCTGTTCTACAGCATTGAGGCTGAAAGTGAAAAAAATACAAGACCCCAATAAATGTGCTTCAAGGATGAGTTAAAAAATAACAATAGTACCAACAAGATGGCATCTGCTCACCGCTAAGCAGTATGTTTCTGAAAGGAAAGGGGGGACACAGCACTAGAACAGAATTGCACTGGACTAGAATACATGTAGGAAGTAACCCCTTTGTGTCTGAAAGAGAGAAAGAAAAAGGGAAAGCAGGTGGGAGGGAGAAGGGGAGCGACCTACAAAGGGAGGGAGAAAACACGGAGAGCAGGGAGCCCTCTGGGATCATGACCTGAGCTGAAGGCAGACGCTTAATGACTGAGCCACCCAGGCGCCCCCTATATTCTATTTTAATTAGGAAATTAGGAGGCTTTGTGTTATAAGTGACAGAAACTCAAACTGAACAGGCCATGGGAAAACCAGGGGTTGCGACTGGGCTTCAAGTACGAAAGAGGTAGAGGCTGGAGAACTACCAGGACTGCTCTTCCCTTTCCCGTCCCTTCTTCCCTCCGCATAATGCGTTCATTTTCTCCTCTTGCAGACTGGCTTCCTCCATCTGAATGTGGACATGGCCACAGACAGCTCCAGGTTCGTGCCTCACGCTCTGCCACCTGAGAAGCCTTCCTCTTCCTTCACTCAAATTGGAAAAATCCAGGAGAATGACTCGGCTTTGGCTCAGTTTGAAAGTCACATGCCCATCCCCTTGGCCAGAGGGTAGGATATTCCCACTGGCGACCCCCATGAGAAAGGCCCAGTGAAGTGAGGGGAGAGTCAACAGGATAGAAAAATGAGCAAAGAGAAAGCCAACCTGAGAACCTTACCAAACTCAGACAAAGGATGGGGACATGCAAATCACTAGAGCAACTATGTGCCAAACCAATACTGAAGGAAACTCACTCACCTAGGCAGTCATTTGATCATTTCTCAAACACTTAAAGTTTCAGGAATTGTTCTAGAATCACAAGTGAGAGAAAAAAAGACAAGATCCCCAAACAAGATAATTTCAGATAAAAATAAATGCTCTGAAGGAAATAAAGAACAGAGAGGTGCTAAACAACAAGTTGTGGGCACCTGGGTGGCTCAGTTGGTTGACTGACTGCCTTCAGCTCAGGTCATGATCCTGGAGTCCTGAGATCGAGTCTCACGTTCCTCTCTCAAATAAATAAAAATAAAAATCTTTAAACATCAAGTTGTGGTGGAGGGAAGGAGAGTCGTGTCATAGGCATTTTGAACTGCAAGAAGCAGCCAGCCCCACAGAAGTTCAGGCAGAGGGAACAGCTCGGACTTCACCTAAGGAAGCCTCCTGCTGAGAGATAGCAACCCCCTCCCAGCTCGCCCTGCATGGACATGGACATCATTGGCCTGGTTCCCACACTCCCAGGCACCTGCATGTGTCTCTCAAAGCACTTCCACAGGTTGTAATTGCTTATTGATTTGATAAGTGTCTTTCTCCTCCATTATAGCATAACATCCATGAAGGCCAGAATTATACCTGTTTGCTTAAGAGTTACTTCAGAAATGCCGATTAAATAAATGAAGGAACATGCTGAGAAAAAATGTCCCAAATGCAGGGGAGGAGTGTCTGTAAATGCACAAATGAGCAGTGTATAAAGGGATCTGGAAATATGGTAAATTCAAAGATGTTGGGCAATGAGATGGGCCAGCAGCAAAGACACACACCAGACTTCTAGAAAAACATGTATTAGGCCTGAAACTATGGTCATTAAATATCTTAACACCCTTCCCTTCATACCTGACCTGCTAATCAACCAAAATTTACTCTTATATTCCTTTCTCAATGAATGTTATCTCTATTCTAAGCCCAAAATTTGAACATTTGCCTTCCCACACTCAGAAATCCACGTCTACTGATGAGACCAACTAAGTATCTTCTAAATCCATCCACTCCACTCCATCTCCCTTAGTTCAGGCCCTGCTCATTTCTTGCCTGCGGGTTCTGAATTATTTACTTATCTCAAGTCTCCCTTATCCTCTATCCTCCACAATGTCTCTGGAGGTGAGGGTGAGGGGAGGTGGGGAGGGAGGGGAGAAGTATCCCCAACAGTGTTATTTTCAAGTTAAAAAAATCTTCAGTCAAGTTGGCACAGTAAGTTCATGCTTCAAAGTACCTCTCTGCTCTGCTCCAAATACACAGCAATAATAGACATCGCCAGTCTCAAAAACAAGATAAAAACCTCCACAAACCAGGAATGTACAAGAAATGAAAAGGCGATGAGCAGGGCTGCAGCCACAGGGCTGCTGGGCTCTTGATCCGGTTCTGCTCCTCAGGTGTTAGGGGACCGGAGCTTGTCTCACTAGGGAACATCCACATTTGTGAGAGAAGGCTGAGAAGAAAAGAAAAAGAAGGGAAAAAACCCAGCTGCTAATTGCTTCCTGGGCTGTCACGTATCTGTAGCTGTGGTCTAGAAGCTAGAAGACACATGTGCAGCCTTAAGGCTGGGAACGACACCAGGCCACCCGCTGCCTCAGTGACCGCATCCCAGATGCTCTGGTTCCGTCACAGGGCCTGAGCCCCGAGCTGCCTTTATGGGGGCAGCACCAGGGGCTCTAAGGACCTGGGTGCCAAGAACCGAAAACCAAACATCAAGGGGCGAACACAGATGGTGGAGGAAGACTCTCCCAGTCAAAATAAGACAGAAAACTCAAATTCCAAAATAGTTTTTTTACAAACATCTAATGCTTAAGGAAGATGGTTGATAAAAGCAGCAAACAAAATACAACTTCACTCCAAATGAAATCAATGTTCAATAGGATTCTATAGGCAATATTCTATATTGTCAGAAGACTTGAAAATCGTAAACGAACATTTCTATTTCTATGTATTACTTATTTGTTTATTTATTTATTTATCTGAGAGACAGAGAAAGAGCACGTATGTGTGAAGTGGGGGTGGGGGGAGGAGGGGCCAAGGGAGGAGGAGAGACAAATTCCCAATTTGCCACGACCAGCGTGAACCCTGTGTGGGACTTGATCTCAGGACCCTGAAATCATGACCTAAAGCTGAAATCAAGAGTCGGACACTTAACCACCTGAGCCACCCAAATGCCCCCTAAACAAAGATTTTTAAGTAACTGAGATTAAGAGGGATTAATATAGGAATCATATTCACAATAAGAAATATGAGATTATGAAACAAAACAAAAATAGGCAGAAATGAAATAAAAACAGATGGATATGAAAAGAGCCAATTAAAAATCCTAGAAATGAAAACTACAATGGAATTAAAAAGAAAAAAATCCTCAACATCTGTGATAAACTCCAGAATTTAACAGTTGAAGAAATTGAAGAAGAGTTGGTAATTGAAGAAAAGTATTAAGGAATTCTTCCAAAATGCAATGCAGAGAGGCAACAAGATTAAAAAGATTAGTTAAAAGTCATAAAGGACAGATTGCAAGGCCTGGTATTCACTGAGAAGAAGTTTCAAAAGAAGAATTATGGTAATCACAAAAAGGCAATATTCAGAGCAAAAGGGGCTAGGAATTTTATAGAGAAGACATCGATCCTCACATCAAAAATGATCTCCAAAGACTAAGCAGGATTAAAAATAAGCCTATATGTAGAAACACTGTAGAAAAACAGAAGAACATTTAGGATAATGAGAAGCTCTTAAGAACAATCAGTCAAAAGAAAAAAAAAGCTACCAATCCCTTCTTTGGACCCAGAGTAGCCCACTAGTCAGCTGTTTAGTCAGCAAACATTTATTCAGCATCTCCACCAAACCGGGTGAAGAGACAGGGATACGAATAAAGTCACCTGAGCCCTCCGAACCCCGCAGTCCAGTGAAGGAGACTGACATGTACTTGGGTCAGACAGCAGCGTGCTTCAACAGACTGTGGGCTAGGTGCACCGGATGGACAGAAACTGTGGAAACAGGGCAGGGGCAAAGCCCTTTGTAGTAAATGGTTACACTGAGCAGCCTTTGGGCATGAACATACATTGCAGGAAATAAAAGTAAAAAATAAAAGCATGCCAAGGACTAATAGTATTAGCCGATATTGACTGACGAATTACTAGGTGCCTGACTTTCAGATATTATCTCCCATCCTCATGAAGTCTATTTTACAGGTGAGAAAAATAAGTTTAGGGAGAGTAAAAAACTTTCCCAAAGTCATAAAGTTAATAATAACTCGAAGGTAGAGACTGGCTCTATAGAAAGAGCACAATGTAGACTTTAATTTCTTTGACTGAACTTAGCATACAAAGGTAAGCTTTTTTATTGATGAGAACCTTGAGAAGAGGATGTGTTGGCACAGCCCCGAAGTGCTGAGCTCGTTATTCTTCCTCGTTTGTTTACTGTGCTCTGCTGTCCACGTGTGTACAGCAGGTAAAGAGGAACGTGGAAAGACTGGCTGGACTAGCGTATTTCAGTTTAAATAGATTCACGGTTTGTTTCTTGCTGTCGTGATGACCAATGACCATATTTGTTCAAAGGAGCAAAAGGCGATCCAAAATAGTCAACTGTACCAGGTATAAACGTTTTGTTTGAACTCACAGTAATATAACTTTTAAATAACTTATAACAATAATAGGACTGGCTTATGATGACCCAAAGCCTGGATGTTTGCTTGAAGGAAATTCATCTGTTCATCAAAACTGTAAGGATGTTTGTTACAGGAGATCACATTTGCTCAGCAGCCTTGTGCTAATTAATTCACCCCTCTGAAAATGAGCACATCTACCTTGCACTAATGAATCCACCCATCCCCATCCATCAGGTGGGTCTAATGATTAGAGAATTCTGACAACTGCTGACAGCTACAGAAGAAAATCAAGTCTGATGCGCTGGGAAGCTAGAGTCTGCCCACAGTGCTTAGCCACTAGGTCATCTGCCTGGGAACTGCTTGCCCTACCTCCCTCTCCACGTTCTGTCCCTCCTGTAAAACAAGGAATACCCTCAGAGTTCAGTCAGTCAGGTTTTAGAGTCTTCACATAACTAACCAACATCTAAAGCAACTCTTTACATTTTTAAATATTTTTTTTCTTGAACTCACTCTTTCCAGATATCTTGACTCTGTTTATTATAGATACCTTGAAAGGGAAATTCCAATCATTCCTTTTTTTTCCTACTTGCCCGCCTTCCCTCCTTCTCTTAACCCTCTCTCTAAAGCTGGTGTCTTCTCCCCTTCTGTGAGAACGTGAACTCAAAAACCACCTCCTCCTCCTCAAAATATACATAAATATATAAATGTATACTATATTGTAAATGTAAATATATAAATGTAAAATATATAAATATATGAATGAATCACATCTTCCAGAGTCTTTGCTTTTTACATTTTAGTTTGTATCTCTTAACTCTGGCTTACCAGGCTTACTTCCTACCCTAAGACATTCAAATTTCAGTAAGCAAATGGGTAGGTGATTGGTAAGGGCCAATCCTGGAGGCAGAGAGGCAGCCTGTACAAAATCAGCCACAGATATAAGTATGAAACATCTAATTCCCCAAATTAGATGACTAAGAATGAAAATATAAAACTAAAATGGCAGTAATGCCACTAGGGCACACTAATGTTACTTCTAGTAAAACTGCTTAACATACCTTTTTAAAAATAGATTTTATTTATTTTATTTGAGAGAGAGAGAGAGACTGAGCTAGAGAGAGAGAAGGAGCAGGGGAGAGAGGGAGAAGTAGACTCCCCATTGAACAGGGAGCCTGATATGGGGCTTGATCTCAGGACCCAAAGGCAGATGCTTAACCAACACAGTCACTCAGGTGCACCAACATAACTTTAACAACACTGGAAATTTGGGGCACCTGGGTGGCTCAGTCGTTAAGCGTCTGCCTTCGGCCCAGGTCAGATCCCGGGGTCCTGGGATCGAGCCCCGCATCGGGCTCTCTGCTCGGCAGGAAGCCTGCTTCTCCCGCTACCATTCCCTCTGCTTGTGTTCCCTCTCTCGCTGTGTTTCTCTCTGTCAAATAAATAAAATCTTTAAAAAAAAAAAAAAAACAAAAAAACAACACTGGAAATTTGTCTTTTTAAAATAAATCTACTTTTAATTTAAAAATGAGTGTATGCACATATAAAATGACCCATTTAAACAAAATTAACTACAATCTCATGACTTACCTAATTGAGAATAAAGTAGTACATAAATCTATAATGTACACATTTCTGAGAACCTGAATTGGTTTTATAAAAAGAATGCCATAATTTGTATAAATAAATAATCTGATGGTATGAAACATTCAACTGGGTATTTTTCAGACAATTTTAATTAAGTTCACTCTAGTAGTTCAGTGAAACTTTGCTAGGATCTTTTTAAAAACTCAATTAGGAGAGGCTACGTAGCATAATAATAGAATAGGACTAAACAGTATTAGGATATATGAGCTTTAATCATGTTCAGTCATCAATTAGCTGTGCAATCTTACCTAAGTAATTTAATCCATCTGAGCATTAGCGCCTCATCTCTATAAGAAAGATAACACATGGGGTGCCTGGGTGGCTCAGTGGGTTAAAGCCTCTGCCTTCAGCTCAGGTCATGATCTCAGGGTCCTGGGATCGAGCCCCACATCGGGCTCTCTGCTCTGCGGGGAGCCTGCTTCCCCCTCTCTCTCTGCCTGCCTCTCTGCTTGCTTGTGATCGCTCTCTGTCAAATAAATAAATAAAATCTTTAAAAAAAAAAGAGAGAGAGATAACACATATCCTTCATTCCTCTAAGATGTTGCAAGGCTCAAATGAGATATCATATATGAAAATGCTCTATTATTAAAGCCTAATACCTCAAACAACTAGATACCTCATGGAAAAGAATGAACTTTATTTCTACCACACAATATACACAAAAGTTAATTCTAGATCACAGACCTAGCTAAAACTGTAAGATGTCTGGAAGAAAATAAGAGAATTCCTTCATGGCCTTGGGGTAGGCGAGTTTCTCAGACAAGACACAAAATGCATCAGCCATAAGGGAAAAAACACACTGCACTTCATCAAAAGACATTTAGAAAGTGAAAAGACAAGCCACAAACTTGGAGAAAATATTTGTAATCTGTATATCTGACAAAGGACTCATATCCAAAATGTATAAAGAAACCCTACAAATTAAATCAAAAATAAGCATAAAAATTAAAAATAGGCAAAACACTTGAATAGGCAAAAGATATTCATATGTCCACAAATCATACCAAAAGGTGCTTAACAACTCCTCAGGGAAATGGAGATTGAAACAAGGCTATATACCCATCATATTGGTTAAATAAAAAAAGAATAACAATATTTAAGTACTGACAAGGATGTGGAGCAACAAACTCTCAAACATGACTGGTGGGAGTACAAAATGATAAAACCACTTTAGAAGACCTTAGCTGAATATACACCTGCTCTATGACCCAGAAATGCCACTCCTAAGCATATGCCCAACAGAACTGAATACGTATGGCCACAAAAAGACTTACATAAGAATGTTCATAATAGCTTTGTTCATAATAGCCAAGAACTATACACACACCAAATGCCCATTGACAGAAGATGGGCAAACAAACTGTGAGGTATTTATATATGGAACAGGACTCACCAATAAATAGGAATGATACTGCTGATATATGCAACGACATGCATGAGTCTCAAAATCATCAGTGGAGATAAAGGAGCCAGAGGCAAAAGAATACATATGTTTCCATCCATATGAATTTCAAGAACAAACACAACTAATTTATGCAGTAGAAGAAATTAGAATGGCAGTTGCCTCTGGGAAGGAGGGAGAATTGACTGCAAAGGGGGATAAAGGAACTTTCTAAGATGATGGAAATGTTTTTTATTTTGAACAATCTCGAAGTTGGTATACTTACCAACATTCATCAAACTGTACACTTAAGATCTGTGCATTTTATAGTATATAAACTATATCTCAATAAAGCACTTTTAGCATTAAGAGATGTAAATTTTATGGTTAAAGGAGTCAACTTTGACATTTATATTTTTTATATTCCTAAAAGAACGTCAGTTGCTATAAATCCACTAAAAGTATAAAAGTATTAAGGTATTAGTCATACCATACTTATTGAGTGATCCTACTCCCAGACAAGTTTTAAGTGCTAGGGATAATGTTCTTGCCCTTTAGAAATTCACAGTTTTGCAAGAGATACAGGCATGTATATAAATGTGCTCTGACAGAAGCATGACAGAGGTACAGAGATGTGCACATAAGGGAGAATGTCAAGGAGATTCAGAACTATCAGTTGAAGACCCTGAATCACCTGCAAGAACATGGCGCCCTTTCTGATGAGTTTGAGCCTACCTTGTAATGAGCCCTAAAACTAAGATAAAAGCAACGGGCCCAGCCATGCCAACTGGATCTAGCTATTTTTCCAAGACCACAAAATTAGTTAGATTTGATTTAGGGATATTTTAAGCCAGAATTGCCACAAGTAAAAAGTGTAAGGCATACATTTCTTGTACCATCTTTGACTTAAAATAACTCTGAAACAGATGAATAAAGGATAAACTTCTCAGTTCCTGTCCCAGATTAATGAACACAACTAGTTCTGTTCTCAGGTTCTTCCTATGTGCTCCATCCTGCTAGACTAGTTAAATGCTTTGTCAAGTCTGGAGACGTGACGCATGTTGACAGTGTGCAGTAGAAGAGCAAACAGCATAAGCAGGATGGTAATAACATCATTCATTCATTCAATCATTCATTCAACAATACAAGAGTTAAGAACATGGATTCTAAAATCAAAACGTCTAGATAATCTTGGCTCTGCCACTAACTAACTGTATGAACTAGCTATTCAACCTCTTTGTACTTTACTGTCCTCATCAGTAAAATGGGCCAATACTGCAACCTGTCTCAAAGGGTTATTATGAAGATTAAATGAGTTAATACATGCAATGTGTTTAGAAGAGTCTTTGTCACATAGTTAAATGCTAGAAACTTGTTGCTAATACAGGGAGTCCAAAAAGTTGGGGAATACAGAATAAACTTATTCTTAAACAGTATTTTGGTTACATTTTAAATTAATATGTTCAATGTTTTTCTATAGATTCTAGACACTGTTTCAGGTAAAGTACCTCTAAATTTAAAGCGATGTGTTCAATTGTCAACGTAAAAAAACCCCTAAAACTATAATACAATACAGAGTGTCCCTAAGATCTGAAAACATAGTGAAAATCATGTATTTATTATAAATTTCTTCAGCTTAATAATTAGACCCATTGCTTTAAATTTACTTCATCTGAAAAGCTATCTGGAGGTTGAAGAAAAGCATACTGAGAACCTTATTCGAAATGTTAACTAACAAACTATTTGAAAACAAGATTCTCCTGGTCCCCAAGTATTCTGAATTGTTTTCTCAACTTTTCCCCCCTATAGTACAGTTGCCTCCCCTTAGCTATGGGGAATACTTTCCAAGACCTCTAGTGGATATCTGAAACCGTGGAGAGTATCAAATCCTATACGTGTTTTTTTTTCTAAATATACATACCTATGATGAAGTTCAATTTGTGAATTAAACACAGTAACAGATTAACAACAATAATAAATAGAACAATTATAACAATATACTGTAATAAAAGTAATTATATGAATGGGGCCTCTTTCTCAAAATATCTTATTATCGGGGCACCTGGGTGGCTCAGTCGTTAAGCGTCTGCCTTCGGCTCGGGTCATGATCCCAGGGTCCTGGGATCGAGCCCCACATCAGGCTCCCTGCTCAGCGGGAAGCCTGCTTCTCCCGCTACCATTCCCTCTGCTTGTGTTCCCTCTCTCGCTGTGTTTCTCTCTGTCAAATAAATAAAATCTTTAAAAAAAAAAAAAATATCGTCCACTCACCTTTCTTCATGTAGTGATGTGAGAAAATACAATATCTACGTGATGAGATGAAATGAATGGCATAGGCATTGTGATATAACACTAGGCTACTACCAACCTTCTGAACAATGTCAGAAGGTGGATTATCTGTTTCCCGACCACAGTTGGCCACAGGTAACTGAAACTGTGGAAACTGAAACCACAGATAAGGGGAGACTACTGTAATACTTCTATTAATTACTGGGCAGATACAGTGTGATAGGCACTGTTGTAATGTTGGAGACAGAACATGGACAAGCAACGTGTGGGGCATAAGGAAAAAGATGGAGGACATTGGGAGAAGGAAAGCAAGGCTGAATTGGCAGAAATCGGAGGGGGAGACAAAACATGAGAGACTATGGACTCTGATAAACAAACTGAGGGTTTTGAAGGGGCGGGGGTTGTGGGGTTGGGTGAGCCTGGTGGTGGGTATTGAGGAGGACACATATTGCATGGAGCACTGGGTGTGGTGCATAAACAATGAATCTTGGAACACTGAAAAAAAATAAAATAAAAGTTTATAGAAAAAAAAAAACATGGACAAGAAGATTTAAAATAACCCTGCCCTCGTGAGACTTACAATTGTAGTGGGAAGAGATAGAAAACAAATAATAAAATAAAATATGCCCAATGTCAGATAAGAAAAGCTACAAAGAAAAATAAAACAGAAGGTGTCAAGGGTATATCATTGCAAAGAGTAGGGTAGGGCTGATTTTTTCATAAATAGGGTAAATATAAGGGGCCTCACTAATAAGATGACTTTCTCAGTAGAGATGTGAAGTGTGTGAGAAAGAAGTCCAGGTATTTGGGATGAGCACTCCAGGCAAAGGGTAAAAACCAATCAAGGAAACAAAAAAAGGCCTTTTTTCTATAACTTCTTCTGCTTTTATCTTTTTTCTTTGTCTCTTCTTTTTATGTCTCTTCTTGATAACTTGTATCTCAGGTAGGATCCAGCTATAGATTACTTGGATCACTACAATTTCACTTTCATTAATTTCTCAGTATAAATTTCACTCTCTCTTTTTCTTTTCTGATCCAACAAAATCATTCATACTGAGCAGTTTTTCAATGATCACATTTCTTACCTCAAGTCTCCTGTTTTTCTTATGACTTCTACTCAATAAAAATTTACTGATATCTAGTATGTACCAAGGCCTGATTGTAAAAAGATGATTATTATATGACATATACCTTCAGAATCTGGTCAAGGATATAGTTGTACATATGTATGTATACATATACATACACATGAACACATATACACAAATATGTATCAAACGGATCTACTGTAAAAAACACACACTGATATTATTAATGAAGTGCTGCAGCAATTAATTCTGCCCAGTGAGGAAAAGAAGAGATCATTGGAGATACAGAGGAAAAGACCTCTGAGCTAGGATTTGATGACTAAGTAGGAACTCAGCAAACACATAGCGAGAAGCGACTATTACAAGGAAGAAGAAACATCTTAAGCATTAGCACAGAGAGGTGGAAGCAAATAATATACTAGTAATGCTAGATGCAATGTATTAGATTGAAGACTAAGGAAATAAGAGTAGAAAGGTCAATTGGGAACATGCTAATGGGCCTGACTTTATCCTGAGAGCCAGTGGTTCCCAAATTATTTTGATTGTATACCCGATCAGTAACAAATTTTTGTCCATGCATCCACCCCCAATGTACATTTGTTTATGTATAGATTAAATTACGCCAAGAGCTACTATTCCAACATGTTACACTCATTAGAAAACAAACACAAAAAGATAAATGTGTAAAAGATAAAAATAAGCAATATTTTCTTGTCCTCTTGGTGCTACCAAATCAACAGGAGTATTTACAAAGTCCAAGATAGTGTCCCTGTGCTTACTTCTTTGGCCCTAAGCTCAACTGTTACAAAATCTGAAAGATCTTTATGATAGCGAATTTAAACTTATCTAAATATACTATACTGTGTACATAGAAAAAGTATAAATGTATAAATAAGTTTGTTTATAATTTCATGCTTATCTATTTTATCTCTCAAAATAACTCATAAACTCTTTAGAGCAGCGGCTGATCCTCTCTTCCCACTTCAAAAAAAAATCATTAAAGTGCTTAGTACAGTGATAAAATAGCTGGTCTGTTAAGAAAAAAAAAAGATTATATCCCATTCACTATCATCCAAAATATTATGCCTTTTTTTAAACCTAATTCTTGGGGGGGGTGCAAAATCTTAATTAGTATTTTATTTTAATTTTTAATAATACATTTAATCTTCATGGAAGTTGACGCCTTTACAATTTCTAGATTAAGAAACACAGCATGATCAAATCCCAAGAAGATTTTCTCTAATTTCATCATTAAACCTCAAATCTGGGTAGCTTAGTTGGTTAAGCACTCAACTCTTGATTTCAGCTCAGGTCATGGTCTCAGGGTCATGAGATTGAGCCCTGCGTTGGCCTCCACACTCAGTGTGGCGTCTTCTTGAGATTCTCTGCCTCTCCCTCTGCCCCTCCCCCTGCATGTGCTCTCTCTCTCACACACACACTCTCTCTCTCTCTCTAAAAAAATAAATAAAAATCTTTAAACCTCAAACCCGACCTTTAAGTAAACAGCTCAAAAATAAAGAGGATACACGTTATGGCCAAATGGGATTTATGCTATGGATGCAATGCTGGTGCCTATATGGAAATCAATCAATGTGATACATCAGATTAATAGAGTAAAGGAGGAAAATCACCTCAATAGATGCAGAAAAAAAGCACTGGACAAAAGTCAACAGCCTATCCTCATAAAAACACTCAACAAACCATGCATAGAACTCCTACAACCTTACGACAAAAAGCGTCTGTGAAAACCTACACCTAACATCATACTTAAAGGTAAATGACCAAAAGCTTTCTTTCTTAAGATTAAGACAAGGATGTCGGCTCTCACCACTTTTATTCAACATTGTACAGGAGGTTTTAGCCAGGGAAAGTAAGCAAAAAAAAAAAAAAAAAGAAATAAAAGGCATCCAGATTGGAAAGGAAATGTAAAACTATCTCTATTTGCAGATGACATGATCTTGCATGTAGGAAATCCTAAGGAATCTCAGAAAAAAATTAACTATTACAGCTAATAAACAAGTTCAGCAAGTAGCAGGACACAAGGCCAATACACAAAAATAACTTGGTCAGTTGTACATTAGCAGTGAATAATCTGAAAATGGAATTAAGAAAACAATTTCACTTACAATAGCATCAAAGAGAATAAAATACTTGCAAATAAATTTCCCAAAAGAAACATTAAGACTTGTGTACTTAAAACTACAAAACATGTATGAAAAAAATGAAAAATGTATGAAATGTATGAAACAATGAAAAAATGTTTTCTCTTATGAAAAGAGAAAACATCTCATGTTCTTGAATTGGAGGAACTGATGTTGTTAAGATGGCAATATTCTCAAAATTGATCCATAGATTCAATGCAGTCTCGATCAAAATTCGAGTTGCCTTTTTTTACAGAAATTGACAAACTAAGGCTAAACTTGATTTGGAAATGCATGGGACCCAGAAAGCTCACAACAGTATTGAAAAAGAACAAAGCTGGAGGACTGAAGTTTATTTCAAAGTTTACTACAAAGCTACAGTAATCAAAATGGTGTGGCATGGCATAAGGATAGACACAGAGATCACAGCACAGAAATGAACTCTTACATCTATGGTCGGATGATTTGCATAAGGCTGCCAATATAATTCAATGAGAGAAAGAATAGTCTTTTCAAAAAGTGGTAGGGCGGCGTCCAGCTCTCGGTGTTCCTCCCCAACACAATGACTTCCGCAGCTCTCCTTGCGCAGGTGAAAGGCTCCTCTCTAGGAGCACCAAAGCCCTTACAGTTTATGTAGGGAGGCTTCCAGACATGTTTTTAACCCGTCCCATCGCATAGTCCAGCCACGCTTTTTAGATATAGAAAAACTAAATTCGGCGACCAAGACAAGATGGCGGAGGTGTAGGAGGCCGGAGAGCACTGGGATCCAGAAAGAGGCTGAAAACCACTCTAAAAGCCGGCAAACACAACAGCAGAGAGAAGAGAATAAGAACAGCAATTCTAGGAGCAGAAAATCAACCACTTTCAGAAAGGTAGGAGTGGAAAAAGTGAATTTAAAGCGACGGGAAGAGAGACCCCGGGGGGAGGGGCCGGCTCCCCGCAGCCACAGAGCCGCGGAGCACAAAATCCGGAACTTCTAGTCCGCTCCGCTGAGGGACATCGCTCCGTAGACTAACCGGGGGTTCAGCCCTCGCGGGAACAGTGTGGTTTCAGGACCCGTGGGGTCACTGAGGGACCAGGGGAGCCCGAGTGCGGCAGAGCTCCCAGGTATTGGGGCGGAGAAGCCGGCGGCAGAGAAGGAGCCGTGCAACGCCGCATAGGCCTACCTTGGACTATAGGAACTGAG
>CM053611.1:101937952-101959240 GCA_028646535.1 Procyon lotor
GGTTGGGCTGTGGACATTGGGGAGGGTATGTGCTATGGTAAGTGCTGTGAAATGTGTAAGCCTGATGATTCACAGACATGTACCCCGGGGCAAATAATACATTATATGTTAATAAAAATTAATTAAAAAAAAAAAGTGGTAGGGCGACAACTGGATATACACATGCATAAGAATGAGGCTGGGCCATCAGGGAGATTCAAATCAAAACTGAGATACCACCTTACACCAGTTAGAATGGTCAAAATCAACAGGACAGTAAACAACAAATGTTGGAGAGGATGTGGAGAAAGGGGAACCCTCTTTAAAGATGCTCAACATTATTAGTCTTTAGGGAAATGTGAATTGAAACCACAATGAGATATTACTTTTCACATTCCGTAGAATGGCTATAATTAAGAAGATGGACAATAACAAGTGTTGACAAGGACGTGAAAACAAAGGAACCTTTTTACATCATTCATAAGATGTAAAATGGTGCAACCACTAAGGAAAACAGGTTACTGGTTCCTCAAAAAAATAAACACAGAATTGTCATTTGATCCAGCAATTCAACTCTTAAGTCTATACACCCAAAGGAATTGAAAGCAGAGACTCAAACTGACACTTGGATGATTTTGTTAATTGCAGCAATATTCATAATAGCCCAAAGGTGAACACAACCCAAGAATCCACCAACTGATGAACAGATAAACAAAATAAGATATGTTTATACAATGGAATGGTATGCAGCTATAAAAGAAATGAAGTTTTGATACATCCCACAATACAGATGAACTAGAGAACATTATATGAAATAAGCCAGTCAGAACAGGGCAAATATTGCATATTTCCACTTACGTGAGTGTACCCAGAATAGGCAAATGTATAGAGAAAGAAAGTAGATTAGAAGTTAGCAGGAGAGTCATCGCTTAATGGTTATGGACTTTCTGTCTGGGGTGATGAGAAGTTTTGGAAATAGAGAGTGATGATGGTTGTGCACCACTGTGAATGGAACCAATGTCACTGAACTGCACAATTAAAATGAAAAATTTTGTTATTTACATTTTATCACAATTTGTAAAAATTAATAATATACCTAAAGCCACAGAATCGTATACTTTAAATGGGTGAACTGTATGGCAGGTTGAATTGTATCACAATAAAGCTGACTTTTAAAACACGAAGGAAAAAAAGAAAGCAACTCTGGGGCTATAAAAAGGATATGGGAGAATCTTAAATGCATACTGTCAAGGAAAGAAACGAGTCTGAAAAAGCTACATATTGTATGAATCCAACTGTATGACATTCTGGAAAAAGCAAAACAATAAGGACAATAAAAAGATCCGTGGTTGCCAACAGTTCTAGGCAGGAGAGAAAGAACCAAGAGGTGGAACACAGGACATTCTCGGAGCAGTGAAACCATTCTGTATGACACTGGAGTGGTACATACATGACAAGAGTTTTTCAAAACCCACAGAACTAGAAAACCCAAAGGGTGAACCTCAAGGTAAACAAAGGACTTTAATTAATGCATTCATATTGTTTTGTCAACTGCAACAAATGCACCACACTAAGGCAAGATGTTAATAGGAGAAATAACACGTGGCTAGGAAGGGTATGTGGGAACTCTGTTCTTCCTGTGTAATTCTTCTATAAACCTAAAACTGCTCTTTAAAAAGTCTATTCTAAAAATGTAGACTTAACACAAAGACTACACCGAATTTTATCCTCATCTCATGATTCATAAGACTATTCACTTTAAGGCCAAATTATAATTTTACATTAGACGAGCAGGAAGTGCTGATTCTCCCAGCACTGCAGATCCCAGACATGACCGAATCATCTCAGTTCGGTGTTCCACACGCCCTTCCCCTACCTCACCTCCTCCTCCACCCCCGACAAAATTATTTTATGACCTAAATTTCTATATTCACATGAGTACTTCCATCCAGATCGTCTTTGAAGATTCTGTAATTTCTGGAAACACTTCCTTACATTTATGACTGAATTCCAGTCTAATTATAATTATGAATTACAGTGACATTATTATACCAAGCTGCCATGCCCCCTGTTTTATTCACTCTGTTCATTTTCTACGAGGTATCATTTTATCAGGAACCTAGGTGTGTTAGTTTTACACATCTTTTTTGGGGAAAAAAAATTGTTCTTGAAGACCCTCAAGAGTAAAAACACAAAGGGAAACTTAACTGTCCCAGAAGAAAGGTGGCTAATACATTTAAGAACAACTCTTCCCCAGCTCCTAGTTTAAAATGATCCCCTCCCAAACCTCTAATCTTTGGCACACTGTATGCATTTCTTTTACCTTGGTCTTTTCCAGCTTCATCTATGTGTTGAAAATCTTTTAGTGTTTGAAGGTTACAGAACCCCTCTCTGCAATGCTGAATAACTTTCTTTGATCCATTCTTGATGAGATAATCCATCAGCGTAAGGGATTTATACACATGGCGCCAGTTCTTCCCGTGATCATTGAGTCTCTGCCATAGCATATTCATAATCTCTGACAGAGAAATTGTGTTGAAAGTCAGGTCACTGATATCTAACATTAGAGAACTAGAAGGACCCCAAGGGTCATTAGAAGTTGCTTCTCTGACTTTTATTTCAGCATCTGAGTAATTTTTCACGAAGTTTTTCACTTGCCTCCTGAATGCCATAGGTAAGACAAGTTTGAAGGTGAGACGGGGATGACAGCAATGGAATAGGAGTTATTATAATTGGTTTATAAAACTCTTGAGAGGTAATTGGTCCCCAGTTCTGCTGCTCCCAAACACAAATGATTAATCTCCATTTTGATGAGGCATTGATTTCCTGCAAAGCAAAGCACAAAAAATACGTCAGTTAAATACTTTTTGAAATGTCTATAAAAGACCAAGTCAGTCTGAAAAATCTGAGTTTACTTAGAAATCAGCCCCTTGCTTACATCAGCCAGAATTGAGGGCACTGTCTAAACTCCTAGCATCAGTATGGGAAAATCTCCTGTAAGGGATTGGCCTGTATTACTTAAAGAAATATAGGTGGTCTTTCTAGTCCTAAAAATTTCTGCAGAGAACATCATTCAACCTCTTTAGCCAGTAATAAAATAATTTTAAAACATTACAGGACAGTGGGCAAGTCAGGAAAAAAAAAAAAAACAAGAGTTGTACTCTGATATTTCCTGCTTGAGATTTGTTGTCATGTATAAAATGGTATGTCCTGAAGGTAATTAGGATGGTAACAATTGAGTTGGGAGTCATAAAGCGACCCTATGGTTGTATTCTTCTTAGAACTACACGTCACGGGGCGCCTGGGTGGCTCAGTAGGTTAAAGCCTCTGCCTCGGCTCAGGTCATAACATTAGGGTCCTGGGATGGAGCCCCGTGGCAGGCTCTCTGCTCAGCAGGGAGCCTGCTTCCCCCTCCCTCTCTGCCTGTCTCTCTGCTTACTTGTGATCTCTCTCCTCTCTGTCAAATAAATAAATAAAATCTTAAAAAAAAAAAAAAACAAAAACTACACCTTACTAGAATTGGATCTAAATATATTCTGCTTTCTTGTTAATCTGAAAGTAGAGAGAGTTGTCAACTATTAACACAAGTACTTGCACCACAGGGAACCCCACATCTAACTCATGGTACCCTCGACCAGTATTTTAGTCCTGGTAAGGTTAGTAAGTTCAAGGAAAAGGTTAAATTACTTTCTTTACTGGGCCTTAGAAAAGGAAGTATGCATTTAGGAGTAAACAATGTCCCTAAAACCTGGAGTGATCAGCATGTATCTGTCACATCCCAAAACAAGTGCACACAGAGAGAGGTCCATTTAGGTTGATATGAAATATATTGAAACCTAAAGGAGGTCTGCAGCCCCCAAACCTTAAATGATGCTTATGAATGATCAAGTCACAGTTCACATGAAACCATTCCCTACCTTCTTTTTCATTGCTTCGCATTAAGGTGGGTTAGTTTGCAATTTCCCTGGTGATTCACCCCTGATGGTCACCAAGATAGTATACTAAACTGATTTCAAGCCCTGACAAGCATCAACACCCAATGAAACCTGGAGGATCTATAATCAGATTTTACTAGAGAAACTGCACGCACAAAAAAAGACAGACATTAAAATCCATAACAAATTTGTCTTGTTTTCAGTTTTGTCTCTCTACCTTGACCTTTGCAACTCCTAGCTCAGGTTTGATTAATTTCTGTGTGTGTATTTAAGAAGACATAAATTTTCAGAAGCAAACTAAATGAGCTATCCTTTCTTTTTCAAAAAATAAGAGAAGGGGTAATTAACCTTTTTTTTTTTTTTTTTTTGGTAAAAGTATAACACATCCTCAAATAAGCAGGATGGAAAATGTATCAATTTAATTAACATTTCTCAGAAAGAGACTATCATCAACCCCAGGAAGAAAAAGAGAAGTTGTGAGTTTTCACAATTTTCTGATTTTCTTTTTTGTTTGCACTTCAAACACAGGCATTTTTATCTGACTCATTCCTGTAGTGAAAACCAGATTTACAATGTGTTTCAATAAGCCATTAAAATTTTCAATCATGAGGGTTTTCTTTTTCTATTGTCCTTTTTTCCCTTCCAGCAAGCTCACGCGATGCAGAGATGCACTGTGATACTGGCTTAGAGCAACAAATATTGATCTGTTTTCTCACAAGTCTATTTAAAAAAAAACAAAAAACCTGTTAGAATCATAACCTGCTGGAATTGAACAACAGTCATCAAAACGCTATTTTTTTTCTTTTTTGGTGATACTATATTTTGGAGAATCAAAAATCCCAATTTTTAGGTTTTCCTATATTTTCTATCTTGCATTTTAAAGTTTTCTTAAATGATTTTTCTGCCCCAGGAAAGTATCCAATAATGGACTTCAACCCAATAGGGTAGTTTAAAATGGATATGCTCAACATCACACTGAAATGAAATACATTCCCAACCATTAAAAAAACCACGAAGCAAAAAGTCTGGCTGAGTGAATTAATACCTAATGCACAGTGCTTTGTGACATGACCACAGAATATGTAAGACACCATTCTACTATTGTTATCTTTTCAGATTAACAAGGAGTTCAGTTGGTGTTATTTGTAAATTATACGTTGGTTTTCTGAGTTTTAGACGCCTAACTACATGCAAATGTTCAGTTTGCTCATACCACCAGAAACTTGAGATTGTAATTACAGTGATGGGACGTCTGAGACAAAAGTGGTGCCCAAGAGGGTAAATTTTCACACCTGAATCTCAGTTGTCTGGCTACCCAAATCCCTAGAATGTTTAGAAACAGACGCAAGTTAAGATATTCCATGTCACCAATCTGGGTCCCCTCCTCCGAGAGGCCTTCAGCTAGCACACTAGCTACTTAGATCTTCCCATCATATTCTTTCTGCATCTGATTTATTTCCTTCATGGCATTTACCATGATCTGTACCTGTGTATTTGTCATTTGCTTTCCTCACCACCAGACCAGAAACTCCATGACAGCAAGGACCATGACCATCTTATTTACAAGGCAGTATAATCCTATTGCCCAATAAGTACCTATAACATAGTAGGTACTCAAGAAATAGGTGTTGAATGAATGCCCAAATGACTGACAGATTCTGCTTGGGATAAACTTGCACCAATTCAACAGCTTTGGATCATAGCCATGACACTTAAAAAATATATTCCAACCTTATAATTGTCAAGTAAAATTCTAGAGTTTAAATATTTTCAAATCAAACAACAAATATTTCTCGGGTATCTACCATTTGTATTGCTTTATGGATGATATAAGAAATATAAAACATAATTCTGACACTCAAAAACCAGTGTTTGATTAAGGAGCTTTCTCCCTTAAATAATTCCAAACAAACACATGATGAAGTAGAAAAGGTCCCTTAGTTTCCTTTTTAGACTTACTTCCACGGCGTTTTGGCAAAGGCTGTTTCTTACTCCAACTTTACCTTAATCATAACAGGAACTCATTTAAGTTATCAAGTGACATTGTGGAATTCAAACTCAAGGTTTATTTTAGACTTCTGAAAGGTAACACTGTGCTTATACCATATGTTCCATGATACCCACAGTAAGCCGCTCTGGACAAGGAAATACATTAATGTTGACTGCAACAAAAACTTGTAAGTATTTGGAATAAATAAAGACAAATGCCTCGTTTCAATTCAGGTCTTGCTGCCAAATGAGTTGGGGGGGAAAACTAGCCTTCAAAATTCTTTGGATATCAGAATTGAGAATAAGGAATTGAGGAGCTGAACCAACTTGACCCAAAGACCTAGGACAAAAACAGCAGCATCTAAGAGGCAGAGTGTGACAGGCCTCTGAAAAGATGCATTTAGGGTAGACAGCAGCTTTCCTCTTTGTACAGGTTCTGCCTACAGAGTTTACTCAAGAGAAAAGAAGCTCTGGCCAAGATCATTGTGGGAGAATGATTATAGAGAATACCATGGCATTAGGAGGCGTTACTGTTTGGATGGGAAGATTGCTGCAAGAGGCAGAGAAATCAACTTTTTGGAGCCCTCCTATGTGCTCATTAATTCATTCAACTATTAGTTCTCTGGAGTTCACCACCTGGCAGACTCCATTCCACAAAAGGGAAACACAGGAGCACAAGACACAGTCCCCATCATCTGGAATAAAGGGCTACTCTTTTTTTGAATGCTCACAATGTGCTCACACCTAGGCATTCACCTACCTCCTCTCATTACTTTAATTAGGATTCCAAAGGCATGGACTTGAGGTCCTGCTCTGCTATTTCCTAATTAAGGCACAACAACTTTATTGAGCCTCAGTTCCCTCATCTGCAGCATAGAGAATAATCATCCCATAGAAAGAACAGCTGAGGGGAAGAAATGAGATGCTTGAGAAAGGATTTTGAACATGAAGGGTGAAGGCTGAGAGAATCAACTTCCTGTAGACAGGGTCTTTCCTTGGCATCCGTTTTTTCAGAATGACCACCGTGTTCAAGGCAGGCCCCATGCCAGGCCCAGAGCCACACAGATGAGCCCGACTACCGACTTCCCCTCGGAAAGCACGCAGTTTACTTGGAGCAGAAGGCTGGGCCACACAGAAGCTTCTAGAAGGAGGGAGTGTGACACGACGGCGTCACACAATGGGGACCTTCCTCACGCAGGCCGTGGTGACCTTGGCCCCCTCTCGCCCGCACGCAGTCGGCGACGGCACCGGCCTGAGACAGGAGGCGGAGACCAGACCTCTCCACGTCCGCCTGCACCGCCAAGCAAGAATCTACTACCTGAGGGGACAGTCCTGCCACGGCGTCGCGAACTTTTCCCGCTCAAATTCAAGCCCGTGGTTCCTAGGCTGGTCGCCTCCTGCAGCCAGGCCCAAGCGCCCACGCCCTTCCCCACTTCCGCTTCCTCACTTCCGGTCCCTCACTTCCGGCCTCTCCGGGTCAGCTGTCCGCTGCTCCCCCGGCGTGGAGCAAGAGGGACGCGAGGAGTTAAAAGGACCCAGGTTTTTTCGGGGCGAGGGGCGGATATTAAGTGGAATGAAGGCACAAGTCTTTTGTTTAACAATCGTCGGGGCTGTGGTGCTGCCTTCAGGCTCCTTTCGAAGACAAATTTTACAATTTGTGTTACTAATGTATTTTGGCTGGGGACGGCACCCGCAGGTGATCTCCACCTCAAAGGACAAAGAAGGTAATGGTCGTTTGCTAGACCATTGATGAAAAGAGTAGTGTGTGTATGATGGGCAGTGATGGAGTGTCTCCAGGGAGGGCCTCGGGTACCACCGATGGGTCGTCGTTGAAATATTTAACTGATCTTCAGTGAGCGCCCCCTCTGTGCCAGGCACCCCACCGAGCTATAAGGACCCAGAGATAAAGCATGAGTCCGATGCTGCATGAGTTTACAGGCCAGTGGAGGTGACAGGCACCGTCACGGAAGATTGTGACAAGCTATGTATCTTGTAATAAGAGAGGAGAGAGCATCTAATTCTGCCAAGGAGTATTTAAGGGCAGGTTTCAGAGAAGACTTTACATCTGTATCTTAAAGGATGACAGGGAGTTCACTGGATAGACAAAGTGGAGGAGGCCATTAGAGGCAAAGGACACATCGTGTAAAGGCTTGAAAGCTGAGAGAGCCTATTAGCTTGGTAAAACTACAAGGACTGTACTTACTATGGCTGTCTCAAAGGCTATTAGTGGAACAGCAGAGGGAGAGGAAGTGCAGAAGAAAGTCAGATCATGAAAGACCTTGTCTGTGCTGCTAGGTGATTTTATCTGGTAGGCATTGAAAATATAATCAAACCCATGTTTTACATGGCTGGCTGTGTGGACTATGTCAATATTCCACCAGGGTGGAGGGAAGAGACTTAGACAATAGAAAAACTCTTCATAGATGAAAGTAATACTTGTTTTTCGCTCCTACAACTTCAATCATAATTATTTTAACAGTCGTCATGATCAATACTAACATGTAGTTAGGTAACTGTAATATAAAATGGTGGAAGATATGAAAGAAGTTGGTGTGTTTGAAATACTGCTTAACTGGCTATCATATAGAGTAGCGGGCATAGTAGTCAGAGGGAAGTTAAAAAGGGTGGCCTGGAAACAAATTGTTCAGGGCCTTGAATGCCATGCTAAGATGTTATTCTATAAAATAGTGGGGGACAAACAAGTATTTTGTTTATATAGTAAGTTATAGTTTATGAAGATTTTTTGAGTCATAACTTATGTGAATTTCAAAGGATCTCTGAAAAGTAGGTATAATTATTCCATTTTACAAATGAGGAAACTGATTTGAGGGAACATGTATTCATTCTACATTATTGAGCACCTGCTAAGTGCCCAGCACTATGGTGAGCTATGGAAATACAAAGAAGTAATAGTCTAATTAAAAAGACAAAAATAAATTAGCAATTATAATAAGTCGCTGTGATAAAAGTGCTTTGGGAGTAAAAAGAGGATTTGTCTAAATCTACATAATTAGAGAAGTCTTCCCGGAAGAGGTGAAGTTGAGCTGAGTTTGAAGGAACAAATAGGTTACGTGAATTGCTTAGAAATATCCAACTAGCAAGCGAGTTAGCTAGAACTTGACCCAAATTTGCAGTGCCCAATTCTATGCCCTTTCCTCTACCCTAAGAACTAATTTTTGGTTCTTAATGTCGAGCTCCACTGATGTTCTTTTTTTTTTTAATATTTTATTTTATTTTTTTAAAAGATTTTATTTATTTATTTGACAGAGAGATCACAAGTAGGCAGAGAGGCAGGCAGAGAGAGAGGGGGAAGCCACCCAGGCGCCCCTAATATTTTATTTTTAAGTAATCTCTACACCCAGTGTGGGGCTCAAACTCACAACTCCAAGATCAAGAGCCACACACTCCACCAACTGAGCCAGCCAGGCACCCCTCCATTGACATTCTCAGTCACAAATCTACCTGTTACGTTTTGAAAACATTGGAGATCCAATTTTTTACTTTTTAAAACCATTCATTTTCTCCTCTTAGAATGAATCTTTGGGTGTATCTGAAAGGATGTTGACTAGGCTCAGCAAAACTTGAAGTGTTACCTACCTAGTGGAATTAACTTCGTTAAAGTAACACATGAAAGGCCCTTCTCTGCTTTCTTCCATTTGGGGGCACCATAATTTAGTTGCACTCACTAAATACAGGCATGGTTTTACAATAATAACTTGGTGTGGTTTTTTTTCCCCCTGAACTCAGAGTTTGATGAAAGTGAACAAAGTTTTCTTCACTTGGTTTCCAGGAAACCATTGCTCCTTCTCATCTCCTTGGCTGGTTTCTTCTCATTTCTCTGACCTCTCTTGACTTTGAAGGGGTCTGTTCTCTATCAATATTCATTCCCTGGGTAGTTTTATCAAGTTTTATAACTTTCAGTAACCCCTGTCTCTCAACATCCCTCAAGTTTTTATCTCCAACCCTAAACTCTCCTGACCTCCAGACTCATACCTATCTTGACATCCCCACTGGTATTTCTCATAGATATCTCAAACTTAATATGCCCCAAACCAAACTTCTGATCTTTCAAGCTTGTTCCCCTGTCTCAGTAAGGACACATTCTTGCTTCTAGTTTCTCAGGCCATGAACTTTGGAGTCATCGTTGGTGCCACTTTTTGGCTCTCAGACTTCACATCACATAATCAGCTCACCTTTAATGCAGGGTGGCCATCAATGCAGTTGGTAGGTGATAAATGGTTTATTGATGTCACATTCTAATACATGATAAAATAATGATATTTATGTTTCCACACTTTATGGTCACCCTATATATTCAGAATTCAATCATTTCCTACCACCTCCACTTTCTACCACCTGTCCTAATGTGTGCCTTCTCTTGCCAGGACTATTGCAGTATCCTTCTAACTGGTCTCCCTGCTTCTGCTCTTGCTCCCTTAAAATTTAATCTCAACACAACAATGAGACCTAAAACCTAAAACCTAAATTAGATCATGTTCAAAATCTTCCATTGGCTTCCATCTTACTCAGAATGAAATCAAAGACCTTGCCATGGCCAACAAGGCGCTATGTGTTCCAGTCCCTGCTCCCTCTCTGACCTCCATCATTGATTCCCCTCTTCCTCACTCATTGCATCAAGCTTGCTCCCACCATAAGGCTTTGCACTTGCTAGTCCCTCTACCTGCAGACTATTTCCCCAGAGAGCCATCAGGCTGGCTGCCTCACTTTGTTCTGGACTTAGCTCAAATGTCCTGTGATCTCCCAATAAAATTGCCACCCTCCACCTGGGCTACACTTCTTTTAACTCTTGCCCCATTTTATGATTCTCTGTCGTAGTACAACTATCTAACATACGTAATTATTTCTCTCTCTGCCAGAAGATAAGATCTAGGAGGGCAAGGACTATATTTAGTTCACTGCTATATTCCCAGCCCTTAGAACAGGCCTGACAGACTAGGTATTCAAACATTGTTTACTGAATGAATGGAACGAGAATGTCTGTACTATTGAATGGAGGTACACATTTTACCATCAAAGTAAATGAAACGTAATTATGTACAAGAAGTTCTGATATTAACAATGACTCCTCAAAAGGAATTGCTGAAAAACGGTAAATGAGTATGGTTTTAAAAGAAAATTCTCTGAGTAAGTCCACATTTCACAGATTCTTAAATCCTCGCAATTTTTTTTTTAAGATTTTATTTATTTATTTATTTGTCAGAGAGAGAGAGAGAGAGTGCGTGCAAGCAGGCAGAGAGGCAGGCAGAGGCAGAGGGAGAAGCAGGCTCCCTGCTGAGCAAGGAGCCCGATGTGGGACTCGATCCCAGGACCCCGGGATCATGACCTGAGCTGAAGGCAGCTGCTTAACCAACTGAGCCACCCAGGCGTCCCAAATCCTTGCAATTTTGTTGATACTTTCTGAATGTCCCACGCTTGTGAGGACTGAACTGATGGCATTCTCACATTAGAGTCTTTATTCTTAGGTTCTGCCTTTGCACTTGTTCAATTACAGAGCATCCATGAAATAAACCACTCAAGTGGCCTCACTCCCCTGTCAATATGCTATATAACACTTCTGTGGATCATACTTGCTGCTGAAACAAGTTCTCTTTGAGATTTTCCTGTACTGCATTCTGCCCCAAACTTGAAAGGGGAGGGGTTCTATTCTGCTCCCCGGGGGGATAGTACCCTGTGGAAAAGTAGCTTCCTTATTAGGGTGCAAGCTGAGAACTCCATGATTCTTCCTGTAGAACACTGTTTATCTTTCCTCATTTCTTCACGTTCTCCAGCCGTGGGCATTTAGGGCCTCACTGTTCAACCACTTCAATACCACTGACTTGGGATTAGGTCTGTGGCCAAAGGATTTCAGTGTCTGACAACTGGCTATGAAGCTGCTGCACTTAATGATATGGGATCTAGAAATGTCCTTAGACTATGAAGACTGAAGAACACTGAGGCCCACATTAAGATATTTATTGTTTTAAAGTCAGGGACATGATGTTGCCTTTAAAATTCTATCTTTATAGGGGCGCCTGGGTGGCTCAGTCGTTAAGCGGCTGCCTTCGGCTCAGGTCATGATCCCAGGGTCCTGGGATCGAGCCCTGCATCGAGCCCTGCATCGAGCCCCGCATCGAGCCCCGCATCCGGCTCCCTGCTCGGCAGGAAGCCTGCTTCTCCCGCTACCATTCCCTCTGCTTGTGTTCCCTCTCTTGCTGTGTTTCTCACTGTCAAATAAATAAAATCTTTAAAAAAAATAAAATAAAATTCTATCTTTATAGCATGTGCAAATAGTGAGGACCGTGTTCAGACACAACTCAGACTTAAGAAAATTGAACAAACTTGCATTAACAAAAAGAAAATACTCTATTAAGGAGTTAGGAGTAGCAAATTCCTTCCTTTAACTCATTCAGTAAATATTTATTGAGCACCTACTGTAACCAAAGTGCTCTGGTGATTCCAAACTAGATTCTTCTTTTCTATTTCAATAAAAATGTTGAGCAATTGTCACCAAAGAGAAATCCACCCCCCCCAAAGGAAATTTTGAGCAAGATTTCAGTATAAAAGGGGTGAAAAGATTTAAAAAAAAAAAAAGAGCTGTGAAATGTATAAGCCTAATGATTCACAGACCTGTACCCCTGGGGTAAATAATACATTATGTGTTGATTAAAAAAGATACCTCATAATATAGAATGAGTTTAAATTTTAGAGCTCCTAACTGAGTCTTCTATGATACCTTCCTTCTTAGCCTTCGTGGAATTAATGCTGGGAACATCTTGTGAGCCAATATCTCCCTCTTTCTCTTAGGCCCAAACTCTGACTGGTGCCACTTAGCAGGTAGCAGTGTCTCTTATTTTGTGCAAAAGATGCATCGTTGGCAATCCGTTTCTAGTAAGAGCAAAGAGAGGAAGAGGCCTTCATAAGGTGCACTTGGCATGGGAACCTAAAGGGGAAGGAGGGTTCTTCACAAATTTGAAGGCAAGTACTAAGGAAGTTGGCAGTGACAAAAATCTTAGGTCAGTGTAAAATCTTTAAATCCCAGAAATCCTTTAGCCCAAGAAACACAGGAGAAAGGGAAGTCCCCAAGATCTAAGGAACCAGTCCCTGCTCTTGTCCGACTGGCAAACCTGGGGTTAGAATCATCCTGGCTCAGAGCTTTACTTCTTTTGTTTTTTGTTAAGGGTAATGTTATGGACTAAGAGTGATGTTATGGGCTGAGTGTGCTAAGAAAGCATTTTCCCTGGGATTTTTAGCTTTGTGTGTGATCCCAGGGTGGTATTAAATAAGTTCCCTGAAGAAGTCTCTGGAACCTTGGATGTAATAGGAGAAAATGAGAGTTTTCCTTCAGAGCAGTAGCAGCAGCCTGTTGATGGATCATCTCTAGGATTTGAAATTTTCTTATGTGAACAGAATCATTCGGGGGGAAATTGTTAAAATTGAAACCAAGCATATAGAAGCAAAAGTGTTTCAGAGAACCTCCTGCATTTTAGTTCAACTCTGGCAGCAAGAAAACAAAACCACATAATCTAAGGCTCACGCCCAACTCTCTGAAGCCCTGTTTCTGCTAGTTCCTGTGTGGTTTGCCTACAGACTGCAGGGCTGGCTGGGGGTAGTTTGGAGGAGGGAGTAAGATGTAAGACAGGAGGAGGCACTATTAATGGATCTGTGAACTTGTACCCTGTTTTAGTGTGGTCCTTGGAAGACAACACAACGTGGATCTGTACTCTGAAATGCAGTAATTTTGGTGTTTGACTGTCTTCCTTCTTGAAAGAGAAGATACTATTAACTCCGTGTCAAAGCCAAGACAGACTCGACCTCTTCTCTTCAAAAAGGTATGTCATTAGACAACATCGGGCCATATACTCTAGACATCTTGAAGAGTTTTATAATTTGCAGAATGTTCTCTATGAGTCAAATCTGATTAAAATGAATCCCATGGGTTCTTGAAATATTGCTATTCATATTTTGGTCCATCCACAAAGGTCTGTAAATCTTTTGCGTAACAATGCTTGTGGGGATGGGATTCGACTTCCAGCAAAGGAACTTGTTCCTTACCCAGCCCAACACACAAAATTCTCCACTGATTGGCTTCTGAGCCATCCCAGGGAGAGACCTTAGACCGATTACAGAGGTGAAATCCCACCCCTCCATAGTCAGCGTTGAAACCCACCTGAGGGTGGGGATGAAGGTCTGGGCAACAATGAATGAATATTGGCACTGAGGGGCCAGGATAGCTCTCTTACTTAGATCTCTACTTCTCTTAGAATTTAAGAATTCTTTGTAATTAGAATTACAAAGAACTACATTTTGGATTTCTTAAAATTTCCTGAGACCTTAAAATTCTGAGGAACAAAATAAACCTTGAAATAGGTTTTGAGAGAGTATTGTTTATTTTTGTCTCTTTATTAATAATTAGCGTCATGTCCCTAAGATGGTGTCCAATTCAGGCGTTGAGTCTGTAGACAGCTCGCCCTTCGTACTCTTTGCCCCAACTACTCTTGAATATGAGGGTTGAGTATACCTACCAAGGACTCTACTAACTTCAAAATACCGTGTTTATACAATGGGAATGAGGCCTTGTTAATAAGGCATATGTAACTTAACCTCCGCATTACTAAAAATATTCATCTCCAGGTAAATTAAGAGGGAAATGTTTAGGATCTAAAAAGCTGATGGAAAAGATTGCATGTGCTCTTGTTATGTCATCAGGGGATGGGAAATCTCGGGCTGAAGCATTTTTTGTTCTGTACTACTGCAATTATCACAGACTGCTAAGTTCCTTAGTGAGGTCCCTCTTTTTTTCTTTCTTTTTTTTGATTTCAGAAAGAACATTTAGTATAGTAGACTGCTTGAACAACCAGTCTTGTTTATAAAATTTCATGTTCATACTATAATTTTAAGGCAAACCTCTTTGCTCAAGGATCCACTATTAAATAAAGAGCACTATGTAAATACAGAACCATCTAAGCGCATTTAAATTTCAAGTTTTAAAAATTATGATTTATACTCTTTTTGAGAACTTTGTTTTTCTATGAAGAGTGAAGCCTGTGTCATTGAATAAACTATCTTTTTAGATTGGATTTGGAGTGTCTCCTGTAGAGTAAACTGTAAGCTTATTTTCCCTAAATTGTAAAAGCTTTATTTTTTTTTTTTTAATGACTTTGCTGAAGCAGAGGGGAGGGACGCTATTGATTTGTTCAATATCGATCTGAGTAGTATCCCTATTGCTAATATGATATTCTTCTGAGTATCTTCCACATCTTGTGTCCTGATGAAAATTCCTTTTATTCTTTTATTTCAATGGTTCTTTTTCTACTTCACAGGGATACTATGAGATAAATGAGCTCACATAGATATGAAGTGCCTTAGGAAAAAGGCATTATGAAAATGCAAAATTATATCATTATTAATTATTTCTTTGAATCTTGATCATTTTCCTTCTACTTTTACACAAAATATATCTCACTTACTACCTGAAGCCCTCTCTTTTAGAACCATTGCCTCCTGGAAGACTGAAAATGATCCCCATTCATTTCCCAGTTTATTGATTCTCAGAGAATAATGCCTGCTCGTATTGATGCCTTGAAGTGCTCACACCTTAACTTGAGCGGGACATCCACAATTGTTCAAAAATGTGTCATTGTGATTCCATCCAGAATTCTTAAAGAAGTAACAGTTGCTGCCAGATTGGTCCTAGGGCCAGATTCTTTATTTTCATGCTCTCCTGAAACAAATTCAAAATGTGGCGAGAATCTTTGTGATCTGAGTAATTTGAATCAAAAGATGCAGTTGATTGGCCCCCATTTTGTCCATCTCAAGTATTCGCTAAAGCATATATTGATCCGCAAAGGAAGAACACGGCCTCATGCGTCTGTCTGTCTGTCTGTCTCTTTTTCCTGAGACCTTAAAATTCTCAGGAACAAAATAAATTTAACAAATAAGCCTTTATAAGCCTTTATTGGGCATTTGTTATGTGCCAGGCCCTGTATTAGGCACTAAGCACTCTTCAGCATTGCTATTAGGTTTCAGTAAGGTTGAGCCAGTTAAAATTCAGTAAGTGATTTTTAGAAATTTCTTTTTAAATATGTATTCACAGACAATCATTATAGAAAACTAAAAGAAACTGTTACTAAGTACATGAAGATAAAAATCTTATATGCTCTCCGAAGAAGATGTAAGACATTCATGAATAAAGTGAAGAAAATGTCAAACAAAAAAAAAGCTGAAATATTAGTATAATGAATACCTCTGTACTCACCTGTTAGGCTCACCAACCGCTATCTTTCTGCCATATTTGTTCCATCTTTGTGTATTTCTTTCTGAACTACTTGTAAGTTACAAACACAATGATACTTCATTCCTAAATAATGGGATACACATCTAAGAATAGGGGCATTCTCCTATAGAACTATAACACTGTCATTATATCTAAGAAGACAGTAATTCTTTAGTATGATCTAATATTTAGATCATATCTAAACTTAACCACCTGACCTCCAATGTTGTCTACACACTTAAAAAAAAGTAGGGTCTAATTTTTATAAAGAAAAGCACATTATGGGGCACCTGGGTGGCTCAGTCGTTAGGCGTCTGCCTTCGGCCCGGGTCAGATCCCGGGGTCCTGGGATCGAGCCCCGCATCGGGCTCTCTGCTCGGCAGGAAGCCTGCTTCTCCCGCTACCATTCCCTCTGCTTGTGTTCCCTCTCTCGCTGTGTTTCTCTCTGTCAAATAAATAAAATCTTTAAAAAAAAAAAAAAAAAAAAAAAAAAGCACATTTTTACATGTAGACTTTATGTCTTTTTATGATCATTGAATTTCTTAAAGGGTTAGGCCAGTTGTCTTGAAAGATGTCCCATATTCTCAATTCGTTGTTGCCTCATGGTGCCATTTAATTTGTTCCTCTACCCCCTATATTTCCTGTAAATGCCCAAGTCTGGCCTAGGCATTGATTATATTTTGATTGAATATTTTTTATAAGGTGTTCCATATTGCATCTCATCAGGAAGCACAAAATGCCACGTTGTCCCTCTCTTTGTGACTCTCAGTTTGATCATGGCTAGAGGTAGTGATCTCACTCCAGGGAACTCTCATTGTAAAGGTACTTTTTCCGCTTTCCCAGTTACCAAGTTCTCTGAGGGAGCGACACTTTGACACTGTGGTAGCATTTCATTTCCCAACAAATGTCACCTAATGGCTTTAGGTGATAATCCTTGCCAAAATCAACTGCTCCATTGGGGATCATATACATTTTTTATGCACTTTGAAGAAGGATTAGACATACAAATTCATCATTTTTAGCAGCAATAGACGATATTATTGAGTGTATAAATTCAAGCAATAATTCCAACAACAATAATAATAAGTAACATTTATTGAGTGCTTGCTATGGGTTTGAGGTCAATCCTGCAGCTACTAACTGAGTCTGATGGGACAAGTTAGTCTTTCTGTGCCTTAGTTTCTTAAGCTACAAAATGAGGGTAATAATGGTACCTATCTTATCGTATTGCTTTAGAGACTCAATAGAGTTCACCCTTAAACAACATGGGTTTGTTTGTACAAATCCACTTACACTCAGATTTTTTCCTATAAATACAGTGCAGTACTATAAATATATTTTCCCTTTTTTTAAAAAGATTTTCTTTATTTGAGAGAGAGAGAGAGAATGTGGAGAAGGGGCAAAGGGCGAAGCAGGCTCCCTACTGAGCAGGGAGCCCATTGTGGGGCTCAATCCCAGAACTCTGGGATCCTGACCTGAGCTGAAGGCAGACGCTTAACTGACTAAGCCACCCAGATGTCCCTTTCCTTATGATTTTCTTAATAAAAGTTTCTTCTTTCTAGATTATTTCATTGCAAGAAGACGGTGTATGATACATAGAACATGCAAAATTGGTGTTAATCGAGTGTTCATATTATTGGTCAGCAGTTGTCTGCTAGTAGTTAAGTTTGGGGCGAGTCAGAAATCACACACAGGTTTTCAACTGAACAGGAGGTGGGGGTGGAGGGCAGTGTCCCGACCCACACCTTATTCAAGGTGCAACTGTAATTTATACGTGTAAAGTCCCTAAAATGGTGTCTGTTAGTGTTGTTTGCCCGGCACTAGTCTATTCCTTTATAGGTATGAACTCATTTGCTTTTCATAAAGGCCCAATGGAGGAAGGACTACGTTATCCTTCTTTTGCAAATGAGGAAGCACAGGTGCGGAACAGTTAAGAAACTGACTCAAGGTCACTTAATTAGTAAGTGGTAGAGCCCAGATTTGAACCCAGGCAGTCTAAATGCAGAGCGTTCTCTCCAGAGACTGGCACCTGTAATGAGAAACGACACAAACGGAACTGAATAAGGTGCAGGAACAGGACCTCGCGCCGCCACCTCCCAGGTTTTAAGTTACTCTGAGTTATTGAAAATCTGGGGCTGTTGCTACCAAAGTAGATTTTAGGTTTTATTCATTGGAACGATAGCACTACATTAAGCACAGATGAATGCACTTCCCGCATTTATATAGCTCGAGGCTCTGTATGAGGAACTTTAAACAGAAGATATCACTGGGAACTGAAAAATACAGAATTATGTAGGAATGGGAAGGAAGCAAACACAAAGGAATAATACAGGAGGGGAATTATGAGTCCCCAGAGCCGTGGGGCAGGAGATGATAT
Source organism: Procyon lotor (assembly GCA_028646535.1). Lineage (NCBI taxonomy): Eukaryota > Metazoa > Chordata > Mammalia > Carnivora > Procyonidae > Procyon > Procyon lotor. The sequence continues at coordinate 101,956,506 of CM053611.1, forward strand.
TTTGATATAGTCAAGAGAGAAAAAAATCCCTCTCATTTTTCACATTCCTGTACTGAATTAAGATTTTACCACTTAAACGCAGGGGTATAGCCATTGTCAGATTTATAAAAGACCCCACTGAGTTTCTCAATGAGACAATGGATGAGTCTTGTAAGTAGGTAACTTCCCTGGTTGGTTATCTCATACCCTCAGATATTCCAGAAGTCAATCTCTGCTTCAGAAACATGTAACTGTATATAGAAAAGGCCTTGCAAACCAGTATCCATCCCTGCCCCTTCATTAGCATCACAAAAGGTTTCTAGGGCTGTCGTATCCACTCCCTCAAATGCTGTTACGGAAAGCTCTCAAGTGCAATTTTCTAAACAGAACTAAAAATAAATGAGAAAAAAAATCCAACATTAATAGTGTTTTTTTGCACTTCGAACATAGTCATTGCTAAATCGGTTCTGCCTTTTTATGTTTTTTAATGAAAAGCAGCCTAATTGATCAATTGGTCATGAATAATACTTTTTCATTTGTTTTTCTCCACACCGCTCAGCCTTCTAGAACCACGGGCATAATGTGGCAGCCTACAAATGGCTTATGATTTGTGTCTTTTGTCTAGTGCTTTATGGGAAAATACTGGAAACAAAGTGCTGAGAACTCAGTAGGAACTCAGTAAATAATAAGTAGATAGTTCTCTTGTTAAATATGACTTTAAAGAAATCTCTTTCAGATAACCAGGAAATATTACTAGGGAGGTACACAAGTAGGAAAACAAAAACCCTGGTTGATTTGTAATTTGAAATTTCTATTCATCATTTTCTAGGCCATAGATTTTTAGTCCTTTATGGAGCAAAATGGGAAGTGAGATTAGCTCTCCTCCCCCAAATAGTTTTATGTTCTAAAAACACAGATTATTGAATCAGTAAAGCCAGCAGGAAAATCTCAGCCCTACATTCAGTACACAAAAACAGTTGTATATTAATACTTCAACCTTTTAAGTTGACCATAAATATGTTGATATCCATAGTACATAGATTCTTACTGGCAGTGGTGACGTAGGGATTGGAGGAGAATGTCAGCCACCCATTTTGGAAGCTGATGAAAGCTATAGAAACTCCCCAGGAGGAAAAAAGTGTGCCTAGCTAGCACTCATCCATACGCACCTTTATGCAAAATTTCCAGTGGTCCATGAATCCCATGGAGTCTACCCATGTATCCTCGACAGGAGAAATTTCCTTTATCTGAAGTTATTTCACCGTGAGCCTTATAAAGGCTTTCAGAAGAGTTTTTACACATGATTTCATTTGATCTTTGAGGTAGACACACCGCATATTTTACCTCTCGTGTTGCAGTGTGGGAAAAACAAAGCTCAAGAAGTTACATGACTTTCCCAAGGTCATTTTCCTAACGTCCGCCAAGACTTAAAACCAAGGCTGTGAGTTGATACTCAGGGCTCCTTCTGCTACACTAGTCTGGGCGCTGGCCCTTCTGAAGACGCAGGAACCCTTGATGAGCTTCTGGAAATCTGAATTTTGGCTCTCCTGGAAACTCCCTGCATGACTCTGAACAGGACATTGTAACCTCTCTGGGCCTCGGTTTCCCTCTCAGTCAAGTGAGAGGTTAGACCGTAGGTGCTCTGAAGCCGTTTTGGTTCTGTTGCAAATGACTTAATTCCACTGGGTCTGAGAACAGAGGGAAATGACCTCTGTGATACAGGACAAGACCTTTTACCCTTCCCTGTAGGTCATAAAAGCTGGTGTCCAGTTCGTGATGGGTTCCTTTGCGATGTCCAAATCCTGTTAGAAGCTATAAACATAATAGTTCTTTCGTGGGCTGCTTGTGTGTCGTTCTGCTGGTTGCTTCATTTTCCTGCAGGGCTGATTGCCTCACCGTGATTTTGCTCTCTGTGCTCTGCACCAGACAGACATACCAAGATTATTTATTATCCCTCTTGGGTAGTTCACAGTATAATGTGGAAATAAATAAGGATGATGGACTTATTTGGGGCTGATAAACCTTATCCTTCTATAAAGGTTATTCCTCTTGAAGGGCCTAAACCTTCCATCCGATTTTTCATTATTGAATTATTTCCTTTAACGTCCCTGAAATGTGCTTGGAAATTGGGAGACTCATAAGAGGGCCTGCAAGCTCTGAGCACAGAAACCCCGAAAGAAGAAAGGACGTGACCGAGCCCTTCACTTTGGGAGCTATCTGGGGTATCTTCAGGTCAGTATAATTAGGAGAATTTGTGTTAGCATTTGTTTCAGACTTATTAAAATTGTCTATAGCATATGCTGCCAAGTACACAAAATCCATGATGTAGTCCCAGTTTAATTCTGAGTCTCCCCAGGAAGATAGGCAGAAAAATTCTCATGCTCTGTGTGTCAGTTGCCAGGTAGAACCCCAGAACCAAAGGTCTGCCCCGCATGGCAGGAGCCACGTTGTTCTTGGCCTTTGGACCAGTCTGAGCCAAAAACTATTGGCAGGGACAGGCTGGCTACCTCCGTAATTGGGAAAGTTGCCACAGATCTTTATTTGTGATTAATAGCGAGAGATGAAATCGGGGGCCCTGGTTTCTCAGCCCTTTTGCTTTGTGAATTCTCCAAATGATCTTCAGGCTGTCAAATGGTGCTATAACAATTTATTTTATTATTTATTTATTTATTTGACAGAATGAGAGAGAGATCACAGGCAGAGAAGCAGGCAGAGAGAGAGGAGGAAGTAGGTTCCCTGCTGAGCAGAGAGCCTGA
>CM053611.1:101959340-101986289 GCA_028646535.1 Procyon lotor
TTGATAAATAGAAGGATGTAATATCTCATTTATAAAATGCATAATATGGTGCTTTCTTACTTAGCCAAACCTATTTTGTGGCATTTCTGTCCCTTAGACCAATATTGTTAAGTAGACTACTAATTCACTTTATCAACTAGATACTGTACCATTTTGACTGGACACTGGTTCCCTGTAAATAATCTGAATAAACAAAGAGGGAAAAAGTGTGAAGTCAAAAAAATCCCTAGCTGGAAGGCAGTTCCCAAGACCTGGAACAAGATAGATGGAGCTCTTCCATAGTAAACTTTGTTGTTGTTTTGTTTTGTTTTCCCCCAGCTTGGATACACAGTTTTTATTTTAAAATGCAAGATGTAGGGAAAAGCAAGATTTATTACACAACCTACATTGTCAGCTCAAATTATCTCATAAAATGAAGGGTCAATTAGGTGCTATTATCATCAAGAGAGCTCGCTATAATACTCTGACATATAGATGCTATAAAAAATTACCCGTTTGGTTACTTTGATTTATTTTTGGACTACCATCAGCAGATAGCCCCTCAAGCCCTAATTCATGGTACCCAGATGTACTGAGAACACTTAGGGTAATAAAAACAAAACCAAATGGGTCCTTTCCCCTAAGGAACATACAAGCTATTAGGGGAACTGGACAGATGAAAACTGCAGTGCACAGCTTGTACCAAGGGGATTAACAGAGCAAGTGGAGCAAGGAGGGCTTCCTGGAGGGGGTGCCCCTGCAGGGGAGGGAGGTGACTTGACAAAGAGACATAACTACATCCACAGATTTGCATTCTTCACAGAAATCATGGGAGGAATAGGGTTTTCTTTGCTGATGATCCGTTTACTTTGCAAATGATAAGAGTTGAGAAGTTTCCGTGAGGTTTTTTTCCCTTGAGGAGCCAGAAGTTAAACTTCTGCCACTGGAAACTGTCCCTGAAGCTCTTTTCCCAGATTACCTGCTCTTCTCTCATTTCCAGTTAGGGCCCTCTCTATCTTCTTCTTCAACCTTGAATATCTTGGGTTCTTTTAACTACTCTCCTAAGATGAGGTTTTGCATGCTGTCATCATTTTAAGTGCTCACTTCTAACGGACTCCAGTTTAAGGTCCTGCCTGGACCATGATGCCCCGGATGGGACAGAGTTCTCCATGTGCCATCTGACAAATGCAGAATATGACAGAGTCGTTGTCTCCCTTCCTCTATGCCTTTTATTTCTATTAATATGGCCCAAGATTGGATTAGCCCTTTTGGCATTCATGTCACAAGGCTGACTCATACCGAAATTGTGGTCAACTAAAACCCATGAGTTCCCATGCATTACTAGTAAGCCAGATCTTCCTTACTCTGTACTTACACTATTGATTTAAAAACAAACAAACAACTCTAGGCACAGAGGTCTAAATGTAGAAAAATTTATCGCTATCATACTAACTCATCATACTAAGTCAATAACTTATCAGAATATTTCAAGCAGTGTGCCTGAGTAGCTAGGCTGATAAGTGTCTGCCTTCTGCTCAGGTCATGATCCCAGGGTTCTGGGATTGTGCCCCACGTCAGGCTCCCTGCTCAGGGGGAGCCTGCTTCTCCCTTTGCTTGCCACTCTGCCTACTTGTTCTCTCTCTGTCTCCCCCGCCCCTTGTCAAATAAGTAAATAAAATCTTTAAAAAAATATTTCCAAGCTAGTGAATTAGTTTTCCCTCCTAGCACGTGAGTATTTGTTGCTGAGGGCACAGTTAGTCTCATGCTGGATCCCTCTGGAAGAGGTCTCCATAGGGTCAGGACTTTATTATCTCCTTCCTATCAATAAATTTTCTGCAAGCCTAGACAAATCTATATCTTTAGACAAACCAGTGAGCCTCAATATTTCTGGCTATAAAATAGGAACAATGTGAATGGCCATTTCCTTCCCAAGGATATGCAACAATGAGTCAGATTTCTGCAGATTAAGTAAAAGTTACTCAGAGGCACTATCATGTGAAAGGAGGAAATTTTATTTCAGGCTCTCAGCAGCTTTTGGAAGCTTTGATTATGCTTACCACTGTACATTATAATAAATAACATTCATTGTTGCAACAGTTTTTTAACCTATAGCTGAGTGATGTGATTTGGGGTTAGAGTACCATCATATGATGTCAGTACAATTTCAGTGCACAATTGGTAATTTGAGTAAGCATGATCATGTCCGTCTGTTCCATTGCAAGGCCTCAGTTCAAGTGAATCTTCTCTCTCCTTCCCCTCCCCCAGCCGCATCCTCAGCCCTAGCCTCTTTCGTTAGTAAAATAAGGACTACAAAGACCTTGAAGTTTAGGTTTCTGTCAGATCTTTGGAAACCCCTAAAAGTCTTGCCAAAGTAGCTTAGCGGTTCATAGGTTTTCTTTCCCGGCCAAAGAGAACTCACAGCTAACTTGTATAACTTTTATAACTTTAAGCTAATAGAAATGTCGCATTTTAAAACCCATTCTTGTGAGCAGTTTTGTTCTTATTGAAAGGTTCAGGGAGCATCCATGTTTTCCTAATTGTCATTCGCATGCAAATTTGAATGTTGCTCTCATGACCTTGTAATCCTCCAGATTCAAAGCCCCCTCTCCCCCCACCACCGATTTTGATCTAGGGTCTTGCTACTCAACTTCAACCACCAGTCCTGCTGATACCACCTGAGAACCTATTACAGATGGGGATCTCAGACCTTGCCTCAAACCTACTGAATTAGCATCTGAACTTTTGGAAGACTGTCCCTTGGTAATTTTTATGCACACTAAAATATGAGAAGAACTGACCTAGGGTGCAAGGTTTCACACCACGTTACCCAGCATCCATCTTGTGTCGTGATACAATTCTAAAATTCCACTTGGTGTTGAGTAAGAGTTTAGAGTTGTTAGTTAAAATTTTTACCAGATTTAAATACTTTATATACATCCAGCTATTTCTCAAAGTATATATAACTGGCTTTAAAATACTCTTGACTTTCTGGGTTCTTGTAGAACAGGGAGAAATTTGACATCCCCTCCCTACCAGGGACATTTGGCAACGCTTAGAGACATTTTTAGTTGTCACAATTGGGGGTGGGGGGGTCCTACTAGCATCGGGTGGGTGGAAGCCAGCGATCCTGGTAAGGACCCTACAATGCACAGGACAGCCCCCACAGCAAAGACTTAACCAGCTCCGAATGTCAATAGCAATAATGTTGAGATACCCTGTTACAGGAGTATATAGTTGGTAGAGAGAGTCAGATGTGCAACTGTACATTATAGAACACCATAGGCAAGTGGAGCCTCGTGGCATGTCATGATATGACCAAAGAACAGATAGGCTGCCAGGGCCCGAGTGATGGTGGTAGGGACGTGGAAGGAAGGGAGTGGGGGATCCAGCCACAGGTGAGAGGAGACATCTAGGACAGACAATCACCAGTGCTCTGTGTACAAAGACAATAAGCTTTATGGAACAGGGATGGGATTCAGAGACTAGACCCTAGGTATGAACTTGGGGGGGGGTGTGCCAGAGACATACAAAGCTTCAGTCCTAGAGCAGATACTAGATATGATCCCAAAATTATGTTAGGCCTGGAAAACAAGAAAGGCTTTCAGGTGTTAGCCTGAAGAGTATGTGGTGGATTTCAGGTAAATCCAGTAAAAACAAGGACTTAGAAGCAAGACAAAATCCCGGTCGCTGGAACTGGGACATCTCTGAGCCAGGGCAGCAGCGGGGGGGGGTGCACCTGATAGGAGCTAGCCAAGCGTTCAGCCACAGTGAACATCTTAAATCCCTTCCAACTGAGAGAAGGCTTAGTGAGGAGTCTACAGTATGGTTGACTTGCAGGAAGGGGTCAAGTGCTTCCAGCTGTGGAGAAAGGTAGGGAAGAATCGAACCAGGTCCTGACCCTGGCCTGGGGTCAGAACTGGGATAGAGCTTATGATGTTCTTGGGTCATTTCCTTGCTGTACCGAATTTCAGTCATTTCAGAAAGATTATCTACTTTTCAACTGTAAAATTTCCGGGGAAAGATTTCTTAAAGATTGTGTTAATGCCTTATAATCCATCTAAGTCAAGCCTTCTTCTCCATTCCTAACCCCAAATCCTCGTCCTGGGATGTCAGCTGGCTTTCTTTCATCCCATCAGGGAGGCTATGTGCTTTCTAACATTCAGTGATACTGAACAACCTAAACTACATCGGAATGGCCACGCCCAGCCTTCCCCTTTCTGGGGCAGAGAATCTCAACTGCATTAGCACAGCCCCAAGCTCTTCATCCCTTTGATAGTCTCTGGACCTTCTCCAGGTCCTGCCTGCTTGTGTTAGTCACCACCAAAATGTATTTATTAAACATACACTGTGTGCTGACTGCCCTTTTGACAGTGGAGGGCAGAGAAGAGACAATTTGCAAGAATACACATGGTTTTGTTGGTCTTTATTAGTCTCTCTTTTCTCTCTCTCTCTCAAAGGAGTTGTTGATCTTTGCTGAGTTCATAATCCAGTTGAAGAGACAGTCCTTAGGCTAAGTGCCATTGTCACATTTTGGTTGTCCCACAAATGCTTTCACTGTGACCCTCACCTAAGGACAATGGAGTACACCATCATATGAAACAGCTCTGATGTGAACTTAGCTGTAAATACAAGTGGGATAAATGCATTTGCTCAGTTCCAGAGAAGGCATTATACTGCCATGTGGATTTTGTTTCAAATGAGCTGCAAAACAAAACTCTTCTCCACAGAAAGGGATTTATTCAACTGAATTCACTCACTTTGCTGCAACTGGATTAATTTCATTTCACATCATGTCTCTAAGTAGAAAAGTAAACTCATTTGCATCAGGCTAAATGGATATGTTGACGTATCCGAAGTCAGTAAGGCTTATTCCAACTAGATTACAACGATCATGGTGTCCTGGCTGTTTTAGCTTCTATAAAGTAGTTGCAAAAGTGCACCGATTCCGTATGTGAAAAGCAGCTTATAAAGTTACCATAGATGGAGATGTTGCAGAAGAAGAGAGAACATAGATGTGTCAAATGAGATGAGCGTTCCTCCCTTCCCCCAGACTGAACCACTCTCTCACTCCTCAGTGTTATAAAAAATATTCATTTTATTCTATACCCATGTTCTAAAAGTCACCATTTTGTATTTTTGAATTGTGCTGCTGGAACTGCTCAAGATACATACAGACCCCACTTAAGGCTAAACAGGTATTGACTGTGGGCTTGCTGAGTGCTCCGTACTGTGCTAAGTACCAGCACCTTCCCCCACCCTGCCCCCCACCATGGACCACCACCCTGTACTTACTCCATCTTCTGCCTTCTGCATCACTCTCGTTTCCAAAACCACAATCCTGTCGTCCCTCTGTGACTCTCAATCACTGTCTCTCTCGGGACCCTTTCTTTCATTACTCCCAAATTGCTGACTTTATCCTGGTGTGCACTTCTAACACAATAAGGCTGCTAGTGGAAATTTTTCTGATTTCTATAGCCCATGGTTTCTATAAGTAGTAGTTACTTTCAAAGGAAATAGCTTGTGGAGATGAGCCTGTGGTGTCACGGGGCTGTTATATGGATCAAATGTAATAATGTATATTAAAAAAGCCAATTTTAAATTGTTAACATGCTCTCCAAAGGTAAATTATGATTGTATTACGTGATTTTGAGGCTTAAAAAGCAGCTGGATGATATATAAAAATTCAGTAAGACTTAGTAGCAACTCGGTGGTTGAAAAAGGAAATGAGAGAATTTAGGGCATTGATCCCTCCATCAATAAGCTAGAAGCCCTCAACATTTTTTTTTTACAGCCAAAGCATACCCGTTTCATTGAGAACATGCACTCGGTTCCAAGGACCGTGTCTGCTCAACATTCTGGAACAAGGCCTTCCCTTTTGCTCGAGCTACCCCATTCCCCCTTAGCCACCTTCCTAAATCCAAGCCAACCTTGAAGGGTTAGCCCCAAACCTACCCCATTTCCAAACAGAATTAATCTCTTTCTCCCTGGCACTCCTGTATGCCTTATGTTGAATTATTTATGTGGACATTGATCCCCTCGAGTGGACTGTGAGGTACCAAAAGGCAGGAGCCCTGCTAGCATCTGCCAGGCCCTCCCCTCCCCTGCCAGTAACAGCTCCAGGTGGAGTGGCCCAGAGGATAGAAAAGAATTCCACACATTAGAAATGGCCTCCAAAAAGGTTTTATCCCCAGAGGCTGGCCTCAAACACAGAAAGGTTTTTACTTGAGCAAATTTTGGACCCCTCTGACATGGAACAGGGTTTGTTACAAAGACTCATAAAAACTCTATTAGTGGGAGGTACATACAGGCAGTTTCTTCTTCTTCTCCTCTGTACTTTTCTGTACGTTCGAAAACCCTATTTAAAGGTTACTGGGATCAGTCACTTTTATTGTCACTTGATTTTCAGCTCTGAAGTTTTCCTGTAATTTAAATTATAAAAATCATCCTTCAGTTTCCCCGCTTAGTTGTGTTTTTTCTCCCGAACATGGTCCCCTGAGATGGTTACTTCTTAGACTGAGCTTCACACAACACCAGATTGCATGGCACCCTCATTGAAAAGGACCTCCTTGTGCAGAGTGGGGGGGGCTCTTGGAGGATGAGAAACACCACTTTTTAGCACATGAAAAAAAAATCCTTGAGCTGTTTTGTTATTTTAATACTTTATCTTTGGCAGAGCAGAAAGTCTTTTTTAGGAATCCTCTCTAAAACAATTAGCCATATGACCATTGCCAAGTACATAAGAGGTGCTCAATAAAGATCTTAAAAATAGATTAAAATACTATGCCCTTCTAAGTCAAAGATGTCAGTCATTTAAAACAGAAAGCAATGGGTATAGTTTGCAATCGCTCCTCTTTTGTGCTCATTAGAAATCATAGAAAAATGGGAAGATGGGGGAAAGTTCTGACGGTTATAGAAACTGCATTCATGAGGGCAGATTGTAATTTTGTGTACAGTGGTGTGATGCACAATTATTCGAGGGATTTACTGTCATCACGGTTTAAAGCCCTGTTGTTACCATAATAAAAGACTGGCCCGGGGCCCTCATCTGATACCAACCTCTCTAGCATCTCCTCTGCGTTTTCATCAGCAGTCCACGTCCCCTCCTCTCCCCTCCCAAACTCTGCGCTGCAGTCTTGGCACAGACCCCTAACCTAAAACTCCAGCCAATTCCTTAACAACACACTTTCTCCCCTTCACCTGCCAGATGCTTCTTGTTCTCAGACACTGCTCCCTGAAATCAGGGGCTTTCGATGAGTTAAAAAGGGAAATATAGAATTACCTAGCTCTACCAGTATCTTAAGTGTTCTTGTAGACTTAATGAGAGCTCTTGTACAAAACCACTTGCACTCTTTCTTAAGATATGCTCATTTTTTTTCTCTCTTTGATTGAACTGTTGACCTTCTGGATATGGGACTAGTTATTACCTCAAGTATGTTTGGAACCATTCTTGCCCTAACCATTCTAAAACGTAATTAGCATTAAGACATTATTGTCGGAGCACATCCCCTCGGGCTGGGATCTCATTAGACAGCACAAACGGAACAGACTATTGTACATGGTCCACGCTCAGAGAAAAAAATCTCCAAGAGAAATCTGTGGCACTAGGGGAAAAGTTAAAGCTGGCGTTTTTGTGAGCCCTCTTTTGCTCGTTTATTTGATTTGTCTAAGGATCCAAACAGAGCAAGGATTGTGGTTCTTCTGTTTGAAAAATGAAAGCAACTCTTTTCTCAGAACTCTGCTTAGGCAGTGTGGCTGTTCTCACAGCTCCGGGTCAACCAAAACTTAAATAATCCATTTTAGAGCTCTAGCTCACCCCCGCTAAGAAATTCATCTCGTTTTAAGGCATGACGCCATTTACTTTGGGAGCAACAGAGATGATAGAGAATGAATATCCTCCAGGAGGTAGTGAACCAAGATGGGGACAACTGAGGCTCAAGCAGGTATAATGTAACTCATGGGTTAGTCACGCTCCTCCTTGAACATGCTCCATCTCTTCTACGGCAGAAGAAGCCTTTTATTTTCTGAGTTGAAAACCATTTAAGGCTGCCTGCTCATTTATTTCAATATGTGTCCTAAACTCTTGAACCAATCCCAACCATTATGAAACCTTCTATGAATAATAATGAAGCTCTTCATTCCTGGGCGTCCCAAAGGTTATCATTTCTAGTTCATTACAGGGCACTTTGGATACCCCAGTCAAGCCCTAAATGCTTGGAACCTTTGGGAGAAAGCTTGCCTGATTCTGCCATTCACCTCCTTTATAAGTCTATAATGTGTTTTAGTGTGCAGAGATAGGTCATGTAAACAGTAATTTCTCATTATTATCACAACATTTTTCCTTAATTGCAAAACTATATCTGACCCAAATTTATTCTTGTCATGGCTTGCGTGCACAAGCAGAGTCTCGTTTGCCTCTACAATATATTAATAATGTATTAATTAGCTTCCCAGGGCTGCCTAAATAAGGAACAGAAAGGATTTATCTAAATCATAAAACATAAAATGAAGCTAACACTTTGTTAATTATATTTTAAGGGCAGCCTCGGCATTAGATAGCAGAATGAAATTTAGGCCGGATTTTTGAGAGAAAATAACAAAAAACAGCCTTCAATTAAGAAAATATTGGTTTAGCACCTACTGTGTGCAAATTCTGAGAGGCAAAAGAGGCGAGACAAATATAATTGGCCCATTTAGTTTTACAGTCATAGTTAAAAAGCAATAAAGTGCAAGGTAATAAAAGTATTTTTATTTAGTGTAAATTAGCTTAAATAGATTGAACCATATGAAATTAACAACTTCTGACCATTTTTCACCAAAAGAAGTGGCAATTGCATATGATTCAACCTAATATCAATGTACTCTTAAACTATGCCAGCTCTTAAAACACTATCTTGTTCATTTTCTTTCCATTTTGTTAAAGTTATTAATTTCAAGTTGAAACTGTCATTATTAGAAAATCAATACAAGGTAAATACAGGTCAGAGATTTGACTCCTGTTTTTGTATTTATTTTTGTAAACTCAAAATTAACATATACTTTGCAGATCTAAAATGTCTGATTATATTAGGTACTTTTCTTTATTTGATTGAGAGCCATGGACCTTGCTACCTGTCCCTCAATTCCTCAGCTCAGTTTTTCAAGCCATTTCCGTTGTGACCATGCAAAACCATCATCTCTGTTCCCTTCTTTTCTGCAGAGATAAGTGTTTGATTGCCCAACATTCTGCTTTTTTTGAAATATTTCTCTACAGGAGATTAAATCTAATGCCTAGTCTGCCCCCAAATTACTGGTTTCTGAGAAGTCAGAACAGGCTGCCATACATGTATTCCACTAACTCTATTCCTTTAATTCCTTCAATATTTAACAAATGTTAAAAAGCACCTATTTTGCCCAAGCATTGGAATCGGTCCTCTGCCAAATATGCAGTTGTATAAACAAAGATGTATGCATTAATATAAATACAAATTTCATGCTACCTAAATACCAGGCACTGCTCCAAGCACTTGACACGTATTAATCTATTTAACCCTGCCCAACAGGGTGGGGACCATTGTCCTATCCATTTTAAAGATGAGGAAACTGAGACCAGAGAGGTTAAGTGAGCTTCTAGAACCCAAACGTTTGGGGCGCCTGGGTGGCTCAGTGGGTTAAAGCCTCTGCCTTCAGCTCAGGTCATGATCCCAGGGTCCTGGGATGGAGCCCCGCATCGGGCTCTCTGCTCAGCGGGGAGCCCGCTTCCTCCCCTCTCTCTGCCTGCTTGTGATCTCTGTCAAATAAATAAATAAAATCTAAAAAAAAAACCAAAAAACATTTAGAACCCAAACGTTTAACCAAAGGCACCAATAATCTATCTAGTTACCGTGGGAACCCAAAAAGCAAGTGCTTCTCCCAGACTATGGACTCAAAGTCTGGCAAATTTGCAGTGTTTGCTGATGCCCTAAAATAGTAAGTACCAACCCAGGCCGACTTGTGTATAATGTCAAAAAAAACATTGCCCCCCTGGGTCTCCTTCTAGCTCAGGACACTAAAGCCTGCCTCCTCGAGGCCCTCCGCACACACTGGGACAGACACGCTGACCTACACATTCTTGCAGAGTCACATCTTAACCCAAATCTTATCGCAACACTGCCAGAGGCCAGGCACTATCAAGAAAATGTTCACTCATCTTCTTCCCGTTAGGCCCCATGTGTGAACACTGATAACAGATCTAAATTCGAAGAAAATCAACAGAAGTCATTTCAGTCAACCTGAAAAGTGTAGTGACTCATTCACACCCTTTCACAGGGCTCCTACTGGGCTGCCCTGGTTCCCCGGAACTAGCCTCCAGGCCTCCTGCAGCTGGGGGAACCCGGCACCGGGCCTGATCACTCTCTCCTCCCAGGACCAGATGAGCCTTGACTTCCTGGTGTTAGGCCTCTGAGCTACTCAGCCAGCTGCCCCTGTTCTGTGCTGATGATGACTCCGCTGCTTATGTCCCCCGGGCAGGCTAAACAAGGTTGCCTGGGAAAAAAATAACAGGGAAGAAGATGCTGACTTTTCAGCCCCTAGAGTATTTCCTTCACTCGGGAGCGAAAATCATAACATCTAAATTTGACTCGACTTATGTCTGCTCTTATAAACCCTGTGTGCAGACTGCCAAAAGCAATACAAAACAACTCAACATCTCGTTAGACGAGAGCTGGTGGGCCAACTAACTAGAACAAAGAAAAGAAATGCAAGTTTTCAAACTTGACCACACACGCACGCACGCACGTGTGTACGCACATGCACACACGTTGATGTAGTGAAGCCCATGAGACAGCAAGTTGCCCTGACGGTGAAGGGCAGTTATGTATTCAAGGATTTTCTTGTTCAAATTTAAATGAGCCACAGGAGCTTAACTGAGCTAAGCTTCAGGTCTCCACCCCGAGAGGAAGGTCTGGTTTGTCTGTCTGCCTCTAGTAAAGCCGTGAGCAGAGAGTACGTGAGAGCAAGGGCTCAGGGGCCTGACAGCCCCAGCAGGGATCTCATCTCCACCATTTTCCAGCTGTGGGACCCAGGGTGTTTCTTAACCATCAGTAATGGTGCCTCCCCTTCCTGGCCTGTAATACAACTGAAATTAACCTGCATGAGGATGGGGGAAATAACACATGGGGAGAGGTTTAGAACAATGCCTGCCTCTGAGGAAGCCCTCCTCACATGCCAGTTATTTGTAAGAGTAACTTGAAATGAGTTCCTATAACTCACTTGAAATTGAGTGCTTTTTTGTTTTTAACTTAAATTTTGTAGCACTGTGATCTCATTTTTTTTCTTCTTTTGTGTGCATGCCGACGGAGGGTGTTTAGCCGTCCTTGGAATACAATCTTTCCTTTCATTAAGAACCATTATTAAGTCTCTTCGAGTTTCTCTCCTACTGTAAATGATCCAGATTACTTAATTGTTCTGCTTTACATGCTTTAATCATTTATTTGAACTTCTCAACCATCCAGAGTTAGTACACACAGAAAAATCATCTAGGAAACTTTGATTTTGAAATTCCTTCTCATCTGCAGTCCATGAGCTCAAATGTTTAGAATCCATTGTTTAGAGTTCTTTACAGTATCAGGCAGCTGGTTTCCTCTGCTACTCTGCTACAGTGCCCTCGCTTCCGACTGGATAGCTTAGCATAAGCCAAAACAGAGGAGACCGTAGATCATTCATTCATTCATCTGATATTTATCAGGGGCGATTACGCACTGTGCTATGTGATAAAATTACAAACAAGACACTCCTTACCTGGAGGAGTGTAGCTTGCGAAGGATGACATAGAAGTAAACAAACATTGCAAAAATCTTCCATGAGATACTGTCCTTGACTTGAGAAGGTACCAAGCTACCCTTGGTGGGTCTGGGAAGGTCACACAGAGAGGGTGACTTTGGAGCCACATTAATGGGTGGCGAGGATTGGAGAGAAGGAGAAGTCATCTTCAAGGAAGAAGGACCACCTAGGAACAATCTACACATCACATCGCCAGGGAACCTTCCATGGTGCTGTTATGACTGGAGCCTGGGGTCTAGGAAGGATTCAGAGACATAAGGCTGCAGAAAGTCAGCAGGGAATGTCAGTGTCACGTGTAAAGAGCAGTGTATGTATTCATTACTAGATATTTTTTTAACACCCCTTCTGAGTTAAATAATATTCATGGAGGAATCTTCATTTTTTAAAGATTTTACTTATCTATTTGACGCAGAGAGCACGTGCACAAGCAGGGGAGCAGCAGGCAGAGAGAGAAGCAGACTTTCTGCTGAGCAGGGAGCTTGCCTCGGGGCTTGATCCCAGGACCCTGGGATGATGACCTGAACCAAGGGCAGACACTTAACTGACTGAGACACCCAGGTGTCCCTTCATTTTTAATTTTCTAGAAAATTATTTTCCGAGTACAATAAGATGTTAGCATTATTTCCATATTTGTGCCCGCAGTATTTATCTACTTACTTGTTTACTTATTTATTAGCTGTCTCCCCCTACTAGTGGGTAATCTCCATGAGGTCAGGGACTTTGCCTCTTTTGTTCAAATCTGCATCCCCAGCACCTAAAATAGTGTTTGACTCATGATAAGTACTCAATAAATATTTGTGGAGTAAATGAATAAGTTTCCATGTGGGTAAAAAGAAACAATCATACCCTTTACTAATGGGGGGGAAAAAAAAGAAAAGAAACCTGGACTTAAAACAGTTTTTCATGAACAGATCCAATTTGCAAAAATGGAACTGAAGTTTAAAAGCTATTTTTCTTCCTGAAGCTCTGCTTCTGGGAAAATCACAGCTGCCAGCTTAGATGGTGGTTTTCACTGCCCAGTTACAAAATTCTGCACAGTTGTACATATTGGCAGAGCTCAGCTTCCTTAAATGCTCTTGGATCAGTAAGGAAATGGTGACTTTCCTTATTGATTTAATGCCAGTTCCTCTACTGTGAAAAATCCTGTGTGCTGCTCAATGGAACATACACAATAAAAACTGAACACTGGGGGCCACAAATTAAGTAAGTCACTCATGTTCTTCTTCAGTCATGTGATGTTAAACCATTTCTACTTTCGAGCTGGAGTGTTCGATCATTTTTCCCTTTAAATTCAGCAGAGTGATTATTCCTCCTGGTGGATTGTACATATGCTCCTTTTGATCTGCACAATAGCTCATTCCTGGATGAACTTTAAGCTCTGAGGGAATGTCTCTAAAATACTGTTTATGAATCATCAGAGAAATATTTCACATTCTTTTTACTCCAAAATGGTTACAGCAAACCACTCTCTCCGACGTTCCCATTTTCCAAGAAGACAGAAAAAGGACTTGGGGCCACAGGGCTATGATGACACAATAATTCTACTTCCCATGGATTTTACTCAGTGGTCTCCTAGAGGCTATAAGGGGGGAAAGCCATTGTCAGCAATTATTTACTATAAGCAGGATACTGAGCTAGGTTCATAGACTACAAAAAGGGGTGAGGCTTGGTTCCTATCCTCTGGAGCTCACAAATTAGCTGGGGAAGTAAGACACAAACCACAAAGTGAAATTAATAGTCACTAGTGAACAACACAGTAAGGATGCCGAAGAGGACAGGGCAGCCAGACAGCGTTCCTAGAAGAGATGGTCTTGAATTTGAGTTGGACCTTTCACGGGGAGCTGAAGGGAGAAAAAGCAGAGCAGTGGGAATCTTCATGGACACCATTACCCGGGGTCCCACCCGGCTGAGGTGGAAGTTGCGGCTGGTAGGGAAGGGGGTAGATTAAGGGTGGCCTCGAGTGTCATTCTGGGAACTTAGTGCTTGATTCTTTAAGAGGGATCAGTAAGAGTTTTTGAGCAGAAAAGATATAAGCTCAGCAGTGCTTTAGAGACATGTAATCAAGCAGCAATCCGTGCTATGAATTTAATTGGGGGTTCCTCCGGATTGAGATAATGAGACCCTGACCCAGGCTGAGGACAGTAGGATATCTCCCATCATGCAACACATTCTTGTGAAGACTTCTTTTTTTTTCCCCAAATATGTTTATTTTATTTTTTCAGTGTTACAGGATTCATGGTTCATGTGCCACACCCAGTGCTCCATGCAATACGTGCCCCCCTCAATACCCACCGCCAGGCTCGCCCAACCCCCCACCCCTTTCCCCTCCAAAACCCTCAGCTTGCTGCTCAGAGTCCACAGTCTCTCATGGTTCATCTCCCCCCTCTGATGACTTCTTAAGGGCTTCTGCTGAATTGCACTCAGCATGCCTGTCCATCCCTGTGCCAGAAGACAGTGATGCTGGAATACTGTGTGCTGCTGGGAAGTGACTTGTGCCTTCAGAGCCCCACGGTTTACAGAGGGAATGGGCCCAGCTGTGACCTGCACACAAACCTCAGAGACTCTGGGCAACTTACCCTCTAGAAGCTGGGAAGAGTCCTAGAGCCCATAGAGTCCACGTCCTCCGTTTACTCCTACAGAAGGCAGCCCTTGCTCGGGTTCACGCAGCTCATCAGCGATGGTGTGCAGTGACTTACGGCATGTGGGCAGAGCTTCCAAAGCAGGTTCAAATTCTGCTTTGCGGAAGTGTGTGTACAAATTCTGGCACAACCCAGAATTTTAGTTCTAACTGAGGTAGTCAAAGCTCCTTTCTTTACTCACCCCCAGGCCCTCCTGGCCAGAGCCAGTCCCCTGCCTGAGCTCCTGGCCTCAGTGCTTTCCCCCCAACACCCTCGGGCTTCTAGATCTCTGCTCACACCCTGCTGTTTTCTTGCATCCTGCCATCAATTATGCTATCTCCTTTGGAATGCTTTATAGCTCCAGCTCAGGCGTCACCACCTTCAGGAGACTCTACACACACATCATGGCCTCAGCCCCTCCCCTAGGTAGACTAAGGTCTCCCTCGTCAGCCCTCCATGCTACCTTGCACGGGGCTCTCTCCCTGTGTCTCCATGATGTCTTATCATTGCCTGTTTATGTGCCTGCTTCCCACCCATCAGCTGTGAGCTCCCTGAGGGCAGGGACTGTGGGTGTGCATCACTGAACACACAGCATCTAGCACATTCGGAGCCACATACTGACACACACCAGGCATTCAGACGTCTGATGAATGAATGAATGAATGAATGACATTTGCCTTCTAGGTGCATTCATTTATTTAACAAACACTTATTAAGCAACTACTTACGATCAGCACTGTGGTAGTCGCAATTACATGTCAAAATATACTGAGGCTCTCAAGTTCCAAATTCTGTGTGCATAAATTATGCACGTGGAATGTTAACATGCACACGCAGCGGAGACCGCATCCGCATCTACAAATACCGAAGCTAGCAAATGCAGCAAACTGCGTGCCAGATGTCCCTGAAATTTACAAAGAACCAAGCACCAAAAATGACAGTTAGCTCCATAAGGCCTGTAAGAGAGAAAGAGAAAAACGTAGAAGAACAAAAGAACCTCCAGCAGAAGGAAGTGGCTATGGTTTTTGCTTTTTTTTTCCTATGCCCCAAAGCTGGGGGTGGGGAAGATTTATAAAAGCATTCTATGCTGGGCAGGTTCAAGTAAGTCTGAGTTCCTCAAGGGCTGGCTCTTAAGAGCTGTTAGGAAAATTCATTGCCATGCACAAGTCGGGGGACTATTTTTTCATTCCACCGGAGATCGTTAATGGGGACTGCATTAGTGGCCCCTTATTGCTTTGCCTGATAGAGAGACAGCAGGTTCACCCAAGCAGTTCTGGAGCTCTGATCACTGCCAATTAGGGGAGCATTGTCTGGCTGCCATAATCAAGTGAGTATAAATATATTTATTGTGATTGGAAGGGGGAACGGGAGACAGCAGAAGCTGCCCCCCCCCCCCCACCTGGCCTGGCTCCCACCTGAATCATACTGAGCCTCTCTGTCTCCCCAGTGCTCAGGAAGTGGCTGCTGGCTCTGAGGCGGAATGCAAGTTGAGAATTCGAGATGAAAACTGTTTTTCCCAGAAGGGGCCTTGTCTCTCCTTATTTTTTTCCCTTGCTTCTTCCTCCCCTGCTTCTCATTTGCTTTCATGGAAGCTGAAGAGACAGGAGAAACCAGACGCCACAGCGATCACATTTTAATTCTGCGCTGTCTGCCATGCTGCCCCCACTTAGCTTACCTGCAGCTCCGAGGGATCGCAGGCAGGACTCACTCCCCTCGCTGCCTGCCTGGGTGTTCGAGTCTGTCTGGCACGGGGTTTATTTCATTGTCGGCTGGGGAACTTTTGCGGGAATATCTGTGATGTGTCTCAGAGCTGAGGTTGAAAGACCCTGATAAAAATAGTTTCCTGCAGCGGACTGATACGGGAGGGATTTCTCACATTGAAATGGCTAAAACGGGAGGCACATTTAGTCACATCTGGTGGCATTCTTGTCTGACTGGAGAGCGGGGTCTGTGTAAGCATCTGCACAGATTTGAAAATGCAGGCTGCCTCTAACCAGCCCCAAACAAATGGCTGGGTCGGATACAAACGGCCGAACCACACTGTCACCGCACAGGCCGACGGCAGAACGGAGCTCAGGGCTGAATTTCAAACTCTGGTCAATGCAGGGCCAGTCCATCAAACACATGACCGGTTTTCTCACCCTTGACTCTTGGCTAACAGCACTGATAGAGCTCAGTTGATTTCAGCTCTTTTCCTCCACCCTCATCCTGTGAGTGCTGCTCGGTCTCAGCACCTGGGGGCGAGAGACCCTTACCCGTGGCTACGACAGAGTCAGGAGCCCCCTTCCCCCTTCTTTATGACCCGTTCCCTTCAGCCTCTAGTTTGTCTTCCCGACTACGAATTGCCCTCAGCCTGTCTGCTCGAATTGGACAGAAACTATTTTATTACCAGTAGCACAGATACGGTACATGACGATATAAGGGAAGGTGTAGATACACAAAATAAATTTCTAGAGATCACTCAGCCTGAAGGCATCCGACCACCCTTATCCAGCCTGTTCCTACTAAATTGTTCCTTCCTCAGCTGCTCAGAAACTGTCAAGGCCAATTGTCAAATTCCTTTCACCCAGCTACCAGAAATGAGTATTTTGCTGAGTTTTCAGGTCTTAATGGACAAAAAACTTCATTTTTCTGTTTTCTACCTCTTGCCAGATTATTGTTTTTTGAGAACTAGAGCTTATTTATCTCCATGGGAGAGAAAAAGTCATTCCATATTTACTAGTTAACAAATTACCACTTAGAGGAAAAATACAGA
This sequence comes from Procyon lotor, assembly GCA_028646535.1. Classification (NCBI taxonomy): domain Eukaryota; kingdom Metazoa; phylum Chordata; class Mammalia; order Carnivora; family Procyonidae; genus Procyon; species Procyon lotor. Next base: position 101,976,489 of record CM053611.1, read on the forward strand.
GAAACTCTCACTGTTAATAGATGGGATATTTGCCTTGGCTGAACCCTGGCTGATGGACAGCCACTGTTCCCTTCAAGTTGGCTTAATTTTCTCTCACTGTTTTTTTTTTTTCTCTTGAAGCAAAGAGAGGTCTTGATTCTTTCTTTGTTTGATTCTGCTTTTGAGGAATGTGCCAGTATCCTTTGGGTCTATTTCTTTTGTAAGCTGGTTTGATTAAACCCCTTGCATTTGTTGAGGAGCCTATTGGGTGCTATAGGTTCCTCTGAAATGTCCCAGCCTGAAAGGTGGATGGAGTCACTCATCTGAAGGCTAACTCCCTCCTAATCCATTGGTTTTCTGCTGTGTAGATAAGGGCATGAAATAGCCATCTAGCAAGACACAGTGCCTTGTCAGAGACTGAGCCTGGGTTCAGTAGTCGGTGAGACCTGGTGTAGGGCACCTCCTTGTCTCTTCTGAGTCATAATACAGTCCTTGTTATAGATAGTGATGGGGAAATCAGGACCGTCTGTTCTGTCCTTTGCTGTTCTCCATAGCAAGAAGCCAGACAGACAGTGAAGAGTCTGGTCTGACCATATAATGTTGGTAGAAGTTACAGATCGCTGTCAGAAGGGATTTTTGGCCTGAGCACTGAGGTGGCATTTAGGTGTTGGATTTGATGCACGTCATTTAGTTCCAGGGATAAAACCTCTTGAACATCCGTAAAGCTCTGGATCTGGTTGGACGTTATATCTTACCTCATCTTGATTCTTTCTACTCAGTGCTTCCTGCTGAGAAATGATGGAAGAAAAGATCAAGGTCTGATTAATAGTATTGTACCAATGTCAGTTTCCTGCTGTTGATGCTGTACCGTGGTGATGTTCAGGGTCACCATGAAGGGGACAGGGGAGCTCTTTGGACTATTTCTGCAATTTCCTGTGGGTCTATAATTATTTCAGAATAGAAAGATTAATGAGAGAGATTATGGAATGGCAATTGGGAGAAATGGGTGCTCAACTTGGCTTTACTTCCTGGGGCTGAACAAATATTTATTTTATTTGCCTCCTCCTCCCCTTTTTGCATATAGATTTTGTGAACAGTCAGCAATAAAAGGGCTCATTTTTCTGTAGAAGAGAAAAGAAGTAGAAGAGCCAAGAGAGCCCCTGCCAACATCGGGCCTACTTCTACCTACTTCTACCTACTAGAAGGCCTACTTCTACTCTCCCTTCATCCTCTTCACCTACACAGACTTACCTTCTGCACTCACACTCCCTTTGTCCTTCCTTACCACTCAAAGGGAGATACATATGAATGAATTCCTCCACCTACACAAGGCATCCAACCCTTCCTTGTGCTTCCAGAGCTCAGTCCTTATACATAATTGCCCCATGTGAGTTCCTTCTAAGCCTGGGTTTTAATAAGGTCCCATCTACATGGGACTAGCTTCCAACTGGATATGTCTACTCAGACTTCTATCCTGAGACCCACACGTATATATTCAACCCCTGTCTAGGAATCTCTACCTAGACGTTTCTCAAGCATTTCAAACTCCTTCCAGATTATCCTTCCTTCCCTTAGTGCCTTATCTCTGAAAATGTTATCACCACCTACCATATTGTCCACAGCAGAAAGATGAGAGCCATCCCAGATCCATGCCGGTCAATATGGTAGCTGGTAACCACATGTGCTATTAAATACTTCAAATATGGTTGGTCCAAACCAAGATGTACTCTAACTGTAAAATACACACCAGACTTAGTTGAGAAAAAAGAATACAAAATATTTCAGTAATATTTTATTTTGATTTTGTGTTGAAATCATAGTATTTGGGACACGTTGTGTTAAATAAAATAAATTATTAAAAATAAATTTTTAAATATACTACTGAGATATTTGAAGTTACATATGTGGCTCACATTTGTGACTTGCATATTTCTGTGGGAGAGTGCTGCTTTAGACTCTTCTGTGCCTTTTAGTCATTGATAGTTGGCTGAAGTAAGACAAGTCGCCATATTAAGTGCACAGGCTGAATTTGAATCCTGACTCCAATACATTTTGACACATGTGACCTTGGACAATCTTGTCACCTCTTTACACCTCAGTTTTCTCATATGTCAGATGGATAGAACAACAGATTTTACTTCTCAGGACCTTGCAAGTGTTAAATGAGATATCATGTAAAACATTTACTGTTGAGATAAAAGCCTAAAGTCAAGGGGCGCCTGGGTGGCTCAGTCGTTGGGCGTCTGCCTTCGGCTCAGGTCATGATCCCGGAGTCCTGGAATCGAGCCCTGCATCGGGCTCCTTGCTCGGCGGGAAGCCTGCTTCTCCCGCTACCATTCCCTCTGCTTGTGTTCCCTCTCTCGCTGTGTTTCTCTCTGTCAAATAAATAAAATTAAAAAAAAAAAAAAAAAACATTAAAAAAAAAAAACCAAAGTCAAGGGAAGAAGGTCTCTTGCTGTCATATGAGGCCCCCATCGTTTCTGGCCAAGACCACTGCAGTGGTGTCTTTGTCTCCAGTTTCAACCCGCCCCCCCAATCCTTCATACTGCTGCCAGATTAAACATCTCCTGATGCAGATGTTATCAACACTTTCTGTGATTCCTCTTCACCCACAGCATGAGGTCCAATGTCCTCAGCATGCTGTACAAGGTCCTCCATGACCTGCCCCCACCCAAATCACCAAACCCAACCCCCACTGTCCACGATAGTTATAATGAGCCAAATGGGCTCCACAGCTCCTATTTACATGCATCATTCCCTCCATCAGTGATGTACGTGCCCTCTACTTGTTCACAAGACTCACTTTCTTTGTCATCTCACTTGGAAAGCTCCCCCAAGCCCCTCCTGCACCTGTACCCATCCCAGGCTGGATTAGAAGCCATTTCTCTGGGCTCCTCAACCACTTGAGGTTTAGCTCTGTTACCACACAGCTCTCATTTGTTTAGTCAGCTTCTCTGTCTTTCCTTCAAGACGGGGAGCCAGCTGAGGTCTAGGACTACTTCTCTAATCTGCTCTGGATCTCCATGTGGAGCATGATGCCTGGCACAAAGTAGGGCCTGGTAGAAATCTGCTGAGTGAATGCATAAAGCATAGGACATACTCCCGGGAGAGAGAAGGAGAGTGAAAGCTCTATGAGGTCAAGCATCAGAAAATGTCAGGACCAGACCAAGGAGAAGTCACCACCGCTTGGCCATGCAGACAGAATTGGGAGAGAAAAGAATCTGGACAAGTAGTCAATATGGAGAATTTGAAATGAAAGGGAATAAAAAAGGGGGGCACCTGTGTGGTTCAGTCGGTTAAGGATCTACCTTCAGCTCAGGTCATGATCTCGGGGTCCTGAGATCAAGTCCTGCATCGGGCTCCCTGCTCAGTGGGGAGCCTGCTTCTTGTGCTCTCTCTTCCTCTATCAAATAAATAAATGAAATCTTTAAAAAAAAAAACAAAAAAACAAAACAAAAAAACAAATAGAGGGGCACCTGGGTGGCTCAGTGGGTTAAAGCCTCTGCCTTCGGCTCAGGTCATGATCTCAGGGTCCTGGGATCGAGCCCCGCATCGGGCTCTCTGCTCGGCGGGGAGCCTGCTTCCTCCTCTCTCTCTGCCTGCGTCTCTGCCTACTTGTGATCTGCCTCTCTCTGTCAAATAAATAAATAAAATCTTAAAAAAAAAAAAAAAAAAAGAAAAAAGAGCAGATCGTGAAGGGAACAGAACCACATTAGGTACTATTGGGGATTCAGTAGCTTCTCTACAGTAGTTCCAGGAAGAGGCAACACTCTAGAAAAGCACAAATCATATTTAAAATAAAAAAAAAAAAGGATGAGGTATCAGCAACCGATTCAAGGATTATTTGTCATTGGGACTGTAGACACGAGATAATACAAGTAAACATCAACCTGGTGGCTATGTGATGGGACTACTAATAATTCACCGGGGCCGGTGCCCAGGAGGTGTTTTGTTTTTTGTTTTTTACTGTGGTGCAAATGCCAAGCATGGAAAAATTTGACAAGTTATAGATGATGAGAGCGCAGATAGTGAATTTGAGAATAATGATGCAAAATGCCAGAATAATCACAGGAGAGGCGTCTGAATGCATAAGAAGGATTAGAGGAGTTCTGCTTTACCGCAAATGTGGATTACAAGGAAATTCACTTACAGAAACAGAAATTCCAATCTATCACACCCACTTATCAAAACCTGTAGTATGCCAGAATGCTTAATAGGAAAAGTGTGCCTTTTGGCCACGCCATGTGGAAAGTAGCAAATAACACACGAAAGGCAGAGCAGGTGGGAAATAGGACTGTTTTGTGGCCCCCAGCATATGTGAATGAGAGAATATTCACTTACTGCGCAAACCGTAACCTTCACAGGAATACCTAAAGGCTTCATTCCAAGACCTTGAGTCTCATGCCACAAGTTGGCCCACTCCCCAGTTTTTATGTTGGAGACCCTATAGGGCAAACAAACATTGTGTGAGATGAAAGGTGACAGGCAGAGAGGACAGGGTGGAAAGGTCAAATGACTCCTTGCCAGCATTTTTAACAATGCATCATCTACCCCTGTGAGATTTTTCTTTTCTTTTTTTTTTTTTAAGATTTTATTTATTTTTTTAAGATTTTATTTATTTGACAGAGAGATCACAAGTAGGCAGAGAGGCAGGCAGAGGGAGAGGGGGAAGCAGGCTCCCTGCTGAGCAAAGAGCCCCATGCGGGGCTCCATCCCAGGATCCAGAGATCATGACCTGAGCCGAAGGCAGAGGCTTTAACCCACTGAGCCACCCAGGCGCCCCCCACTGTGAGATTTTTGTGAACAAGGTAAATATTTGGGATATACTTATGCTAGAAAACTTATACTGGAGGGATGACTGGGTGGCTCGGTCCGTTAAGTGTCTGCTTTCAGCTCAGATCATGATCCTAGAGTCCTGGGATCGAGTCCTGCATCAGACTCCTTGCTTGGCAGGGAGCCTGCTTCTCTCTCTGTCTGCTGCTCCCCCTGCTTGGGTTCTCTCAAATAAATAAGTAAATAAATAAATAAATAAATAAACTCTTTAAAAGAGAGAGAGGAAAGAAAACTTCTCGAAAATTTGTCTGGAATTCAAATTGAACTGGGCATTCTGTACTTTATCCAGGAAGCCTACCTAGTGAGGGGTACATTTTCTCACTCATTCTTCCTGAGAGCCATGGTCTCTTGGTAATTGCTAGCTATCGTGGAATATGCATAAAGTCACTGTAGGTAGCAAGCACGAAGGGCTTGATGTATGCCAGTCACTGTAGCTAGCAAGCACAAAGGGCTTGATGTATGCCAGGCATACTAAGTGTTTTCGATGGATATCTCAAATATTCACATATCTTCACAAGAACACTAAGGCAGGTACTATTATTCCTATTCCTATTTTAAAGATGAGAAATATGAGACTCGGAGAGATGAAATAACTTGCTCAGGATCACCCAGATAGCTAGTGGTACAGTCAGGATTTGAACTCTGGTAGCTGAACTCCAAAAGGTCGGGTGCTTGCCCACCTCACTGAACATGGCGGCAGCACCAAGCAAGGGGTAAATACACTGAGTCCCCCAGGAGAATAAGCATGAGAACGTAAGGTGTGACAAGGGCAGACACTGAGTAAGGCTTAGAAGGGTCTGTTGCTGTTAGACCTGATGTCTTTGTTTATATTAGAAAAGTGTGCCCCTAACTTTAAGCAGATGCAGCCCCTTATGAGGGCTTTAAGCAGATGAGTCCTGATGAGTCCATCAGGACTCAAAGCTTGACAGAAGAGCACTGGTTGGATTTTAGCCCCCCACTGCAGCCTCAGCCATGGGCCCTTGTGCAGTAAATAACCTGCACAACTGTACATAGTAGCCTGAGTTAGGTGGCAGAAGGAGGACCAGCGTAGAGGTGAGGATGCAGAAGGAGTGCTTAGAGAATAATGAAAAGCCATCCAAAGGCATGTGTGTGTCAGTGTGCGGTATTCTGAAGTCTATTCAGAAAGCTGTGATGGGGAAGAGATTGCTAAGGCCGGAAATGGCAATAGGAGGGTATTGAGTGGCATCAACAAATTCTAAAAGGGAAAATGACTCTCAGAAAGTGTGCGCCAAAAAGCTTCAACATACAGGAGTCCTTTCTCCAACAAGCAAGTGTGATGGGAGGGGGTGGAGTGGGGGCAAGGGAGACAAGGTGACAGCAGCCTATTTAAAAGACATAAAAGGATACTCAGCAGACTCGAAAAGTGGACAAGGAGGGGAGAACAGAAGACACAAAAGAGGGCAAGTGAGTGAAAAGATGAATTTCAAAAAAAATAAAAAAAAAGAAAGAAAGAAAAGACGAATTTCTTCCATGTTTCATTTCCCCAAGCACGGTCCGGAAGGAGTTGCTGACCGTGTTCTGGTTTATGTTGCTCTCGCATAAGGCTGTTAGAATGCCATTTAAGGGAAGGGCACAGACGCGGCCACTGTGATCTCAGCAAGGCATTTGGTTGCATTTTTCATGAGACCCTTGAGAAGAAAATGCAGAAAAGCACCGGCAGAATGATAACTACTTCATCTGGTGGGTTCGGAGCTGAAGCTCAGAGAGTGCTGATGAGTAAGTTCATGGCGACCTGGGGGGAGTCATTCAGTAAGAAACGGAGTTCAGAGATATAACCAGTTTGCTTATGATCACACAGCTGGTGAATGAAGGAGCCAGGACTCAAGCCCAGCTCTGCCTGACTCTAAAGCCCACGTCCCAGTTATTATGAAATAAAGTCCAAAAAGGCATTAAGCTTGCTTGTGAGAAAAGAGTCGGGAAAGAAACCAGAGGGGAGGAATACAAATCCATGCCCAGACGAATCACGATGGATTGAGGAACTGGCCAACAGCGAGGACCAAAACGAGATCAAAATCAAAAAGATTAAGTTTTTAAGTTCACATCTTGGCTCCCAGAAGCCTCTTGCAGATGCGAAGTGCAGGGGCCTGGCGTGACCCCTCCTCGAGCTGGGGAACATTTGTGCCTCCGTCCCAGTGCTTGCTGTCGAGCCCCAAACAGCCAACAGAGTAACAGGTTGTTGAAGCCCTGCCGCGCAGAGGAAGTGACGAAACAGTGCCCTTCCACTGAGCCCAGCTGGGAGCGCTTCTTGAATAGCGAGCCGACTTCTAGGTCCACGTTTTAAGAAGAACATTGACAAACTGTGACATCACCTGAAGGAAATGACCAGGAGAGCAAGGAGTCTGATCCTCATCACACGGAGGGTGGTGGAGGAGCCAGGGTTTAGTCAAGGCTTAGAAACAAGAATTTGGGACTTGCAAGCGTCATCATCACATCATCATACATTCAATAATACATTCAATTTTTTTTTTCTCCTTAGGGCAGAATTCAGACTGAAATTATAGTGAGACATTTGGTTCGATAGAACCAACTCACCAAGCTGCTCAGCTGCTTCCACTTCCCTCTTCCCTATGACCATTCTCCATCATCTCAATAAATTAGGGAAAGACAGGACCAAGTTTCTGGGCGACCTCCAACTTGGAGAGTCTAAGGTTTAGGGGCTCAAGACTGGCAGTTAAAAAGGAAGAGACTACATTAAGCAAAGCAAATACAGGTGTTCCTCAGTTCAGGCGAACTCAAATCGTGACCTAAATTTCAAAAAAAGATAAGAATATTTTAACTGTCATCTGACCGAAGTAATGTGCGATGGTATCCCTTCTATTGGCAGCTTTCTAGTACCTTTACAGGGTGACTTGATATATAAAATGTAATTACCTCCAACGTTCGAGGGATAGATTTATTGAATGAAGCCAGGTAAACTGTTGTATGGGTTAACATCCACTTTGGCAAGCTTTGAGACCAGCAAAGTAAAAAATGACCCACATTCCAGTAATAAGTGGGGGCTTGGGAATATAAATAAAAGTGACAAGAAGATTGAAGCAGTTGTGATCACAGAGTCATCCACTCTCGGGTTTTGTGCTCTGCCCGAGTAAGAATTAAGGTAGCACAGGGTGCAGATGGAGAGGGAAGGAGGAGAGGGTGCTGAGCGGACTTGTGGCTTTGGGGGAGATATTACAGCCCTGGTGACAGCAGGGCGAGAAGATGGAGGCTTTCAAATATATGTGTATATATATGACAAATGAGCCAAGCGTTCAGAGCCCAAATCAATAAACACAAACATGAAGTGAACAGACGGGAAGAGAAGGAAAAGAGAACATGAAGGCACTATAAAATCCTGGTGATATATTTGAAAAGAAATCATGATGTGAATAGAAATTAGAAAGTGAAGGGGGGGAGAAGAAAAGAAGCCTGGGGATTTGTAAAATGTCTGTCTGTCTGTGTCCTTCCTGCTTCCACTCATATCCACCGCCACCCCCTCCCGCCCTTCTGGTAGGGCTCATTGAATAATTTCTGATTGGGGGGGTGTGTATCTTTAATGCTTCATTCTTGTTTGGATTTCGCCAGCAGGATTCATGGTGTTTCTGTCGATCGTCATTGCTTTAGGGAACAATCAGGATTGCACAAGAAAATGGCAAGTGATATCTCGATCTAGCGGCAGCGGAGTGGGGCTGGGTGGGCTCTTCCTGTTTCATCTCTGTCGCTGGTGTTTGGGATTGATGTTTTCATGGCGTCTTTTCAATAAGAAAAGTGTAGAAGATGTAAGAATAAAAAGACTTGAGGTACACTTGTTCTAACCAGATCTGCGGTAAGTCACGAGCATTTAGAGGAAAGAGAAAAAGAGCTCGGAACAAAAGCAGACTAGATGGTGAGGAATGTGGATGCTGGGAGAGGTTAGGAATCCACGACCTCGAAAGACAGAAAGAGAGAGAGAGACCGGAACAGAAGGGAAAAGCAAGGAGAAGAACAGCCATGTGTAGGTTTATTAACTGAGATTGCTTCCATTTCGGCAAATGGGCTTAAAGCTCATGATTGCTTCGTCTGAGGTCAGCCGGGTTTATTGCAGACTTTGCCTTCTTAGACCAAGAAATAATGGGCTTGAATTTTGTGGGTATGTGAGAATTGTGCCTATCAATTCCTTGGCCGAAGGACAGCCGCCCAGGAAGGTGCGGGGGGCCCTGAGCTCATTAGTCATTATCCTGAACTAGTGCAGGATAATGCACTAGTTCATTTTTGCTCTAGTTCATTTTGCACTAGTTTCATTTTTGCTTGTACTGGCAGAGGCAGCCAGGAAAGAGAGCACAGCCTCAGGGGCGAGCAGACACGGACGGTAATCGCGCCCCTCCTGTTTCCCAGCTATAAAATGGGTGTGGCGGTCATGGTCGTATTGGTAATAATGATCATAATCGTAATCGTGTTGCAAAGTGCATGTGAAGCTGTTGGCCCGTGATAGATCATATCAATACATGGAACTTAGTCTCAGCTGGTTCTTGTCTCTAGACTTGGGTGAGGCAGACAGACAGCAAAGCTTAGAAGCCAGATCCGTTTTCTGTTTCTCAGCCTTCCATCTCCCCACTGCCCTTTGGTTCGTGCTGTCTTTTCTCTCTACTGACAGGATTGTCTTGATGACAATATGTTGCGTCCTACCTTCTGAAATTGCTGCAGCAAGGACTCCATAGGGAGTAGAGAGAAGCTAGTGTTCCCCCAGGAAGGGGGTATATGCTTGGCGGATTTTTGAAAAACAGTATTTTGAAACTGTTTTCTCTACAAGAAAGCAGAGTAGATAGAGGAGAAATAATTGGAGAGACACTGACTGGTGGAATGCCAAGGATGAGTGGGACGGTCCACACCCTGGCCCCAGGCACACTGGGAATGAGCATTATTACGTGAATTCTTTTTTTTTTTTTTTTTAAGATTTTATTTATTTATTTGACAGAGAGAAAGAGATCATAAGTAGGCGGGGGGGGGGGGGGG
>CM053611.1:101986389-102036396 GCA_028646535.1 Procyon lotor
GAGCAGCAGAGCCGAGGTCTGAGACCAGATCTGTCTGACAGCCAGGTCCGTGCCCCTCCACTGTGCCTGGCAACCTCACTTTGCAGAGAATGGCAAGTTAGGGGAAAAAAGAATAGAAGTTGCTTGAGTTTGATAGAACATAGACACTCCATCTGAAAGAAAAGGATATTCTTCTTACAAAAAGTTTGAGGACAAGTGAAATTTTATATGATGTGCTTTGAACTTGGGAAAAAAAAAAAAAAAGATAGGCACCTGGCTGGCTCAGTCAGTAGAACATGCAACTCTTGATCTGGGGGTTGTGAGTTTGAGCCTCATGCTGGGTGTAGAGACTGCTTAAGAAAAAAATATTTTTTTAAAAAAAGAAAGTTTCATTTGCTATACCAGACTGGTGTTGATTACAGAAGAGTAAGATGATAAGTAACCAGAAGAAGGAAGAGCAAATGACCTTCTGTCTGGGGCATCACTCAATTTAGAAGGCATGGAAGGAGAGGGGACCTGCGCAGGGACAGGGCCCTGATTTGTCTCTGCCTTCTTCTGCTCCCTTCTCCTTGCCCTCCCTCCCCACCCTAAAACAAAAAAAACCTTAAGCAGGAAAAGAGGAGCTAATTAAAACAGAGGAAAACATCCTTGAGACTGGTGAGATCTCCCTAATCCATAGTGACAAGCAGGGACCTACAGAACAGCAATTTGATTAAATAAGGATATAAGGGATTTATAGTTGTGTCAGGTTTGTCTCTATGTCTTTGGAATATATTTATTTGGCTTCCAAACCTAAAACAAGTGCCTTCTAGCTAAGGAAATGATTCTCACTTAGAAAATAGGGAGACATCTCAAAGGCAAAGCCAAAGGGTGGACTGAGACCGTAAGCAGTTGGGAGAAGGTCAGCAGGAGGAGCACTGGTAGAGACAGTGTCCCAAAGGTCATGGTGCATATAAGCAAGCACCCTCAGCGAGGGGGTTACAGGCTAACCCTGAGACCCCTCCTGCCCATGTCTCCACTCTCCCTCTGGGACCCACTGCCCGCCCATTCGTTACCTGTCACCAGAGATAGCCCTGTTGCTGCTGCTTTCTGCAGAAGTGAGGCAGCCAGAGGATGACTGTGATGTGGGAAAGACTCCTGCGGGGGAGATGGAGCACACCCCGAAGGCTTCTTCCTAAGCCACTTCCTCGTGTCCCCAAGACTGGCGCCAGCAGATCAGCCGGTGAGGAATTGCCATTCCCGGACAGGCTGGGGAGGGCCCCTCCTGTTCCCCACGTTCACCCCTGCTGGTTATGCCGGGGGAATTTATGCCTTCCTGGGGCTTTGGAGGGGGAAACAATGAGTCACTTTGGGACAAGAGGAAAATAAGAATGTCTCATGTGTGCAAAATCATTTAAAACGGACACTTTTAGAGGGTACTAAAATCTCAGCCAACTAGCCAGAAATGGTTTGGTGAAGTATATTCCACTTGCCTTTGCTTACTTTGGTTGCAATAAAGTCGTGGGAAATGTTTATATCCCATGGAGGGAACACCTGTGGAAATAGGCCAGGTCCTTCTGAGAAGGCTGTTTCTTCCCCTGAGATCCTGAACCTAAGAAGAAATGGTCCCGCTTCTCTGACTGGGGAGGTCTAGATAAGCAAAGGAGCAGCTGCTTATAAATCTTTGAAAGCAGAGGCCCCTGATGGCCATTCCCAAGTCCATGGCTATCTGCAAGCTTGTTGCCGCCATGATTCAACCCCCACTTCGCCCTCTACATGTGGCCACAGATCTGAGTCTCCAGAGAAACCAGAAGGAGAATCTTACTAGAATAGGATTTGAAGGTTTCTATTTTAAAGGCTCCAGGAATGAGTTAGAAGTAAATCAAGAGCAGGCACAGTAAAGAAACGCATATACCATGTTAGACATTCAACGAGAAGATCGACATTTCCAACATGGCCAGCTGATTAAGAGGTATCCTGCACTCAGGGATTCTGCTGGTATAGACTGCAGCAAAGATGTTGCCCTTCAAAAGCCCAAAATGAAGAAAGGCCAGCCCTTGATCTCTTGGCCATGTTCAGCCTTTTTCTTCCCTTCTTTTTTTACCTTCTTTTCCAGAATAGATTGATTTAGGTCCCTGGGAGAATATTTAAGCAATAGCCAGCAGGTGAATTATAGGCAGTTGTCCATCCTAAGCTTACAAATTTTCAAGGAGGCCCATCTACGACCTTTCTCAGTGTCCTGCTCCTGTGTCCAATGCCCGGGAAAAGGTGATAAACTAAAGCAAAAAGTCTCCAGCAGCAGGGTTCAGATAAAAAGAAAAACACACAGTAGGGATTTCAACATAAATCATTAATCTAAAATCAAAGGCAGGAGTGAGGGCCTCATCCCTTTGAGATGACTGGGACCGTGTTTCCAGGATACTCGGGGGAATTCAAGCAACAGAATATAAGCAGGAGCCGATGACTTCCAGTGCTTTCCCAGCGAAGTCAATTGTGTATTGTATGGGCTTTTAGACTCCTTGAAATGTTAAAATATACACACCTTAAAACACACAAGAGACAAGGAGAACAATGGCCAAACCTGTCTAGATAAAGGTTGTGGGGATGCAAGATGAAAAAAAAAAATTTACAGAATGGACCCGCCCTTTTGGGGTGCACCATTGCCCTCTGTTGGATTAAATAAATCAGACCTTTTCGTGTGGGTGTGCGTTTTATTATCTCTGGCTGAGTTTGCTGAGACATCAGGGTACCTTTGAGGGGGAAATTAATTCATCCTTATAAATGGGTCCTCTATCTTCCCTGAGGAAATCAGTTACAGTTGTAACTCTGATGGCAGGTCGCCTAACATGTTTTCATTCACTCAGCATTTACTACGTGCCTACTAAGCACTGGTTCGATATTGTAGGGAATCTAAGAATCAATAACACCAACCCCTGCTACCGCTTAGAGAACGCCTACTGTGCGCCAGCGTCTCCGCACACGTGAACACACGGCACCCCCGGGAAGTAGATGTGATCACTCCCGTCTAATGGATAGAGAAACAGGACACTTGGAAAGGGAATGGCACATCTTGGATTTAAATCCAGGCTTATTTACTCCTAAGCCCACACTCAGTCCCCTAAGCTATAGCTCTTGCCCTCGAGAAGTTTACAGGCTACTAGGAAAGAAAGATACAGATATAAGGGTCTATACCAGGGGTCCACAAACTGTGGCCAGAAGGCCCAATTCCACCCATCACATATTTTTGCCCATGAGCTAAGATGGTTTTTATATTCTTAGTGGGTTTGGGGGGAAAAATCAGAAGAACAGGAATACTTCGTGGCATGTAAAAATTATGTGAAATTCAAATTTTAGCGTTCTTAAATAAAGTTTTATTGGAAATCTGTGACACCCATTCAATACTCTTCTCAGGCTGCCTTCCTGGCTACAGTGGCCCAGTTGAGTGGCTGTGGCAGTGATACAGCCCGCAAACCCCCAAATATTTACTCTCTGCTCCTTACAGAAAAGGTTTGACGACTCCTATTTGTACTCCAAGTTGGACTGTTATCCATCAACAGGTGTTTAACAAGCATTCTGGGAGTTAGGAAGAGAGGAAACTAACACTTATTTAACCCACGGTGGGAGGTACTAGAAGGATATACAGGTGTGCTCTGTTTTAAGACTTACAGATGCATGAAAACCCGGATTTTAAAACAGATAAATTAAAAGGTAGTTATTTGCATAACAAATTTTCCTTTTCATTTTGCAAAGGGTTGCACCAAGGGGTTCCTTTATAGAGTGAGCCTCTATAATGCATGCTAATATCATGCCACTTTCAAATACTCTATTCCTAATAACTTTTCAAGAACATATCCATTATGTACAGTGAGGCTTAGCTATAATCTTTTTTTTTCCCCCCCTGGCAGGGAAGGTTTCCTACTTCTGAAAAGTAATGGAACTGACCTTGTCAATTTAGGGCGGGGAGTAAGCACTGCCTTCTCATTGACTCCAGGAGCTTTGCCTGACAAATAGAAAGGCTGTGGTTCCAAATCTCCACATTATGTGAAGTTAAACTGCCGGGAGAATTTTACATTTTTCTTTTAAATTTTTTTTAAAGATTTTATTTATTTATTTGACAGAGAGAGAGAGATCACAGTAGGCAGAGAGGCAGGCAGAGGGAGAGGGGCAGAGGCTCATCGGGCTGAGCAGAGAGCCCGATGCGGGTCTCAATCCCAGGACCCTGAGATCATGACCTGAGCTGAAGGCAGAGGCTTCAACCCACTGAGCCACCCAGGTGCCCCGAGAATTTTACATTTTTAGCCAAGCTCCTCTTTGTAGCTGCACTCAGAATCCTTTCATGTCAACTCCTCACTGTTCTATCATGGCATTTCAGACAAAAGATGAATTAATAAAAATTACATTTGTTGTTACCATCCTGATAAATATGCTAAAGCAGTATTTATAAAGAACAATGTTTTTCTCTTTAAAAAAAAAATAGCTTAACTGAATTGCAGTGTAAACTGGTGCAAGTCACATAATATCTAAATTAGAGTTCTCCCCGGCAAAATAGGAAGTGGTGTTGCCGATTTGATTTAGGACCCAGCTCCTCTCTTTGGGTCCTGAGCCTGAATCTTCCAACAGCTTTGTGGTGTTATGCAATTGCTCTTTTTAAGAGATACATAAAACGGAAGCCTTGGCTATTCATAGCCAACTTAGGAGGAGCTGAAATCTTTCAAGAAGTTTCTCGCCTGGTACGATTTTGAGGGTAACTACGTGTTTCTGAACACATCCAATTAATCTGGATTTCACATGGCGGCTCTTTTAAAGAGCTGTCTTGCGGCTTTTGTTTTCGTCCTCGGTGGTGACTGTATTTTAGAAGTAGACAAACATTCCTGGCATATAAGCCTGAATATTTTACAGGTTTTTTTTTTTTTTTTTTTTTTTTTTTTTTTGTGTGTGTGTGGTAAAAGAAGCTTAAATGGAAATGCAGGGGCAGAGAAAACCATGCCTGGGGAAGTCCTGTGTGGTGTTGCCAAGTGGTGCAGCAGATCTGTGTCACGGGGCAGCTGATGGACGGGGCACACATCTCGTGAAGGGGCAAAGTGAGAGAGACACAGGGGGATGGTGAGGAGCAGAGCCAGCATTAAGGGCAGGAGCCCTGCATGGTTCTGAGGTAGGATTCCTGAAAAAATGGCATCCTCAACCGGGTCAGGGCGGGTGGGGGAGGCAGCTTGACTGCCCCTGGACACGGTCACTTGTCATTCACATTCTGCAGGCGGCAGCATTTCAGCCATTTCTGAAGCAGAACGCTGGACGGAAAGGCACATTTAATCCGTCCGTGAGGTTCTTTAAAGAGATGTCTGTCTTCATCTCTCCCCACCACCGCCCCCTCCCCCTCCCCCAGGTCAGGAACACTGTAACTGCACACAGCAGCTAGAAGGCTCCATTGCATTCTTGAACTCGAGCTGGCTGCACTTTCTCCCCTGCCCCTCCCCTTTTCTCTTCTGTCTTGGAATTGTTGCTACATATTTTTTTAATATATATATTAACATATATATATAGTAGAAGGTACGGACTATAAAACAAATGGATAAATACAGAACAAAATATGTTAGTTCAGTTTTCTTTTTCCCTGGTGGTAGTTTAAAAGTTTTCAAAATTAAGACTAATGGATATAGAAAAATGGGATGTAAATTTCCATGCATTTTTATGATCAAACAGAAGACAGACCCCTGGGGCTTGGCACTGCTATTAGGGAAGCAGGGAATGGTAAACTCAAGGGGAGAAATTTGCAAAGCGCTGGGTTTTGAACGAAAATAGAACATACCCCACTCCCCCCTAACATTTCCCTCCTACCAAACAGCATCTGAGCAGATTTCATTTCACAAATGGAAATGGGAAATGGGACACATACATTTTTTTCAAAGTGATTTCATGAAGAGTAGGCCTGTTTAATTGGGTTTTCAGAGCCAGGATTAATATTACAAGCTAGGGAGTGCTGTGATGTGCCCGTGAAGTTGGCTTTGCCGTACCACCTGCCTCCTGGGGGAAGGCAGAGAAAAGAACCGTTTCGCAGAAGCCGTGCTGCTTCTGCCTCGGCCTTCTCACCGAAGTAACACCCCGCCAGCCTGGACCAAGCCCCCAGGCTGCATCCAAGCTACGTGTAACGTACACAAGATCTGCCCAAGCTCAAGGTCATATCTAGAGCATGCCTTCGATATTTTTTTAACTCTAATTTATGTGATTTTCTAATATGTTTAGCATTTGCCCTCCCTCGTCTCCATCCTGCTTATTAAGGTAAATTTGCATAGAAATGGGATCTTGGATTTCAGGACCATTCACCTGACACTTGCTCCCCTGAGGTGACCAGTAGCTGCTGTGGATACCGGGACGGTGACCCACAGACACCGCGTCTTCCCACAAACTCAAGGCAAGGCCTTAATTAGGGGAGGCTTTTCGTGTTAAAGCCACGAGGTGAAGCAAATCAGCAAAAGCATTTAGCACTCACCAAGGAGGGCAGAATACTCCTTCCTGTCGAGTGGGCCATCCAAGGTCACAATGTTTATTTGCCTTAGATGGACAGATCCTGAAGAAAGGGTACAAAAAATACACATATATTTTTTGTTTGGAAACAAATTCTGGCTGGTGATAAAGCTCAGACAATTAACTCTAACATTTTACTTGGGCTTCTGAAATATTTTTTGATTAATATCTGCCTTTGGGGTGGGTAATCGTCATCTGTACAAATTGCCTTTGGAAGACTAAGCAAAGGTGGAAAACCAGAGAACGGAGCCCCTTGCTGTTACCACCGTGGCAGTTGGCTTTCATCCCCTGACCTCCGCATGCTACACCCCCCCACCGGCAGCCACCTCTTTCATTTACCCAAATCTTGTCACTTGGGCGGAAATTCCCACTGAGAGTATGTTTGTGGTCCTGGTTTGCTGGTTACTGAAAGCCATTAGGTGTGAGGTTACTAACCTAAAGGCTTTCGGACTTAGCCAAATTCTGATAAATGTAAGTGCCAAACAACAGCTTCCAAGACTGTCCCAACAGCAAACTGTCTTAGCAGAGAACCAGAGGACTTGCGGTCATGGAAAATAAGCATCAACTTTCAGAGAGGAAAGTTCATAAAAAATGGGAGAAATCAGAAGAAAACTTGGGCTGCTTTTTGCCAGGCTACCTTTGCTGAGGATAAATTCATTCCATACAATTATTTTTTTAAGGATTATTTTTTGAGAGAGAGAGAGAGAGAATGCTCATGTGCATACGGGGAAGGGGAATCTTAAGCCGACTCCATGCCCAGCGTGGAGCCTGACTCGGGGCTTGAACTCACGACCCTGAGATCTGAGCCAAAATCAGGAGTTGGAGGCTCAACTGACTGAGCCATCCAGGCTATTAAATATTATGATCCCCACTTTCCAGATGAGAAAACTGAGACCCCAAGAGTTTTAGTCATTGCACAAAATCATAACAACACGAACAAAACCAAGACTGCTCTTACTTACAGACATGCTTCAGTGTCTTCTAAAACAAACAAACAAACACCCAACTATATTTCATTGGTAAGCTGACCTTTTTATTTTACATGGGACTCATGTATTCCTGGGGGGGTGGGGAATAATATTTTAACTTGATGCAGATATTTTAGAATGAAATTTTTCAAATCGTACTTGGCCTGCACTCTAATAATGACATAAGGAATCGGACTAATCGAGTCCCCTGCCTCTAGAACCAGAACGCTTTGCACTCTCAAGCCATGTGGAAGAACGCTGAGTTCCCCACTGGCCGATGCTGCCTAATTCTTGTAAATGATTCAGATGTAAAAGCGAAAATGGCATCCGTCTAATTAACACTGCCTGGTTAAATATAGCTGCCAAGGGACAGCCTCAGGACGATGTTTACAGAACAATCTTTCCAGCCCCTCGGGCCTCAACTTAGAGATGAGAGCGAGTCTTCCATCCTTATCAACCGGAAACAGGGACAACCCCGGAGAGGGTGACAGGCCAGGCAGGCAAAGGGAGATGAAAGAAAGGGGAAATTGCTGGCCTCCATTCCCTGTTCCTGGCACGTAGGGATTCAGGCGAGGAAGGGAGGCACATCCTATAGGCTTCCCTCTCACAGCGATTCCCCGAATTTGAAAGCCCTCACCGGGGGCCTGAGCCTCCCTCTCAGGCCTGGAGGCCTTGGGCCAGGTGCCTACCACCTGCTCAGACGGCTCCGGGGCCCGCTGCTCTGCTCTCTTCTCCGGACGGAAGAGCATAATGAGCACATTACCTGTCTTCCAGCTTTGCGTCACGACATGGAAGCCATCGCCAAGTTTGACTTCACCGCCTCAGGGGAGGATGAATTGAGCTTTCACACTGGAGACGTTCTGAAGGTAGGTGACGTGGGGTTCCCTGAGGGGCCCTGGGGGGTTTGGGTTACTCTGATCTGGTCCCCAAGTTCACCTAACAACTCACGCCTTTGTTTCTTAAGTTAAACAAACAATTTTGTTTCTTAAGTTAAAAAGTTGCTTTTTAACTTTCTTTTAACTTTTAAGAAAGTTTAAAACTTTCTTAAGTTTTTAACTGTGTGTAAAAACTGTGTTTCTACACACAGTTCCTTTCAAAAAGAGACGTTCAGTTCAATCAAAAGGATTCCTTCTTAGCCCCCACCCCCACCATGCCCGTTACCAGGCTGGGCGATGGAAAGAAGTCACCAGCCTTGCCAGAGATGCTCATGGTCTGGAGGGGGGAAGAAAGCCACCCAAGGGCTTTACAGATATTCTTGTCTAAGTGCTCAGGGAGCACAGGTAAGGGAACAAGTGGCCCCACCTTGCGAGATGGGGTCGCAGGAACGTGGCTGGTCAAGGGAGGCAGGGAGGGGGAGTCGGACTTTGATCTCAAGCTCAGTGGTGGGGGTGGGGGTGGGCATTGGGTGAGCTTTGTGAGGAACTTCACAGGAGGGTGCAGGCGGAGACAGCCTGGGAAAGACAGCCGGAGGGGACGTGGGCCAGTGGAGGCCATGCACACCGGCCCCATCAAGGATGCCCTAGAACTTGCCTTACACCCACACTTGAGCTGTAGTGGCTGCTTGCAGGGCTGAAGAGGCCTTGGACTTCCACATTCCACGCACTGCACTTACAGACTCAAGTCCTGCATCTTAGCTCCTGTTTGGAGCAAAAGCACAAGCCCTTACACAGGCCCTCTGGGGAATCTGTGATACTAAGGCCCTTCCCCCAGCCTGGCCTCAGAACATCTCCAGAAATCCCCATCCCTGGTCCTCACCAGCCCACGTGGGCCTTCTCAGACTGCATGGTAGCACTGAGGTCAGGCTCACCATGAAGAAGTACGCTGCTGTAGAGAGAACCTTGACAGAACGTGACAGGGTGACTCAGAAAGTGTCCCTGGAGCACAGGCCAGGAAGGAGGACTTGGTTTTTGGAATTTGAACACCCCCAGGACTCGTCCTTCTAACTGGTCACCTTGCAAAGATCTAGTAATATAGTTATGAAGAAGATGCTTTCAATATCGGAGCTTCTCAAGGTCAAAGTGTTACAGGGGCCACTGAGCCAAGAAAAGGTGACCTTCACTTCTGTGGGATCTTACCAAGGTCACAGAGAGATCTGCCTCATGGTGAGCAGCCCCTCCCTTCTCTATGGGATATTGTGACCGTGTGATTATCAACCACCATAGTGTCCTCACTCAAAGAGGCCAGGGGGCCACCTCCCACCCCTCATCTTACATTGCAAACAGAATCTAATATCTGGCTTGAGGGTTTCCTATTCCTCAGAAAAGGAAAAGGGAAAAAAAAAAAAACCTTTCCTCAACTCTGTTTGTCAGTCTACCTCCTGATTTCTTTCCTCTTCTTTGCTACTAACACTGGGAGGAGTTCTCTATGCTGGTGCCTCCACTTCATTTCCCATTTATTCCACTAGAACCTTCTGGAATCTGCCTTTTACCCCTCAACACTCCGTGTAAACCCACCAGTGATCTCTCTCTTTTTTTAAATATATATTTTTAAAGATTTTATTCATTTATTTGACAGAGAGAGACACAGCGAGAGAGGGAACACAAGTGAGGGGAGTGGGACAGGGAGAAACAGGCTTCCTGATGAGCAGGGAGCCTGATGCGGGGCTTGATCCTAAAACCCTGGGCTCATGACCTGAGCCAAAGGCAGACGCTTAATGACTGAGCCATCCAGGCGCCCCCACCAGTGGTCTCTTAAATGTGGACTATAATGACCTACTAAAGCATCTGGGGGATTTAACACTGTTAACTGTCCCTCTTATGGATCTGAATGGAGTTCAGCCTCACTCTTAAATGTGCACTCTGCCCTATTTTTCTTTCTTGATCTCTTAAGCAATCCCCTTCTTCACGAGAGAGGGGTCTGATGCAATAAAAAGGAGCAGGAGTTTAGAGCCAGGTAAATCTGAGTTTGATTCCCAGCTTACTAGCTGTGTGTCCTTGGGTCAGTCTCTCACCCGCTCTGAGCTTCACTGTCTTTATCTGTAAGTAGAGACCATATCTATTTTGCAGGGTTCTGGAAAGGATTAGAGGTAATGGCCCCAGCTCAAATGGATGCTTCATAAATGGTGGACAGTGAGGCTTCAACATTACCCATTTCTGCTGCCAGTCAGACCATTGCCATGGCCCCTTGACTAACTTCATCCCCTCCTGTCTCTTACTCCTTCAACATACTACTTTCAGGAGGATTTTTCTGGAAGACAGATCAGGTCAGATCACTTCCTTACTCAGAAGCATTTACTGCTTCCCCATTACCAACTGACTGATATTTAAGCCACCTTATCCCAACCTCCTCCCTAACCTCACCAAGCTCTTGCCCATGAACGTGCACACATACGTACACCCATGCATCACACACGTGCGTGTGCACACACACACCTTTATGTGTGCAGTGCCCAGGTCCTGCTGCCATATACCCACCTCCGTGTGTTAGGCTGTCCCCATGCTCTGAATGCCTCTCTCCTGCACACACGTATTTGACCACCTCTGTCCGGAAGCCTCAGTCCCTCTGCTCTCCCAGTGGCTCCAGCAAAATTAATCACTCCCTCTTCAGCTCTCCCACAGCGTTGCACACACACACTTCATTCAAGGCACTGACGATCTCCCCGCCCCTGAGAGTTATCCATGAGCAGCCAGGCCTCTGTGCCCTCGCACACCCTGTACACCCGTCTCTCATCACGGCCCTCACCCTGTGGGGTCCTCACTGCCGGCTCCACCTCACTGTCCAAACCAGCAGAGAGCTGACCCTCCCTAACATCTGATGAATGAGTGAGTGGTTGATTCCTCCACTGGTCTGTGAGTTCCCTGAGAGCAGAGCCATGCCTGGTTCATCTCTGTCTTCGCAGCAGCACCCCACCCAAGTCCCGGCCCCAAACAGGTGCTCAGCGCTGATGGCTTAAATTGTTAAACTGCATTTCTGCGGGCTCATGTAGAACTCCACCAGAAGTGCAGACCTCTCCTTCTTTTCAAATTCTGTCCCTTGTAGCTCAGCGGTGGAAAGGAAGGTGGAGAGGGGCCTGCTGGCTGAGCCGCACTGCATGTCTGCACCATGGTGGTTAGTGCCGTGCCCGTGGTCCCTCCGTACCACCGCATCCCTACTCTGCCCCCCCAGAGACAGGTCACGAGCCTCAGGATCTCGCAAGTGCTTCCAAAGGCGGCTCTTCACTGCCCCGGGTGCTCTTTCATCCTAGGCCTTGTATGCTAGAAGACTAAACAGACTTTCTCGCTGGAAGGCGCAAACAACGACTAGCTCACCACCAACCCACCCACTCCAGACTGTGACTTCCCCAGGACAAACACCTCAGCTTATTCATGTCTGTATTCCCAGCCCCTAAGTGCAAACAGCAGGTGCTCACTAGATGCTGATGACAGGATGATGAACACAATGGTGGCGGGGAACTCCAGCCAAATGACTTAATCCTGCTTTTCCTGTGAGAGAAACGTTTGACGTGAGGAGCCGGATATTTCATGTTCGTGCCTCAACCCCCCCAGACCTGCAGCTACACACAGCACCAGACTTGCATTTCCCTCTGAAATTTGCTGGTCTTTTTTTAAAATCGTCTCTTGACTCAGTCCATTTCTACCTGCTTTTGTAATGTGTTTATTAACTCAACCCCATTTCTTCCTACTAAAACAGTGACCTGAAAGCACTAAGAGTTAATCCTACGTCAATTAACGTCTCCAATACTTCGGATTTCTTCTCTGCCTCTAAGAGCTATAATTCCATCCAATTTAAAAATTCTCCCAACTGTACATTTTGTCCTCTTCCCACGTTAACTTATTCTCAGGCCATGTAACCCAGAAAATTATTCTCGTAGGCAACATTGTAAGAATTAAGACACAGTAAAGTGAAGTCTAAAACCTCATGTGTTCAGGCTGAACCCCTTGCTTGGGTTTTCATGATGGGGACAAGAGATAGGGGGAACCAAATAGGCAGAGAGATGAGAAGAACAGGAAGTATGGGGCCCTGGGCCAACAACGGCAGGAAGAAACCACCTCCCCCCAAACACTCTGCTTTGCAGAAAATGAGATTCTTTTAAAACCTTGCCTTCTATACACCATAAAAAACCTGTAAATTCACCTCTCTGGGAACACGATCTCAGGCAGACGGAGCACCAGGTGGTGGGGAGAAATGGCCGGCATTGCGGGATAATCTTTCACTTGCTACAGGAGGTAGATGGGTGTGAGCCACAATTACTAAAATTACAGCTGGTTTCAGGTCAGAGAACTAAGTTACAAAGTTGGTTCTTACCATGATGAGCCGATTTCCAATTGGCCTCTTTTACCTTATCCCTGCTCACCTTGTACTTGACATTTGCTACCCAGCCCAGACATCACGCTCCCATGTGATGGGAGAAAGGAACTCCAAAGCCATAAATGGGGGGGGAGGGGAACGGCAAAGGCATGGAGTGAAATGTCCTTGTGTTCTTTGTGTGCCAAGTTTCCTAGTTCTTTTTCTGACCTAGATTTTCTGCTCCCCACCCCACCGCACCCCCCTCGGCATACACATACCCACGCGTCCTTAGTGATACCAGCAGTCACATTTGATGTTAGAAACTATAAAGTTTTCTGTCCTCAGCAATTCTAGAGCCCAAATATGGGACACACTTTTATTTCTTTAGAACAAGTGATTAAATTCAAAACATACACGTATAATACTTTAAAGAACTTATAAACCCTAGGTCCTTCAGAGCTGGAGTCCTCCCTCCTAAGAATACCACATTTTGCAGAATTGTATTTTTAAAAACAGTGTACACTTTCTGAAGGCCTTCGAGGTACCAGGGCTCATCTGATCCTCACATCAACTCTGTGAGGGGTTAGCTGGTGGCTACTGTCCCCATTTTTCAGGTGGCTCATTGACTTGCCGAAGGTCATACAGCTGGTGACAGGGCTAAGCTAGAAACGAGGTCTTCTCATTGCAAACTCAGAGTGCTGGCCCCTTTCTTCCACCTCGGGGGTGATACTAGAAATATCAGTTACTGAGCTCTCTTCATCTCTTCCCGTCTCTGGAAGAGAGAAACCTGTGGGGCCCAGACTTCAGCTCCACCTGCTCTAGGATGACTCTCCAATCCCGAGCCCCAGCTTCTCTGCTGGGTCCGGCCACACACCTCCCGCTGCTCACTGAGCTTTTCTTCTCAGATGGTCCCGGGGGCAACTTGGACTCACCCACGTGCTGTCTGAAGCCCATGAACTCTTCCTCAGACCTGCTCCCCCTCCTATACTTTGTATTTGAGCCAAGGCATCACCACCCACTCCGTCCCCCAAGGCTGAAATCCGGAGCCCTCCCAGAATCCCCTTCTCCCTTTGGTTTGGAGAACAGTCACGCAATCCTGTGCACTTTACTTCAGGTTCCTTTAAAACAGCCCTTCGCCTCTCGCCGGCGTGGCTACGCTGCCTTCCTAGACTTTCCTCCTCCACTCTTCACGCTTGGATACAGAACTCTTTCTGGGCTCTAGTGCTTACTGTGCTCTTTCCCTGCTCAGAAGCCTGTAGTGGCTCTCCATACATTTCAAAATAAAAGTCCAGACTTTTCAACATGGGCCACATGGCCTTGTGCCTCTGCTTTCCCCTTGCTCTGCCCCCAGGGCCACAGTCTCAACACCCACCAGACCAAGGCCTTTCGTCCCCAGAATGCACCCCACTTCCTCCCATCCCAGAAGTCCCTGTGCCATCAGACTTAGCCTAGGTAACTCCTTTCGTTGCCAGGGCAACCCCAAGGGCTCTCCTCCAGGCAGTCTTTCCTACCCATCTTCTGCTTTCCCCTTCAGCACAGCACTTCTATCCAGGTAAGGCATTGTCAGCTGTAAGAAGCAGAAACTTGAATGCGACTGAAATAATCGTGCAGACTGATTACTTCTCAGGCAAAGTCCAGAAGTAGGAGGGCTCCTGCGTGGCTCACTCGGGCTCAAGGACATCGTCAAGCTTCTTTTCATCATTCGGCTCCACCTTCTCCACAAGTCCATGCCACATACTTTAGAAACATTCTTAGTTGGGGGGGGGGGGCGCGCAAATATGTGTCTTTTAATAGTGAAACATTTTCTGAAATAACCAGAAGCCACATAGAGCCTAAATGGTGAGTCATATGAGTAATCAAGGGAAGCGATAACATTTGGGGTCACAGTCAACGAAGGACCATGTAATCATGAGACAGAACTTCTGGTTTTGCTTGGGATCTGGCACTAAAAGCAAGTTTAGAAAAGGCATCCCAAATATCTTGAGTTACATCCAAATTGTTTGTGAAACACATGGAGTGTGAACACAAAGAGTTACTGTTTTCAAAGCTGGCCCCACTGGATGTTTTAAGTTCTGATTCGCTTGTTTAAAGAAATAGGAACAAATTATATTTTTAAAAGGTCCTTGGTCACCTGGCAGAGAAGAAGAAATCATGGGGTGGGCACTCTTGCCTGCATCAGCTCAAATGAGGAGCATCAGCGGCTGAGATCTGGGACCCATGGATTTCCAAAATGTGCAGAGAATCCTCCAAGTGCTGAGTGTGGGAGGCCACACCCTGGTGGGGTCCCACGTGTGGGTGGAACCCGTGGACAGAAATGCTCGGGGTCAAAGGAGCCAAACTCCAGAGAGACACCTGTTGCTCCCCCACTGGAGCACCTCTGTGGTTCCCTCGGCATTTTTCCCTCTCAGTCCAAAAGGGTGTCCTTTGCCTTGCAGCCCCTCTCTTTTGCTTCTCGGTGTCCTCCGTACAGTCTCTGTCCTTCCTTCTCATCCATATAGATCTTAAGTAACCAAGAGGAGTGGTTCAAGGCGGAGCTTGGGAGCCAAGAAGGATATGTGCCCAAGAATTTTATAGACATCCAGTTTCCTGAGTAAGTATTTCCAGCCGGCTGACATGGGCCTGCCCACACACACTCCCCTTACTTTTTCAGCAGTCGCTAAAATTATCTATGCACACCCAAGATACTGTCAAAACTGGTTGCCTCTGGAGAGGGAACCACGCAGCCGAAGGCCAGGGTGGGAGGCAGATTTGCATTTCATTGCATTCCCTTTTGAATCTTCTACCGTGCGCATGGGTCGCCTATTTTAGATTCTTATAAGCTCAGCTCATCTATAATTGCAATCACAGGGTTTCCATGAATTCCATCGGGGGCGCTGTTGGCCACCCCACGTCCAGAGCTGCTCCTTGTGGCCGCTTCTCCATTACCTCCCAGCGTCTTCATCCTCACCAGGGATCCCAGATAGCTCCCTGCCTTCCCTAAACCATGCTTGGACCCGCAAGAACAACCAGGGGCAAGGAGAAATTCCCTTCAGCAAGAGGAAAAAGAAAAATAGAGATTGGGTCTCGTATGTCTCAAGAATTGACCACAAGGGTTAGATAGAAATCTAATCTCCGAGAGTTACAGTCTAGTTCAAAGAGCACAGGTCTGTTAGAAACCCAAAGTGGTCTTGGTGACTCTGGTCAGGTGCAGGAGCGCCGCTCCCCGTGAGCCAGGGCCGGCCACTGAACCAACAGAACGACCACCGACCTCAGCCCTTGATGCTGCCCTGTGATCTTTTTTTTGAAGCTTTTATTTATTTGAGAGAGAGAGAGAGAGAGATGGCATGAGCAGGGGCAGGGAGAAGCAGAAGCCCTGCCCAGCAGGGAGCCCAGTGATGTGGGACTTGATCCCGGGACCCTGAGATCATGACCTGAGGGGAAGGCGGATGCTTAACCCACTGAGCCACCCAGAGGCCCTGCCCTGTAATCTTCTAGATGACCACCTGCCACCCTCCTGCTCCTCAGACCTCCAGCCCCTCCCCCATGGCACTCAGGGCTCAGGGCTTTGCTTCCAGGGTCACTGGGAGGACGGAAGCCACCAGAAAAGCCCCTCCACCCCGCCCCCCAGCTGACTCAGTGCATCCACCCACCTCCTGCAACTGCACCCAGACAAGGATGCCCTTCCTGCAGCTGCGTGGAAAGCATTGTCTGTGTTTCTAGCAGAAACTCCTCCTCCCTCTCTCGCACGTCAGTTCTCTCTCTCTCTCTCCTGGGTCATTCCCATCACCAAAGTGCTGCAGTTTCTCCTGTCTTACCAACAAACAAACAACAACAATGACAAAAACACAAAAATTCTTGACCCCAAGTCCCCTTGCAGCTTCCACTGCGCTTCTCCTGAAGACTTGTCTGTGCTCTCATCTCTAACTCCTCCCGCCCCTTGAAGCTTTTTCATCGCGGTCTCAGTGGACCACGGGGCTCCGCTGGCGGGTTCTGGTGTCCCTGCAGGATAGGATGGGAGCCCCCCAAGGGCAGGCCTCCCCGGGCCCAGCAGAAGGCCAGCACGTAGTAGGTACTTGATAAAAACGGTTGAATGAATGCGTGAGGAGCTTTGGAATGATCAGCAAAAACATAGCCCTGCCTGTGCATTTCAAAAGTACTGTGTGGACATTTTCGCCGGTCTTGAAGTCACATAGCAAACTCCAATTCGAGGATGAATGTGTATTTTCCAAACAATCCCCTAACCACTCACTGCCTCATCCAAAATCTTTCCTTTGAGGCGTGGCTGCCACGGAGCAGGCCCTGTTTCTTTACCCAGCCCCGTTACGTTCCCTCCACAAGGCAAGCTGTGGCAGTCGGTCGCTTGTTCAGCCCTGTGGCCAAGTATGGCAGAAGCTCTGGAAGGATCTCCAAGCAGCTGGCGGCCAGAAAGCCTCTACTTGGAACCCCTCACAGCCCAACCACGCTTCCCCTGCAGGAATCTGGAATAAGGACTGGAATAAGGACATCCTTCCTGCCACTCCTGTCTGGGGGTCAGGTTCCCAAATTCTAGAGAGCACAGGGACTGCTCACAGAGGAATTCAAAGTGTGTCAGACCATCAAGGGCCAGACGGACTAGCCTTCCAGGGGCAGCCCTCGAGCAGGCTGGAGGGACGGGACCCGTCCCCGTCCCAGGCGGGGCTGCTGAGTGATGGCAAACACTCATTTTTGCTCTTCTGTGGTCGAGAGGTTTCTGGCTCCCTGCCCTAAGGCTGTAGCCTCCGTTTGCAGGCAGGCTCTGCCACCTGCCACAACGCTGCCAGGGGCTGCCACCCTAACTGTCCCTGGAAAGAGGAGTTTCTACTCTGTTCCTTCTTTTCCGTGGTAAAGATGATCTTCCTGGATTTGGGGGAGGGTCCGGGAGCTGGCCATGTCGACCCTGTTCTCTGGCGGCTGCCGGCCTGGCTCCACACCACCCAGATCCCCAGGGTCCCTGGGCTCTGAGGGGGCTCACTGAGCTCTCAGCCGGGACGTGAGCCCAGGGCTTCCTGGCTCCGGTCCCCCGGTGCCCAAAGGGGTTCCTGTCCTGGCTCCTTGTCTGCCTCCTGCAGTTCTTTCCTAGTGACATCCCTCCCAGAGCTGCCAGCAGGCGGCTGCTTCCCGCAGTGAGTCACTCCCACGCTGTCCCATTTTGGTGCAGTGGCACATTTCCATGATTCAGGTTTTCCGAGCGCAAGAGAGGCTTCTCCTGGGGGGAAGGAACAAAGGGGAGTGTGTCGGGGGAACACTCACTTGCCTTGCCTGAAAACTGTCTAGAAACATACGTTTGGTTTTGGAGGCCCCAGCCCCTCCTCTGTCTCTTTCTGCACTCTACTGACCAGAGTCCCCAGCCTCCGTCCCTTTGGGTCATCGCTTCTCCCCTTCTCCTTCCAACCACTCTGGCATCTCACCGAGATTCTCTGATTTTGTCTCATCCAATAGATGGTTTCATGAAGGTCTCTCGCGACACCAGGCAGAGAACTTACTTATGGGCAAGGAGATCGGTTTCTTCATCATCCGGGCCAGCCAGAGCTCCCCAGGGGACTTCTCCATATCCGTCAGGTACTGGCCATTGCCCCCCCCCCAGACTGCTAAAGCCATGAGGTGACCTCTTGAGTGTGGCCTATGCTGAGGGGCATGGTGGCCAAGGGGTCCAGGCGTCGTATCAACGGCGGATGATGCCATTCATCCCCTTCCCATGACACTTGTATGTAACTCCTCAGTACGCTGGTTTGTGGCCAGATTACATATGTTTGTCTGATTCCTCCTCTAGCCCAAGTGCTTCTGGAAGGACAGGATCTTAGTCTATTTCACCTTTGTGCCTCTAACGGTGCCTTGTAGCCAGCAGGCGTTCAATGAGTATCTGTGCAAAGAAGTGGGGCTGGAGAAGGGAGAATTCCCAACTGTCCACATCTCTTTTGGGGTTTAAATCTAAACCTTTTCTTCTACTACTGATATGTGTCTGAAGAAGGCTCAGAGGAAAATTAAAATCCCAAGTCATTGTTGTCGGCAGTTGCATAAAAAGAAGGGCCAGCTCAGCACACCGTAATGCAGCAAACTGACAGCGACAGATCCGAGCCGAGGAGGGCTGGGGTGAGGGACCGGAGCAGCAAAATCTCGCTAACGTGCAGCACCCGAGAGGAAATGAGTCAGTCCGGGCATAAACATGACACAGCCCCACACTCAGAAACCAAGTCTGAGCGCACTGTGTGTGGTCGGCATGTCTGGGATCACAAGTCATATATCAGGCATGGTGACCACATGTGAAAGTGCACGAGTTAATGCTGATACCCGTACAGGAGGGGACGTGACCACCTGTACAGTGGAACCTACTGTCAAGTGCATTGACAGGAAATGTTGGTCTGGATTATTCAATACACGTTGAAAGGCATAATGCTTCAGTGCTTTAGGTGCGTAAGTCCGATCTTTTGAATCCACCCCTTCGTTTCTCGGGTAACGAACGGATGCTACTTCACTATTTAAAAAGAATGGGTATATTAAGGCCTAGGTAGGGAGGACTTACGAATAAGGGGTCAACCATTTGTATGCATGTGCGCCTCTAAAGTGCTCAAAAATAGCTTGGCCTCATTAGCATTGCCCTTGCAATCTTGCTTAAAATCCTAATTTTCCTTTACTAAAACTTTTTTCTTTTTTCACAGCTTAGGCAACAGGAAATTTTAGCTCAGGCCAATATTGATGTGTCACAAATTCTAAATTTGTTAGATCTTAATGCAGTTTTGCTCTATTAATACATCTTACAGTCAAACCTCTTTCTTAAGGGCTCTGATTACAGATTGGACCAGGTAAATGGTTACGTTGAAGGACGTCCTTTGGTGCCTCAGGTTTGCATGAACTGCAGTGTGGCTTTTCACCTAGGAGTTGTGGTTTATATTTCCTCCACTAAGGTGAATTCTCCAAAACGGTCAGCCTTGACTTCTGCCACAGTCTTGCAGAAACTCGCAGCTTCTTGTGATTATTACCATAATCGTTACTACATCTTCTGCAGAAATGTAGCTTCACATATTCCAAAGCAAGTCATTTTTATTTATTTATACATCTGCCTTCTGTCATGCAAAGATAATCAAGAGCTAATTGTAGTTCTATCACTTAGCATTTGTGAAGGGTCTGAAGCATTAGATTTTAGAGTCTGGAGCCTTTTCTCTGCCCCTCTTAGAACTTGGGACAATGGTGCGGCCACTCTCTCTCTCCATGGGCCGGAGGAGTGGCTGCAAACCTGACATCCATCCTCTCCGCTCATGAGATCGAGAGAGAGTTAACATTTCTCACTCTGGTTCTTTGACTAAGAGGTGGTAGATGAATAATTATATCACAAGAATATTTCCTCCTCCACACACAGATGTGAGGAGTAATGACTACGAATTAACCCATGTGTTAGAGTGAAGAAAGCATCTGTTAGTGGCCAACACCAAGGGGAAGACCACACAGTGATTGCAGAGTGTCGGTTCCCAGCCCCGAGCCGTCAAGCAGAGGTCCCTGTATGGGTTCACCTCGCCATGAGCAGGGCCTAGCACATAAGATGAGACTGAAGATCAATCAAAATTCCTGTCCCCTCTGAACACGAACCACTGAATCCATCCTTAAGAAAGCTGCACTAACCTTCAGAGGTATCCTCACTCCCCAACTCTCTTTAAATTCTTGACCTTTCTGTTGGATCAGGCAATTGGTATCATTAGTTTATTTTTAGATATAAATGTATGTCTGTTTGACTAATAAACTTGACATTGAAAAGAAAATGCCTTGGGGATGGGGAAACACTGGAGCTGTTAGTAAAGGCCAAGTTCCCCCTTTCCAGATGAGTAACATCCAATTTCTCTGTCCCTGATACAAATATTTCCCATCACTGCGATTCCAGCTGGTGTCAAAAGGTGCTGATCTAAAAGAAGGGCACGTGTATGTGGTATTTCAGACTCAACTCCCTGGACTGGAATCAGAGAGCCAGGGTTCTCTGCCAATCACTCACGGTGACCTTGGCCAAGCCCCTTCACCAATCTGAGCCGCAACATCCTCATGGGTAACCTGAAGACAAGGCTGAAGTCCTTTCCAGTTAAAACACTACGTCCCTGTGTAACACTTTTCTCCCCAAAGGTTCAAAATACTCTGTAAGTTTATTTATGCAAAACATAAACCAAGGCCAAGAGATATCCATTAAGTAGAGAACCACATGCAACAAATTTCCCAAGATAGTCTCTTACTGTCCAGAGCTAGTTTATGGGCTTAAAAGAGCTCGTTCAAAGTATTTCTGATAATGGAAAGATAACAGGGGTGAAAAACATCTCCCCTCTGAGTCTTGGCGGAGTCCTTGGCATCAACGTCCTTGACAAACCTAGCTTTAAATCCTAATTTCATCACAGGACCCAGGCATTGCCATGTTTCAAACAAACATCATAGAAAGTCCTTGACCGGGTAGTTGTTGAAGCGCTTGGACATTTTTTTTCTTATAAAAGGTTGGCTCCAGTGTCAGAAGACAGATTATCTTCTGTTGATGTAGAAATCCCTCCTGATGCCTCCTGTGTCCTGAGCGGTCCCTCCCACACATGTCCCCGCTAGAGTTTGACCGAGCCAGCCCCTCCGCCCTGTGATGGGCAGGCACTCCACATCGCCTTTCCTGCCCCAGCAGAACTCCAGTGTCCCTGGATGCAGTCAGCACTGGGCGTGGGGACATTGTCACCATGTAATATTCAATTTGGATTCGCCCTGATCTCTAGGCATGAGGATGATGTTCAGCACTTCAAGGTCATGAGAGACAACAAGGGTAATTACTTCCTGTGGACAGAGAAGTTTCCGTCTCTAAATAAGCTGGTGGACTACTACAGGACGACTTCCATCTCCAAACAGAAGCAGATCTTTCTGAGGGATAGAACCCGTGAGGATCAGGTACGCCTCAGGCCCCCATCATCCCCAATCTGCAGATTTTAGGCAACATGATGAGCCCTATGTGACCCATCAAGACAGTGCATTTGATGAGCATGTCCTCTTAAGTATTCTGGAAGACAGAATAAGTCCGAGGTCAGACCTCTGTTTAAATCATCTCTTAACACTTCCCAGCCATGTGATTTGGGAAAGTTTTCTGATCCTCAGTTACCTGATCCATAAAACTGGAATGATGGTGACACCGAGGTCATAGATGGTGGTGAAGGTTAGAGGAGATCATGTATCCCCTTCCCTGACAGCACTCCTAACAGGGCTACAAGTGCTCCACAAACATTAGCTCTTAATCATGGATGCTTTATTTTATTATAGATGGTACTACATCACAGTTTCAGCCTAGCTTTGGAGTTGCCTAAAGATGAAGGCCAGGGGGCCACACACAGGGAGGCTGGAGAGCTGTCTAGAATCCAGGACTAAGGCAGCAGGTAGAACTTTGTCACAGAAAGGGTGGTTGGGTGTTGGAGGGAAAAACTGGACCTGGAATTCTTACTCTTGGAACGGTGTGGAATGTAGAGTATTATTTTACTAGAAAAAGCACCAGACAAACCTAGCTTTTTCTTTTAAGATTTATTTATTTATTTTTAAAAGATTTTATTTATTTGTTTGACAGAGAGAAACACAGCGAGAGAGGGAACACAAGCAGGGGGAGTGGGAGAGGGAGAAGCAGGCTTGCTGCTGAGCAGGGAGCCCGATGCGGGGCTCCATCCCAGGACCCTGGGATCACGACCCGAGCCGAAGGTGGATGCCTAATGACTGAGCCACTCAGGCGCCCCATCTTTTAAGATTTATTTATTTATTTTAGAGAAAAAGAGAGCACTTGAGCAGGGGGAGGGGCAGAGGGAGAGAGAGAGAACCTCAAGCAGACTCTGAGCTGAGCACAGAGCCTGATGCGGGGCTTGACCCCACAACCCTGAGATCATGACCTGAGCTGAAACCAAGAGTCGGACACTTACAAGCAACTGAGCCGTCCAGGTGCTCCCTGTATGGGTGACAAACCTAGCTTTAAATCCTAATTTCATCACTAACTGTCCTTAGTACCTAGCCAAGTTAAGAGCCCTTTCTGAGTATCAGATTTCTCATCTGGAGAACGGAGAGAATATAACACCTCCCTCACGGGGCTGTCGTAAAGGTTAAAGGAGCTAATTCAGTGATGGCACTGGCCATAGAGTCTGGACGATAGTAGGCACCGGGGAAATGCTGACTGGCCTCCCATAAGAAAATACAGACACACACAGTGTATAAAATACCCTTCAAAGGAAACAACATCATTATAAGAAAGAAATGGCTATTCTAGGAAGAAGCATTCTCTGGAATTGTTGAAACAGTTGAAATCCCTGGAACAAGTTATCTGAAAAGGCATCGAGGCTTTCAAAGCAACAGGTGCTTTGAGGAAGCAGAGAAAACCATTTCGGGTAATTGGTTGACTGTATGCCTGAGAAGTGACAGTCCTAGGAGAAAAGGGTGTCCCAGCAAGTGCTTATCAAAGTTCAGAAAGAAAAACAAAGGTCTGAGACTTTGTGAATTATTTTAACCAAGAAACAGAAGTATTAATTTACCAGGTTTGCGTGCAGAGAGAGAAGAGGTGACATAAAATGCATTAAACTGGATTAAACGAGTTCATATTTGTAAAGCTCTTCGAACAGCACCTGGCATGTATGAAGCCCAGGTCCTGCGTAATTGTTTGTGAAATAAAAATAACAAGAAAGTACCTCCGAGTCGCAAGGTTGTGGTGCCATTAAGCAGAAAGGCCGTGCTCCTTCCCAGTGTGCCCAGCAGCAGGCCTGGTTTCCATGGTGCCGCAGGAGGGCTGCCGTTTGGGGCCCTATCACCAGGCTATAAATGACAGTTCAAAATCAGGCAGAGTCAATGGCAGAGCTTATCAGGAGGGTAGGATGTCCGGCAGTGTGGCAACACGCGATAAGAAGAGTGGCATTGTGTCAGTAAAATAGAATATTTAAGCTTGATTACAGAGAGGCAAACAAGCCCGCTAGGAAGGGACTCGGGTAGCACGCGGAAAGCTGGAAAGCGAGCCAGAGACCTGGAGTCCCCAGCCTGGGAGAATCTGAGAACCTGGAGACTTGTTTTTGAAACCACGAGGGTCCGAACCATCGGCTGTCTCGAGGCTGCTCGCATGCCAGCCACTGTTTCTGGGAGAGGTCACGGGCAAAGTCTGGAAACGACAGCCAGAAAGCAGGGGGTGGGGGGGGGGGGGCCGGGAGATGCGGGAGGGGGATGGGTCTGCATCTTCATCTTCTTCTCCCAGGGTCACCGGGGCAACAGCCTGGACCGAAGGCCCCAGGGAGGCCCGCACCTCTGTGGGGCTGTGGCTGTGGGAGAGGAAATGCGGCCTTCGATGATCCGGAAGCTGTCGGACCACCCGGCGCCACCTCCCTCACAATACCCCCCGGCCCCCCCGGCACAGCAGCACCGCTACCCGCAGCACCCCCACTTCCATCAGGTACCTCAGAGGAATCACGGGGGCCCCGTGAGGTCGGGGAGAGGCCCTGCTCCCCGCACCCCGGGGCTCAGGCCGCCCTGTCCCCACGGGCACGGAGCGTGTGGAACTCCCCCACAGGGCCAGACGCAGCCAGAGCAAACAAAGGCTTGGGGGTCTGTTGTGGTCCCAGGACTGGGGAGAAGCATCGCGGGCTCGGCCTCCTGAGGACTCACAGAGTTCATTGAGGAGACCCAGCACCTCCCTACTGGCAGAAATATGATAATAGGATATGGGAACTGCTCTTGGCAAAGAAGTCCCTGTGAATTCATTGGCTCCCTGCCTGAACACACACACACACACACACACACACACACACACACACACACACTCCTACCCTGAGGACTCAGTGAACCGTTGCTTCATTTTCCTGTCAACGCAATTCCAAATCTATCCATGCCCCCTAACCCATCTGGCTGTGGAGATCCACAAGAAAAACAGATTAACTCCCACAATAGAGCCTTGCTTATTTATTTATTTATCCCCTGCCTTGTTCCAGATGGGATTTGGGGCCACTTACCGAGATGGACAATACAGCCAGATAACATCGATCCTAAATTCCTTAGTAGGGCCCACAAAGCCTTTTGTGGGCTGCCCGGATCTGTTTCCCCAAGCCTCGTCTCCTGCTGCCTCTCCCTGAACCACCCCCCCACCCTCCACCCTCCCCACTCCCCCGAGCAAACAGGGTCCAGCATCCCAGCAAGCTGCACTATCTTTAGTTACCAGAATGGTCTATTGTGTTTTCTCTCATGACTCGGGGGCTTTTATATGCTATTTCCTCTGCCTAAAATGCCCTTTGTTGGCTGATCCTTCTCCTCCCCTAAGCTAGAGTTCAAGCATCACCTCCTCTAGGAAGCCTTCTCCGATTACCCTGGCAGACTTAGACATTCTCCCAGCTCGCTTATCACTTGAATGTGTAATAATCCCCCTCTAAACTGATAATCGACGAAGACAAAGACCTTTTCTTTCCAGCTACGTATCCCCAGTGACTAGGACAATACTAGACATGGCAGGTGCCTGATAAATATTCTTTGAATGAATGAAATCTGGCATCATCTTCACAGTCGAAGGTCCCTTCGCCATCCTTCCCCCCCCCTCCCCGCGTCCGCCCCCAACACCTGGGGTTCATTGTCATCAGCAGCGAGTGTTCTTGGAATGCTGGCTGTGCCTGTGGCATCTGAGCAAGGCCCTGGGGGGCCTGACAGGGACGCGGTGTGGTGACAGGTCCTCTGTCACGTTTGTTTCTAGGACCGCCGAGGAGGCAGCCTTGACATAAACGATGGGCACTGTGGCCTGGGCCTGGGCAGCGAGATGAACGCCGCCCTCATGCACCGGAGACACACGGACCCCGTGCAGCTCCAAGTGGCGGGGGTACGTGAGCTTTCCCTCCCTGGGCTCGATGCGGTGGCCGGAGGGGCACTTAGAGAAACGGTTGGTGATCCAGGAGAGAGGCAAGCTGCTCGGAGCTCAGAATGGAGGCGGTGGGAGCCCCCCGGGAGGAGGCGTTCCGGGGCCCAGCCGGTCTGGTGTGTCGTTCTGTCCCGCCGCTGGGCCGCGCCCTGTCCTCCCACTTTCTGGCTCTGCTCTAGCCGAGGGGGAGCTGTGGCCTTTTAACTCGCGCTGCATCTCCCCCCGCGGCGCTAGCATCGAGCGAGCGCTGCTAGTCCTTTCTGTCACCTGAAGAGAGAGCCCAAGGACCACCCCCTGATGCGGGGAGGAGACTAACTTCTCCGCGGGCGCAAGTCCTGAGTCCCGAGGGCGGCGCAGGTGGGCTCTGCCGAGTCGGGCCGGGGCGGTGCCGCGGGGGCCGCTTTCCGTCGTCCTCACCCAGGCCTTTGTCTCGGAGCAGGAGCCGGCGGGACCCTCCTGCGAGACGGCGGCTCCGAGGGCCAGCACCCCGCCCCGCCCCCGGCTCAGCGGGACCTCTCTGTGCTTCCCCCCACAGCGAGTGCGGTGGGCCCGGGCGCTCTACGACTTCGAGGCCCTGGAGGACGACGAGCTGGGCTTCCGCTGTGGAGAGGTGCTCGAGGTCCTGGACAGCTCCAACCCGTCCTGGTGGACCGGCCGCCTGCACAACAAACTGGGCCTCTTCCCCGCCAACTACGTGGCACCCCTGATCCGATGAGGCCCTTCCGGGGGCGGCAGAGGCTTTTGTCCGAAGCCGCCTGCGGGAGGGGGCGAGGACGAAAAGCCGGGACTGTCTGCACAGACGTGTATACCTGTGCCGATGTGCACGCGCCTTTTGTAATAGTAATTTATTGGCGATTTCTTGGTTACTTGGTTGATATGAAAGGAAGTCAGGTGGAGAATTACATTCATACTTGTTTTTCTGCTCCCCTCAGCGGTGTGTGGGAAGCAGCGGGAAAGCTGGCGAGTGGGGGGCGGGGACAGGAAACCCCGGATTCTTCCCGTCCTTCGGGCGGCACTGCTTCCTCCTGGCCTTGGAATGTTCGCTGAGAGGAGCGAGGCCGAGATCCGCGCCGGGATGGGCCGAGGAGCTAGGGCGGGGCGGGCCTCGGGGCCCTTTCAGCTTCCCGCCCTGCCCGGCTCACCTCCAGGGTTTGCGAGGCAGCTTCCCTCCCGGTCTACGAGGGTGGGCGCTGCTGGGTTGGGAATAAGGCCGCGGCCCCACAGGCCTGAGCTGGGAACAGGAGGGGCCGTGAAGGCAGGACCGGACTGCAGCAGCCGGGGTCCCGAAGCCGGGCGAGGCGGGCCTCCTGCTCCACGCTCAGGAGAGACCTTCAGCTCCCCCCAGCCGGTGGTCCTCGGCTCCTCCCGGTGGCCGCCCTGGAGCAGCAGAGACCCCCCGGGAGCCCAGCAGGGGTTGATGGAGGGATTTCCACAGATCCGCAGTGGCTTACCTGGGAGTCGCCTGTTTCCCCGGATACTGAGAAAGCAGCTGCTGAGACTGTAAAATGTTTAGTTAGAGAAGCCCCAGGTGAGAAAGGACTCCAGAGCCCTTGTTTTATGGGGACAAGGGTGTCTCTTTGGGTCTGGGTTTGTTTCCCCATGTTTTGAGGATGCCTTGCGCAGTGGCCCGGAGAGAAGCCCACCCCGCGAGGGCGCTGACTATTGACGGGCTGACCCACCGAGGTGACCCCAGGTGGGAGCCGGCTCTGCCGCCAGCGTCCAGCTGGATCTGGCTTCGAGCCTCTGCCGGCAGCCCCCTGCCCACACCCAGTAGCTGCACGTGGGGCGAGGGACCCCCCCCCCATGCCGTCATCTCTCCTGCCACCTCAGAAGAGAATTGTGATTTCCTCTGGGGCTGCGAGTGTGAGGCCCAGACTGGCCAGGCTGGCGGGGAGACACCGAGAAGGAAACTCAGTGGAGCCCGGCAGCAGACACGTCTGCCCGAGGGCCCTGTGTGTGTCATGAGACCTACATGAAAGCGTGGGGTGCCCGTGTTGGTGAGGGAACATGGGGGGGAGGTGGGCCTGTTCCTTTGTCTTCGCCCCCCAGCCCTTCCTGCTCTAAGGAGGGCCGGGGGCAGCCATTGTTGAGGGTGAGAGGGGAAGGAAGAGTTTCTGACTCAGAACTAACTGTCAGTGTAACGTGGGCTGCTGTGTCCCCTTGGCTCTGAACTCCATGGTTCTGCGATCCCAGCGTCCATTAGAGAGGAAGGGAAAAGGAAGGCACTCTGCAGAGAGTCTTGGGAGGGAAGGGAAAGTAGCCCCGAGAGGCGGGGAGGCGTCTGGCACGCAGCCTTTAGAAATGGAGGCACAGAAAGGGAAAGGTAGCAGAGACATTTCAAAAGATCAAGGAGCAGCAGGAGAGGCACAAAGGGAGGGAAAGGAGGCAAGATGGTAAGTGGGGCAGGTGAGGAAGACATCAGAGTAGGAGTCAGCGGGCAGACAAGCAGGGGGAGGAGGGACAGAGCAGGTGGGGAAGGAGGAATTAGAGCAGAGACGTGAGCCTGGCGAAGACAGGGGCGAAGGCGCCGCGAGGATGAAGAGCAGGGAGAGGGAAAAGCAAGGCAAAGAAGACCTAAAAGCTATTTTGGTGCTAGGTAATGTGAACATGTTACAGTAAATAAAAGCCAAAAGTGATGTTTGATTTTACAGTATTTACAAACCATATGCTTTAAACAGCCCACAAACCTCATCCATTTCTCTGATTATGTGGGAGGACCAGCCCCAGTGAAGAGAGAGGGAAATGATTTGGTTCTGGCCTGGATTTCGTGCCTTGAAACACTTCTCAAGAAAGCAATGATACGCCAAGCGCCAGTGTTTTGCCAGGCCACGTGTCGTGTCTGTGGGGGCGGGAGACGCTGGCCAGGGGAGGCCTGCCACACAGTGTGGGCAGAGCTGTCGAAACCCCTGGAACCAGATATATCCCACCCACCGCAGCCATCGGGGAGTCTGGTGCTAAAACGGCATTGCCCCTGTGCATCATGTGGCACAATTCAGGAGGAAGCAGGTCCCCCTAACCACCCACGGAGAACTAGGGCCCTTAGGGACTAGGCTAAGGTGGTAAGGACCTAACTGTCCCTACTTGGGGGGTGTTGGGAGGTGGCTTTGCTGGGTCTCTCGTGCTGCCTGGGGGAGCCCATTGGGAGTTGCTTTCCACCTGAGCATTTCAGCGGCAGGGCCGCGTCCTCCCAGGCACACAAGCCACGCAATCCGGGAAACAGCACAGATGTCTCTGACTTCAGCTGGAACGCTCTGCATGACCCGGGGGCAGGGAACTTCCAGAGAAAGTCCGGTTCCTGTCGAACCGGTTCAGTATTCTAACCACTTGCTGAGGCTCACTGCAATTTCAAATCTCTGGTACCTGCCACTGCCCACCTACTTTTAGATGGCCTCAGGGTGATCGAAGGCAGCGCTGCTCAAAATTCAGTGCATATGGACCGCCTGGGGAACGTGTTAAAATGCAGATTTTATTCAGCCCTGCGTGTCCACAAGCTCGGAGGTGACGTGCCACCGTCCATGGACCAGACTTTGAGTAGCAAGGGCACAGAACTTGACAGGGAGCTGGAGAGCCACAAAAATCAGATGAGATCTCTTTTCTAGGGATCTTCAGGCACTTTCCTCTGTGGCTCACAAATGAAACATGATTCAGAACTGCCATTATGACGCCATCTGCGTTTGATGGCCCAGGGGACCGATTTCAGGGTCTCCATCTCCATCGAGAATCAGGAAACTTTAGGACAACAAGAGTTCAGAAAAAAATCCGCACAGGGGTTTCCCAATGGTGGTTAGTTTAAAGATAAGCAGAGGTTACAAAAGTTGTGAAAGCTTTCTCAGGAAATCTTTAAACATAAAATACACTTGGGTCAGGTGTGGTCCTGCTTGGGGGCGAGGGAATGGCCCATGTCACTGGGGCACCGTTAGATCAACTAACCCAGAGCAAGACAGGCCACAGGCAGGACACGTGCACCTGGGCAGATACGTGCTATTTGCCTTGTCTAAAGTTAACACGTCAGCCTGTACGTACCAAAACAAGGACACGGGAAAAACATGTTGTCTCGGTTCTTTTAAATACTTCTGGGGTTCTTCCACGTCATCTCCATCACCACAACCGCACCACCGTGCCTTGGCTGCCGACTGAGCCTGGACACACTTCTCCCAGCATACCCTCTTGTCCCCAGTCCATTCCCCACACAGATGCCAGAGCAATCCTTGGACGACACCAGCCTGATCACGTCACTCCCCTGCCAGCCGCCACAAGTTCCCAGGTGGCCGCGTGAGGTCTGGCCCTGCCTCCCCCTCCAGCACCCCCTGTGCCTCTCCCTTCCTTCCACCACACTCCCACCCACCGGCCTTCTCTCCGCCTCCAGATTGGTTCCCAAAGCCTCCAGACCTGTTGTTCCCTCTACCTGGCTAACTCCTATGCATCTTCAGCCCTCGGTTTAAATGTCACTTTCTCAAATTATCCTTTCCTGACCCTAATCTAAAAGAATCCTTCCCGTTGGACTATCTGGTGGTTCCCGGTGCTTTTCCTGAACAGCATGTAAGCTGGTCTATTGGACTATTAAACTGTAAGCTGCCTGGGGGCGGGGATCATCTCTGGTTTGTGGACCATCGTGTGCCCAGCATGTAGTACTGTGTTTGGCACACAGAGGCTCCACAAATATTTGTTTAATGAATGAGCAAGTGAAACCTGCCTCGTATCACCTATCGTTCATTCTGTAACCGAAAGGTCCCAGGCCTCCCGGATCCGTGGGTGCAAACAAGGTGATATTAACATTGATGCCCAAGTTACAGTAGCTTTCAGCCGCGTGCCCTCAAGATCTCCAGTTACTTGGAGAGTCCACAGGAGGGAGGCTGCTATCTCTTGTGTGTTTAAGCACCAGTCTGCTAACGCTTCCTACTAGGGCCAGGTTCCATTGTCCCTGAACATCCTCCGCAGATAGCGTCTTCCCTGATGCTGTCGATCCGCTGCCCGTTGCTTCAGTATGTTGATGAAATACCCCAGTCTTTCAGGAAGCCGACTCTGCCCTACAGTCCACGTGGCCGGGGGTGTGGAAGAGGACGGGTGGAGAATGGCCTATATGCACTTCTGAGTCGCCCCTGTCCCTGGGCCCGAGAGGCACTACCAAGGTCAAAGTTCCCCCATAGCTCATCCCCTCCTCACCAGAGCCCTCCATCACACAGGACAGAGAAAGTCCCCTTCCCCTCCATCTCTCTTGTTTGTCTCTCTCACCCTATTGGCCCTTCCTCCTGCTGAAAAGAAATGCTCTCGTACCTCTTTGTGCAATAGATCCCGCCCACGGTGCTGGAGGGATATGCACCCTGTGGTACAATCTGGGCTCAGCTGTAATTCATTCATTAAGTCAACAACTATTTACGAAACACCCCATAGAGGCCAGACGCAATGAGCCAGTGGGTCAGCCACATCTCTCTGCTCCCTTTGCATCTGTGCCTCATTTCAAGTCCACCCCCCACCCCGCCTCTGGGTTGGCCCCTGCAATCCAGCCCTCTGACTGCCAGAGAGACTGGATTAACATGCAAAGCTGATGACATCAGGCTTCTGTTCAAAAGCCTCCAGGGGCTCCCACTAGCTTTCAGGCCACAGTTTAAACTCCCAGGCTTGGCACTAATGCCATTTTGTGATCTGAATGCTGCCTGTTTGTTCAGCCACCGTGCCCATCCCTCCCACCCCCCAGATTGAGTCGTGTTGTCTCAGAGCTCTGAGTCTCTCCATTGGGTTCCTTCTGCCT
Organism: Procyon lotor; assembly: GCA_028646535.1. Classification (NCBI taxonomy): domain Eukaryota; kingdom Metazoa; phylum Chordata; class Mammalia; order Carnivora; family Procyonidae; genus Procyon; species Procyon lotor. The sequence continues at coordinate 102,017,660 of CM053611.1, forward strand.
GGAATGCCTTTCCTCCATTTTTTGGGGGGGTCTAGATCAGTGCAGTCCAATGGCACATTCTGAGATGGCGATGGGAAAGTTCTCTATCTGCTCTGTCCAATGTGGCGGTCTCCAGCCACTTGCAGCCACTGACAGCTTGCAATGTGGCTAGTGTGAGTGAGCTCAACAGCGAGATGGGGCAAGTGGCTGCTACCTCACTGGGTGGTAGGGATCCAGACAGCTACTCACTTTGAAACTTAGCTCAGGGCTCAAGTTCTCCACTGAGAAGCCATCCCAACTTCATGGCTGCTGTAGATGTCCCTCCTTCATGTTCCTGTTGCATCCTTGTTCTGCCTCCATCCCAATATTCAGAACTCTGTAGTATCGTCCGTGATTCATTGGGCCTGCCTCCCCCATGGGACTGAACATTTTTTCACGCATGAACAATTCACCCTATAAATGGTTGATGCAAGCGTGCATTGGTGTGCTGGTAAATGTTGAACAACTGCCCTCTGAAGGTAAGCCCCGATCGTCACATTTGCCAATTCTGTAGTGTAGATATTCCTACCATGCATCAGAAGAATAAGACAAACCACAGAAGGGGAAAAGATATTTGCAAAAACCCTACCTGATAAAGAACTGTTACTGAAAATAAAGAATTCTTAAAAACCAACGATAAAATGAACAACCCAACTGAAAAATGGGCAAAAGGCCTGAACAGACACCTCACTGAAGAAGATAGATCACAAGTAAGCACATGAAAAGATGTTCGACATTACGTGTCATTAGGGAAATGCAAATTAAAGCAATGAGATACCATTACACAGCTCTTAGAAAATCCAAGGACCGAAACACTGACAACACCAAATGTTGGCAAGGGTGTGGAGTAACAGGAATTCTCATTCACTGTTGGTGGGGATGCAAAATGGTGCAGCCTTTGGAAGGCTTTGGAAGACAATTTGGCAGTTTCTTACAAAACTAAACATAGTCTTTAACATATGATCCAGCAATCATGCTCCTTGGTTTTTACCCAAAAGAACTGAAAACTTATGCCCCTACAAAAACCTGTACATGAATGTTCATGGCTGTTCCATTCATAATTACCAACACTTCGAAACAACCAAGGTGTCCTCCAGTAGGTGAATGGATAAATAAGCTGAAGTCCATCCAAATAATGGAATATTCTTCAGTGCTAAAAGGAAATGAGCTATTAGGGCACTTGGGTGGCTCAGTTGGTTGAGGGTCTGCCTTTGGCTCAGGTCATGATCCAACCCTGCTCAGCAGTGAGTCTGCTTCTCCATCTTTCTCTGCCCCTGCTCATGTGCTCTCTCTCTTGCTCACTCTGTCTCTCATATAAATAAATAAAATCTTAAAAAAAAAAAAAAAAGAAATGAGCTATCAAGCCATGAAAAGACATGTAGAAACCTTAAGTGCCTCTCACTAAGTGAAAGAAGCCAATCTGTGAAGTCTACATGCTGTTATGATTCCAACTCTAGGACATTCTGGAAACAGCAAAACTATTGAGACGGTAAAAAGAGCAGCAGTTGCCAAGGGTAAGGTGGGAGAGAGAAAAGAAGAGGTGGGACACAGAAGATTTTTAGAGCAGAGACTATTCTCCGTGATACTATAATGGTGGCCACATGTCATTACACATTTGTCAAAACCCAGAGAGTGAACAATACCAAGAGTGAACCCTGGGGTAAACTATGGGCTTTGGGCGATAATGATGTGTTGATTTGGCTTCACTAAGTGTAACAAATGCACCACTCAGGTGGGGGATGTTGGTAATGGGGGAGGTTGTGCAGGTGTGGGAACTGGGAGTATAAGGAAACTCTATTTTCTGCTCAATTTTGCTGTGAACCTAAAAGTGCTCTAAAAAAAAATTAAGTCTATGAAAACAATAACAACAACAACAACAACGCCCTCCCACCATGGCTGATTTCAAGCCCCCACCATGACATCAGTGAGTTGGGAGTGGGGAAGAGGTGTTGTACCACTGGCGCTCACTAGCAGGGAGGAACCAGTCTCAGCACGCATGCGCATGCGTGAATGAATAAATGAGGGAGGGAGGAAGGGGGGAGAGAAAGGAGGGGAGGGAAGGGGAGAAGGGAGGGAAGTCTATTCAACCTGCAAGAAGTTGGTCCTGCAGCTACAAGTCCAATTCCAGTTCCAGCCTAGGAGACAAAGGACCAAGGAGTCATATCTTTGACTTATTCAGGAAGAGAGACACTTGTCTCCTTTGGGTCTTTTACTTTAATACCAAGCCTGGTCCAGGCAGCTCCTGAGTGCCCCACTCAGACTAGTGGAAAGTGAGTGAGCCTGAGGCCCCCACTTGTGCGCTTTCTCTCTCTCTCCCTCAAATAAATAAATAAAATCTTTAAAATAAAGAAATAGGGGCTTCTGGGTGGCTCAGTCGGTTAAGTGTCTGCCTTCAGCTCAGGTCATGATCTTGGAGTGCCAGGATCGAGCCCCGCATCGGGCTCCCTGCTCAGTGGGAGACTGCTTCTCCCTCTGCCCCTCACCCCACTCATGCTCTCACCCTCCCTCAAATTAATTAAATTTGTGAGAAAAACCTTTCCCAGAGGTCACACAGCAGCCATTCCCTCGGATCCCACTGGCACGACTGGGTCAGCTGCCATCCCTAAACCAGCCGTGTCTGAGAGGATGAGACCCACTTAGACCAGGTGATGGGACCTAGAGGAGCCAGAGCCTGGGGACCCAGGCAGAGCCCAGTCCTGAAGGAGGAAGTGGGTGGGCTAGAGTGACAGTGGGCAACGGCTATCAAGACCCGATCTACAGCAAGTATTAGAAGAAGATGCACAAATTTCATGAACCAGGCCATTCCGTAAACCATTCCTGAGATAGTTAAGGAACAAGAAGGCAGTGTGAGGCAGCAAGGCTCCCTGGCTTTCCCCGCAGAGCTGAAATGACTACATGGACACACACACACACACACACACACACACACACACACAGACGCACAGAGACACACGTGCACAGACACACACGCAGACATGAACACGCACACAGACACACGTGCGCACGCACACACACATACACACATACACACACACACATGCACACAGTCTCCCATCCGCCCCCCATGATGGATTCCCACATGCGCATTAAGACATCGCATCGGTGGGGACGGCTTCCACGCTCTGCCCAGGAACCAGAACTGTCCGTGGTGAGGCTCTGGGCCTGGCGGGGGAACAGAGGCCCCAGCCAGTCAGCTCTGTGCCACAGCTGCGGCAAAGCGCTGAGCCTGGCGTGAGACTCCCCTGCACGTGTGCTTTCAGGTACGAATGGGCTTCCAGGCTCATCTGTGGCCACGAGCTGACGTGGGCAGTCCCGCTTCAACGGGACTGAACTCCCCTGGGGGGGCCGCACATGGCGCCCCCTCCCCCTGCTCTGACCTGGTTAAGGGGAGTTGCTAGGTAACTGCCAAGCAGCCTCTGCTTCCCACGCTGGAGGAGGCTTGGTTGCCATGGCAAGTCCAGATGAGGTGGGGGACACAGGGGAAAGGGAGCACTGGCGGGGGGGTTGGGGGGGGCCGGTCCGTAGCCTGGACTCTGTCCTCACTCTCCCTGGGCCACTGGACCTTCGGGAAATCTCTTCACCCCTCTGAGCCTCATTTTCCTGATCAGTACGATAAAGTGCTCTAAACCGCCACTGCATGCAGACGGCATATACTAAATAAACACTGATCCTCAGACTCTTCTGAGGTAAGAATGACTCAAGATGGGTTAGAAAAGGAGTGGATTGAGTTGTGTTTAAAATAAAAAAGAGAAACTAGCCAGCCAGTGTCTCTAGTAAGACACATTAAATAAAGTCATGGAGATTCTCCCTTCTGTTGACAGAAATTTCACTTCTGGGATTATGAGTCCCTGGGTCTCCCTGGGTCCTTTTCTGAACCTAGACTTCCTAAGGAAGTGCCCTTAAGGGTGTGTGTTACCTTAGGGTATGTAGGCCTGCTAAAGTGTCTACCCTTTCCTGGGCTCTGGTGGCCCTTCTGTCCCCACTGGAGTCCTGGCAGAGGCCCAGCCTACTGGGGCCGACCCCTGATTTGTGGGGCTCTGCACCAGCCTCTAGGATTGGCCATTTGATCCTGCATTTGATCTGAGTGTTGGCCACAGTCTCTTCCTGCATTCCTGCAGTGAATGCACCCCTAGCCAGGCCTCGGTGGTAGGACATCTGCAGTACCCAGATCCCCCCGCTCCCTTCTCGTCCATGCCGGTCCCCTTCCAGAATCCAGGCCTCTGCTGCTGGGGTCTCCTAGCACTGGCTGTCCCCCTGCCTGAACCTTCCAATCTTGTGGGCTGCTGCTCCCTTCCCCACCCATGCTTCACCCCCCTGCCCCCACACTCTCTTGGCCTCATGCTTAAGTGCCACCCCTCCCCCTGCCAATGCTGCAGGTTCCATCGCACTAGCACCCTCTGATGCCCATTGTCACCGGTGGGCCCTGTAGCCCCAAAAGAGAAACTGGACCCTACCCATCCAACCTCCAAGAGCTGATCTGCCTTCCCCCTTCCTCCTCAGACCTTGTCTCCAGTTCTAAGTCTTGGCTGTTCCTTATCTTTCCCCGGCCATATACATGGCCAACAGGGTTAGGTCCTAGTGTGGCTCAGGATGCTGGAGTCCTATCAGGAACATTCTTTACCCCCTACTCACACTCACAGCTGAGTTTTCCCCTTCCTGGTGGGGAGCTGAGGGAGGAATTCACACCTTGTACATAGGGTGTGAAAACCAGTAGGGAGTGTTAGGACCAGCGGCTTTTCAGCTGCCAGCTGTGATATGGGGCCATCTAGAAACTCCCAGTCGTATAGAGAAAGCCCATCCTTGAATCATGCATGCCAGGGCCCCCTCCTTTCTAGCTCTCCCCTACTTTCCCTGCAGGCAGTGTGGGAGAAGTGGAGAAAGCACTCCGTCGCTGACTCTGTGAGCCCGGACAAGTTACTTGACCTCTCCGAGCTAATCGAGAAAACCAGAGACAATAGCACTAAGTTGTCATGAGAGGTACACAGAATTATAGGAACTGCTGGTGAGGGCCCAGCAAACAGAGGGCGGCCCCACTACACCTTCCACTGGGGCAGAAACCCCCTTCTGCACCCCACCCCACCCCATCCCACTCCCCCACCTTGGAAACTCGCCTGTCCTGTACTCAGCCCTCCTCAGGGTAAGTCCCTCTGCACCCATCACACTGATCACCTGCGGGGGTGGTAAATCAACTTGGGGACAGCTCCCCTCCTTGGGCCTTGCCCACCCTCTTCCTGGGGACAGCTGCCCTTGTAACGGTAGCCGGCAAGGGACAAAGTGCTCAGGGTGTTGGCCAAATAAAGGAGTGATTCCGACAGAGAATGGCAGGCTGGTTCTGGAGCCGCCATTACTTCTCCAGCTGGTCTGCCTGCCTTCGGGCTCTGCGACTACACATCACCCCACTCAGATGTGGCACTTTCTCTCCTAAAAACTTCCCCCTGCTATCCCCGGCTTGAGGTTCAAGCTGCCTCCCAGTGCTGGCGGGTGAGGGGGAGGCAGGACCTCTGGGCCACTCTCTGCCCTGAACCTTGCCCTGCATATTCCTCCTTTGGTGACTGGGCAATGCCTCTCTATTGCCCTCTGTCCATGTCCCAGCCAGCGTGCAAGGTTGGGGAAGATGCCACCTCCTTCACGAAGTCCTCCTTGATTCCACCTTCACAGAGCAAGTCTCCCTCTGTGGAACCATCTCCTGACACTGCTCTTCTGGCCTCGCCCTAGAGGGGTGGGTGGGCTAGGGGCCTGTGCCCTGTGGTGCCCTGTGCCCAAAGACAGGGATGAACGAAGACTAAATACATAATTCCCGCCCAGGTCCCTCAGTTGGGGTTCCAGCTGTTTTAAAATTTGTCTAAAAATGTTTCAGACACACCCCAGTTCCCGGCACTGCTGGCTCTTGGGAAGGGGAGGAGGTTCATTAGCAACGCTTTGCCTTCTGGGGCTCAAGATTGCTCAAGCTGCCCCACGCTGCCTCCCCTGCCGACCAGGGCGCACCACTCTAGGAGCTCTCCTGCTGCCAGGAAGAAGTGAGAAAACTCCATCCCTTCCCGTGACTTCCTTCTGAACACCTCCCTAGCCCCAGAACTGGAGCAGCCAGCTTCCTCAAACACTCAGTGCTGTCGGAGCATACCGGGGGCTCTCTCGGCCTCTGGCCCATCCTGTGCCCTCTGCCAGGGACATCCTGCCATTTCCCAGCTCACACACCCTCCGTGGCTCCCAACTGCCGATAGAGCTAAGTCCAAACTCACCCTGGAATTCAGAGATTTGGGGTAACCTCTGTTTCTGGCCCGTTCCCACCCCCCATCCTGCCCGCACCCCTGACACATATACATGCGTGTGTTCACATATGTGTAGTCACACGCTTGTATACACATGTACACACAAACACAAGACAAAAATACACTACACACACACACACTGTGATCCAAACTAATGTGTCCATGTAGCCTGTATTTGCCTCGATCATTACATTCATTCATTCATTCGCCCACTCAACATCCCCTCATTACCGGGTCCCAACTAGAGCCGGCAGCACATGTGAAGGGTACACTTTCCCTGGTTCTCCAGGGAGTCTCTGCTGCCTCCAATGCTCCCCAACCGCCTGAGTTTTGGGTCCTTGGCCCAGCTTGAGGTCCCCCTTCCTGGAAAAGCCTTCCTAATTTCTCACCCCTCGAGTAACGGTCCCTGCATTTGAGTTCCGATAGCAACGCTATGTGATGATGAACTTTCTGTGCTGATGGAAATGTTCTAGATCTGCGTTACCCAGGGTGATAGCCTTTGGTCCCATTGGTTATTGAACGCTTCTGGTGTGGCCAATGGGACTGAGGAACTGAATTTATACTTTCAATTTTTTTTTTTAATTTTTTAATTTTAACATTGGGCTTGAACCCATGACCCTGAGATCAAGAGTCACAGGCTCGGGGCACCTGGGTGGCTCAGTGGATTAAAGCCTCTGCCTTCGGCTCAGGTCATGATCTCAGGGTCCTGGGGTCGAGCCCTGCATCGGGCTCTCTGCTCGGCAGGGAGCCTGCTTCCCCCTCTCTCTCTGCCTGCCTCTCTGCCTACTTGTGATCTCTCTCTGTCAAATAAATAAATAAGTAAATAAAAATCTTTAAAAAAAAAAAAAAAAGAGTCACAGGCTCTACTGACTGAGCCAACCAGGCACTCCTGAATTTCTTACTTTGATTTAATTTTGATTAATTTACATTTAAATAGTAGCAACCATATTGGACAAAGCAGTTCCATTATATAACCTATCTGGCCTTTGAGTCCGACAGATTTGGTGGCAAGTGGACCTAGGTTTGAATCCTTAGCTGTGTGACCTTGATCAGGTTGCTAAACCTCTCTGAGCCTCAGCTCTATCAGTTGTATCATGAGCAAATGTAATACTTAATGTGGGGATGAAATGAGCCAATGTGTACCTGGTGCCTAGGGAAGGATTAGGAAATTCACTGAATCTGAATTTTTATCTCTAGAAATTAAATAATTATTTGTGGATTACGATCCCAAACATACTGTTAGCCTCAAGTCAATATAGTTAAAGGCTTTAGAATATGTTCAGTGGATCTGAAATAATGTCGAATTCCTGACTCCTTAGCAGCTTCAAGGAAAGTAGACAGCAGTGGAGACAGGAGGGCGTCGGAAGCCCCTGTTTTCTGAGCCCCTTTGGAGCTGAGAGTGGGTCTACGTTTTTTTCTTAAATCCCCTACAACATGGGGTTCCATGTATGTTTGCTGATAGAATAACTGTTTTCCCTGAGGATATTACTCAGAACTCAGTCTATAATTATTTGTTGAGTGGTGCTGGTTAGATACAATGGGAAACACGAAGGCAAAGCGCACTGGTTCCGGGCCTTGGAAACTTCTCTGGTGGTGGAGGCCACATGTCTGCTAGCCGAGGGCTGCCCTCTGACTCTGGCCACACAGAGCTTGGCGTGGGGCCCTCCGGGCTGGCAGTGTGCGTGTCACAGGGCAGTCAGAGACCAGAAGCACTAAAGCCGGGTTGGGGACCTGAAGTTGTTTCTGTCGGTCTCCTTCATGGTCAGGAATCTTCTGGTATTAAGTCGGCAGAAAGAGAGCCAGAGGCAGGCACTGCCGGGCAGAGGGCAGAACCCAAACTCGTCTACCACAGTCCCCTCGCTGGTGACCGGCTCTGGCTCTGGGGCCCTGCACCCCCAGAACACACCAGGGGCTGACTCCCACACGGGCCCAAGTGCCCGCTGCAACTGGGCACCTCTGGGAGGGCTGGGGGAGGAGCCTTCAGGGGAGGAGAAGCCCCAGACCCCTGGGCCCGTTCGTGTGTCGGCAGGCCTTTGGTTGGCCTCTGACCCCTGTTCCCTTTCTGGTCCTGGTTCCCCCAACCCCGTCTGCCCTTTGGTCTGGGCCTCCCAGGAGGGTGTGGGTGCCAAAATCCCTCTTTATCTTTAAAGATGATCAAAAATGTCCACCATGGGGTGCCCGGCTGGCTCAGTCTATAGAGGATACGACTCTTGATCTCAAGATTATGGGTTCGAGCCCCACATTGGGTATAAAGCTTACTTTAAAAAAATGTCCACCATATCATATACGAGCAAACACATCATATTCTCTCTCTCTCTCTCTCTCTCTCTCACATACACACATACACACACACACACAGTCACACTGTGAACCTGCACAGCTAAAGAAAGACTCCCATTCTGCTGAATTGCCTTTTGCCTTCTAGGTTCTTGTTATGTTCTTACTTTATGCCAGGGGAAATGAGAAGATCCTACCCAGTTTTAAGAAGGTATTCCTAGTCAGTCTGAGGTTAAATGGTGGTGGAGAAGGGGGTGGGGGGGGACCAGGGCAAAAGTCCAGCATTTAAGTTACAATACCCGGGAACACCTTCATGAGTAAGACAGCCCGCCCTCACGGAATCTGCTGCCTGTCGGGGGAAACCAACCATCACCACACGGAACTTGAGTTAAACTGCGGCTAAGCATGAAGGGAGGGCACCTGGCCAGACCTGGAGGGCCAGGAGACACCATGGAGGAAGTGACCAAACTGAGGACCGAAGGATTCAGAAGACTGGTTGGCAGACTGGAGAGAAAAGCATTTTAGCCGCGGGAGCTCCCTGAGCAAAGGCACCACATGTCAAGGAAGGCAGAGGAGACGCAAGAAAACTAATAGGACCGTAGATGGCTGCAAGGTGCTTGGGCTTTGGTGTAGGATGAGGGGGGAACTCTAGAAGAGTTTTATGCCGGGAAATTACACGGTGTCTTCGCATTTTAAAAGGGATTGAGGGGAGAAGATCCAGTTAGGAGGCTCTGGCAACGGTGGTGGGGGAGGGGATGGGCTGGGAGGGGGTGGCACCAGGGAAGGCGTGAAGAGGACTAATGAGAAATGTCCCAGAGTCTGGCCTGGTGGCCACGAGGGAGGGACGAGAGTCAAGACGCACGCACATTTCCCACTTGGGTGACCGGGCAGATGGCGGTGTCATTCTGCAGCAGAGAGACCCAGAAAGAGTGGCTGGGGAGGGGAGCTACATGCTTCCAAGGCTGGATCTGGAAGGTCTTGGAGGACGGGAGCCTACCTAGTATATTTAATCCGTGCCCCTAAACCATTCATGAATAAAAAGATGAAGCTTTCGGTAAGTCCCGGCTGGCGAGGGGGGACCTGGGTGTGTTCCTTCCTTGGGGCCAGCAGAGCCGGTCAGAGGAGAAAGCCTTTGCTCATCTAGCTCAGTCCTGGAATCTACACCCTCCGCCCCACGCTCTCATTCTCTCGTCCTCTCTGGGGATAGGCAGCAGGGACGGAGGGTCCGCTGAGTTTTACAACAGTAGCTCATGACACAAATTCCCACAGAGGAGAAAAAGTCAGCCCTGGGACACGTGGCTAATCTACCAGGAGGTGGGCTATTTTGGGACTCAAATGACACAGGAGGGCCTGGGAAAATAGATGTGCACGGAGACCAACACAGTTACAATTAGCATTAACGACAAAGGTACCGTGCCTTTACTGCACACTCAGCAGGCAGCGTGCCCTGGGGAGAGGAAGGTGAACGGGAGCCAAGGACTCAGGTGGGAGGGGGCGGCCTCTGCCGGAGGCTGAGGCACGATTTCTCTGGAAGGCTTAGTCACCTTGGGCCAAGTGGCCTCTGAAGTGGGAAAGGCAAGCGTGATCCACCTCATTTAGGGAAACTCCAGCCCCAGGACTGGAGGGACTGGTGTGGGTTACTCTTAGGGTGTCACCGCCTCGTGGAATGTCCCCAGATGCAAAGTAGACAGAGCCTGTGCCTGAAAGGAAGTGATTATCCGGCGGGTGAGGCTTTTTAAAAACCTCAGTGATAGGGGCGCCTGGGTGGCTCAGTGGGTTAGGACCTCTGCCTTCAGCTCGAGTCATGATCTCAGGGTCCTGGAATCGAGCCCCGTGGCGGGCTCTCTGCTCTACAGGGAGCCTGCTTCCCCCTCTCCCTCTGCCTGCCTCTCTGCCTACTTGTGATCTCTCTCTCCTCTCTGTCAAATAAATAAATAAAATCTTTTTTAAAAAACCTTCAGTGATAATGCACAGTCTTCAGCTGTGTGGGAGGGTGGAAGGCTGGTGGGGGGCCAGTCAGGCTGCGTGGACGGGTGCCCCCCACCCCCACCCCGTGTTTCCACTTGCCAGCTGATACCCTGTTACAGGTCCTCTCCCAGAGTCTCAGTTTATTCATCCTTAACCCCTCTCTGTAATCCCTTTCTGAGCCCTCTTTACCAGATTAGGGGCAGATCAAATTGGATAATTGTATGTTAAAATGACTCCATAGCCTACAGCCTTCCTGAGAAAGCCAATGCCGTCACTGATCCCCCGCTTTGCAGAGACAGCTGGGGGCATCTGACTCCCAGCTAAACTCAGGCAGCCTGCACAGCAGCTAGCCGTGATGTCTGATTCCTCTTACTCCCGGTGGCAAGCATGCTGTCCAGGGCACATTAACTGCTCAAAAATGGTAGTTGGATAAATAAGTCCTTGGTACCTAAAGAGGATTATTCCCAAAGGACCATGGGGTGTTTCCTATCAGTTACATCTTGGAGAGATCTTTTCCCATGTCAACTGTTACTAAAATACTCTACTCTGATTCTAACCTTCTGTCCAATTCCAACTTGTGTCACATAGCATTTGTGCTTCTTGAGAGCAAAACCCGTGTCTTAGTCACTACACTTCAATGTGAGCTCCATGTGAGCAACAACTTGGTTTGGTTCAGAGCTAGACCCCTGCAACTATGGTAAAGCTCAGCAAGAATCTGTGAATGAATGGTTTCTAACCCAGAACACCAGACTAGGCAATCGGCAAATGTGGGTCTCTCACTAATGCCCCTTCCTAACATTCTCACCTGACGCAGTGAGCAAGGTGGATGGGTACACAAGCTCTGGGGTCAGATGATCCGGGTTTAGATCCTGACTCTCATACTCACTAGCTGGGTGACCTAGAGTACGCTACTGAACCTCCCTGCGCTTCAGTTTTCTTACCTATAAAATGGGGATAATAATAATGTTTAAAATAGGATTACACGAATTCATTGGTAGGATCCCTAAAATATTCAGCACAGTGCCTGGCACTTAGTAATCACTGCTATTTCTTTATGACCATACCAGTCTCTTAATAACCTTCAGGGCCTCCCCTCTGGCTACAGGATAAGTTCTAAAATCAAGGTCCCCATAATCTGGCCCCAACTTCCCTCTCGCTCCAGTCCCACTGTCCCACACTTTACTGGCTTCTCAGCGAGGCCAGGCATTTCACAAAGCCCTGTGAGGTAGGACTTTTTTTTTTTTTTTTTTTAAAGATTTTATTTATTTATTTGACAGAGAGAGAGCGAGAGATCACAAGCAGGCAGAGAGAGAGAGGGGGAAGCAGGCTCCCCGCTGAGCAGAGAGCCCAATGTGGGGCTCGATCCCAGGACCCTGAGATCATGACCCGAGCTGAAGGCAGAGGCTTTAACCCACTGAGCCACCCAGGTGCCCCGAGGTAGGACTTTTTATTGCCTACATCTCGCTGAAGACATGACCAAGGCTCAGAAAAGGGAAGCAACTTTCTCAGGGACACACAACTTATCCCAAGAAAGTGAGATTCACTCCAGGACTCCCTGACACGGAAGTTCACTCTCTTCTTCACTGGCCTCTGAAATCCTTGCTGGCCAGGTGTGGTCCCCGGGCCAGCGCTACTAGCATGACCCGGGAATGTGCTAGAAATGCAGCACCTCGGGCTGCACCTCAGACCCCCTGAATCAGAACCCACATTGTCACAAGATCCTCCAGCTGATTTCCATGCACAGGAAAGTGTTACAAGCAATGTTGTGAACCACTTTCTATCAACCAGACACTAAAAGCTAATTAAATCAAACGCCAGATCTCATTTAGTCCCTGCAACAATCTGGGAGGTCTTAGGAAATCAGCATTGTTATCCCATTTTGCAGAAGAGGACACTAAGGCTCTGAGGGTTACCGATCTTGACCTGAAGCCTCACGTGCCTGAGGCCGCGGCATGAGGCTCTGGCCATCTCCCTCTGCCTGGAGCGTCTCTGCTCCCTCTCTCCCCTTGAAATCTTCTCATCCCTTAGGCTCCACTCAAAAATTCCCTCCTGCTGGGTGAAGCCGCTCTTATCCACGTCCCATTGGACAAGATTAATTATTTCTTCCCTTACAGTCCCCACAGCTCTTCGCACATACCTTTCTCTTGGCACTAATTCATTCCGTTTTAAAGAACTATGTACTAAGTGCACACTGCGCGCGGGCGCATAGTGGGTGTTGAGTAAATGTTTGCTCCCAAGGCGCAGCTGCTTGAGTTTATCAGAGCACTTTCGTCACATTAGTGTTATCCCCCACCTCCCCCAAGCTCCTCTGCGCCCCCAGGGCATAGGCTGGTATCTCTTAGGGCCTGGAAAGCTTTAGGAAGCAAACTAAATGGTTTCCGTCCTAAAGATGAAATTTATCTAAAGATGAAATTAAGCGGGGGCGCCTGGGTGGCTCAGTGGGTTAAAGCCTCTGCCTTCGGCTCAGGTCATGATCTCAGGGTCCTGGGATGGAGCCCCGCATGGGGCTCTCTGCTCAGTGGGGAGCCTGCTTCCCCCTCTCTCTGCCTGCCTCTCCGCCTGCTTGTGATCTCTCTCTCTGTCAAATAAATAAATAAAATATTTTTTAAAAAACGATGAAATTAAGCATAAAATGTTGCCAGAAGTGAGGCTTTGCAATCCTTAAGAGTGCCATGGTGATAGGCCCCTCACTGCCCACCACCACTGATCTTTGGCTGACACTGGGTGCCCCAACTGACCACTGTCACAATAGTCACAGCTATTTGACAATCTAGCCCTCATTGTTTTTTCACACTGTCAAAGGAAGGCCCAGAAATAGTAGGCAAGCTCTTCAAATTCCCTAGGGTTTAAAATCAGGTCCCCAGTAACCTTCTGTCATTTCACAAGGAGAAAGGCCAAGGGTGGCTGAGACAGAGAACCTGAGTTCCCGGTGCACCGCCTCTCCTTTTGTGGGAGGCCTGGCTAGACCACGTGTTTCAAGGCCTCAATTTCCTCAGCTGTGAAATGAGGGGGTTGGACTAGTTTCCAGTGCTCCTTCCAGCTCTGAGATGCTGTGCTATAAAACGGGAGAAATGTGAACCTTTAGTTGCTATGATCTGAAAATATTTTGAATGTGGAGAATCAAATTGTACAGCAGTGCATGAACAAAATAATATGTTAATGACTAAGAAGATTGTATTTAATCCAATGGGAAACAGCAGAGCAGCCGCTGCTGGTGATGTGTGTGTGTGTGTGGCTTCTTTCCTTGAGCTCAAACATGTACTTTGAATCACTAATTTAGTAATCAGGCCTCTGGCAGCCTATCTTGCCCAAACACACACACACACACACACACACACACACACACACACACACACACACACGTCAGTTCAAATTAAAATGGGGGCGAAATTCTACCACTGCAGCTTACATCCTCGCTGTATTTGGATTTTTTTTTTTTTTTTTTTAAGAAATTGTTATCGTGGTTTAGGAGCTGTATCGACAGCTTCTGGAGCCCTCTGATCTCAGAACTGGGACATGTGGGCCGGGAGCTGAGGGTTTTATTAGCGTTTCGCTTTTGCACACACACACACACACACACACCCCCAAGCCGTCACAATCCCATCTGGCAGCTGGGGCCCCCAGACCCTCAACGCGGGGAGTGGTCAGATCCACCACCCCGGAGGAGGCAGGTGCTCGCGGCCTTAACTGCGGAGATGGACGCGGGCCTGCTGGGTGTCCGGCCCTGCCAGTCCGCAGGCAGGGTTAGATCGCCACCGAAGGGTCGGGGCCGGGAGGCAGAAGCGGGCCAGAGGCCTCACGGGCATCTGAGTAGGACACCCCCCAGCACCACCTCTGCAAGTTCCTGCCCACCCTGGAGCTCCGGGGCCGGGCGGGGCCCCACAGGCCTAGGCCCCGCCGCGTCCGCCCGGGGAACCCCCTCCCTCAGGCCGCCGGCACGGTTCGCTGGGGCGGGGGGGTGCTCCCCGCCCCCCGGAGGCGGAGGGCGCGGCCGCCCCTCCCCGCCCGACGGCCGCGCCCGCGCCCCGGCCCGCGCGGATTGGCCGACCTCGCGGCCAGGTGAGGCGCCCCGCCCCTCGGCTCCAGGTGCGGCGGGGCGACCGGGGCCGCGGCCGGGGCCGGGGCTGGGACGGGCGGCCGCAGCGCCATGGCCGAGTCCCAGCTGAGCTGCCTGGACGAGGCGCACGTGAACGAGAGGGTGACCGAGGCGCAGGCCGCCTTCTACTACTGCGAGCGGAGGCGGGCCGCGCTGGAGGCGCTGCTGGGCGGCGGCGAGCGGGCCTACCGCGAGCTGGTCAAGAAGGAGCAGCTTCGGGACTTCCTCTCCAGCCGGGAGCAACAGGCCCTCCGCGCCGCCTGGAGCCCCTACGAGGATGCCGTCGCCGCCGCCGCCGCCGCCGCCGCCGCCGGCAAGAGCAAGGCCAAGGCCAAAGTCCCGGCGCAGGCGCAGGCCCCTGCCGAGCCCTGCGAGTCCCTGGCCTACTGGCCCGACCGCTCCGACACTGAGGTGCCCCCGCTGGACCTGGGCTGGACCGACACCGGCGTCTACCGCGGCGTGAGCCGAATCACCCTCTTCACCCACCCCCCCAAGGAGGAGAAGGCGCCTCACCTCAAGCAGGTGGTCAGGCAGATGATCCAACAGGCCCAGAAGGTAGGCCCCGCCCCCCACACCGGTGAGACCCCCACAGGCAGCCCCCTGGACCAGGCCCCACCTGGGAGGCAGAGGCAGGGCCTGGGGCAGGACTTCCTGACCACTCCGGAAAATGGGCTCAGAACCCTCCCTTAAGCCGAGGGGCTGGCGAGGCCTCTAAAGAGGATGACTGGGAACGAGTTTGGCAAATCGCAACGTGCTGGACGGTTTGTCGTTCTTACAGTGTCCAGAGGGGCTGGCTATCCCCCCACCCCACTCTGTGCTGCTTTTTCCCTGTCAGGTTCCTCTCTGTAGGGAAGAGTGGGGGCTTTGTGGTAAAAATGGGCCATTCAGAGGTTTTGATCATAACCTTGTGCTGTCCAGGGATTTACAAAACCTACCCCAGGCCACTTTCTCATTTGGTCTTCAAGCAACCCCGGGAACTGGATGGTGGGACTTCCCCACCTCTACCCCAGCTATGCTATTCTTAGGAGACCCCTCCAGAGTCAAGACTGGACTGGCATTCACACCCCCTTGGGGGTCAATACTAGAAGTCAAGCAGCCTGGAATGAATAAAGAAATGTATTTTGAGCACCGACTATGTGCTTGGCTCTGGGCTGGCCACTTTGAAAGCCACATCACAGGACTCAGCAGCTGGGGGGGCAGGGAGGGGAGGAAAGCTCTCACTTACTGTGTCTCTGCTTGGGGGTTGAAAGGAGGGGATGTTTCCAGAGTAGCTGGTTAGAATACTGACAGACCAGTATTGTGCTTGTGGGGCAGGGTGGGGAGAATTTAATCTCTACTCCGTGCCCTGGGCTAGGGGCACCTTGGGTAGGGTCTCCAGATAAAACACAGGACATCCTGTTAAATTTGAATTTCAGATAAAGGACAAAGAATTTTTAGTATTAGTATGCCTCAAACATTGCATGGGGCATACTGATACTAAGACGTTCTTTGTTGTTTTTCTGAAGTTCAAATTTAATGAAGCATTCTGTAGTTTTATTTGCTAAATCTGGCTCCCCTACAAAGGGATTTGTTAAGAAACATAGCCTTTAGTGCTCGGTGCAGAATATACAACAGGGGTGGCTTGGGTTCACCTTTCTAATTCAGCTCAGTGGATGTGGTTGAGCCCTGTTACCCCTGGAGGCCAAAGTGGCCTGGGGAGGAAGACCAGTCCAGAAAAGCCAGTGGCGACTCTCCCCTTCCTGGAAAGGGTGATGCAGGTTGTTGGCTCCATCGGCTGCCAGAAGGAAGCATTAACTTTCATTGTCCATATGCCCACCCTCCCTCTCTAAGAAATTCCTCTTTATTTGCCTGAGGTTTCTTTGCATATTGCATTCAGCAAAAGAGAAAGGCGAGTTTGGGAAGAGGTGGAGAAAAGACAGGGATGATAATACTGTGCAGCTCGGGGAAGGGGCCAGGTCTCAGGATGAAATACTTTTTGAAAGCCTTGATTTATTAGCGCTTCATATGTGCCAAGCACTGTGCTAATAATTTACTTTCATCTTCTCTCTTGCTTTTCACAAGTAGGTGAGAGGGATATTTGCCTTCTTTTTTGATTCACAGCAGTTACTTGCCAAAGGTCACAGAGCTAATAAGTGGCTGCACCAGGATTTGAAAGCCAAAGTCCTTGCTCTTAATCACTGTGCCATCCTGCCTGGCTGTTTGAAGATAGTCGGGACTAAACCAAGGGCCTTGAATGGATCTAGCCTGGTCACAACCCGGGGTGCAGGTTGTGTACAAAACACAAGTTGTGTTTTGTAACAGGGTGCACTCCCTGTTACAAAAAGGGAGAGACAGGACCCCTGCCCACTGGAATGTCAGGAGTCTCCCATGTAATGCAGTGTTCTTACCTCTTTAAATATTTAACAACAGAAACTTTAACAATTGTGAACGAGTCTATTATGTACATATGTAACTAGTCGTTACTTCCTGAGTGCCAGGTGCTGGCCATAGAAGGATAGAAGTTGTGGTTTTTGCCCTCCAAAAGCGTTAACTCAAATTCTGGGGGCTGTGCTGGAAGGAAGATGAGCCTAATCTGGGAGGGCTTCCTGAGGGAGGTGAATTGCACGACTGAAAGGGGAAAGAGAAGGAAACTGGAATGGGCAATTTCTCCATTAAGAGACTTGGGAGCAGGAGCAAAAGATTTTTCCTTCAAAACAGCAAGCAGCTTTGGGGGAGCTTGGGGGCCTCAGTCAGTTAAGCGTCTGACTTAGGCTCAGGATCGAGCCCCAGAATCACCTGGCTCCACACTCATCGGGAGTCTGCTCCTCGTCCCCTCTGCTTGCACATGTGCATGCGCTCTGTCTCTTTGTCTCTCTGTCTCTCTCTCTCTCAAAATAAATAAAATCTTTTAAAAAACAAAACGAAACAAAAAACAGAAAGCAGCTTTGACAGGAGGAAAGAGCTCTCCTAGGGGGAGTCCTGCGTGGGGCCTGGCGCCAGCATCCTAAAACTGAGTCCAAAGCAGGCGAGCACACCCTGGCAGAGGCAGCCTCTGACCAGGTCTGTGCCCCACTCAGCTCCCAGGCCTGCTGGGCCTCACCCTCACTCCCTGTCGCTCCCTTCTCTACAGCACCTTCTTCTCAGGGACCCCGCGAAGTAGGTGGGACAGAGAGGGTGACCTGTTTCACAGGGGAGGAAACTGAGGGACAGAGGAGGAAAGGGACTTGCCCGACAGTCATGCGGTTGGTTATGGAAAGACCCAGA
This sequence comes from Procyon lotor, assembly GCA_028646535.1. Classification (NCBI taxonomy): domain Eukaryota; kingdom Metazoa; phylum Chordata; class Mammalia; order Carnivora; family Procyonidae; genus Procyon; species Procyon lotor. The sequence goes on from CM053611.1 coordinate 102,035,531, forward strand.
TCCCTCGCTTCTGCTCAAAAGGCTACACCCTCTGAGCACTGGCTGCCCCCGACTGACCCCCGCTTGTCCGAGTGGCAAGCGACCGTCAGGGGCTGTTCCTCTAGATTCTTCCCCCTTCCTTTGCCCCCCATGGGAGGGAACTTCCTTTGTCCCCAGGGGGCGGTGGGCTGCGGCGAGGCCTGGTAAGGCAGCCCGAGGTGGATCCTGTGCCGCCGTGAGAGGGACCGTGGCGGGGAGGCAACAAACCGGACACACAGCAGTGTCCCAGAGAGTTCGGGTTTTATCTCACTTCATCCTCAATCGAACCTCACGAGCTGCTGTCACTTTTATTGGTGAGGGACAAACAGGAAACTAAGGCTCAGCGGAGTGGCCGGGACTTACCCACTGCTGCTGACCAGCGATGGTTTCGAACCTCAGGGATCCAGAGAGAAGAGCCTAACTAGGGGGACACTTTGAAAATCTGGGGGTGCGGGGCGGCAGAGGGCAGGGAGGAAACAGCCCGGCGGGTGTGGAGGTGGGGGCTGGTGGCCTGGGAGGGAGGCCTTGGAAGCGGGCGGTCAGGTCCTCTGATGCCTCGGCAGATGGCGGAAGGCCCTTGCGGCATGCTGGCTGGCTGGCTGGCACTCAGGCGTTTGGCCGTGTTGACTTTTGGGGTGCGGTCTTTTTCCTGCTGCCTTGTCCCCCTTATTTCATTGTCACTGAATGACGACGGACTTTGCTTACCCTGCGGGCAGAAAAGGTGTCTTCAGGGACAGAGCAGTGAGTCCCTGGCCTGTCTCCCGCTGACAGAGACGACCGGGAGGTGGCTGCTGCCTGGGCTGCTGAGGTCATTGCGACCGCCGAGGGCCAGGGGAGACTTCGGGTGA
>CM053611.1:102036896-102065223 GCA_028646535.1 Procyon lotor
TTTTTTTTTTTAGCAGCTGATTTATCTTCCTAATTATGTTTAGCTTTAAGCTAATGTTAAAATGAGCTTGCATGAGATAATTTTCACTAATTAACACCAACTTAATACAGGGAAGTCGTCCCAGAAGCCCGCCGTGGGGCATGGAAAAGCTGGCCTAGGATCTTAAAAAGAATTGCTATGCTTACTCCCTAGCGGGTCACATATGGTTCTTCATGGCTGAATTAGCTGACCTCGCTCACGTGGGTGCAGTCTGTTCTCTTTCTCTGGAGAGCCAGCCTGGGTCTCCTTTATGTTGTCCCTTTCATCAGCCTAGTTTGGGGCATGGGTGGCAAGAGGGAGACAGCCTCCTAGGGTCAGATCACCAGGGAGAGAGTCCCCGCGCCACACAGCAGGGAGACAGGACCTGCAGGGTCGGGAGCAGAGCCTGGCCGGGAGGCCGAGCGGCGGGGAGAGGAAGCAGCCTGCCTGGGCGGAATTGGGCTCCTGTGGCTGCTGGCGCATCACGGGAGCCCAGTGTTTGAGGCTGTCTAATTAGTGAGCTTGAAACAATGTAACGTGGCTCCAGACAGCTGGGAGGCCCCGCTGACAAAGCACAGATGTCCTGCTGGTGAAATGGGGGTGACTTGGCCTCCAGGCAGAGAATAGGACCTGCAGGTCTTGGCTCTGCCCTCTTGGTGGTCCGGGGCTCTGGTCCAAATGGCTTCCTCAGCATCCCGAGGGAAGCCCCCACTGCGGAGGTCTTCTTAGAACACTTCCGGCGTCTCAGGCTCTGGATGGAAGGGAATGGCAGGTCTCTGTCCCCACCCCCCAGGTGCTCAGGACAGACCCAGGCCTGAGCTGACAAGCATCCTGGGGAGGGCACACTCCCCTCTCAGGGCTGGGAACAGAGAATGATCCTGGGACAGCCTCTGGGAAGAGTGAAATAAGACCAGAGGACGGGCATTCCCATCACCACGGAGATAGGGTGGAGGCAGCATGAGTTAGGACACAAGGTGTGTGTGTTGGGGGGCAGGGGGGCTGCTGGTGTGTTTGGAGAACATAGAGTGATTTTGTGTGGTGTGAATTTACTATCAGGGGACAGAGCGGATTGGAAGCGTATGGAGGGTCTTTAGCTGAGTGAAAGGCTCGATTCTGTAGGCAGCCTGGGGCCAGAGTGTTTGAGCAGAGCAATGGCATATTTAGGGTTGTGTTGCTGGGTCCGCCTGCCAAGAGGGAGACTGATCGTGTTGCAGGATTTCTCTGCCTTTAGTGCCCGTGGTTCTTGGTCACGCCGCTTCGAAGAATGAAGAGGTCGCCCAGACGAAGAGTGGTGGGCAGCAAGGCGAAGTTTACTGAGTGATAGTATAAAGCTCCCGGAGAGGTGGGGCCCTGAGAGGGTTGCCCCCGGAGTTTCTAAGTTTAGGGGTTTTTATGAGCTCTCTTGCGGAACTATGTTAAGGAACCAGGCTGTGCTGAGTTGTGTCAGTCAGGGCTCTGGTCACGTATCTGTCTACCTAGTAGGTTCCTGTCCAAGTGCTGATGGTCTTTTTTTTGCTGACATCTGGGGGCCTATGTCTTAACTGCCCCTTGCCCGTGATATTGACAAGTGCTTTGTGGTTAATTGTCTTATTCCAGGATTTTTGCAGAAGTCACTTCTGCAGAGACTGCAAAGCAGAAGGTCAGTGCGGGTCCCGTCTAAGCTGCAGAACAGGATGTCAGTGCCGTTTGATCTATGCTGTCCTGACTCTGTCTTTTCTTGTTGGGGACCCTGGCTCTGACTACCTGACTGTCCAGTTGCCTCCTGACAATCAGGACTGCGTGTGCTGGTCTCCCATCCAGCTTCTGCTGAGCCTCTACTGTGTGCCAGGCACTGTCAAGGAGAAAGGGCAGAGCCTGGCCATTGGGGGGCAGCCCCTTACCCGGTTCTCCAGAGGCACCGCTGCAGTCCTGTGCTTCCTCACGGAACCAGGAGGCTTCACTTTACAGGTAGAATCAGAGGTCTTTCCCGCCAGCGTGGGATCCCTGACTCCAAAGTCTGCTTTCCGCACTGCAATACGCTCTTGGACTAGGGCTTCAGCAGAATGAATCTGGAGCCCAGGGTGGGACATTGTGAAAGGGGGTGGGGGCAGGGGCAGGCAGTGTTCCGTGGGTGTCCTCCCCAGGGGGGCTGTGCAGACTTCCCCTGCTGCCTCTCCTTTCACCCCAAGGAGCAGACACGGAAAGCTTTCTTATTCAGTTGTTCACACCTGACCAGGATTGGTGATAATCCAGAGGGAGCCTTGACGACAGAGGTAAGCCCAGTGTACCCGGAGGGCGAGAGCCCCCACCCCCGAGATGAGTTGTCTCCATCCTCCGGCAGCACCTCGCTGGGCTCCAGTAGCAGCTGTGCCGGTGGGGTTCCCGAGGCCACGCCAAGGTCCCCTCTCCTCCGGCAGCGGAGGGCTTACTGCTCCCTGTGCAGGTAGAGACAGCCCACATGGCTGTCTCTAGGACAGCGGTGGTGTCCAAGGAAGGGTGCCTTGTGCAGGATCTTCACTTAATTGAGCTGCCCTTCCCCTCAATTAGTTCAAGTTCTGACCTTTCTGTAAATGTAGTGTTGTCTAGGCTTTAATCACCACCCCGGGCTGGGCCTGCTGGGCATGGCACTGAACAAAGGAAAAACATCTCCACCTCCACGATGTCGTCGTTGTAGCCTGCGGGCGGCTCCCCACAGCCGGCTCCCTGGGAGCTTGGCGACCCCCTCCCTGGCTCTCGTTCTGTCGCCCCTCCTCCGAAGCGATGGCCCCTTCCTCCTGCAGTTTGGTCTCTGGGAAGGCGGCACCAGCCTGTACCCCTTGCTTGCACGAGGCCACACCCCGAGCTCCTGTGCCGCCTGCATTATCTCGCTTAAAACCCAGAACAACTCTGGGAAGGCACCACCTCCCCATTGGAGGAAGCTGGGCCTGAGACCAGGTGACTCATTCAAGGCCCAGTAAGACTGTCTGCATCCAGAGAGTGTGCTCTCTTGCAAACACCAGTCAGGACTCGAAGTGTGGCCCATCCACCACCTGCATGCAGATCACCTGGGGGGGAGGGGTGTTGCTAAAATGCATTATTTAAGGACCTGCTGGATCAGGATCTCTGCCGATGGGACCCTTGAATCGGCATGTTCAGCAGGCACGCCCCCGACCCCAACCCGCCCCAGATGAGTCTTTATACGCTGAAGTTTGACAACCACTGCCCTGTAGACCTCAGTCCCTCTCTGGGGAGATACGGGGGACTCCTGGCTGGCTGACCCAGCACTACCCTCCGCGGGAAAGGGAAGGACTGCTGTCTGGCCCCAGACAAACGGACTGCCCTGGGCTGCCAGACAGATGGCCACCTGCAGCTCACCCTACCCCAAGGAAACTTAGGGCTTCTGGTGTGGGGAGTTAGCCCCATTCACCCATTAAGGGGTCACCTTAATGACCCCTGATTACGGTACGGCTTTTTCACGGGATTTCATGAGCATGACCTCATCTGAACCTCCCAACAGGCCTAGGAGGTGAAAGTCAGGCCCCAGGCTCACGTACATAATCAGTAGGAAGCAGGAACTGGTGGGCTTTCTTCCTTTCCTCTCCAGAAAAAGGGTCCTGTCAGGCAGCATCCCCGCAGTGGACAGGCTTGGCCTGTGGCCTCTCGCTCTTCCCCACCACGGAGCCGAGTGAGAAAGGCGTGGATCTCTGCCCCACCCGCCCTGGTGCGTCAGCCGGGAACCGGGGAGAGCAGTGAAGGAGAACGTGGCATTGTCCTACCCGGCTCAAGCAGCCTGATTTTGTGTGACCAGAAGTGGACTGGGGGCCCCGCCAGAGTAGATCTGTGCCCAGAGCTGCCCTGTCCCCATCACCTAGGGGGTGACAGGTTGGTGTTCTAGGGAAGCTCAGGACTGCAATCAGAAGCCCAGGCTTTAGGCCCACCTCTGCCCAACAGACTCAGCTGACCTTGGAGCTGGGCTCCAGCTTGAAGTTTCCTCCTACTTCTGGGATTCTGCGCACCTGGCACGTCCTCCAGGGCAGGGGCTAAGTGCTGAGGCAGCCTGTGCCCTGCACGCGGGCACAGCTGAGAGCCCATGCTCCACACACTGGCTCGCATCCCACCGCGGGGAGCCCGGGCTCCCTTTCGTCATTTTCACGAAGGTGCTGGCTCTTACCTGCTGCCGGCAGCCCCGCCTCCTGGCCTGATGGACTCTGGCTACGTACTGTCCTCACGCACAGGCTGGCTGCTCTTTTAAGATCTTGGTGGGTAGAACAGAGGCAGAGACCAGACCTTTGAGCTGTCACTCAGGTGGCAGTCCCAAAAGACAGGCACCAACTTCTTTTCCCTTCTGTCCACCCTTGAGGAAGAGCTTTAACTCTTGCCTTCCAGTAAGATGATCTAACCTCCAGGAATCTTGCCTACTATTATTTTTTTTCCTCCACCTCAGTGCCTCGTCATTAATGAAATAAAAGACAGGATTTTGGGGCACCTGGGTGGCTCAGTCGTTAAACGTCTACCTTCGGCTCAGGTCATGATCCCAGGGTCCTGGGATCGAGCCCCGCATCGGGCTCCCCGCTTAGCGGAGAGCCTGCTTCTCCCCCTCTCTCTGCCTGCCTCTCTGCCTACTTGAGCTCTCTCTATCTCTCTGTCAAATAAATAAATAAAATCTTAAAAAAAAAAAAAGACAGAACTTCAAAGCTACAACTGCACCCCACAAATCCAACATGTAGGCATTCATTCCACAAACACAGAGAACAGATTTTGTGTAGAGATGTCTCCCGAGGGTGGAGATTCTGAGGCAAATCACATGGTCCCTGCCATCCAGGAGCCCACAGCCCAGTGAGGGACAGAGCTGTTGAGCCGATGTCACTTACAATACAGTGTCGAGGACCTTGCACTTGCCCGGACTGCAGCCTGAGCAGGAAGCAGGGAGTGGCGAGCACTGCTGGGTAGGGGTGGGGAGAAGTTCAGGAAGTTCTTGGCTGAGCTTAAAAGCTGCAGAGGAGTTTCACCAGGGTATGGAAGGAGTAGGACCAGAAGGACTCAAAACTGCCTGATGTGTGTAAAGGTTCTCTAACGGGCGCAGGGGATGGTGCAGTTTTGTATCACGTGTACAGATAGTTTTGGTTGTCACCACGCGGAATGAGGCTACTGCCATGCAGCTAAACAGTGTGCACAGGGCAGCCCCCCGGGCAAGGAAGCACTGGCCCCAAGACGTCCGTAGGGCCACAGTCGAGAAACCCCATGTTCGGGCAACGGCAGGTCATTCTGCACAGCTGGATGCAAAGGGACACAGCTGGTCTGGCCCAAGATGAAGCTGGAGAGGCAGAAAGGGGCCAATCATAAGGCCCTTCGGATGCCAAGCTAAGGGGTTTGGACCTCTCTGGAGGGCCCTGGGACCCCCCTGGTTCATGAGGCTGTGGTCTGGGGGGATTGTTGCTGGGGAGAATGAGTAGCAGGAGAGACTAATTAGGAAGCTATTAGGGGGGCCTGAGTGAGAGCAGCAGTACAGTAGGAATAGGAAGGAATTGGCCCAGGGAAGGTACATGGAGCAGGTAGGACCCACAGGGCTCGGCGACCAATCAGATGTGTTCAGTGGGGGAGGAGGAGAAGGCCGGGGTGACCAAGAGGATGTTGGTTTTGGAAGTGCCCGTGGGGCAGGCTGGTGAGATCCGCACCACGCATCTAGTCTGGGTCATCCAAACGCACCAGGGGTGCCGTTCCTGGCAGTCTTGAGCAGAGCTGCCCTGGAGCGCGTGGGGAAGGTGGGAGTCCTGCGGTTGTCTTGCCATCTAATGGCAGTTAAGGAATCCAGAGACGCTGAAAAGCAGGCAGTGTAATTAAAGGTAAATGACAGAGGGGAGTTCTGAGGCTTCCTAACCCTCCCCTGCCCCGCTGCCCCCCGCCCCCGGCCCCTACGAAGCCGAGGCAAGATATCAGAGGAGATGTTAAGCTAACCAAGCACCTGATGAGAAGTATTGCCGCATGACGCCTGCCACAGCTTCTAAAAACTCCTGCTGCCTCGGATTAACCTCTCCCCCCGGGCGCCGCACATCAGTGGGTCACCAACTAAAGGACACTGGAAGCCTGCTGCTGGGGGAGGGGGTGGCTTTTCTCTGCTGGCAAAATCTGTCTCCCCGGGTTCTGAGCCTGTGACGTCCTTCCTTTCAAACCCCATTTTCCACCGGCACTGGGAGTCTGAAGTTGGGTTTGGGGTGGAGGATTACGTGGAATGAGTGGGGGGCTGCTTTTCCTGGGGCTGGAGCTGCGGAGCTGAATGTCAAGCAGTGCCCTCCAGAGACCAAAGCCGAGGGTAATTATCACTTCTCCTCCACAATGAGATTGCAGGAGTCAGAGAGCAATTGATTTCTCTGCCGACTACAGATATTTCACTGTTTAATTGGTAGTGACACAGATGGCTGGCTCTCGCCAGGGTGCCGCAGACCAAGCCTCCTGAAAGCAGGGGGCCCTCGGGACTCATCTCTCCCTCCGGCTGGCGATCTGTTTTCACATCACATCCTCCGCCAGGTGGGGTTGGGTAGGGATGAGGGCGGCCAGCTCCCTGCTTGCTTTTGCAATTGTGAAAGAAAAGCAGGAGTGTGGATCCAGAAGTGACTTGAGAGCCAGCCGGGCGCTCCCCAGCGACACGCGGAGAGTTGACTCTGACCTGGACACTGCAGAGGCCACAAACAGTGGCCTCTGGCCTCGGACAACACTTAAGAGGGAAGGTATCAGAAACCCTGCAAGATGTGGGGGGGGGGGGGGAATGCTCTGATGCAGTGGAGCCCAAAATGCCCAGTTAAAACCCTCCATGACCCAGCCCAACCCCGTTGTACTTACTCACTACCCTGAACTGCTCTGGGCCGCCCGCTTTGGGTTTGTCTGTCTGTCTTGGACCTCAAGTGCAGAGCTGATTGCGACCCTCGGGTCATGGGCCGCTGCCATCAGCCATCCATAGAAGGCCCCTTTTGTTTTATTTCCTCCTTCCATTCCTTTCTGCTTCCACAGGAGACACCCTAATGTGTTCAGTATATGTCCCTGCACATGTCTACACTCTTGAAAAACATATGCAGTGTTATTTTATGCCGTGCGTTTTTATTTACATGAATGGTATTAGGCTAGAGACCTCATTCCCTGACATCTTATATATTTATTATTTTAAGATTTTATTTATTTATTTATTTGACACAGAGAGAGAGAGATCACAAGTAGGCAGAGAGGCAGAGAGAGAGGGAGAAGCAGAGAGCCCGATGCGGGGCTCGATCCCAGGACCCCGAGATCATGACCTGAGCCGGAGGCAGAGGCCTTAACCTACTGAGCCACCCAGGTGCCCCTCCCTGACATTTTATATCAAACTTTCCGTCTTCAAAAGAACTATCCAGGTTCTGCCCTGGAACTAGCACGCTGCTTCTGCCAGCTACCAAGCACCCTGCAATGCACATTCCTCACATTTTCCTTACCCATTCCTCTGGAGATGGACATTTAATTGTTGCCAGCGCCTTGCTCTGCCAAAGAAAGCTGCAGCACGTGTCTTTGTTCCTGCCCCCTTACAGACTGTTGCAAAGATCTGAAAGGTTCCCTGGGTGCATGGCCAAGAGCGGCATCGCTGACTTGAGTTATGCACATTCTCAAATCCCCCACGCTCTGCCCACTGCTGAAGGGAATAGCGGCAGCAGTGTTCCCTCCCACCAGCCGTGCACGCGGCTTCCCCTGCCCCCACATTCCAGCATTTGGGATCAGCCAGCTTTCTCATTTTTAGTCAATCTCATAGTTGTAAGGCAGTCTCTCTCTCTTTCTTATCTCTTTGCTTTCATTTGAATTTTTCTGATTACTAATGAGGTCTGCTTCTCTTTTTATACTTATTAGCCATTCAGGTATCTCCTCTCGGAATCGCCTATTCATATCCTTTGCCCATTTTTCTAATTAGTTCCCTGTCTTCTTCTTGCTGATTTGCAGGGATCCCTTGTATATTATTAATTCCTTTTGGTTATAGACGTTACAGATATCTTTTCCCTGTCACCACGATCAGCTGCCTTTATCCACGGCATCCACCTTTGAACAGAATATCCCTAATTTGTCAAATGCATTAATTTTTTTTTAAAGATTTTATAAGAGAGGGAGAGAGAGAAGGATAGAGAGCATGAGTGGGTGAGGGGCAGAGGGAGAAGTGGACTCCTCGCTGAGCAGGGAGGCTGACATGGGGCTCAATCCCACGACTCCAGGATCACGACCTGAGCCCAATGCAGACACTTAACCCACCGAGCCACCCAGGTGCCCCAAATGCATTATTTTTTAAATTTCATTTGCCTTATGACTTGTGCTTTTAGTCTCTTGAGAAATCCTCTTATCAATTCCTTTATTAGTTTTATCGTTCACATTGAGGTATTTAACCTACCTGAAATTCACCTTTATATACGGTGTAAGGCAGGGATACACTTTCTCTCTCTAGAGTAAGCCAGTTTCCCAATAACATCTGCTAAGCAACATCCTTTCTCCACTGAATTGTGATTCTACCTCTTTCAGACTCAAAAGTTCTATATGTTTATGGCACATAGTTGTTTCTGGTCTTTGTCCTGTTCACTGGTTGGTTTTTCAGTTCCTTCCTGCCCCAGTACCACAATCTTATTACTATGGTTTGGTAGTATATCTTACTATCTGCTAGGAAAAGTGTCCCCTTTTGGCTTTTTTTTTTTAAGATTATTTATTCATTTGAGGTGGGTGGGACAAGCAGGGAGAAGCAGACTTTTTGCTGAATGGGGAGCCCAAAGCAGGGTTCGATCCTACAACTGGGAGATCGTGACCTGAGCCGATCATCTTAACCATCTGAGCCACCCAGGTAGCTCTCGGCTTTTCTTTTTCAAAGTTGACTTAGCAATTGTAGATCTCTTTCCTGCCTTGCGTCCTAGAATTATTTGAGTTCCTCAAAAATATTTACTGGACTTTCATTGGAATTGCATTGAATTTTATTAATACGGGGAGAATTCGATTTTTCAAATATTGAACCGTGTTATCCATGAACACAATTCATCTCTTCATTTATTCACATATTTTAAAATATCCTTGAGGGGCACCTGGGTGGCTCAGTGGGTTAAAGCCTCTGCCTTGAGCTCAGGTCATGATCTCAGGGTCCTGGGATCAAGCCCTGTATCAGGCTCTCTGCTCAGCAGGGAGCCTGCTTCCCTCTCTCTCTGCCTGCCTCTCTGCCTACTTGTGATCTCTCTCTCTGCCAAATAAATAAATAAATAAATAAATAAATAAATAAAATCTTAAAATATCCTTGAATAGGGGCACCTGGGTGGCTCAGTGGGTTAAAGCCTCTGCCTTCGGCTCGGGTCATGATCTCAGGGTCCTGGGATCGAACCCTGTATCAGGCTCTCCGCTCAGCGGGGAGCCTGCTTCCCTCTCTCTCCCTCTGCCTGCCTCTCTGCCTACTTGTAATCTCTCTCCTGTTAAATAAATAAATAGAAATCTTAAAAAAATAAAATAAAATATCCTTGAATAGAGATTTCTACATTTCTCGATGAAGGTATTAATTCTTAAATCCTTTTTATTTAAAATTGCAATATTGATCTTATTTTTTCTCCTCCTTCCCCCTTTTTTAGTTGGTTGCTACTGTAGTATAGGAATGCTACTGGCCTTTGTTAGTTTTTCTTGTATCTGGCAATCTTGCTAAATTCTCCTGTTAATTCTAATAATGTTCATCTGCATTTTACTGGGTGTTCTCTAAAAATATCATTTCCAAGGGTGGCTCAGTTGTTAAGCATCTGACTCTTGATCTCAGCTCAGGTCTTGATCTCAGGGTAATGAGTTCAAACCCTGTGTTGGGCTCCATGCTGGGCATGGAGCGTACTGAAAAAAAAAATCATCTGCAAATACTGGTAGTTTTGTTTCTTCTCATCTTTCTCTCTCTCTCCATCTCTCTCTCTCTCTCTGTCATATTGCATTGGTCAGCACCTCCAATACTTTTTCCGCCTTAGGTATTATTGACGTTCTTGAGACTTAAAGGAAATGCATCTAACGTTTTTCTGTTCAGTGTGTTTCATGTGGGTTTTTTGTAGATAGCTGTTACCAAGTTAAGGAAGGTCCCTTCTATTGCTGGTTTTTTTGAGAATTTTAATCACAAAAAGGGATCCGATGTTATCAAATACTTTCTAAAGAAATGATATTATTTATTTATTTGAGAGAGAGAGCAAGCGAGCATGAATGAGGTGAGGGACAGGGGGAGAAGCAGACTCCCCACTGAGCAGGGAGCCTGACACAGGGTTCCATCGTGGGACTCTAACATCACGACCTGAGCCAAAGGCAGATGCTTAACCCACTGGACCACCCAGGCGCCCCATGTTATCAAATACTTTTAAAAACCTACTAAGATAATAATGATTTCCCCACCGGGATCCCGTAAATGTTGTAAATTAAAAGGACAGATTTTCCTGATGTTGAATCATCCTTGTATTTCCAGGATAAACCTTACTAGATTATGCTGTATTATGTTTAATTTGCTTTTTTTGACTTAACCATGCCATTCTCACTTTCAAATTCATCAATGTGTAAACAGTCCTACTATTCTTTTAGTCATTTTTACTGTTTCTTAAATAATATGGTTTCTTAAAAAGTAAACATGTGTGAGGTTATTTCTGTTTTTACTCAGCACTTTATCTGCATTCCCTGTTTTTGTCAGCCTTGTGCGAAGTTGGTCTGTCTTGTCTCCACGGTTTAAAAAACCAGCTTTTGATACGATGTTTCTAAAATGCCTTACAGAGTCGGAGAGACTTGAGTTCAAATCCCTGCTTTACTGGGAGTTAACCATATGACCTTGGACACATTATTTAGCCCCTTTGCATTGACTTCCTCATCTGTAAAATGAGGGCAGTCCTCCTTATTGTGAGGATCAAATTAGAAAATTCACCTGAAGCATCTGGAACAATGTGGGGCACGTGGAAAGTGTGCCGTGCCTGTTAGCCCCTGTCTTCAGTGCCTTTGGTTATGATGTATGTGCTCTTTCCCTGAAACGCCCGCCTCATAGGCTTCTGCTGGCCCCTGTGGATGCTGTGGGCAGATGAGAAAAAGCTGTCCCTTCCTCAGGCAGGCACAGCTTCCACTCACCCCCTCAGCCCAGAGCCCTTGAGCAGTGCACAACCCGCATACCTGTGCATGGCAGCCCCACCCCCTTGCCAGCTAGGTTTCCTCCCTGTTCATTTCTCCTGGTCCCTGAGGCTGCCCATTCTTCAGGTGTTAGCTTCCCTGAAGCCTTTCTTAAGAAGTTCTTTTCCTCTGGCCAGAAGCAATCATTCAGTCTCCCTCCTTCTGCTGCCCCTCCTCCCACCCCCCCTTCCGACTTTGAACTCACATCACATGTCATTTGTACATCTCTTAAAGCATTTATCTCATTCCACCTCATGTCTTATTTAGTGCAAATGGCTTATCATTCCAGTAGGATTAACCCCTTGAAGTTAGGGATTGAAGTTTGTCTTTAGACCCTCCCTCCGCTTCTGGGACCCAGTAAATGTTAACATGTATTGATGATTGAGTTTGAAATGTAGGAGCCAAGAGCAGTCGTAAATAATATTGTGTGAATGGAGGGGTGGTCTTCAGAGGCAGGGATGGGAGAGCACACGAGTGAGGGTGGTGGGGTTGGAGGACGGCACTGCTGAGCTTCCCACTGTGCTCAGTGCTCGCATGGTTTGTCTCCCTCGGCCCTCACGACAACCCTCGAGACAAGCGCTGTTATTAGCTGGGGCACTGCTGAGCCCGTGGTGGGGCGGGCCTACCAGGCCTGGTCCGTCTGACTTCAGCGCTCAGGTTCCCAGTGGCAACACCTAACAGAATCCCTCAACCGTATAGTGATCACCCTTTATTTATGACTTCCTACATACCAGGCGTTGTACTTGGTGCTTTACAGATGTTATCTAATCTCAGTGGCAAAATAAAAGTACAGGGTAAAGGGTAACCCCACTTTGCTGATGAGGAAATGGAGGCTCACCAAGGTTGAGTGGCTTGCCTGAGGTCAGATGTATAGGAAGCCCATCTAACCAGATCGTTGACCCCAAAGCATGCCCTTTCCTCTGCATCGCATACACAGTGCTTGGGGCCCGCAAGAAAGTCCTGCCACTGGAGCAGAAGAAAGTTTGCATTGGAAAATGAAGAAGCTAAGGTCAGAAAGGCAGATCTGCTTCAGGCTGCAGAAAGCCTCACCTTCCAGGACCCATCTTTGGGACGGGCTTTTAGAAATCAAGGGTCCTAGGCAGGGACCTTGACTTGAGGGCGGTGTGAGATGACCCGGCCACTTGGAAGCCAGGAGAGTTTGAGCTAACTGGAGCCCTACCTGAATCCACACCAAGGGGAGGATGGAACTTTGCACAGCTCCGGGGAGATCAGAGCACCCAGGCCTGCAGAGAAAGGGGTTTGAGCAGATTTGCAGATGGTGAAAACGAGTCTGTCCCGTACTTCTCAGTGATCTCATCTTCTTGAGCCCACTTGTTTCCCTGGGTCACTAGGACCAACTTTCCTCAACCCCCTAGATCTCCCTGATACGGCTTCTGAGGAGCCGTTGGGGAATGCCCGGGGTAGGGTAGGGGGGATTTGTCAAGGATGAAGTACAAAGAGCACAGCCTGGACCCCCAGGCATTTCTCAGGGCAGAGAGCCCATCTCCGGGCTCAGATGTGCTCAGAGGTGGGTGGGGAGGTGGAGAGCCCAGGAGTGGTGCAGATGGGGTCTTTGACTCTTGGCCTCTTACCTAGGCCCAGCTGGTTCCCTCTGGGCCACAGTGTATCACCATAGATGTGGAGTCACCCCATGCCTCACTAGTGACCTTCCTCATCCAGGTCATTGCGGTGGTCATGGACCTCTTCACGGACGGCGATATCTTCCAAGACATTGTGGACGCTGCCTTTAAGCGCCGGGTCCCAGTGTATATCATCCTGGATGAGGCAGGCGTGAAGTTTTTCTTGGAAATGTGTCAGAGCCTAGAGCTCACTGACTTCCGTATTCGGGTAAGTTGTACCACTGGGGTAGGGGTGGAGGGTGGAGGGAAGAAGGGCAGGAGATGAGATGGAGGCTTCCTCTGCCCAGGTCGGGCGCACAGGAGAACATCAAGAGCTCAACACCTTTCTTTCTGTCTAAAACCTTGCCTTGTGAATTGATAACCCTAAATTACACACCCAGCTTAAATTTTATCTCAAGACTATTGAGGTTAGGGAGGCAGCTCTGGCCCAGTCCCAGGGTGTCCACCTGCAGAGTCACTGTCAAGATCAAAGCTAGGACTGTGGTTCTCTTCTGGGGAGTTTTGGGAGCAGGCAGAAACCACCCTGGGCTCATCTATGCTCAAAGCAAGATTTGCTAACTTCCTCTTGCTCTCCAGATGGAGAGCTGATCCACAGATCCTCCAGATCCACAGCTGTAGGAAGTGGAGCCTAGTGTAGACAGGAACCAACAGGCAGGGCTCCATAGACAAGAGGGTTCCTCCTCTGCCCACACGGGACTTGGCTCTGAGCCTCACGAGTGACAGTGTCTTTCTTCTCTTCTCCACAGAATATCCGTGTCCGCTCTGTGACAGGTGTTGGCTTCTACATGCCCATGGGGAAGATCAAGGGGACCCTGTCATCAACGTTCCTAATGGTAGATGGTGAAAAAGTAGCCACTGGATCTTACAGGTGAGTTGGGCCTGCTCAGAGAAGAACGCCGGAGGCTTTCATGTGTTGGTAACAAATGTATGTGGTCGGGAAGACTGTGCTCATGGGTCTAAGAGAGGGATTCTTGGATCTAATGGCAAAGAAGAGCCTCCTGGCCCGTCCCTGCCCTCCAAATTTCTGGCTACTGGATTATTCCAGAAAGAGGGTCAACTCTTCCTGGGCATTAAGCACAGCTTGACCTTCATGGTCCACAGCAGCTGGTTGCATTTTGAGGCTAGTCATTGGGTGGGACAGTCGGGAAGCAGAATGGACCAGATCTGGGAAAGAAATGTCAGGGGGTAGTCTCAGGCCTGTGGCACCAGCAGCATGGGCAAGGGTCCTAGTCTTCATACTGCCAGGAAGCTCCATGGCCCACGAGGTCAGGAGTGGCGTGATAAACGGTACACATGATAAACAGCCCAGCCCTGGGGGCCAACCCTTCTGGAGGCGCCTCCGGTGGTGCAAAGGGCATTGTGCTGGGAAGAGCAGGGGTTGAAGCCCAGCAGCCACATTCTGCCATCAGGAAATATATCAGGGTCCAGATGATCCAGAATGGCAAAAAAGTCACAGCCTTTGTACCCAAGGATGGTTGTCTGAGTTTTACTGAGGACAATGATGAGGTTCTGGTTGCTGGATTTGGCCGCAAAGGTCACGCTGTCGCTGATGTTCCTGGCGTTCGCTTTAAAATCGTCAAAGCAGCTGATGTCTCTCTTTTCTCCTAATACAAAAGCGAGCAGGGAAGACCAAGATCGTAAGTTTTGATGGCGAAAACATGATAATAATAATTTTCACATGCCAAATAACAATTTCATATGCCTAAAATAAAATAAATTTCATATGCCAAAAAAGAAAGGAAGGAAGGAAGGGAGGGAGGAAGGGAGGAAGGAAAGAAAGGAAAGAAGGAAAGAAAGAAAGAAAAAGAAGCATAAGAAGCGTACGGGTGTGGTGTGGGAGGAATGTGTCCCTAATTCCAGTTCAGAAGTCAGTTACCAGGAACATGAGAAACTCTGGGCAGTCTCTGCCCTCCAAGTACACTGAAATCTAGGAGAGGCAAGAGACGTGGGCCCTGAAACAGTCCGCATGTGGCCGGAGTCCTCTGATGTGGCTGAAGTGCGGGGATTTGCAGACACCGAGGGCTCCGAAGACTCAGGGAAGAGCCGTTTTAGCAATAGCAGCAGGGGCGCCTGGTGGCTCAGTGGGTTAAGCATCTGTCTTTGGCTCGAGTCTTGACCTTGGGGTCCTGGGATCGAGCCCCACATCGGGCCCCCTGCTCAGTGGGGAGCCTGCTTCTCCTTCTCCCTCTGCCCCCCTCCAGCCTGTGTGCGCTCTCTCTCTCAACTAAATAAGTAAAAAAACCAATAGCAGCAGCCCACTCCCACCTACTTGGTGTGCATTTGTGCCCTGTACTGAGCTAAATGTTTTGTATGTGGTGTCACACGTGAGCCTCACAACACTTTGGTGGCTGTGAGCCCCTCGAGCCCCACTTTTTAAGGCCTCCAAGGGTGGAGAGCCAGTGGGAGTCCAGGCCTGCCTTCTCATGCCCTTACCTGCTTTCTGCACTCGAGGCCAAGACCAGGGAGACAGGGAGGACGGGGGAGCAGGAGGCCCCTCCACCAGGCAGCAAGGCCTCTGGCCCCCGTGGGAGATGGGGCTGGGGCGGGGCCAGCAGGGCCGTGCAGCTGGGATGGGCACGGGGCTGCTGCAGGCTGGGCCTACGTGTCGAGCTTTTCTGTCCCCACGTTCCCAGGTTCACCTGGAGCTCCTCCTACGTGGACAGGAACCTTCTCCTCCTCCTCACAGGGCAGAACGTGGAGCCCTTCGATCTGGAGTTCCGGGAGCTGTATGCCATCTCTGAGGAGGTGAACTTGTACCAGCAGCTGAACCTGGCGTGGGGCGCTGGGAGGCTCGGCCCCAGCTACTCCTCCACCGTGGCTCGCAAGCTCATCAACCCCAAGTACGCCCTGGTGTCAGGCAGTCGCCAGCCCCCTGGGGAGATGATGCGCTGGGCCGCCCGGCGGCAGCGGGAGGCCGGCGGCAACCCCGAGGAGCAGGAGGAGGGGGGCAGCAGCGGCGAGGCGGCCCGGCGCCTGGAGAGCTTCCTGAATGACCTGGTCACGCTGGAGCAGGTGCTGCCCCCCGTGGAGCCCGTTCCCTCCGGGGAGCTGGCTCGGAAGGGCGGCCGGATGGTCTCTCACCTGCGCGTGGACCTGAAACCCAGAGCCCCGGAGGCGCTCCTCCGGAACGGCAAGGGGGAAGCTGCCAACGGGGAGGCCGCAGCTGCCAAGGATGGCAAGCGCTTTAGCCGGAGGCTCTTCAGTCGGCGGGCCAAGGGTCCCACGGCGCCCAACGGCATGAGCAGCTCCCTCTCCACCGAGACCTTCACTGAAGTGCAGTTTGTGACGGGGAGGAGGCCCAAAGAGGGCTCCAGTGCTGACATCTCAGGTGAGCCCTCTGCCCTCAGGGCCATGCCCCCAGGCCTCCGGTCCTCAGCCGGGAGCCCGCCTCCTGTCTGCAGAAAGGCGGCCTGCTGCCTGCCCTCGGTGCCCATGCAGCCGTGGCAGCTCCAAGTTCACTTCCTCTTCTCTAAGGGGGAGAAGGACGGGGCACCTGGGTGGCTCCGCTGGCTAAAGTGTCTGACTCTTGGATTTCAGCTCAGGTCATGTCTCAGGGTCTCGAGAGCAAACGCCACATGGGGCTTGTGCTGGGCGTGGAACCTCTCATGCATAAGAGAATCTTAAGATTCTCTCTCTCTCCCTTTCCTTCTCCCCCTCTCCTGCTCTCTCTCTCTCTCTCTAATAAATAAATCTTAAAAAGAAATAAAGAGAAGGCTACCCTCCTTGCTCAGCTGCTCTGAGGCTGTAGGGTGCTCGGAACAGTGCTGGGCGTGGGGTCATCTGAGAGCTCTTGTTCCTGCTACCAGAGGCCTGGAAACTTTCTCCTTGGTCAGTGAAGAAACAGACACAGAGCAGCTGAGTGGCCCGACCCAGGCTTGACCTCTGCCTCTGAGTCTAGGGCTCGTTCTAGAAAACCTGTTCCTTGCCACATCACCTGTCATCACAACCCACCTGGCTCAAGCACGCCCCACCCTCAACCGCGCCCCACCCCTGCCCCGACCTGCTCTCCTCGCTTCTATAGGACGTAGCCTGACTTGGTTCTTCCCTGTGCTTATTTGATGAGTGGTGTTTGCCATGCTGCTACATTCAGCAGACGTTGTTCCTGGTGGTGGCGTCTTTTTGGCTGTCTCTCTGGGGTCCCCTAGAGGTCGGGGCCTCTGTCTCTTTCTCGGGAGCAGGCCTTTCCGGAGGCCGGTGGTGACAGCCAGGGCCACTGCCGGAGCCTTTCGTGGGGCCGAAGGGGTCTCCATGCGGGGATTTCTGCCATGGCTGTGGCGCTCGGCCCTGGGGAGACCGGCCTCCCACCCAGCCAGGCAGGCGCTGCTGGGGCATCTGAGAGCTTCCAGCTCTCCAGGGGCCCCCAAGGCCCCGGCTTTGACCTGATAATGGCTTGAAAGCGAGGATCCCAATCACCGTCCCCTCCGCTGACTGCCCAGCTGGCCAGGGAACCGAGCGCACTCCCCCAGTGCTTCTCCAGGTTAGGACGGGCCTGGGAGTCTCTGTGAATCTGGGACACAGGGGTGCCAGGGCCGTACCTTCATTTGGCCGGGAAGTGTTTCTTGGGCACCCCCAAGTGCCAGGTCCTCCACGAGATGCTTTCTCTCTCACTCTTTCCTCACAACCACCACAGAGGTGGCTGGTAGAAGCTCAGAGAGGTGCATCCAGTGGTCCCGGGACACAGCATGCAGTAGTGGGGTCAGGACTCGTGCTCTCTCAGGGAGGGGTGGTGGCCCCCAGTCCCGTTCCCGCTTTGCTGCCTTGCCCCTCTTATTTGGAGGAAGGGTTGCCATGGGGAACACCTGGCAGGGCAGGGCGAGGGAGGGGCGGGCCCAACCACACAAAGGGCCATTTCCCAAGTCCGACTGTGGGTGCAGTGGGAGCTCTGGCGCCTTCAGCCCCTCACCCTGAGGTGTGTTTCCATAGAAACGAAAGGCCCATTGTCTTATCCCTTCCTGGCACCTTCCCGAGTGCCCCTGCTTGGAGGACTCGGCTGGCATCCCCCCTGCTGCATGTTTTCAGACGGCGCCCAGGAGTCAGCCAAGCACGTGGGGCTACGCCCTGGGGAAGCTCCTCTCCCGAGTGCCCGACACACCGGTACATAAAGTCAGGAAGGGGGGCGCCTGGGTGGCTCAGTTGTTAAGCATCTGCCTTCAGCTCGGGTCATGATCCCAGAGTCCTGGGATCGAGCCCCGCATCAGGCTCCTCGCTCTGCAGGAAGCCTGCTTCTCCCGCTATCATTCCCTCTGCTTGTGTTCCCTGTCTCACTGTGTTTCTCTGTCAAATAAATAAAATCTTTAAAAAAAAAAAAAAAAAAGTCAGGAAGGCCCCGGGGAGGCCCAGCAGGATCACCCTATTCCATCCCCGTCCTTTAGGAGAAACAGAGTGGCCTCATCCAGCACAGCCTCTGCTCACCGGGCTGGGCCTCCCGTTCCCCGGGGCCTCGTAGTCAGGTTGCTAATGAGCCTTTCCTCTCCCTGCCGCTCGCTTCCCTCAAAGGGCAGGACCCCTCTCCCCACAGGCCCTTCTCTCGGCCTCCAGCTTCCCAGACGTTTGACTCCAGCTGGGCTGGCCTGGTGTCTCGTCTCAGGCAGAAGCTAAGTCACCACGACTCTGTGACAGACAGAGGGTCACGTTCCTGGCCGCCTGGGGCCCCCAAGGTTGGAACCAGTAGTTCCAGTACTCTTGGAACTGTCATCTGGGAGGAAGTCATTACAGAGCCCCCATCTTGGGAAAGGATCCTTTTCCTACAGCGAACATTCCGAACATCATCAGAACACACATGTGGGACCTCAGCTCCCGGCACTTTGCTCCCCATACCCTGGACCCATCCTTTCTGCTCCCCAGGGCCGTGTCCTGTTGGAGAAGAGGAGGAGCTGAGCTCGGGAGGGTTTCTGAGGGCCCTTTGAGCTCCTGATGCCGACTCTGTCCTCTCTCTCTCTGCCGCCCTCTTGTCAAGGGAGAGCCTGGGCTGATGGATAGGGTGGGCGGAAGAGAAAAATAGAAAAGCTAAGTGCTGGCAGCCTGTGAAATTGCTCGATAAGAAGTATATAGTTGTCAAGCATCATGCAAATGTTTGCAGGTCCAAGCGTGGCCCTTGGGAGAACCTTCGGAAATCCCTTCCTTTAGGTCTGGGGATGCGGGTGGGTGTCTTGTCGGGGTTGGTGGGGAGGTGGGGGTCCCCTGGTGGTTTAAAGGCCCATTGCGCCCTCTACTGGTTGAAGCTGAACTCCTTTTCCTTCTGGTTTTTCTCTCAACTGAGACCTTGTTTCTGCCCTGGGTGCACTTACTTTCTTTCCCAAGCCTGCCACCTGGGTCCATCAGGGAGCTGAGACAGGTCCTCTGGGACAGAGGTCCCGATCTCAGGGAGCAGCATTCACTGGAGAACCTTGTTAGAACACAGCGAGGAGTCTGTACCGCTGGGCTAGGCTCAGGAATCTGCATTTTAAACGAGTGTGCTGAGTGATTCCCACTTGCGGGGTCCCAGAGCCGTGGACTCTGACGACACTCGGATAAGGCCCTGCTCTCACGGGGCTGCCAGGCTGGGGGAAGGGAAGTTCCAGGTAATGTCCTGGAGCCTCTCCCTGTCCCCCCAGGAAGATCGCTGGGAAATGGCCAATACTCTTGACTGTGGTCAAGGGAAAGAAGAAAGGCACAGACAGTCCCTGACCAGGTGCTGGGTAGACCCATGCTAAATGCTGTCACAGAACTCACAACCACCCTGCCTGATGACATCGTTCACAGACAGGAAGTGCGGAGAGGCAAGATTCTATGTCCAGGGAGGTAGGGCAGTGTGGTCTCTTGCCTCCCACGGCCCTGCACAAAGCACTGTGGTTATCTCCAGAAGGTTAGGGTTAGTGCCACTTTCCTACATCTTTAAAGACTGTTTGGAAGGTGGAGAGGCTTCTTACCAATGGACTGTTCCCCTGGTATCCCATTAGTGGAGAGGAAGAGGCCACCAACACCCCAGGGTACCTCTGGATCATGACCTCAAAGGTCCCCTGGGCCCATGCTTTTCTTGCCAGAGTTCTCAGAGGTGACTACAGTGACATTTCATTTCCAGAACTCTCCTGGGTTCCCTGATTCATGCATGGGGGGCCACCCAAACTGGCAGTGTGGTCTGGCTCCCAGTGCTGTGGCCACTGGTCTCCTGAATTTGGGACTTCAGGCTCACCTGTGTCATCCCTGGGGGCTGGAAAATCTCTCTTGGAAATCTGGGCCCCGTCTGGGATGGAAAGTTGGGGACGTGCTCCTGGGGTTCAGAGCTCCCTAGGGAATCTATGGGCCTCCAGTTCCAGGATGAGTCTACTCAAGAGTTGTCTTGGCAAGACAGAGTTTCAAAATTCAGTGTCGCTCCTGAGCATCACGGGTCATGCCCCAGCTGGTGTTTGGAGTCTGACTTGGCGAAGCTGAGCACTTTTACCAGCCAGGGTCCCGACCACACAGCAAGGTGAGGGGAGTCGAGTGAGCAGCCTTCGAGGACCTGATCCCACCCTGTTCTAGAAAAGAGGCCAGTGTCCTTATTCTCACTGGCATACGCCATGATCCCTTTGCCCTCCTGGTTTCCCTTGGGCCTCGCCAGGGCTTTCCTCACCATCTAGGTGAGTGAGGGCGTGTAGGTTGCCCAGTCGAGACCTATGGCTGCTGGTGGTGGTGTTAGTGTTGGTATGAACCTCTAAGTAGCTTGCCACCGCCTGCTTCCCCATTTTACTCAACGAATACACATCTATGCAATGTTTGCTCTGTGCCAGGCACTGTTCTAAGTTCCTGGTACAGCAGCAAACAAAAAAAGCAAAGCCCCTGCTCTTACGGAGTGAATACCAGGCTGGAAACAGAAGGGCAGGGCGGGCAATGGCCCTTTGATAAAGGGTGATCAGGAAGGCCTCTCTGATGAAGGGGCAGACGGCCATTTGAATAGCAACTTGAGTGAAGGGAGCGGGAACACTGTGTGGACATCCAGAGGAAGAATCTTCCAGAAAAGGGTAATATGAAGTCCTGAAACCCCTAGGGCTGTAGAGCCCATGGTCCTTGTCTGGCGTCCCGATCACCAACCGTCCACCAACACCCACCCCCATGTTGGGTCTCACTCCAGCGTTCACTCCCTTTGAAGTTTGGCCTTTCCTCAAATCTCCCTTCGGCTGCCCATACTTTGTGGGAGAAAAAAAGAGCCATTTTTATGTATTCTTCCCTGTTAACCTAAGCAGGTCTAATTCTCCTCCGTCCTGCCAAACACCTACACAAGCTAGACTCTCAGCCAGCCGTGCACTGAAGGAAGGATGGCACACCAAGAATTTGTGCCCAAAGCGTCTCTCCGTCGCCGGAGGCATGGAGATGACTCCTGAATCAATCTCTGCAGGCTTTCCTGGCAAACCTGTGGGCTCTCAGCCCCACCTCCCCCAGCTTCCCCGGGTGGTGGCGGGGGAGGGGACAGGAGCCGGGGCACAGCAGGCCCCCGCCCTTCCCACCCCGGAGCCACACTCCTTCCCCTGCATCGGGATGCAGAAATGGATCTGTTTCCCTGCCCCCAGAATGCTGCCGCCTCCAGGGAGGAACTCCGCATCTGCTCAGGAGGCCAAGCAAATAAAAGAAGCCACTAAGGAGAGGCAGTGGGGATGGCTGTGTCCATGGCAGCCGTGAGGGGACCGCGGGACAGCAGAAGTAATCCCCAGCAGAGCTGCATCAGAGGCAGCCCGGCACCCACCGCGGGACACAACCCAGGCCCCTTGACCCTTGGAGCCCTTAGGGAGGGGGTGGCACAGTCATCCAGCTCCCTCCCACCTTCTCTAAGCCTCACGCACGATCAAGCTTGGCCTCCAAGGAGGAAGTCCCGAGGAGTGGGTTCAGTCTGCCCAGACAGGGTGGTGGCGGGCCGAGCTTGGGTGGGGGCGGTGGGGGAGGGCTCCCCTGGAGCCTGTTCGGAGTCTCCCTCACTAATGGCCCAAGAGAGGAGGCAGCCGCTGCATTAATTAAACTCACAGCTGGAGTGATGTGGGAAGGTGGCGTGGGCGCCAGGGAGGTGACCCTTGCAGTGCGGAGAGGGGCCGGCAGGGGGGAGCTCAGTGGCTCGAACCTGGAGGAGGACGGAGGCCCAGCAGCCTGACACCTGGAAGGCCAGAAATGTCAGTGTCTGCCTCTCAGCTCCCCCTCGCCTTCCCTCTGTAGCTGCCGGAGCAGAAATCCAGCCAAAGAAGCCACTGGCCTCCATTTGGGGTTGAAAGGAGTGGAAATGGATGGAAGGGGCCTGGGAAGAGAGAAGCAGGCTTCTCTGGCCGGGAGAAGAGCAGCTTTCTCTCCCCCATCTTTCCCCTCTGTGAAGTGTGCTCCCTTCCTCCACCCTGTAAGCGTGGGGTCTGAGCTGTGCTGCCTGGCTGGCCATCAGCCTGCTGACCCTGGTGACCCCTTCTCGGGGCACCTGCGCGGGGGAGAAGGAGCTGAGGCTGGACGTGGAAGGCCAGGTGCCGGTGCTGGTGGTGACCGGCTCGGGGGGCCGCTGGGCCCGCTGCCCTCAGCTGTAAGGCAGGGCTGGTGACACCACCTCACGGTGCGGACACTTCCCCGGGGTGTTAGCTGAGAGAATGACCGCTGTGCTTGGTAAGCGGCGAGGGAGGCTGCACACAGTCTTGGCTACTGGGAAGCCACCTCTTGGGGTTCTGGGTCCTTCCCTGCTGATGCTGCCGAGGTCAGGAGGCGGCCGATCCCTTGATACCCCGAACGGTGACCGTCTTGCAGAGAGTACCAGACAGGGAGAACCTTTCGTCTTGCTTTCCTGGGGGCACCTTGAGGGGGAGACCATGAGCCTGGCCCCTAAACCTGAGGTGTGGGCAGAACACGGGAGAGGAGGGGGAGGCGAGTCCTCTGAGCACTTCACTTATGTCTTCCTTGCCTGCGTCACTTGTCTCTGCAGGTAAAACAAGTCCCAGTCCCGCCAAGGCCAGCAATTGCGTGATTTCCTGAGCCGTGGGCCAGCGGTGGGGGGACCTGTGGGTGCCCCCGGCCCTGCCCTGTGGAGAAGACAGGTCAAACCTTGCACCAGTTTGCGCTCCGGACCCTCACTTGCTTCCTGCCCGACAGCGTCCATCCTGGCCTCAGGGACCCTCGATCCCAGACGTGAGAGTCTGCAGCATCTCAAGACGACCACGCGCCCCTACAAGACTGTCGCTGGCCGGGCAGGGGTCACTCCTTCTTGTTTACATGAAGTGGAAGCTTGACTCCTGTCTGCTCTCCTTTATGCCGGACCCCCTCCCTCCACTGGGCCAGCCTTGCCCTGCCGGTCCCCAGATGGGGTGGGCCCGTGTCTTCATGCCTAATGTGATGGGGTCTCCAGGGCAGCCCCAGCTCCCTGACTTCTCCTTCCCTCAGCTTCCTGGTGCTCCTGGTCCCCCAAGAGGTTTGGTGGGATATAAGGGAAGAGGACGGCGGGGGCTCCGGGCCAGGGAGCCAGTCTTGACCTAGGCTGGGAACTCAAGGTAGAAGGTGCAGCGAGGTCAGCTAGGGCACCAGCTGCCGTGGCCTTCCCGGCCCGGTTTCTGCAGGCTCCTCTACCAGACCTAGAGTGAAATGAGGGCCGGTCCTCCCCTCGGCCAGGGGCAGAACCAGACCCTGCCGTTCGGAGAGCCCTCGCACTGAGGTCTCCTTCCCCGCCTTCCCCACCATCTCGGCCGTCTCCGCTCCAGTGGCCCAGACCTCCTTGGCCGTTGCCCATTGCAAACACATATGGGGCTGCTGCTTGTGCCTTTGCCTGGGGCTGCTCCCTCCCTTTGATAAAGTGTCTTGGTTTGCAGCCCAGGACAGGGAGAGAGAGCTCGGCCAAGGGTGGGAGGGTCAAGTGCTACGGGAGGTTAAGCCCGGCTGACAACGGCATTTGTCCTTTCCCACCTCCCTCCCCCCCTTCCTCCCGAGATGGCCCTCAGGCCCCTTCACCAGCCAGGACTTTTGTGCCTTCTCTAGTTACATTTCAGCCAAAGACCAGCCTTTGCCTCCTGCCAAAAATTGGGCTTCATCTAGGAGCCTTTGCCTCCCCAAGGGGCCTGGTCTGAATGCCACAGCACCAGGCCAGGGAGAGCGGCCAAAAGTCACCCGCCACCCCCTCCCCACTCGTGTGACCTAAGGGGTCTGAGGAGAGATTTCTCTCTTTTTTAATTTTTTAAACTAACATGTATTCTTTGCCCCCGGGGTACAGGTGTGTGAATCATCAGGCTCACACAATTCACAGCACTCACCGTAGCACACACCCTCCCCAATGTCCATCCTCCGGCCACCCCATCCGTCCCACCCCGCTCCCCTCCAGCAACCCTCAGTTTGTTTCCTGAGATTAAGAGTTGGGAAGAAATTTCTTGAATGGACAACAGAAATTGCCCATGGCTGGGGGATCACAGCCACCGGGGAGCCGAGGGGCCACGTGGCCCAGTAGCAGCACCACCAGGCAGCCCCTTCCAGCCTCTTACTTCGGAACCAAACTTGACTTTGTGTCTTTCCTTCTGCAAAAACCCTGGGGCACCAGCAGCACCCGGAGGAGGGGCCTAGGTGTGGGGTTGGGGGAGGACACGGGGCGCAGAGGTGAGCCAGGAGGTGGGATGGTGTGGTGTGGTTGTGGGGGAAGAGCCTGGTGTCTGGCAGTGGGGAGGCAGGGAGGGCGGAGCCTGCTTTCCAGGGGCTCCTCTCCATCCTGAGGCTAGCTTCGAGGGCGGGGGGCGGGGGGGGGGGAGCCAGGGGTCCCTGACCCACCTCCTTGAGCTTTTCTGAGGATTAAACACTTCCTGGGAAGTGCTGGCAATGTGGCACGTGCTTGTTCTGGAGGGGAAGGAAGGGGGAGGTGAAAACCAGGCGGTGGAGGGTGTCCCCTCTGCTCGGGCCGTCACCTTGACGGTATGAGACACAAGTGGGCAAATGGCAGTCGGGGGAAGAGATCACCCTTGGTGGGGAGAGTGGACCCCTCTGGGGACAAGAGAGGAGACCTGGGGAAGGGACCAGCCCCCAAGGGTTCTTCCCTAAGGCTTCCTGTGCCTTCCATCCCAGAGAAGCTGGCCTCCTGTATCCCCTTCCCCTCTTCTGACCCAGAGCAGGCACGGCTCCCCAGCCCCGGCCCTAACGTGGGAGGATCAAGATTGGAAGCGCCAAGTCACTGAAGCCTGGAGCCAGGCCTGCCCTTCTGCCCGTTTCCCCAGATGCCAAGACGGGGTTTTCGCACTTTGTTCATAGAAACAAGGGGGCGGGAGACCGTGAGGAAACCATGCTGTGTGGCGGGAGGAGCGCTGGCTGCTGAGGGAGGGCACCTCCCCTCCGGCTGGTCTCTTCATCCCCTTTAGAGGTTTGGATGAGATGGCGCCTGACCCCCTCCTGCCCTGAGACACCTGGGACGGGACAGAAGTCCAAAGATTACTGAGCATCTTGAAGCACTAAGCTTCAAGCGTCTGCCCGAGCTCCAGCCCCCTCTGCTCTGCCCCTGGGCTTCACAGTCTTTACTGCATCTGCCCTCCATTCTAGCACTTGCACACACTCCGTGAAGTATTCTCTCTCTCATCGGATCTCAACGGTACATCTGGCATTGTCGGATGGACGGCAAGTTCAAGGGTACATCATGCCCTTAGGCCGCGTGCAGCAGCTTCTGCCGGGCCGGTGACGTCAGAGGGGCTCCCGGAGGAGCAGGGAGGAAACGGCACCCTCGACACCCACCACCACCACCACCACCAGGTTGCCCACCCTGGGTCCAGCTTCTGTAGGCTGAGTGCCAACAACTTGCACAGCTCCTTGGGCGGGCTGACCTCCAGTGAGCAGAGGCAGCTGAGCCCCTGGAGCGGCTGCCACCTGGATCTTGCCCCACGGGAGTGGGAAGTACAGGACTCCTGCGTGGAGCTGGGGCCTTCCCTTGATTTGGCAAAACTTCCCAGTCTCCTGTGTCTTCTGTCCTCAGGGTATCGGGTAAGTCCTATCCCCGGTCATTTAAGGGTGCTTTCCGCACCACTACCCTCTACCCGAAGAGAACTTAAGAGAAAGGATAGACAAAAAGGAAAAAAAAGTGGCCTTGAGATATGGAGGACACAGGACGGAGAGGCGAAATGGGCCTTTTGCTTTTATTGTGATGATTTTTCTCTATTGAGCACCTACTATATGCCAATGACTGTGCCAGATGCTTTAGTCACCTGTCGTTTTCAGACTAAGAAAAGCTCAGGAAAGAGCCCTCTGCAGTGTTACAAAAAGCTTTCCTGGCCACTTGGGGATCGAGTCTTATGTAGTTCTGTGATGAGGAGCTCGGGTCTTATTGTCCCCATTTCTCAGATGAGGAGGTACATGGCTCTCCCCAGGTCCCACAATGCGCAAAATGCAGATCTGAGCCTGCTCCTCTAGTGCAGGGCTTCTCGCCTTCCACGCTGGTGGTGAGACTTGGGAGCCACAGATTGTTGGGGGAGATACCAGCCCACACATTGTAGGATGTTTAGCAGTGCCCCGGCTTCTACCTACTCGATACCAGTAACACCTCTCCCAATGAGACAACCAAAAATACCTCCAGATGTTGCCAAGTGTCCCCACGGGGTAAAGTCACGGCAGCCCAGCCCCTCACTGCAGCCTCAAAGCCCCTGCTTCTCTGAGGCGCTCCTGTGCGCACGCCCCTGGGAAACCATTCTCTTCCACAGAACGCTTTGGCCCAGGGAGGTGGCTGATCTGCCAACGATTTTGCTTTCTGTGACTGACATAATAGCATCTTCCGTCTTGTTCTAGTTACCTTGCTTAGCTCTTCACTGCCTTGCACTCCCCGGAACAGGTGTGTTTGTGTGCACACATCTGCCTTACTCCACAGAGCACCCTGTTACATCTCCTCCCAATCTGTTCGCCTTGCTTTAGCTAGAGTCGAGCCCAACGTGGAAAGCACCCTTGGACAGACCTGTGTGCGCCCATCACTGTCCTCACTCCCAAAAGGCAGCAGGAGGCCGAGAGCAGAGAAACTTCCACGCTCCTCACGTCAGGCCAGGTGGGAGCTGCTGGCCGCGGTGTCACGAGTCAACATTGGCGAAGCCCCCTCAGCAGCCGATGAGCCCCGCCGGGCGCCCTGGCTGTGGTTTATCATCCGGCCCGCCGCATGCCACAGTCGTTCCCAGTCCCCGCCTGGAGGGCCCGGGGGCTGTCACTGTAATCATGGCCCTGCTGCTCCAGTGGCAGACGTGCACTGGAGTGCCTGGTGCAAAACAGGCGCCCCGGGCTTAGCAGGCTGAGCCAGACCAGGGATGAGAGGCTGGGTGCCTTTGAGAAGGCTGGGGGGGGGGGGTGCAGGTGCACACGGTAGCTGAGTGATTGCTACATCGGCCGGAGGCTGAGAGGTACCCATCCCGCCCTTCATCTCTGGGTCACGGGTGTACCTACAGTATCTACTCAATGCCTGTTGGTTGAATGATTGAAAACTTGACAGCCTCCTGATACGGACAGCAAGCCAGGCTGATCAACGTGGGTGGTGTCAGAGGCTCCAGAATTGATCGTGACCCTTTCAATCTTGTTCCTGACTTCCGAGACCATACATGGAGGCCGAGCAGGACTCCGCTTTCTGCTACTTAATTTCCTAAGAACTGAGTTATCCCAAGTCCTTCCTGACCAAATCCTTTCCTCAGGGAGGACTTCTCCTTTCAGTGCGTGTCCTTAGGGGACGGTCTCCCTCCTCCAGTTGCTCCAGACTGGGAGGGCCCAGGCCGCCCGGCCTCTCTGGCTGCTCAGGGATGACTTTGCCTGCCTCCTTTCAAATTGCTAACACAAAAATGGGACAAGGAGGTGAGGGCCTTGATGTGAGGAAGTACTGGGTTCCAGTACTGTTCCAGCCCCGACAAGTCAGGGGAAGGGCTAGAATCTAGTTATGTGGACCCATCTGGAACAGTGCCCGTGGCCTCTCAGGGTGACACCCAGTTGGAGACCAGTTTTCACCCAGTAAAATGGCTGGAAGTCGGGCATTGTCTGCAACCACGAGAAAACAGCCCCAGGAACAGAAGTCCGCATCACAGGAGACCAGCTAGGACCTGCCGCAGAAGCAGCAAGAGCATGAGCAGACTGGAGGGGAGAAGGAGGAAGAAGCAAGAGCAGGCCGTCTGCCCGTCATGGCCACGGCCCTCTGGGCACAAGCAAGGGAGAAACACATGCCGTCCTCTGCTAAGAACCCAGAGCCGTGCCTGGTGATTCTTCTTTCCTAAGTGCAACTTGGACTCCCTGGCTCACCTCTTTCTGGAAGGTCTTGGAAGTTGGCTGATTGCACAAGGAAAGGCACTTCACTGCAGGGTTTGGAAGGCTTTATTCATTTGTTCCTTCCATGCATATTTACTGTGAGTGAGGCCTGAGGCTGAATGATGAGCAAGGAAGGCCCGGGTGGAGCTCATGTCTTTAGGGTGGTGCTGGGGCCTGATGTTTGCTTTGACCTTAGCTGAGGCACGCAGTGGCCAAAGGATAGTCGTCAGGATGGGCTTTGTGGGGCTGGAGTCCCCACTCAGCCACATATCAGCTAAATGACCCAGCAAGCTGTCTCACACCTGGAACTTCGGTTTCCTTATGGGTAAAATGGGGATAATCTTGGTGCCACTTTCCAGAGGCTGTGGGGAGTAAAG
>CM053611.1:102065723-102078064 GCA_028646535.1 Procyon lotor
TGTTTGCTTTGACCTTAGCTGAGGCACGCAGTGGCCAAAGGATAGTCGTCAGGATGGGCTTTGTGGGGCTGGAGTCCCCACTCAGCCACATATCAGCTAAATGACCCAGCAAGCTGTCTCACACCTGGAACTTCGGTTTCCTTATGGGTAAAATGGGGATAATCTTGGTGCCACTTTCCAGAGGCTGTGGGGAGTAAAGCGCTCAGCAGAGTGGCTAACTTTTGGGAAAACCTTCATACATAAAATACAAATTAAACACAAACAAACAAAACCCCCACCACATCCAGAAAAGCCTGCCTACCTGTATCAAGCCACTGACTTTCCAAGCCAGTCCTGTACCCTTCAAGTAGGCTCCGAACCCTCCCTAACTTCCTTCTAGCTTTTTTTTTTTTTTAAGATTTTATTTATTTGAGAGAGAAAATAGAGTGAGAGAGGGGCATGCAGGGGGGTGTGGGGCAAAGGGAGAGGGACAAACAGACTCCCAGCTGAGCCCGAAGTGGGTCTTGATCCCAGGATCATGACCTGAGCCGAAGGCGGATCTTAACCTACTGAGCCACCCAGGTGCCCCTCTTCTAGCTTCCAGGCTCCGTTGCTCTCCACAGCTACCACCAGGCTGGCTCCCTAGTGGGCCTGGGAGTTGCTCACGGGTAGGCAAGGGCCCCCGGGTCCAGCACCCGGGACTCCTGGTGGCAGGTTCTTCCAGAGCCCAAGGGTCTAAAAGCACTGTGGTGAGATGCTGACACCTTGTGGCCAGTGGCAGCGCATTTCTTTTCCTCCTCGGGCTAAGAGTAGGACAGCAGAGGCCAGGGGTGGGCAAACTTCTGTTAATGGCCAGATGGCAAATGTTCTAGTCCTTGTGGACCCGTGGTACCATCGAAGCAACCACAGAAAGCATGTAAATGAGTGGGCGTGGTCATATGCCGATGAGACTTTCTGGATTTCATATAACTCGTGGGTCATGAAATATTGTTCTTTCAATTTTCCCAACCATTTAAGAAAACGCAAAAATCGTTCTTAGCCTGTGGGCTATGCAACAGCAGGCAGGGGCCCGGATGGGGCTGGTGAGCCCTTGTTTGCCACTGTCTGGCCCTGCCACTTGCCTCCCGTGCTCCCAGTGCCAACTCCCCACGGTCACACCTGGGGTCCTTACTCTGTCATTATTCCATGAAGGGGAACCAACCAGATTGTTGCTCTAAGCAGACTGCTGCCGCTAAGGCTTCTTCTGTACAGAAATTTTGGAGTTGTCGGTTTTCACCGGTTTGATGTTAATGTAAGTATCTGTCAGGGGCCCAGCCCTGTGTGAGAGCCATGAAATAGCCTGGAGTTTTAACCAACGTGTATTTAAGATTGACTTTTATTAATTCATTTGTTCAGACAAACTCACCGAGCACTTTGTGTGACCTAGGCAATGTAATAAAACAGACCTGGTCTCTGCCCTCAAGGTCTTCATAACCTTGTTAGGAAGATGGACACAGGGAGGCAAGCGTTATGATGGGGCAGTACTGGGGGTGCGGAAGCCCAGAGGAGGCACTTAACCCACAGGTAGAGGTCAGGGAAGGCTTCCTGAAGGAGGAGGTGATCTGTAAGCCAACACCTGAGGAGTGAATGGGAGAGGGAAGAATGAGGCAAGGCATTCCGGGGAAAGGTCCAGAGCCTAGAAAGGACCCTTTCAAGAGAATTATAAGCATCAAAGATGTAGTGAAGATTCAGATATGGTGTTTGCCTCCCAGTCCAGTAGGTGAGACAGGCTACTATAAGGGGTATAAGGTCGTGGAGAGAGATTTAAAGAAGTTTTCTCTCTAGTCTTGTAGAACTGGTTATCAGTGAGCTTCAAGGCAGTAAGCAATGGGCAAGTGGCTCTACAAAGGGGACTGAGAGACTCTGAGGGAGTGGAGATGTGGGCCTGATTTCTCTGGTCCAGAAGCTCCTGAGAGGAGAGGGGGCTTGCACTGAGCTGTGAAGGAAGTGTAGACTGCGGTACGGAGGGAGGGAGGGCCATGGAGGGCTACAAACTCACTGAGGCAGGGACGGGCATGGCCCAACTGAGGGACCACCAGAAGTCCTCCCAAGGGGCCTCTGGACAGGGAACCATCCTTCACTGTGTGAATCTCATGACAGCCCCGACCAACAGGTATTTTTCTCAGTTCTACCAGTAAAAAACTTGACCTTGAGTGATTACTTCACCTCTGTTTGCCTGTTTCCTCACCTAATTCTACCTCTTAAGGTTGTTATGAGGACTGAAGAAGCTAGTACGTGAGAAATCCGGAGAACGGTGCCTGGTGCTAGGGCTGGCTTCATGGGCAGCCAACCTCCTCAGTCCACAGGCCCCACACTCAGAAGGTGAAGGGTCCCACTTTAGATTTAATGCTCTACTGTTGCCTTCTTGAAATTCTTAATGATTTTGGAAAAGGAGCCTCATGCTTTCATTTTGCATGGCCACAAATTATATTACCGGTCCTGCCTGGGCATGGTATGTGCTTAACAACTTCAGGGTTCATCAGTATTTTAGAGTCTAGAAGAGCAAATCTGATTCAATATATTCATTTTAGAAGGGAGGAGGCGGGCACTCAGTGCACGTGACTCGCACAAGGTGAACAGCGGGTAGGCTGCCCAATGAAGCCCGGAGACGGTGAGATGACAATCGCAGTCTTCGGGGTGAAGGCAGGACGATGACCCAACTCCCCGCCCCCACTCCGTGCCCCCCAGAAGGCAACATAAGGAAAGAAGAGCAGACAGACTCCTTTGAAAGAGCATAGAGAAAGAGGTGGTATGAAAAAGAGCATGAACAGTTGTAGAGGTAGGAGGGAAGCTGGCTATTTTGGGAAGCCAAGAGAAGATTCTCGGAGTAAAACGTAGTGACGAAGCCATGGAAACAAGAACCGAGACAGGCTCTTGGATCTCGGCCACAAGAGGTCACAGATGAGCTGGGAGAAGTGAGTGTTAGGCCCAGGTGTAGAGAAGGAGGGGCACGGGTGGAGATGGCCTCGGGTCATTATTTAAGAAGCTGAGAAAAAGAAGCCGAGGAAGAAAGGGCAGGAAGAAAGGAGGCTGCTTTGAAGGGGGTGGGAGGAGAGCCAGTTCCCAGCTGGGAGGCGGAGGAAGGACCACTGGAGGCAGTAAGTGAGCCGGGAAGAGGCACAAGGAGCATGGAGTTGAGCTAATGAAGGCCATGAGGGCAACCGTTCCTTTGGAGGCCTCTTGTCTCCCCAGCTGCACGGTGGCTTCCTCGAGCTGGATGTCTGCGGCAAAGTAGCAGCGAAGAAGAGAGCTTGCTTACTGGAGTCGGAATGTCTGGGCTCGGCTGCAAGGGGGCAAATTCGTCAGCCCTCAGTGCCTCGGTTTCCCTATCTGGAAAAACGGGGATAACCAAGGTTGTGAAGATTACCCGCTGTGATCTGGGTAAAGCCCTCAGTGTCCTGTCTGACGCACAGCAAGCAAGTGTTCATGAAAGGGTAGCTGTCATTAACAGCCACCTCTGGTTCTCCTGTGAGCCTCCCGTGGGTCTAACGTTGGCCAGCAAACAGGAGGAGTCCAGTGTCGGCTGTTTCACAGGAAGTTTCTCAGGAAGTGTGGTCTTAAGAACAGAGATGATCTGGAAGTGGCGTAGCGTCTTTCACAAGGGCTTCATTCTACCATAAATGCAACCAGACATGTAATAAATGCTTCTAAGCATGTCCTCTATAATCAGCACCCTCTAGAAAGTTCCCCTCCCCCACTGCTCTTGGCCTTGGCTCTGGCCATACCCACCGCCCCAGTAAGCAGTATCAGCTGTCAGCAGGTTTCTTGCCTTTGGGATTAGGTTCCTTTACAGGGATCTTCCCATGGTTATACAACTGGAGGTTTGGAGAATGCTTTACAAACACTTCCAAATGTCTCATAGCGATGAGAGGCCAATGCGAAGGGTGGACGGAGTTCTTTTGTGCCACGGAAATCAGAGTTGGAGCAGATCCAGTGGGCTATGTCACCCTGAGCCTGTGGGTCATTGCAGAATCGTTCACAGAAATTCCTGTTGCATTGGATTTTGTCCAGGCCGATGCAATGTGTTCAGGGATCACAGAACAATCTCTCAAGGGAAAAAAGGAAGGCCTGTTGCTTGGAATGGCTTAGAGCACTTTTGGTAGCCATCCAAAGCAGCTATCACTCATCAAATCTGCCTTCTCTTCCAGCAAAAAGCCAACTGTATAGAACCCTACATATAGAGCTCTAAGAATAGTAAAGCACTCCAAGAACATACTGCACTTGGCCTAAATACAACTGTGCAGGGCTTGACGAGGTTTTTTTTTTTTTTTTTTTACTCTCAAAGCTGGGTGAGTTCGAACAAACAAACAAAAAATATTTCTCCCAAGTAGCATGCAGAGAAGAAATGAGAAAGACAGCACAAGAGAGCACCCTGGCATGTTATTCTTTGACCTGGGCTGCCTTTTCAGGGCATGGGTTGACGCCACAACCACCAAAGCAAACGCATAAGCCCAAACCCAAAGGTAGTGGGCACAGCAGACCCCCCACCCTCCCAATTCATTGACTTTGCACCAGCCTGAGCAAGCCCCAAACTCCTGTAACAGGTGGTAATTTGTCATTTGCAATAACAGGAATTTGAAACCATCATCCTCCACAATAAACATTTGGTTGATTTACTAGCCTCCTTCCCATAAGTATAGAAAGTGAGGACAGGTTCCACCCAAAGCTACAGTTCTGAGCAATGAGAGCTCTCTGAGTGCACACGTTAAACCACACCCCACTATTTGTGGGAAGAAAAAAAATCTACATGTGGGTCTATTCATGAGAAGCCTGGGAGGAAGATACTCTCTTTCACAGGAGTTGGCTCTAGTAAGGCTTTGAGAGAGCTTTTATTCTCTACTTTAAAACTTTCTGTACTGTCTGAAATCTTTACTCGGTATTACTTTTCTTATTGGAAAAACAGAAATCTTATTTGGAAGTTATTTTCCTATTTCCAAGTGGGCAAACACGACAGGGGCTGCATATGCAACTTCCTGCTTTCTCCTGGGGAGGGAAAATACAATGAAGTGGAGCAGATAGATAGCTAAAGGCCCTCACAAACAAAGATTATAGGAAAAACCGGCTTTGGCCATTCCTGGACAGTCCCCTCTTGCTCCCTGTGCCCATGGAGCAAACACTGCAGGTCACCATACAGCATCAGCCCCTTGGCCAGCTAACCTCATTTCATCCTTTACTTCTCCTTGTAGATGTCACTTCTTCCAGGAAAGCCATCCCTGTTCTCCCAAGCTTGAGTCCTATGTTCCTCTCCTGCCTTTCCAAGCCACTTGCACGGTGATGATCTTTACCTTTTGGCCACCACCACTAGACTTGAGGTTCCTGGAAGGCAGAGGTGTTTTATTCATCTGTGTAGTCCTTGTACCTTAGGAAAGTGCTGACAGACTCAATAAACACTTACTGAAAAATTATTTGTTTGGGGACCTTTTCTAATCACAACAATTTAAGGGATACAAAGATGAAAAAGAAACCATTTGTTTTCAGGGAACTTTCAACTAAGTTGGGGCAGACAGATGTGTTTGACAATTAATTGTAAAACCAAGCACTGGTTTATGGGTTAAAAGAGTTACAAAGAGCCAATATGAGGATAAGGACGGTTTTGAACTCTGAACATTTCTCATTCATTGTGTCTTCTGATTCAGAATCCCCATATTGGAACGCTAGGATGGGGTATGTGCATGTTCTTATAAGAATTCAGATTCTTAGGACCTTTGTTAGAATTTGACTCATGATCTTTCTTCTGTCCTTCTGCGGGCAGTTGTGAGGAATACCTGCCACTTAATCTTAATTGATGTTTGTGAAATGCCTTGTCTTCCTCTGCTGAAAATCTGTTAAGTGTTGAGCATTACAGTGTTACAGTGGTTGTTTTATTACTAAAGCAGTGCCAATGAGGTTACACAACAGCTTGGATCAGGAAATGAAACAAGGGCGGTGATCCCACTGAAGCTACAGGGGATGGGGATTTGGGATGGTAAAATGTTAATTACCCGAGACGGAATGCGGGCTGGAGTCCAGAGCTGTGCTCCTGGAGATCATTTCAGTCCCAGAGGCTGGGGCTGGCTATTTGGCAGTGGGTCCTAAGCATCCTGCCCTCCCCTGGCTGGAATGTTGGATTCACTTTGCTGAAAGCTGCCACAGAGAAAGAATCCAGTGGCAAGGATCCAGGAGCACACGTCTCACACTGCATCAGGGGCCACTCTGGAAGCTTCCCAGGATCTGAAGGGCTGTTCCATTTGCATGTAATAAATTATTTATTTCTAAAGCAATTTATTCTTTATCTCTCTTTAGACTCTCTTTCTCCTTGTTTCTGGCTTTTGAGGTCTCTCTCCAAAGAGTGAGCTGGAGATAGATGAGTGAGGGTTAAGGAGGTAGGCTTGGCACACAAGGATGGTAGAAATGTTAATTTATAAAGCTGAGAAAATAAACAGAAGTAGATGGGCTTTTGGTCAGGAAACACCAAGATGGTTTACTTTAGGGTGGGGAGGAACAGTCCCGTAGAGAATGCGGTGGCAGCAATGACAACCTCTCCATAGCTTTAGTCTCCCACAATGTCACCTACAGAAACTGATGGGGGATGTTTGCATACGGAATGAACATATTTTTAAGATGCTGTGTTGGCTGGCAGGTGAGATTCCGAAGGAAGACGCACCAATAAAAAGAGCAAAGGCTCTGGAGTCAGACAGTCCTAGGACCAATGCCGGGTTCTCCAATTACTTTCTATCTCGGTGACCTTGGGAAAGTGTCCTAAATCTCTTAAGAGACTTCGTTTCTATCTGTAAAATTTAGAGAATGTAAAACTCACAGGTTTAACCAGAAAAATCCCTGTAAAGAACTCAGAACAGTACTTGGCACAAAGTAGGCAAAAAATAAACGAGTCATTATCATCACCTACGGGCCAAAAGACCAGTCATCCAAACTCCCAGCAAACAATTAACCGTAGCAAAGAAAATCCAGATCTGACTGACGCGCCTATTTACCCAATAAGGTACCAGGAAAGAACTCTGTGGAGTCAAACCAATGGCACTGGTCCTTGTTGTTGGACGGGTTTTCGGGCTGTCCCACCAATAGCTTGAGGATTTGACTAGGGAGTGACACTCTGACAGTCCAATGACGCACAGCCAGCCCACACTCAGCACTTCGAAGGGGATAAATCAAGGAGCCGGCGCGTATAGATTCCGTTATTAGGCAATACTGGATGGAGAGAGGAGCTCAGGGGAAACAGCGCGAGGGCGAGGCACCAATGAACTAAAAAAAGAAAAAAGACGATGGTTGCGCCAAGTGAGCTCGGCCGCCATCATGCTCTAGTTTCCCCTTCGCCTCTCCGGGTCCGCGACCAAGGAAGCGGCCTCTGGGATGCTGAGGGGGTGTGTCCCCGAGTGATTGGCGCAGGCAGCTCAGCCAATCGTAGCTCGTCAAACGGGAAGCACTTGACCAATGAGGGGCGACGGCACCGGCGAGGAATTGGAGGGGCGGAACCGCAGCTCGATGGGCACAAAAGTCAGCCAGTGAGAGCCGGAAGCATCCTCCCTGCGGCCAATGGAATGGGGCTCTGGGCGGGCCCCCGAGTGTTTGTGTTGTGGTTTTGGGGGAGGGAGGCGGAGGGGAAAGTTTGTTTATTTTGTTTTTAGTTTCTGGGGTCCCCGTGTTTCTGGGAGGTGAAGCGGGAGGGAGTGGCCCCCCGCGCCCCTTCAGTCCCCCTACTACGTCGCCTCCATAGCCTGCGGAGAAGCGGGGACCGCGCGCATCGCAGCGCATCGCCTCACAGCGGAACGCCGCGCACTCGGAGCCGGCGCGGCTCGGCGGTGAGTGAGGACCGACGGCCACTGCCGCCCTTCCCCTCCCCCGCGCACCGCCCAGTCAGAGCTGGGCGGCCGGGTGGGCGAGGACGCCCGCGGGAGCGCGCGGCGCGGGCCGGCCTGTCAAGCTGAGGCGCAGCGTGTGCGTGTCCTCGCGAGTGAGCGCGCGCGGCGGGGACAGGGCCGGAGGGGGGGCGGGAGCGCGCGCGGGCCCCGGCGGGGGCGGCGGCGTTGAGCTCGCGCTCCGTGGGGGCGGACGTGTGGTGGGTTTGACCCCGGGGCAGGGAGGGACGCGGGCGACGTCCCGCGCGCCGGGAACGGGCGCCCCGAATGGCAGGGCCGGGGCAGGCGGGCGGGCGCGCGCGGCTCCGGGCGTCACGCGCCAGCAGGTGTGATCTGGGGGAGGGCTTCCGGGTGGGCTGGTGGAGTCGGGTTCGCTTCCCGTCGCTGGGGGGCCTCCGGGGCGGCGAGGCACTCCCTGTCGCGGCGGAGAGCTGGGGCCCCGCGGAGGCTCGTCGGGCCCCCTGCCTGGCTGGGGGGGGTGCGGGGGGTGCGGGGTGTGCAGAGGGAGGCGTCAGGCCTCCGAACCTCCCGGTCCCTGCCAGCGCGGGACCTGCGTGACAGCGCGAACGCGTTCCCCTGCTTAATCTGGGCCAGGAGGGGGTATCTGGGGGGGTCGCACCCCTTACCCTAGAGCCCTGCGGCGTGGCCACCTTCAGGCTTGCCACGGGGAAATGGGACGAGACAGCACGAGGGGGTGTTTTCTGTCTACCCCGTGAGCTGGCTCCCCTTAGCTTCAAACTAGCGGGTTTGTTAGCCAGCGGTGGGCCAGATACCCTAAAGTGGCTGAGGACACCCATCAACTGGAGCTTCTTGTTAGGTGTCTTAAGGAAGGACCAGCTCACCCTCAATTCTTTAGGGACAGTGTACCGGTCCTCTGTCTTTTAAGGTTCCTTGCTTTCTCATGGTTTTTTTTTTGGCTGTTTTATTACTACTCTTCGGCATCTATGCTAGAAATTGTGCGAGGAATAAGACGAATTTCAAGGTGGTCATTTGTATTACAATATAAGCAAAATTATGCAAGACAAAATTGGTCAGAGATATTTCTCCATAGTAAATGAAACGATATGAGTTGCCTTCTTACCCCGCTTCTTAACTCCCAGGAGTTAAGCGTACAGAAAGAAGGTGCATAAAAATCTTGCATCTTAGCATCTTGTGAAAGTTTAAGAATAGAGGCTATTTCCTTCATTGTTGTGGGGAATTTCAGTGGATGATAGCTTCCTGTTGATTTGGAGAGGCATCAGTGATTTGGGCTTTGAAACTATATTGTTTTGGTAGTGTTGTGTAAATGCCTCCTTAAAAGCAGAACTTTTAGCACGTTATCTTGCACCCCTGCATCGTGCTGTGTGGCTGTAGGTAGGTAATGGGAGGGATATGAATGGAGTAGGTAGGTAGGTACCTACACTAAGGAATCCAGAACACAAAGCAGACTGGCTTGTCCCACTTGGGACACAGCGAGGATGATAGCTGCCTTTATATTTTCTTGGTTCTTGGCCATTTTTAGGTGCTTGTCCCAAACATCATTATTTGAGCAGAATAGTTTCTGATAGGACTTAAGAAGAAGAAATTACCAAGCTGCTTTTCTAAAGTAGCATATACATCCCATACCCTTGGGGGGGAAAAATTGTTCTTCATTCAAATAGGAGCACTTAAAATGGTTTAAGTCAGAACAATACCATTTGTTCAAATGATGGTAAAAAGGTTAACTAACATTCACTGCATTTTTCTAATATGCCGGCCTCTTTGTATTTTTTTCCTAATCCTTACCTCAAGTCTGTCCCATAGGTGTCATTACTGTTTTGTGGCTAGGGAAAAGATCCTCCAAGAGCTGCACAGCTAGGAACTTGAAGGGATAGGTTTAGTTTCACGTCTGTCTGGTTTCAAAGCCTGCGCTTATTCCATTTTGCCTCCGACTTATCCAGAGGAAGAAAAGCAGAAAGGACACTGGAAAGTAGGCCGGAAAAGAGATGAGAAGTGTCACTGATGATGAGAGGCTGCCCGAGCCTAACTTATGAAGTTAATATTAAACTCATTCTTAGTTTTTAGAAATTAAGAACATTTTTACAGAATTACATCCTGGCTTTGTTTTCACTTCTTCCCTGTTTCACTTTTATAAAGATAAATAAAAATGCGTTTAATTCAGAAGGTCAGGGCTTTCTTGTGCCAATCTCTACTCCAGTACCTTGTTAATTGTGATAAATCCTGTGTGTTCTTCCAGGGACCAGGCGTTAACTCACTTTTGTATCTAGGACAGTGCTTGGCACATAGTAGGAACACAGTAAATGTTAGCTGACTAAGGAGCACAATTAAAAACGTAACGACTTCAGGTTTGTTTTAGCATTTTAGTGCTGGTACTTTTTTTTTTTTTTTTTTTAACATTTATTTATTTGACAGAGAGAGAGAGATCACAAGTAGGCAGAGAGGCAGACAGAGAGAGAGGAGGAAGCAGGCTTCCCCGCTGAGCAGAGATCCCGATGCGGGGCTCGATCCCAGGACCCTGAGATTATGACCTGGGCTGAAGGCAGAGGCTTTAACCCACTGAGCCACCCAGGCGCCCCTTGTTTTAGCATTTTAGTTTAATGGGGCAATAAAGTGAATAGTTCTTGTGCAAAATGCATGTTCTAGAAGAATACTGGAATGGAGCTACTCATGGAGCTACTCGTGGTGTGGAAGGTCGCCTCTGCCAGTTTGCTAAATCTCCCAGTTCTCCTTATCTGTCTGAGCTATGTGGCCATTCTGTTTTTCTTTCACCTCGGGAGTTCTAAAAGAGGAGGCTGTACTGAGTGCTTTCTTTCACTGCTTGAGTTATTCTTTGAACCTTTGCAGTCTGGCTCCCAACCTTAGTGAGGCTTTTTCCAAGGTTGCCGGTTACCTAATGGTTAAAAGTCCCAGAGCATCTTTTCCGGATTTATCCTGTTATGTCTTCCTGCAGCAGTTAGTCCTTTTGACTACCTCCACCTCTTTAAAAAAATAACAGTAACGTTAGCTTTTAGTATGTGTACAGTTCTATGAATGTTAACACGTGTATAGGTTCGTGTAACCACCACCACTATCAGGATACAGAGTGGTTCCATCATCCCCCCAAAAACTTCCTCATACTATATTCCTTTTGATTACCCTTCCTCCTGACTTCTATCCCAGAGATAAACAAACACTAAGGGTCAGACTTAGGCTCCTTGTGTTGTTGTTCTTTTATCTTTCTCTGTTTACTCCTGGAAAATGTTATTTACTTTTGGGACTTAAAACTATCGCAGTGCTTGCTTCAGCAGCACGTATACTAAAATTGGAACTATCTATCACGTTTGTATCTGCTAACCTACATATTCATGTCTGATCTCTCTTCTGTACTCCAAAACAATATCAATATTTACCTGCTGGAATTCACTATTCCTTCCTACTCAGTATGTTTGAAGTTTTTTTTAACTTTGCGTCCTAAACCAGCTCTTCCATCAGATTTTTCTGTACTATTTGCCGATGCCATCCTCCTCCCTGCTTGGAACCCTGGAACACTTGGAGGGCCTTATAATAAACTCTCTTATCCCAGACCCGGAATCCTGCTACTCAGCTACAAATATTGGCTCCTACCCTTTTGTTGCCAAGCTGGCTCCCATTCAGTAGTCTGAGCAGAGCATAGGTAATTGGAGTACTTAGAACACCATCAGGATTGGACCACTTCTCTGGTCAGAAACCCTTGTCGCTTCCCATTGCACTGAGGCCTGTTTGGGATTTTATTTTTCATCCTTTGAGGCTCGGTAAGATCTGGCCTCTGCCTGCCTCTCCAACTTTCTCTCATCTCTTTTATGGGTCACCTCCCCCCCCCCCCCTTTCAGATATCCCAATTACTCGGTCTTTCTTTCAATTCCTTGAATTACCCAAGCCTTTTGCAGGTTTAAGGTTTTTGTACCCACCACTCTCCTGGCTTGGGTTGTTCCTCCCCTGCCTCCTCCCTAATCTTCACCCATCTGACTTCAGGGTTCAGATTAAATTGGCACTTCTTCAGAGACACTTTCCTTTATGACCTTCTAGCACCCCCATCCAGCCTCGGTCAGGTCTTTCAGAAGCTGCTGTTCCTTTTTCATAGCTCTCATCACAATTTGTGATTCAGGACCATGTCTGTTTTGTTTCCCGTGTCTCCAGAGCCGAGCCAAGGATCAGGCGTACAATAAACCGCCGGTAAATATTTGTTGGCTGTGTTACAAGTCTGGATTTTGTTTTTCTAATGTATTGCTTTCTTGTAGTTTCTGGTAGCCTTGCCTTCTACTTCCTACCTTCTCTGGGACTTGATCTCACAGTAGGAAGTCTTGCCACACAGAGAGCTGAAATTGCTGAAGAGGACACTGAGCCTTTTCTCCTTCTGAATTGTACCCCTGCCCGGGAGTACAATTGTACCCCCCCCTTACCACTGGGGCATACTAGATCTAACCCAAACTGGCTGAGCTCGCTGGGCCCACTGAGTAGTGCACCTTGGTTATC
>CM053611.1:102078164-102094444 GCA_028646535.1 Procyon lotor
TGTCTGCTTTCCAGCTGAGCCTGCTTACCCTTTGACATTTGCCAGCCTTTTGACATTGACATCTGCTTCCAGTGTCTTGACCCTACAGATTGCCCCCGCACTAATCTTCCTGAACCAGTGCTTGTTTGTGTTTCCTGCCCCCTCCCCAAATCTACCACAGGCACTTAAAGTTGAAAACCTTCAGTGGTGTTTCATTGCCCAGAGGGCTAAAACTCTTCAGCTTGTTATTTCAAGCACTTTGGACTAGCACTGTCCCAAGAAGTAGAATGCGAGCCACAAATGTAAGCCACATATATAATCATCAATATTCTAATAACCACATTTCAAAAGTAGAGAGGGTGAAATAGATTTTCATAAAATCTTATTTACTTCAGTATATCCAAATTATTTTATGTAAATATGTAATCAGTAAAAAAATTATTGAGATGTCTTATTTTTTTTATGTTAGGTCTTTGAAATCTGGAGTGTATTTTTCACTTCATCTCATTTCAGAATAACCACTTTTCAAGTGCTCAGTAGCCACCTGTGGCTAATGGCTACCATGTTGGACAACACAGCTCTAAACCACGTCCTTAACATAGTTGGAGAGCTATACCCAACTATACCTAGGTAATTCCAGCCACTAGCCTTTTGATAACTGTATTCCCCTTATCTACAACCAGCTCCTCATCCAAATATGCTAAACTTCCTTGCTTGGGAATCTCAAGGTATCCCTAAACTTCACTTCTCACCATTTCCTCTGACCCTTTGTCCTTATTTTTGTGTGTGTCGTTGTTTTTCCGTAGGGTGGTTACTTAAAATATTTACGTGTTTGCATCATTATCTGAAGTAAAGTTAAAGTATTTTAATAACTGGTATTTAACAAGGCATGGGTACTGACCAATGGAAACAAGTGCCTGACGAATTAGAACCGATGGCAACTCTGCACAGCCTCTGTGTTCTCATCTGTATGTACCTGCTGAATTACGGCTCTTACTGTCCTGAGTTGTGTGTTGCTGGCTTCCCCCATCAGACTGAGTTTCTCGA
Source organism: Procyon lotor (assembly GCA_028646535.1). Taxonomy (NCBI): domain Eukaryota; kingdom Metazoa; phylum Chordata; class Mammalia; order Carnivora; family Procyonidae; genus Procyon; species Procyon lotor. The sequence continues at coordinate 102,079,191 of CM053611.1, forward strand.
AGGCAGGTTTTGGTTCTACTCATCTTTGCAGCTTACAGCTGCTGGACCCTTAGAGCTCCTGTCCTGGCCTGTAGTAGGCAGTCTATAAATACTTTAAATAAATGAACAAATGTTACCTTATATCTTATTTTATTTTATGTTCTATATTATATCTTTCCAAATAGAAACTAAAATGTAAGTCCTATGAAAGAGTATATGGAATATTTTCTTGATTGTCTTCATAGGAGCATTTCTGCTGAATGAAGATTTGCTTTAAAAAATAACTGTTGGGGGGTGCCTGGGTGCCTGCATCAGTTAAGCATTCAAGTCTTGATCTGAGGGTCATGAATTCAAGCCCCAAGTTTAAAAAAAAAAAGATATCAACAAAAAAATAACTGTTGGGGGCGCCTGGCAGGCTCAGTCAGTGGAGTGGAGCATGTGACTCTTGATTTCAAGGTTGTAAGTTTAAGCCCCACTCTGAGTATAGAGATTACTTAAAATATAAAATCTTAAAAAAACTAAAAATAATTGTTTAAAGGGCACCTGTCTGGCTCAGTCTGTAGAGCATGTGACTCTTGATCTTGGGGTCCTGACTTTGAGCCCCATGTTGGGGGCATAGAGATTACTTAAAATGTTTTTTGTGCCCATTGGTGATGGTTAAAAAGTTGAGTAAAGATTAAGAAATAATAACTCTAAATATTATTATGGGTTTTCAGGTTGGATCAGAAATGAGGTTTGGCTTTAATTTAATGAGACTTATTTTCTCTTGTGGTTTGTAAACTGGCTCAGAAAGCAGCTTCAAAAGAGCTCCTTGAAATTAATGTATACTCTTCCAGAGTCAGGAGCGCAGTTGGTTTTGGAAAGGCACCACACTAGGAGTTAAAGTCGTGGTTGGTTTGTATTGCTGACATTTGCTTGAGTACGTACCATGTTCCAAGCACAGGAATGAATGAAAATTCAAAAACGATCATAGTATGGAAAAAAATGCCCCTTGCACACAGAGACGAAGTGATTAATTCTTCCTAAGAAGATTTACTTTTTCTCTGCTCCATTATATCTTACTCATTTCTAGCATGGACTACACTATGTCATGTTTCTAGGTCTGTCTCTCTCACTAGACTGTACGTTTCTTTAGGGCAAAATCTGGTATTCATCTCTGCATCTCTAAGCCCACACTGTACTGTGCTTGCCATGTTGTACTCACTCAAATGTTTATTGAGTAAATAACCTCAAGTAAATTACGTAGCTTTGCAAAACTTCAGTTTTCTCTCTTTTTTTTAATATTTTCTTTTTTTATTTATTTAACAGAGAGAGATAGATCATGAGTAGGCAGAGAGGCTGGCAGAGAGAGAGAGAGGGGGTAGCAGGCTCCCTGCCGAGCAGAGAGCCTGATGTGGGGCTTGATCCCAGGACCCTGAGATCATTACCTGAGCCAAAGGCAGAGGCTTTAATGCACTGAGCCACCCAGGTGCCCCCAGTTTTCTCTTTTGTAAGTAGAGAATTCTCTGCCTCAGGGAATTGTTGAAGCTAAAACAAGAATAATCTTTTAAAACTATGTATCTCTTCTGTATATGTTATACCTCAACTGTAAAACATTTACTCAAAAAACAAGTGTAAATCTGATCATATTTGTCCCCTATTTAAAACTGTTAACAAGGGCGCCTGGGTGGCTCAGTTGGTTAAGTGACTGCCTTTGGCCTCAGGTCATGATCCCAGAGTCCCGGGATCGAGTCCCGGGATCGGGTTCCCAGCTCCCCCGGGAGTCTGCTTCTCCCTCTGGCCTTCTCCCCTCTCATGCTCTCTCTTACTCACTCTCTCTTTCAAATAAATAAATAAAATCTTAAAAAAAAAACCAAACTGTTAATGAGTCCCAAAAGCCTTGCCATCCCCCTTTTGGAATATAAACTTGATGAAAAGAAATAACTGGTCTCTCATGTTCACTGAATACCCAGTGAAGACCCTGCCTCATTTCCTGTCACTCTCCCCTTTGCTTCCTGAACTCTCACCACACTGATCCTCTTTTGGTTCCTGAAATGCATTTTCCTCTTCACTCAAGGTCTCTTCCTTGCACTTGCTGTTCCCATAGCCTGGAAGCCCCCATACCTGATCTTAGTTGATTGCCTCTTCAATTCTTGGAGCTCAGTTTGTCACTTCTTTAGTGACTTCCTAATCATCCCCACCCCAGATTAGATGTGCTCCTTTTTTTTAAGATTTATTTTTAAGTAACTTCTGCACCCAATGTCGGGCTCAAACTCATAACCCTGAAGTCAAGAGTCACATGCTTAACCCACTGAGATAGCTAGGCACCCTTAGATGTGCTCCTTTTAAACACTCTGAACACTTAGCAGAATTGTAATTGAATAATGATTTTATTTGTGTAGTTTCTTTGCTAGAACATACCTGTGTGAATAAAAATACCTTGTCTGATTTGTTCACATTTTAATAATCAGTATCTATCTAGCACTGTAAGTTGCGCATAGTAGGTCCTCCTAAATATTTTTCAAATGAAGTTAGGAAAGAGAACTAAAAATAGAATTTTTAAAAAGTAGTGATTAAAAAAAACTAGTCATTCTAACAGCTTAAATAAATATATGGGGGCAGGGAAGGGATTTCCTTTTTAAACCATCTCCAAGTTCTTTTTTTTTTTAATTTTTAGTTGAAATCTATAAACATTTGAAGATTACAGAAAAAATATTCTTAAACTTTTTAATTTGTCTGAAGATCTTACTTACTTTACAGTTTAATGAGTATCCTTTTAATCCTTATCAGTAGAAATGATCAGAATGGTTATTCCTTTTAAAATCTTATGGGGCACCTGGGTGGCTCAGTTGATTGGGCGTCCAGCTCTTGCTTTCTGCTCAGGTCAGGATCTCAGGGTTATGGGATTGAGCCCTGAGCGGGGGGTGGAGGGTAGGGGGACAGTCTGAGAGAGATCCCCTCTTCGGCAGGGAGTCTACTTCTCTCTCCCTCTGCCTGGCCTGCTTGTCGTGCCCCCTCTCTCCCTTTCTTTCTCTCTCACTTAAAATAAATACATCTTGAAAAAAAAGGGGGGGTGGGGAGGAAAGGAAGAAAGAAAAGAAAAGCTAGGTCTACAAGAATAGGATGAGAAGAGATCTTTGCTCCCAAGCAGTGCACAGCCACATGGGTGAGGCTGACTTGGACTCAGATGAGTGCCATTTAATGTAATAAAAGCAGTGATAGACATTGCAAGGGATGGGATAGGGGGAAAGGAAAGCCATCAGTACAGCTGGAGGTCATGAAAGCCTTTCCAGGGAAGGAAGCACTCCCAGTAAGTCATGGAAGAAAAGGGCACTTCAGGCAGCAGGAACAGCCTGTGCAGAGGAGCACACTTAGCACATGGAGAAGATGGCTAGTAGAGTGGTATGCTCTATAAAGCTAGTCTAGGGGTGCAGGGCCAATGGCCAGCTGTATAGACTGTCACATGTCGGACTGAGACCCTTAGGTTATATTGCATTTCGGTACTGGAAGTGATCTTAGAAATAATGATGTGATTCTGTATTTTTGAATTCATAAAGGCATTATAATATGACATTCAGTGTCAAATATACTCAAAAAACAAAACAAAATAGTAACATTCAAAGAAGATTAGTCATAAACCAGAATGGTGCTTGTCACTGTACCTGTAGCTATGCAAATGCTATCAGGTGGAACTAGAAAGTGGTGACTCATTAAGTTTATCTGTGGGAGCCAAGAGTAAAGGAAGTGACCTCTCGCTTGACTGCCTGAGGTAAGTGCTGTTCCATCTCTCAAGGCCCAGATGCTGAACCAGTGAAAAGGATAAGATCAGAATGGAGTACCCAGAAGAGCCTCTGGATATGTGTACATTTCTACATCTTGAAGGTTGTTACAGGTCTATAAATCTCCAACTGGTTCACTGCACTAGCATTGGTTTAATTTGATTCTCAACCAAAATCGAAAAAGAAAGGTTTGTTGACTGGAAATAAAGCATATTTTCCTTCATTTCACTTCTCTTTAGTTCATCAGTTCTTTACTCTCTTGTCACTTCATACCTCCTTTATCAGCCCTGTTACTTTTAAGTAGCATCTCCTTTCACTCACCCCACCCCATCTCTTGGCGGGCTTTCTTTCCATTATCACTAAGTTGTTTTCAGTTGTAATTGTGGAATGCCGTACTTTGTTGGCTAAGCAGTGTCTCTCAACTTTGTGTGTTCAGAGCTTGGTATTTTTCAGAATGAAAAAAACTACTAAGCTCTGGTAGTGCTGGTGACACTCAGAAGATGCTAATTGACCCGTTGCTTTGTCGGTGGCTACAAATTCTGAGCGTTCATTTATCGACCTAGATTACAAGGGGTGAAGGAGACAATGGAAGGTACGGAGAATGACAGCAGCGAGTGTAGTTTATTTCAAGATGTTTGGAAAGGGGCACCTGAATGGCTCAGTCAGTTGAGCGTTGGACTCTTGGTTTTGGCTCAGGTCATGATCTGGGAGTTGTAGGATCTAGCCCTGTGTCAAGCTCCCTGCTCAGTGCGATGTCTGCTCGAGATTCTCTCCCTCTCCCTCTTTCTCTCACCCTGCTCTCTCTCTCTCTAAAATAATGAATAAATAAATCTTTTTTAAAAAGGTCTTTGGAAAAGAAAGGAAGGAGGCAGTGAAAGCAGGGCAAGATTGAGAAGACAAGTTAAGGTGAGATAGAAGATCTACTTAAAGGTGTGTAGCAAGGTCCCAGGAAAAAAAGAAAAATTGAAACTGCTTGGATGGAGAAGGTAGCAGGTAATCTATAGGGCAAGGCGACCAGATTCCTCTGAAGGGCGTGGGTGGTATAATAATCCTTAGAAGCTCCTTATAATTCCTCAACTAGAGGAAAAGGAGAAGTCGGATTTCTTTCTTGGTATCTTGAGCTCAAAACAAGTTTATATTGCTCTGGTACCCAGCAAAATGGTTTGCACATAATAGATGTAGACATTCTTTTTTTGTTTTAAGACTTTATTTATTTATTTGACAGAGAGAGAACACAAGCAGGGGGACTGGGAGAGAGAGAAGCAGGCTCCTTGCTGAGCAGAAAGCCCGATGCGGGGCTCGATCCCAGGACGTTGAGATCATGACCTGAGCCGAAGGCAGACTCTTAACAACTGAACCACCCAGGTGCCCCTAGGTGTAGACATTCTAAGAGATAAATTCACAGGATGGAAAGAAAATATTGATTATAACTTTGAACTTATTCTAGTTACTAGATCACACTGTATAGTTTATAACAAATGAAGGTGTTTATTAATCCTTTATCTAGTGAATAGTACAGGTTACATTGTATTCTTTTCCTAAAAGTGTTTATTTATGAAATGTACATATTTAAAATATACTGCAATTTTTATAATGCTGTTTTGGCATGTCTTTATTTTAAAAACAATACTGAGAACCTCAAAAAGTGGAAGTGGATCAGGCTTGGTAACTTAGACCCCAGTCTATCAAGAGAAATTTTTCGAGTATCTACTGGGTTTTGATGGGGAAGGAAGGAGATACAAAGTAAAAAGGTGAAAACTGATGCCCTCCAAGGAGCACAAGTACTTTTCCTCCTGTGAAAATCTCGCAGGTGGTATGTCCCGCCCTATAGTATCCTCTTCATGAGGAAATTCTTTACCTCTGTGGTTGTCTGTCTCCGTGGAACTTCTGAATATAGAATCTGCACTCAGATGGACCAACAGATTTTAAAATAAATCTCTTCCCGAGTACGCTTTTGTCAACCTTTTCACTATAAAAGTTTTATATTTTTATACCAAAGTATTCAAAATTTATGATGTTTATTTTGCAGTTTGGCTCTATCCCCTTAAACAAAAGGACACACTCCTGATTCCCACTTAAGCCACACAGGTGGGTCTGTGGATTGGTATAAAGAGAGGAGGTCTTTTTAGGCCCTCACATTGCCCATTCCTGAAACGCAGACCCAGAGGGGAAAACAGTACTTTTAAAACACCAAGAGAATTAGTGAGAAGGCTCTTTGTAGAAAAAAACAAAACAATAGAATGAAAATGCAAAACGCATCACATTTCAAGCCAGTAAGGGCTGGTTTGAAAACTTTTAAAAGGGGACCCTGTGCCCCACACACAGCTTGTGGGTCGGCCTCAGCACATTGTGACACCGCCCTACGCTTCCTGAACCTGCCAGAGCCTGGGCTCAACACTGATGTTTTGTGTTTGCTTTGGAAGCGGATGCTCTCTCGACTTTTATTTACTGTGCTTAAAAATGTGTATTTAATGTCATTTTCTCTTGTTTTCCTTTAGCCTCCCGAAGACTTGGGAATTGCCATTAAGGGCACTTTTAAGGCAGGTCACTCTGGAAAGGGGTCTCTGCTTCCCTTCCCTTAAAAGTTGTTGACCCTGTTGGGTCCATCGCTGGTAACCCACCCTCCCAATTCCTGAATCTCAAAATCCTCAAACATCGAATCTTGAAATACTGCTACATTCTTTAGCTCCTTTCTCTGTGGCTTCGGACCTTGAGTCTGTCATTTTTTGTTTCCATGCCACCATCCTGATTCTAAGTCGTCCTCAGGCTATGCCCAGTTTATTAAAATAGCTTCCTGTCAGTTGTTCTGTTCCTAGTTTCTCCCCAGAAAACATTTCCTACATGTTATTTTCTTTTATCAACCTGTGCATTCTTATTCTGTGAAATCCACCAACACCTAAGTCTGGGCCCACCTGCTTGACTGCTTCCATCCATCAACTGTCACTCCCTACTTTTGAATCTTTGCCTTCTCCCATGCAGTCTTTTTTTTTTTTTTTTTAAAGATTTTATTTATTTGACAGAGAGAAACACAGTGAGAGGGGGAACACAAGCAGAGGGAATGGTAGCGGGAGAAGCAGGCTTCTTGCCAAGCAGGGAGCCCGATGCGGGGCTCGATCCCAGGACCCTGGGATCATGACCTGAGCCGAAGGCAGACGCTTAACGACTGAGCCACCCAGGCGGCCCTCCCATGCAGTCTTTTATCTATTTTCTGTAGGATTTTCTCCCTTTTTGTCCTCATACTTTATGAAAGGCTGTTCCTCATGTAAAATATTCTCCCAGTTTCTGGCTTCCAAACCATATTGCTTTTTACTCTCAAAAGCCGTCTCTAAACTTTTCTTCCTGGAAGCGTTTCTTTATTAAAGCTTTCTTTCACTTGGACACAGTTTGTTTTCATCAATATGTCTGAACAAATAAACTTTGCTAATTTCATTCATCACTTTTTAGCGGCATTTTTGTGGGTTCTTTTGTTGTTGTTATTGTTTTTTATATGTGCAACTATATCAGTTACAAAGAAAGTCAATTTTACTTTCTAACCTTAGAGTTCTAATTCTTGCTTTATTGTGCTGGCTAGGACCTCAAGTACCATGCTCAATAGAAGAAGTATGAATGGGCTTCTTTGCTTTTTCCCCAGACTTAGTGGGAAAGCATTGTATTAGTAAGTGTGATGTTAGCTGTGTTTTCTGTAGTTACTTAGTTACTACTCAGCTGAATACTGGAGGGGGTCCCCTCTCCCTGAGTTCTTTCTCTGTGTAGCTCTTTCCTCTCCAGTACTGTACACTGCAAACTCTCACTGCCTTGGCTTTCCCAGAATCTCAGCTGCATCTCCTGAATTAAGAGAGGTCTCTGAGTTCCAGTTGGGTTTCCCCTCCCTGCTTGGTGGCCTGGCATCTTTCCCTACACAGCAAGCTACGGCAATTGCAGGGCTCACCCTGTTTGTTTACCATCTTCTTAGGGACCACTGTCCTTCCTTGCCTGATGTCCAGTGTTTTGAAAACTGTTGTTTATATATTTCATCTAATTTTTTTATTTTTGATTTTATTTTTTTTAATTTTAAAAAAAAAAATTATCTATTTGACACAGAGAGAGAGATCACAAGTAGGCAGAGAGATAGGCAAAGAGAGAGGAGGACACAGGCTCCCTGCTGAGCAGAGAGCCCAATGAAGGGCTTGATCCCAGGACCCCGAGATCATGACCTGAGCCGAAGGCAGAGGCTTAAACCACTGAGAGCCAACTCAGGCACCCCTCATCCAGTTTTTTTTAGCTGCAAGGGTATATCTGACCACTGTTACTCCTTTTCTGAAAGTGAAAGTGTCCTGCCTTTTTATAAAACATCTGAGGAATTATTTAGGAATTGCTTCCAGAGTATGATATACTCTTTGGAATTTCCGTAGGGGAAAATCTTCATTTTTTCAGGGTGGTTTTGATTTTGGGGAGCAACCAAGAACCATTTTTCAGGTCTGGTTAAATGATTTGTCTGGGCAGGACTATTTGGGGTCCAAATTGAGTTCAAAGTAATGAGGCAGGTTTCCTTGTGATTTGTAAACTGGTTTGGAAGCAAAATAGGAATTGCACGATATTATCAGTGATGGCAACCTGATTGAGTTAAAGACCTATAAAACTTCTTAGAAGTATGTATCTTTCTATATAACTTCCTTTCAAATGTTTCTGTATATTGATTGGTATATATTTATTATCAGTTTATATTTACAACGTGGACTTAATTTCTTCTTAGTAAGCCTTCTTAAATTGTTTTTGTGTGATATTCTCTCTCCCGCTTGATTATAAACTCTTTGACCTCTGGATACTTAAGAACATTGTCTCACTAGGCAGTACTCAACTGTGCAAGCTCCTTAAATCAGAAACTAGTTAACTAGAAAGTTAACTAGAAGAGTTAACCAATTTGTAAGGAAACTAAGATCACCTTGTTAAAATACATTGCATGGTATAAAGGATGTAAAATTGGGTTTTGATACCTGCATAGCATTATTAATATTTTCATAACTTAAATTTGAAGTTATTCCCATAAGATACTGAATTCCAGTAGCATGAGCACATACCTAGATCTGTGTTAAGCGGTGGGAATTATGTGAATGACCTAGTTCAAAGAATTGATGCCTTGAATCTGGGATCTGTTATATAATTAACCAAGGACTATCCTTAAAACTTACTAGACTGCCATATATGCTACATTATGTGCAGCCGTCATCACTGAGTACAATTCTTTTCCCATGGTCTTTGTCTTCTAGCACCTGAAAGTCCTGTTAGTCCCACCCCCAACTCCCATTAGAAAATAAGAGCTTTTAAAAAATATTCTTAATGGATTAAGTTCTTAGATTTTTGACTTTCAACATTGGCTTTCTTTAATTTCCTATTTTTAGTTAACGGACTTTATAGCTTTACAGTTCTTCTTTAGTAAATCTTGTAGTTGAGAGTTTGGTTATTCTTACTTGTTATCCTCTTGGCTTGCTGTTGATCCTTGATATTCTCAAATTTAAATTCTTATATATGACATCGAATTTTTATATCCTAATTTACCCTGAGGATTTTTTTTTAAGATTTTTTTTTTTGACAGAGAGACAGACATAGAGAGAGCACAAGCATATCTTTAATGTATTTGACAGAGAGACAGACAGAGAGCAACAGAGAGGGAGAAGCAGGCTCTCCGCTAAGCGGGGAGTCCGATGCGGGGCTCCATCCCGGGACCCTGGGATCGTGACCTGAACCGAAGGCATACACTTAATCGCCTGAACCACCCAGGCACCCCCTATCCAGAGGTTTTTAATTTTTAATTTTAATTAATGTAGACTTCTGCATATCAGTTATGTTCTCATATGTACTATTTCTAAGAGCTGTATGTATTTCATGGACAGTAAAAACTCAATTTAGTAAATAATAGTGTTAAAGATAGCCTCATCCTTCCTCTCTAGTATATAGCAGCACCCAGTTTTGCTATTAATGTTGCTTTAAGGAGTGCTTTGAGTTAATTTTTGGTCTTTAGTTTTTTTGTTTGTTGGTTTTTTGGTTTTTTTTTTTTTAGTATAACTTTGTGAGAGCTTCCTTTAAACAGAAATAATTTGGGGTTCTTCTGTATCCCACACTTTCATTAAAAGAGGTTTTCATTGCTTTCATGTCTACGAGTTGTGAAATGAGGTTCCTGTTTGGTTGCATTGTTTCTAGCATTTGTTAGTTGGGCGGGAGTGGGGGAGGGAGGGAGGATTGATGTATAGTTAAAATTTTTACCAATTTTGTTTTATGTACATACAGTGGTTTAAAATCTAGTACTGTATGTTTATTAAAATGTTGATTCTGTCCCTATTTTTCATGTAAAAGCTTCTAAATTACTCTGTACTGTAATTAATTATAGGTTTTTAGCAGTCTTATGTCTTAATTCTTACTTTAATCTGGCTTTACAGTTTTCTTTCCATGGTAGAGACCTTTGAGATATGCAGGTTTTGTTATCATTTGTCATTTAGTCATGCAGTATAATAGAATTGATACATAACTGGACAAAAATATATAATTTTCCTTACTTATAAATATTCTATTTCTTGACTCTTATTTTGTGTTCTACTCCTTGATAACTACTTGGATTATGTGACTTCATTTTGATTTTGATTCTTTTAATGATGTCAATTGGTACTTGTTCAACTTTTAAAATCTGTGCTCCTCTTTGATACATTAAAAAAAATCTCATGCCGTTTGTTTTGTATTTTAAACATAGGAAGAAAAAGCTTATTGACAGAGGTCTGCTATTTTAACTTTACAGCCTTTACCCCTTTCTGATATCACCCTCCTGTCAGAGGTGGTACCACCCTTCTGGTTTTAATACTGCCTTCAGAGAGAGGTTGATTTGAAGTAATGTTGGAGAGGTACAAACTGTTCTAACCGGGGCACCTGGGTGGCACTGCCAGTTGAGTGTCCAGTCCTTGGTTTTGGCTCAGGTCACGAGGTGGAGCCTGTGTTGGACTTTGCACTCGGTGGGAACCTGCCTGAGATTCTCTCTCCCTCTCTCTCCGCACCTCCCCCCTTTTTGCTTCTGCCTTCTGTCTTTCTCAAATAAATAAATTTAAAAAAAATTTTTTAAATGTTATAATATAGTTATAGGTTTACAGATATTCAAAGTAATATATTTTTAATAGTGGTAAGATTTTATAAAATAAATTAATTAGTTCAAATTACAAGAATATTTTCAGGAAAAATTGTATATTTCAGTGGAGGCTGACAGAACCATTTTAATAAAAAGCCGTTTTTAGGTTCGTAGTCTTTTATTAGAAACTGTAAGGGCCATCAGTATTTTAGAATTCAGAATTTTTTTTATTTTTAGAAAGCTAATAAGATGCTTTTACCATATATTATGTAATGGTCCTGCAGAGTCGGGGGCAGCACTTCATAGTCAAATACATTAATATTTCTGCAGCCAAAGCTATGACTATTCTTACTTTTGTGGGTAGACTATAAATAGTCTCATGTCAGTTCAGGTCAGATATTGCTGCCAATTAAGTTCAGATCAAGTTTTTCTTCTAGATTAATTACGGAATACTGGTGGTTTGCACAAGTTTTTGGATTTGGAAATTGTGGCTATAAGGGATTATGGACCAGTATTTACTTTCTTAGCTCTAATGTTTGGTTACTTTTGTTACCTTCAGAAAATGAAACCTGCTTTCCTTTTTTTTTCTCCTACAGGATACGAGATTAAATCTGTTTTCTACAGGCCAGTTAATACAAATTAGGACACCTCTTGACAAAGCTTGATCCCTTAGGCGGCTGTCACGGTCACGTGGTGCTTCTCCACTTCCCTCTCTTTATGTTAAGAATCTCCTGGTTCCTTTCCCCGTTCCCCTTTCAGAAATGCTTTGTGGTAATAAATAGTAAGGAAAAGGGATTTATAATGTGGTGTACTTCATGTAAAATATATCCTATCTCAGGTAATTAGGTTTCAGAAGGAGCAGCAAACTTTCTCTGAACTGATTTTTCCTACTATCAGCTAATGTGGTAGCTTTAAAAATAAATCTAGAAGAAGTCCATGCTAATGGTAAAACAAAAATGCAATGTTACAGAAGTGTAAGTAAAAAGTACAAGCTTTCTCCCATCTTCTGGCATTCCTCACCCAGCCAGTTTTTGATCGCTTGTTTTATAGCTTTTCTGGGGGTTTGGATCCTTTTTGGTTTGTTTTGTTTTTGTTCAGACATTCCAGGACAGTTTGGGAAATCCCGATTAGGCATTATAACCCCACTTGGACTGAGTTTATGTTAATTATGTGTTAAACTGTGGAGATGGCCTTTTCTGTTCTAGCAGTCGTGTATAAATTTTATTTCTAGAGCTCTTTGTTCAGGGCACCTGGGTGGCTCAGTGGGTTAAAGCCTCTGCCTTCGGCTCAGGTCATTATCTCAGGGTCCTGGGATCGAGCCCCACATCGGGCTCTCTGCTCAGTGGGTAGTCTGCTTGTCCTTCTCCCTCTTCCCCTCCACCTGCTTGTGCTCTTTCTCTCAAATAAATAAATAAAATATTTTAAAAAATAGAGCTGTTTGTTCAAACTGCATCATTATAAAATGTTAATTAAACACATTTTATTATTAATTGTTCCGAATTGAGAGTATCTGAGTATGACCTATATGTAGAAGTAGAAATAATGACTTACTGATTTACTTAGCAAAAAATGATTTTTTTTAAAGTAGAAAATCATACATAATATTTGACAGTGCGCACTTAATTTTAAGGAGCACTTTTAAGTGGGATGTGAGCTCTTTTGCCAAGTCTGTGGTTCTCAAGGTAAGCATATGGGCAGTGGGATGCAGATGCGGTCCCAGTGATTAGTCCCAAGAATATTACTGAAATTGTTTATTAATGTATTAAACCAATTTTGGGTTTTTTTTGTTGTTGTCGTTGTTTGTTTTGCTCTATTTTGTTAGGGAGAGAGAGAGTGTGTGGGGGCCACAGAGGGAGAGGAGGAGAGAGAATCTTAAGCAGATTCCACGCTGGGCCTCGATCTTACAACCCAGAGATCATGACCTGAGTCAAAATCAAGAGTCAGATGCTTAACTGACTGAGCCATCCAAGCGCCCCAAAATTGCTTATGTTTTTAAAGCCAGGATAAATGTAAAAGCATAGTGCATCTTAACATGAATGTCTTCCTGGGGAAAGTGTAAATTTTTGTTTTATATGGAATCCAGATTTTTAAAAAAAAGATTTTATTAAGTAATCTCTACACCCAACATGTGGCCTGAACTCACAACCCCAAGATCAAAAGTCGCACGCTCCACCAGCCAAGCAGCCAGGCGCCCTTGGTATCCAGATTTTTTAGTCCAGCTAATATTGATTGATTACAAATATTATATGAAGAACTGGCTTAGTAGAGAGAGAATGTTGGGACATTCCAAGGGACTATCCAGAGATTGCTAGAAAAAAAAGCTGAGAACCCCTTTTCCTAAGTCATAATGAGGCTCTCAGCTGTATCTTTTTAAATAAGGGTGTGCCTAATAAGTATTGGCTGAAATGTATTCAACTGAAGGACATGTAGTCTCAAATTGCTTGGTCCCGATTCCCTAACTAGCACTTCCCCCACAGTACCCCATCTCACCCCTGCCTACCACACACACATAAGGGCTGGGTTTTTTCCCAGTCCTTGTACCTGGCACCATGTATGTGGAACAGTGGAAATAAGTAGTCATGAGTGTTCTGGGTTGCCTGTTGCCAGCTTAGAACTTTCAGATTTCTTGTTTTTGCAGAGTGCGTATAGACTGTTTTTGTTGTTGTTGTTTCTTAAAGATTTTATTTATTCATTTGAGAGAGAGAGCACAAGCAAGGGGAGAGGGAGAAGAGCTGGGAGCCCACCGATGACATGGTTCTCGATCCCAGGATCTGAATATCATGACCTGAGCTGAGGGCAGGTGCTTAACCATCTGAGCCACCCAGGCGCCCCTGTTGTTGTTGTTAAGTGAAGGTCAAAGACCCTGTCTTTGTCTTCTCCTCCTGCAGCCTTGTTAGGATTCAGCACTACATTGAACAGGAACTTCTCTGACGTTGCTGGGAATTGTGGAAGCTAGAGGTTTCTAAGGACTTTATGGCAAAGCTTTGGCTGGTGGAATGTAGGAATCTAGGGCCTCTTTCCTTTTAGTGGTATTTTGGAGGTGCTGGAAATACACACAAGGCTTTGACATTACAAGGTTAATGAAGTTAAAAATGCTGGTTGATGAAAGGAAACTTGACTATAAAATGTAGTAGAGGGGCACGTGGGTGGCTCAGTGGGTTAAGCCTCTGCCTTCGGCTCGGGTCATGATCTCAGGGTCCTGGGATCGAGCCCCATGTCGGGTTCTCCGCTCAGCAGCGAGCCTGCTTCCTCCTCTCTCTCTGCCTGCCTCTCTGCCTACTTGTGATCTCTCTCTCTCTCTCTCTCTCTCTGTCAAGTAAATAAATAAATCTTTAAAATGTAGTAGAAATAAAATTACTATTAAGTGGGACCAACATTTAATAATAATCAAAAGTTTGCTCTAAAGCCAGGCAAGGAAAATAATCTCAAGTAGTAAAAAGCCAATTAGCAAGTTGAAGAATAAAAAAATATCAAATTTAAAAATAGAGCCGATTATTTTAGGCAGTTAGGTAGAACTTAGAAGAGTAATATAAATTCTCCTATGATAGGAAATGGTAAATAATTCAAGCTAATAATTAAGAGTAAATAAAGGATTTAAATAAGGAGAAACTTTAGAGTATTTGAAGCTGGTATATTTGAAGATGATGAAATATTTGTTATTGTGAGTTTCAAAATAAATGTTAATATATTAAAAATATGCTTTGTAGGTAATGCAGATTCTAAATTTTATGTGTATCATTAAGCTATTCAGACTTTCTATTTTGTCTTATATTAATTTTGATAATTTATATCTTTCAAGGAATTTTCCTGTTTCATCAGAGTTGTCCTGTGTATTGCCATAAAGCTGTTTATAAAATTTTTTTATTGTATTAATGCCCATAGGATTTGGAGTGGAATGTCCTTTCCTTCATTTCTGATATTGGTAATTTTGTATTTTCTTTCTTTTATTCTTCAGCTACGAGTTTATCAATTTTATTGATCTTCTCAAGGAGCCAGCTTTGAATTTCATAGATTTTCCCTATTGTCTTGCTGTTTGTTTTCTGTTGTTGATTTCCAGTCTTATCTTTGTTGTTTCATACTATTTGCTTTGGATTTAATTGGTTCTTTTTCTAGCTTCTCAGAGATGGAAACTTAGGTCATTGATTTCAAACCTTTCTTGTTTCCTTTTTTTTAAGATTTTATTTATTGAGAGAGTGATGGAGAGAGCTAGAGAGAGAGCACAAGCAGGGAGAGGGGCAGAGTGAAAGGGAGATGCAGACTCCCTACTGAGCAGGGAGCTGGACTTGGGGCTGGATTCTAGGACCCTGGGAATCATGACCTGACCTGAAGGCAGCAGCTGCTTAACTGACTGAGCTGCCCAGGTGTCCCCACTATTAAAAAAAGTATGTATATATGTATGTATTTATGTATGTATGTGTGTATGTATTTTA
>CM053611.1:102102881-102113982 GCA_028646535.1 Procyon lotor
AAAATAAAAAGAATGAGGGGCGCCTGGGTGGCTCAGTTGGTTAAGCAGCTGCCTTCGGCCCAGGTCATGATCCTGGAGTCCCGGGATCGAGTCCCACATCGGGCTCCCAGCTCCTTGGGGAGTCTGCTTCTCCCTCTGACCTTCGCTCCTCTCATCCTCTCACTTTCTCTCTCTCAAATAAATAATAAAAATCTTTAAAATAAATAAATAAATAAATAAAATAAAAATAAAAAGAATGGGATGCCTGGATGGCTTAGTTGGTTAGGCGTCTGCCTTGGGCTCAGGTCATGATCCCAAGTTCCTGGGATCAAGTCCCACATCAGGCTCCTTGCTCAGCGAGGAGCCTGCTTCTCCTTTTGCCTGCTCTGCCTGTTCTGTCTGCAGCTCACCGTGCTTCTGCTCTCTGACAAAAAAATAAAATCTTAAAAAAAAAGCAAAAAGAACAAAATTCCTTTGAAGTCTCTTGGTTTTTTTAAAATAAATAAATAAATAAAGACTTTATTTATTTATTTGAAAGAGAGAGAGCATTAGAGAGAGAGATCATGACAGTGGGGAGGGGAGAGGAGAGAGGTCAGAGGGAAAAGCAGATTCCCTGCTGAGCAGGGAGCCTGATGTGGGACTCGATCCTGGGACTCCAGGATCATGACCTGAGCTGAAGGCAGTTGCTTAACCAACTGAGCCACCCAGATGCCCTAAAGTCTCCTGTTTTAACTGAAAAATTCTTATAGAATTTATATTCTATTTTATAAAATACTAT
Source organism: Procyon lotor (assembly GCA_028646535.1). Classification (NCBI taxonomy): domain Eukaryota; kingdom Metazoa; phylum Chordata; class Mammalia; order Carnivora; family Procyonidae; genus Procyon; species Procyon lotor. The sequence continues at coordinate 102,103,639 of CM053611.1, forward strand.
TTTATTATAAAAATTTTTATGGTTCTGTTATTTACATTTAAGCCCAAATCTAAATGAATTTTATTTCCTTACATGATATGAAAGAGGGGATCCAATTTGATTTTTTTTTCCAACCGGATAACCAGTTATCCCTGTGACATTTATTAAATCACATGTCCTTTCTTCACTGATCTGACATGCCATCTTTTTTCTACACTGGATCCCCATGTTCATATGCATAGATCTGTTTCTGGGTTATATATTTCTGTATGAGGACCATGCTGTTTAAATAACTGTGGCTTTGAGGCATTTTTGTTTTCTAATCTTATAATAATCAGCAGAGATGTTGAACATCGCATCTGTGCTTAGCTGGCAGCTAACCCATAGTCCCATAGTCCCTTGCCACTGACCCATAGTCCACTCCCTCCACATCTGGCCATAACCAGTTCTCATGGTTCCTCAAGTGTTCCTTGCCTCATCAAATGACCCTGCCTTGTGCAAGTCCCTCTCTTTGCCTGCCCTCTTCTCCTAGTGCATCCGGTGTCGGTTTCCTTTTCTGTGATTCCCTTCCCAGATTCCCTGTAGGCTGCAAGAAACCTTCCTCCTTTATGCTTTCATAGTGATTTATGCATAACTTCCTTGTGGTATTTCATCTTTTGTTTCACATCCACAGCTCTAGCACAGTGGTACTCGTTACGCTTGCTTGTAAAAAATAAAACAAGGGAATCCTTGGAAGCATCCTAGGTACACAGTGCACCTTCAAGCGCCTGCATACTTTTTTGGTGCATACTGTTTCCTTGGACTGCATGGCCTAGCAATTTCCTGCTTCAACTTTCAGACCCTGTTTCATGTTACCTCTGAAGGAGCCCTTTGGTCCATTCTCCTCCTCCAAGTTCTCTGCTTCCTCCCATTGCACCCTGTGCATGCCTCTGTTGGGACGTTTTTCCAAGGGCTGTAGAGGATAGTGCACATCTGGAAGCACAGTACTAATTAGTGGCGTGACTTTGCAACTGAATAGCCTAAATTCTAAACCTTACTTTCCCACTTTCCCAACTCGTGTCCTGCTACCAATGATTTAACCTTTATAAGCCTGTTTCCTTGGGTGCAAGATGGGATAATAATAATCCCTTCCTCGTGGGGTTGTCATAGGACCAAATGAGACCATGAGTCGTAAATGCTTCACCTTGTATCCAGAACATGGGTGGCCCTAAATAAATGCTACTTGTTATTATATCTGTCTCTGCTAGACTTTGTATAAGTCTTTCTCTTATTTATCTCTGAAACCCAACACCGAGCCCAGAGCCTGGCAGGGAGTAGACTGATGAATAAATTACCAGCTGTCCTCAAAACTCTCCCCTCCTTGTTTTGCTTTTCTCGGTGGTGCCATCAGTGTCTTTAGTGTCATCTTCAACTTTCCCTCTCGTTCAAAACCAAAAAGTGTGTTCGGTGTTTATCATGAGCTAGGTACTCTGCAAGGCTCTAGATTAAAAAGAGAAAAAGATACAATCTCTATTCATTGGAGCTTACAGTATAGCAAGGGAAATAGTTAAAAAATAAAATAATGCTAGAATCTGTGGGCTCATTACTGTTGCTCTACTTTTGTTTATGTTCGTACATTTTCAAAATACGTTTTTAATTAAATGAATAAGTAATTATGAAATGTTATGTGCTGCAAAGAAAATGAATAAAGGCTGCATTTAGGAAGGACCATCGTAGACGGCCTGGGGAGTTTATAGTTAAGCTGAGATGGAGATGGAGAAGGAGCCAGCCAGAGTGGAGGGTGTTTCCAGGGGAGGGAGTAGCATGGAGCGTGCCACAGGAGAACAAGTCTTAGCATAGTCAAGACACTAAAAGGTCAGTGTGGCTGTCTTCTAGAGAGGAAGATTGGAGAGAGACCGTATCACTTAACGATCTTGAAGACCAAGAGAAGGAGTCCAGATTTTATTCCTCTTACAGTGCAGTGCTGCTGAAGACTTAAAAGCAGGGAATAGGCTGATGTCATTTTCTGTTTTTTAAAGGTGTATATCAGAAGGATCAGAGGGAGAAAAAGATGGGAGCAGAGAGGCCAGTTGGAAAGCTGTGGCAGTAGTATAGACAAGAGGTGACAATAGCAAGAGAATTAGAGAAAAATGAACACATTTGAGATATATTTTCGAGACAGGCTCGGGGGCTTGCTGGTAAGTTAGAAGTGAGAGGAGAGGGAGAAAGGAATCCAGATTAATGGCTTGAGAGCTGGATCTTGTGTTTTTTCTGAGCTTTACTGTGGCAAGAATGTCTTGAAAGGAAAGTCAAGAGTTAAAATTTGATTATATTCAATAGTTTAAGATGCTTCGTATCCCAGTAGAAATGTCAGTTAAGTCATTGAACACAGGAGGACCAGAGTTCCAAGGACAGTTCCAGGCTACAGATTAAAAAGTTGGATGTTTTCACTCTAAGGATAATAATTAAAACCATGGAAACAGATGATGTCATTTAAGGAGAGAGTAAAGAAAAGGAGGCTTGGTTGGTATTAAGTTCTGAATTACTTAACATTTAGAGACTAGGTCAGAGGAGGATGAAGATGAGAGGTAAGAGCAGTGAAAAACATAGAAAGGAAACCAGCAAAGTGAGGGTTCGCAGAAGTTCTGTATCCGCAGTCTTTGCCTAAAATGGTACCTCACCCGGGCTAGAGTTCAGTAATCACTGGTTGAATGAAATCAAGAGATTATTCCAAAGAAGGAGGGAATGATGCTGGGAGGCCCAGGAGGTTGAGGGCATAAACTAGCTATTGGATTGGCAGAGTGCATGTTGCAGTGATGGAGGCAGAAGTCACACTGGAATGGATTGACTAGAGCATGCATGGGAGGCAACAAAGTGCAGAGAGCAATTTTATAAAAAACTTTTACAACATTGGCTGTGAAGGAAGTAGAGAAATGGAGTAATACCCAAAAGGGGATATAGGGGTCAAAGGAGAATTTTTGTTTGTTTCTTAAAAGAGGTCATACTAGAGCTTAAATATACACAGATGGGAATGATTCAGGAAAAAGTGTGTAATGGTTGATGGAGGAAAAAGGGGGATGATTATGAGATTGGAGTTCGTAAGTAGGGAAGAAGGTAGGGGATTGGTGCATAAGTGGAGAGATGGTTTTCAAGAGGAGACGGTCGGTCCGTTCTGTTGAAACAAGGGAAAGAAGGGAGAACGGGTACAGACTCAGGTAGGTTTTATAGCTTCATGAAAAGATGACAAATTTCTAGGTTTAGTTTTAGGTTTTGTAGTTTTTAATGAAGAATCAAGGACACTAGCTAAAAGGGATATGAAGGTCGTAGAGGATGGAAAAATGAGTAAGAGAGAGCCTTCTTGAGGAGAGGAAGAATTAGAAAGCCAGTTTACCAGTGAAATCTACTGGGATTACTAGTTAAGACTGAGGGCCGATTTTAAATGACCTTGAATTTATGGGGAAAATAATCTGCCTAGTTGAATGCTTTCTCATCGATATTTTTGATATGGAGAGGGCAGTTTCTTGAGTTCTGGTGTTATGGAGTTTAAAAGAAAGTTGAGGCTTCTAGCGAGGAGGTGACGATAACTTTAAGTATGAAATCTGAGCGAGATAAACAGAAAAGTGGAATCTGGAGATGGAGCCTAGGGTCAAGGGATTGAAGGTCTCGTGGCAAATGAAAAGTTGTTTTCGTGGGGTACCCGAGCAAATGAACTAGAAGGATCCAACTGTGGCTAGAGTTCGAAGGCGATGCAAGAGGGTTTGGGTTTGGTGTGACAGTGGGAGTGTGTGGTTGAGGCAGTGGGAAGGAAAAGGTCCTTGGAGCTGAGCAGTGTGCAGAACAGAAGCCAGCGTGGTTGGCCAGGTCACCCATCTGGATGTTGAAGTTATGTTGAGTGTGATGACTCATTGTGATGGAGAGGTTAACACTGAGGCAGATGTGCTAAAATATCAGATAGTGATAAGTGTTGTGCAAAGAATTAAAATTGGGTTCTGGGACAGAAAAGGGATAGACAGCTCCTTCAGACTGGGTGGCCAGGACAGATCTCTCTGAGGAGGTGATATTGTTAGATCTGAATGGTAAGATGGTGAGTGGTGGGAATCATCCAGGCTGAGGGAGCAGCTAATACAGACAAACACCTCAACTTTGAGAAACAGAAAGGAGGCTTGTGAAGTGGAGCTTATTGGACCAAGAAAGAAGAAAATTAAATGAGGTTGGACTGTAGTAGGAGCCAGATGATGAAGGGTTTTAGAAGTCAGTCAGGAGCTTAAGTGCCGTGATGTAGTAGGCAGCCTCCAAGATGGCCCTGATGATCCTCACCTCCTCCTGTTCATGCCTTTGTGCAATCCTCTCTCATGTGGAATAGGTTGACCTGTGTAACCAGTGGGATATTGAGGCAACGATGGCACATGATTTCTAGTGCTAGGTTGCAGCTTCTGCCTTGCTCTCTTAGGCCACTCCCTGTGAGAAGGCAGCCTGTTGTGCTGTGGGGATATTGAACTAGCCTGTGGAGGGTACGTGTGGTGAGGAACTGAGGCATCCAGCTAACACCCATCATGGGAGGGAGCCCTGTGGACGGAGATCCTTCAGCCCTAGACAGACCTTTAGATGACTGCAGACTCTCACGTGTACTTCATTCAAAATTTTCTGGTGTGTATCTCTAAAAGATAAGGACTCTTAAAAAAATAATATAGTTATCACATCTAAAAACTTAATAATTCTTTAATATCACACCAAAAAAATCAATATTCAGATTTCCCCTGATTTTATAAAGTTGATCTGTTTGTATCAGGGTCCAAAGAAGTACCACCTTACCTTTTGGTTAGTGTGCTTCCCCTGTCTCCTTTTATCTGTAGCGTCCCCTCTCTTCTTTTTCTAATCAAGTTATCTTAAAAATAAACTTGGCCATCTGTTTTATAGTTTCTCACCTTCTAGATTTTGCCAATTGCACCGCCGTGGTATGTTTAACATGTTCTTCTATCTTCTATTTTGTGTAAACTGGTAGTTGTATCTAGAGCTTGATCTAGTGCAGGTTCTTTTTGTTTGGCAAGAATACTTCATAGGAAGTGGTGTTTACTTCCGACAGGAGGCATGTAAGAGCAATTGTCGCGTCTTACTGTGATGTTAACAGGTATTGAAGGTCAGTGACTAGCTATGCTAATTTATGTTGCAAAATGGTGGTATTCTAATTTTGTCATTTGTCTCTCTTAATTAGCTAGAGAAGCTTTCCCATATCAATTCTGTGGTTAATCTAAGGTACACTTCATTCAGGAAAGGCAGTTTAAATGCTTGATTCTTTCCATTTACTTACCAGTTTCCATAATAATGACATTATTATGTTATTATTAACATTCCTAAAAGGGAATCCATTCCTGGATTCCTAGCATCCATGGTCCAAAGGAGAACAGTATTTTTTTTTAATTTTTTTTAAAGATTTTATTTATTTATTTGACAGAGAGAGATCACAAGTAGGGAGAGAGGCAGGCAGAGAGAGAGGAGGAAGCAGGCTCCCTGCTGAGCAGAGAGCCCGATGTGGGGCCTGATCCCAGGACCCTGAGATCATGACCTGAGCCGAAGGCAGAGGCTTTAACCCACTGAGCCACCCAAGTGCCCCGAGAACAACAGTATTTTTAAAAAACCATATCATTATGGACTTAAGCGTTTTTAAGATATTTAATAGATGTGAGTTCCTTGCAGTGATTTTTTTTGATGGATGCTTCATATTGTCCTGTTCTTGACTAGTGGGAGGACCCTCTTCAAGTTGACTTCTGAGGATTTTTTATACCAGCCTTGCTTTTTGATGTGGCAAGATGTCTAGTCTTATCTCTCTGATATGAAGAATTTGAGAGGCAGGGTGGGGAATTATGGGGGGTCAGGGGGTGGGAAATGAAACAAGATGGGATCAGGAAGGAGACAAACCATAAGAGACTCCTAAACTCATGAAACAAACTGAGGGTGGCTGGGGGTGGGGGGTAGGGAGAGGGTGGCTGGGTATGGTGGAGGGTATGTGCTATGGTGAGTGCTGTGAAATGTGTAAGCCTGATGATTCACAGACATGTACCCTAGGGCATATAATACATTATATGTTAACTTAAAAAAAAAGAATGAGGTTAAAATGAAGACATTTTCAGGTAAACAAACAACAACAAAAAAAGATGGCTAGTCTTATCTTGTTCATTTTCTGTCCCAGTCCTGCATCAGCTATTTCTTGAAGGAGCTCTGGTTCCTTTCAGTGGTAAAGACTGTCTGTGAATTTTGGGTGCTTGGTCATAAGTCTAAAGATTTAAGTACCTTTAAAAGTTCTGGAACAGCAGACTTTTTAGCAGTTGCTTATCGGAATCTATAGAGTTCAAAAAGGTGTTCTAATGGATAGAAATTTTATTCTTTTTCTTAACATATGAAAATAAGAAACTGTTTTTGTTCATCTGTTTACAAGGAAAAGGGAAAATGAAGGCTTTATTTTTATTATTTTTTAAAGATTTTATTTATTTATTTGACAGAGAGAGATCACAAGTAGGCAGAGAGGAAGGCAGAGAGAGAGGGAGACGCAGGCTCCCCACTGAGCAGAGAGCATGATGTGGGGCTCGATCCCAGGACCCTGAGATCATGACCTGAGCTGAAGGCAGAGGTTTTAACCCACTGAGCCACCCAGGCGTGCCCCCCCACTTAAAGGTTTTATTTATTTATTTGAGTGAGAGCACATAAGCCGGGCAGAGAGAAGCAGAGGGAGATGGAGAAGCAGGCTGCCTGCAAGCAGGGAACCCAATGCAGGGCTTGATCCCAAGACCCTGTGATCACGACCTAAGCCAAAGGCAGACACTTAACTGACTGAGCCACCCAGGCACCCTGAAAATGAAGACGTCAGATAGAAAAAAAATTAAATGAAGTTTTAACTTCCCTTTTAAATTGTGTGTCCTGTTTGCCATACTTTATTCATTATATCCACTGAAGAGAAATACTAATAAGCTTTTCATATTTCTGCCTACATAAAAACCAGGTAGTGTTTAAAGATTATCGTTATAATATTTGGTCGATTTATTTTTTTAAAGCTATTATTTATTTATTTAACAGAGACGCAGTGAGAGGAGGAACAGAAGCAGGGGGAGTGGGAGAGGGAGAAGCAGGCTTCCCGCGAAGCAGGGAGCCCAGTATGGGGCTTGATTCCAGGACCCTGGGATCATGACCTGAGCCAAAGGCAGTTGCTTAACAACTGAACCACCCAGGCTCCCTGGTTGATTTATTTAAGTCTTTTTTATCTCTAGATTCCTCCTCCCTATGGGCCTTCTTGACATTTTTAGGGGAGTGTATTATTTTATTTTGAAAATTTTTGCTTCATCATAGTACCCTCAACTTATGCTGCATCATATGTAAAAAAATCTTAGCTTTTGTGGCAGGCATAAGGAAACCTTGTTTCTGGACATTTTGATCACTAAAACTTACTTTATTACCCATTGAGAGAGAAATAACATTATACAATTTGAATGTTTGTATATTTAAATTAAGAAATCAAGTTAGAGGGGAATAGAATAATGGCCCCTTAAAAGAAGACCCTGAAATGTAGATTTTCCCCCCATATTTAATAACTTGATCCTTCCCTCTTTCCAGTATTCAGGATCAAGTTTAACAGTTTTATAATGTATAAGTTTTTCATTTACTCAACAAATATTTATTGAGCACCTACCATAGTAGACATGGTACTAGGACCTAGAGGTAAAGAAATAAGCAAAACACATGCTGGCCTCCACAGAACTTTTTATCTACCGGGAAAAAGACAGTTACATTACTGCGTATGTAACACCAAACCCTGATAAATGCCTTTTAGGAAAAATACAAGGAGCTGTAAGAGTAAATGATTAGGGGATTTGATTTAGTCTGGGAGATGAGGGAAGGCCTCTCAAAGAAAGTACCATTTAAGCCAAGATGGGAAGGAAAAGTAGGAATTGACCAGATGATCATTTGAAGCAAGATCATTCTGGCAAAGGGACTAATGTGTGTGAAGGTGCTGAGGGAGGGAAGAGCTTGAAGCCTTGGAGGAACTGGGAAAAGCTCATTTACTGGAGACAGAAGAAGGCGGCAGGGGCATGGGAGAGAAGCTACAGGTGCCGGCAGGGCTGGGTCTTACAGGGCACCATCGGCCGCAGTTTCCTTAGAGATTCAGTATAGCCGCTTAACAGTTGGTGCCTCAGATTCCAGGGACCGGGTTTCCAACAGGCCACTTCCCAGGACCCCTTGGTCCTTCTTCTGGGGAAAGTTTAACCTGAGAACTCTTTGACTTCAGGTCTCTCTCCCTACTTCTAGAAGGTTGTTCTTTCTTAATAAAGGAATACATTATACCTGCTTATTTTTACCTAAGAGTAGAAGAGATTTTTATTATAAACAGAATTATTTTTGGCTAATCTTCAGAAGCTATTACTCCAAGAATGTACTCATATATAATTGTACCTTTAAAAGATTTTGATATCTTATCTGATCCTCATAGCAACTATATAAGGTAGATATTTATTGCTTTCCTCATAATATAGAAAAGGCTATTAAACTCTGAAAAATTAGATAATTCCCCAAGGCCCACCAATACGTAGTGAGACGGTAACTGGATACTACATCTTCTAACTACAAACCAGTGATCTTTCTGCTCCATTCCTCCATTCACTTTGAATGCAAGGGTTTCTATCATATTTTGATGTCGATATTTTCAGTCTATATTTTTTAAATAGAAGAATAAATCATAAAAACTTAAAAAGAGAGTATAAGAGATGCCGGGAGGGAAACAGGGTAGAGGGGACAGAGATAGGAACTAGACTGCCTCGAAGATAGCTTGTTTGTAGATATGACTTCGTGCAATGATTTAAATGATTACAAGGCAAAGTTAATTGTTTTTAAGAAGCAATCTTTAAAAGTTGAAAACAACAAGGAACAAAGAACCTAAAATTTCAACCTAAGTAATTTGAGATTTATATCCTTAGTGGTATCTACTGTAAGGATAAAAAAAGAATTGCAAAAACTGACAGCAACAAAACCCATATATTATTGGTGATTTAGTCTGAGATTGCTGTATGTGTATTGTCAGATAATATGTATCAGTAATTGTGTGACATTTTATCATTTCCTGTGTTGTTGAGACCCAGAATTTCAACATGGGTGAAAGGAGTTACAAATGTAAAATAAAAGAGGTTAATTAAAACCCTATTAACTTGATTTTTTAATAGACTATTTTTTAGAACAGTTTTAGGTTCACAGTAAAATTAAGCACAAAGTACTGAGTGTTCCCATGTACCTCCTGCCCCACCCTCCCCAGCTGCCCCAGCAGTCAGCATCCTGCACAGAGTGGTTCATTTATTCTAATTGATGGTCCTACATTGACATTTCATTATTATACAAAGTCCATGGTGTACATTAGGGTTCATTCTTGGTGTTGTACAGTTTGTGTGTTTTGACAAATATATAATGATATGTATTCACCACTATAGTATAGAGAATAGTTTCATTGCCCTAAAAATCCTCTGTGTTCCCCCTCCTTGTTCTTCCCTCTTCTAGAGCCCCTGACAATCTCTAATCTTTGTGCTACACTCTAGTTTTGCCTTTTCCAGATGTCATATAGTTGGAATCATATAGTATGTAGCCTTTTTAGACTGGCTTCTTTGACCTAGTAATATACCTTTAAGTTTCCTTCATGTCTTTCCATGGCTTGATAGCTCATTTCTTTTTAGCACTGAATGATATTTCATTGTCTGGCCATATCACAGTTCATTTATCCATTCACCTACTGAAGGACATTTTTTTTTTTTTTAAGATTTTATTTATTTGACAGAGAGATCACAAGTAGGCAGAGAGGCAGGCAGAGAGAGAGGGAAGCAGGCTCCCTGCCGGGCAGAGAGCCCGATGCGGGGCTCGATCCCAGGACCCTGAGATCATGACCAGAGCCTAAGGCAGAGGCTTTAACCCACTGAGCCACCCAGGCGCCCCTGAAGGACATCTTGGTTGGTTCCAAGTGTAGGCAGTTATGAGTAAAGCTGCTGTAAGTATCACTGTGCAGATTTTTGTGTGGATATATAGTTCCTTTGGGTAAATATCAAGGAGTGTGATTGCTGGATTATAAGACTCTGTTTAGTTTTGTAAGAAACCACAAGCCATCTTGTGAAGTGGAAGATACTCCATATTACATTCTTCTAGCCATGAATGAGCATTCCTGTTGCTCCACATCCTCTCCTGCATTTGGTATTGTCAGTGTTTTAATTATTGGCCATTCTAATAGGTGGCTAGTGGTACCTTATTCTTTAATTTGTGATTCCCTGATGACATACAAGGTTGAGCATCTTTTCATACACTTACTTGCCACTTCTGTGTCTTGTCTTCCTTGGTGAGGTGTCTTGCTCAGGTCTTTTGTTCTTT
>CM053611.1:102114082-102151214 GCA_028646535.1 Procyon lotor
CACGCCTGGGGAGCCCGATGCAGGGCTTGATCTCAAGACCCTGAGATCATGACCTGAGCTGAAATCAGGAGTCCGTCACTCAATGGGAATGATCCACTGGTTCTTTTTTTTTTTTTTTTTTTTTTTTTAGATTTTATTTATTTGACAGAAAGGAGAGAGATCACAATCAGGCAGAGAGGCAGGCAGAGAGAGAGGGGGAAGCAGGCTCCCCGCTGAGCAGAGAGCCTGAATATGGGGCTCGATCCCACGACCCTGAGATCATGACCTGAGCTGAAGGCAGAGGCTTAAACCACTGAGCCACCCAGGCACCCCCACTGGTTCATTTTTTAACTGAGTTTTTCACTTCCTTATTTTTGGATTTTAAGAGTTCTTCATATATTTTGGATAATACTCCTTTATCAGATAAGTCTTTTATTAATATTTTTCTTATTCTGTGGCTTGTCTTCTCATTCTTTTGATTAAATAGATTTTGAACTGGAAGTTTTAGTGTTAACTCTTGATAGATTTTATCTTTAAAAAACTGCCTAACATATTACACTGAAAAGACCTAGAAACAATAACCAAGCCAGTTAGCAGTATGTAACCCTAATACCTGAATTTTGATCTTGAAATACCAATTCTCACTAAAAGAAAGCAGTTCTCCTTGGATAGCGGTTCCAGGCCTGCAGCAGGAATTACACAAGATAAACATAGAATTTCTTGTTATACCATATCACAAGGAAGTCACTAAAGACTATGACAAGGCTCACATCAAAAGGACACAAGAGCACACACTCATGAAGAGACTTCCTTTGGCCAACAATGAGACAATTGGAATACAAATAAAAAAATTAACTGAAAAGTTTGAGTTCATAATGATACTTTTTATTTTTTTTATTTTTATTTTTCATAATGATACTTTTTAAAAATTTTTTATTTATTTATTTAACAGAGAGATAGATCACAAGTAGGCAGAGAAGCAAGCAGAGAGAGGGGGGGAAGCAGGCTCCCTGCTGAGCCGGAGAGCCTGATGTGGGGCTCGATCTCAGGACCCTGAGATCATGACCTGAGCCGAAGGCAGAGGCTTTAACCCACTGAGCCACCCAGGGCCCCCTTCATAATGATACTGTTAAAAACTTCTCATTTAAAAAACAAAAACTTATTGCTTGCCATTCATTAGTGCTAATTTAAGTATATGCCTTTCTTTTCCAATACAAATTGATCTGGTTTCTAGATTGAGTACTAATTTTTATAAGAACTACAGAGGACAGAACAACATATTTTACTTTCGTTTCTTCAGAAGTGAATGTGAACTACAACTGAACGCACTTGAGAGGGATTAAAATTTCTCCCATGGTGGTTACTTAAGTAAGAGGTATTCTTCACTGAACTGGTCGACACTAGCCGGGGAAGGCCAGATGTTGAGTGTAGAAGATATCTGATGAAGGAGGTTTAACATCAGCTGGAATAGTAGCATTCTTCTGCAAGTGTTTTTGAAATGTTTTCAATTTTCTTTTCCAGTCTGGGTTTTGATTACCACTTCCATATAGTTGAGAGGAGATTATTGCTAATTTCATGTGATCTTGGAGTTCATCTGTTTTAGTTGGTCTTAGTGCTGATATCGCTGCAGTGGGTGTTAGTGCAGTGTAAGCATCACCACTCTTTCTAAACATTTTGATTTGGTTAGATAATTTAAAACCACTGTTGAGCTGCGAGCTAGAGTGCTGTCATTTAATGATATCATACGCCCTAGAATTATTTACAATTATATTATCACAAAGAAAAAGAAGACTATACTTATTCAGTTATTAGAATAAAATTGTTGTTCTTTGGATTACTACAGCAGTCTTATAATTCTTCTTCCTATCACTACTTTTATCACCTCGGGATAGATTAGACTACATGTAATGGAAAATCCAAGTTTGCTTGAACCAAATAGAGATTTATCTTCTCTTATACAACGTAAAATTGAGAAGTAAGTAGTCCGAGGCTGTTATAGTCACTCCACAGTGCTGTCAATGTCTCAAATTCCTTCTGCCCATTCTTAGATGTATCTCTCTTGATCGTGGTGAGTTCTCGTCTCTGCTTCCCTACCCTCTTCCAGCCCCTAGAAGGAGGAAGGGTGAAGTACAAAACGTGTGCCTCATCTAATGAGGTATATCTCATTGACCAGAGCTATGACACATGGCCACCTCTATTCATAAGAAATGTTGAGAAATCTGAATACGGAATTGTACCCAACCAAATCTGGATAGCAATAGGAAATGTAGGCAACCACCAGCTTTTGCCATGTGCTACTTTATTGTGTGATGTATTTTCTTGAAGCATATGTTTCGTTAATATAGCAAACATTTACTGAGTACCTGCTCAATGCAAATATGAGTAAAGTACCCCATTCTTCCCATGGTTGGTAGGGGAGATAGACATCTAAACTATACCTATACAAGCACTATAACCTATAACCTTCATGTTCGCGGCAGATGTCATTGACAGGTACAATGGTTTATCCATGCCATTACCAGCTCACTGACCTAGGGACTTTAGCCTAGGCCTTCCATGTACTCTTGCTCCTTTGTACTCCTCTCATCCCTAACCCCAAGTATTTGTATTTTATCAAGCTGATTGTCTTAGAAACACAAACATGACAACCATACTGACTTAAGAAAGTACTGTCTCTTGTATTGAACACATTAATATTCATAATAAATAGTCAGCCACTAAGTGCCCTGACCATGGACCAAAATTTTGTAAGACTTCGGAATCTAGATCTTTAGACACAGGGTACTACTGAAATGGTCAGTTCTTTCTCAGGAGGTCTGCAAGGACAATTGTCAGCCAGAAGGTGTGGGTTAGAATAAAGCTGGTATTACCCAGCTAGGAAGTCTAGGAAACCCTTGTTGTTATGGATGAGCTGTGACGAGGCTCTGTACTCAACCATAGCGTTGTATTTTTGAGAAGCATCCAGACTTCCTGCATAGACATGATTTTTCTGTTAACGAACCCTGAGTCAAACTTGAGCTGGCATATAGGTCGTGTGACATCACCATACCTTGGCAGTGGAGTGAGTTGGTCTTGCAGGATAAACAGTGGGACTGGATCACAGTGTTGTCCAAGTACTTGGTGGTCCGTCCACATTGCGCCCCAGCCAAAGTGATCACAAAGCTGACTTTACCTCTTGTGTCTTCTAAGAAATCTTGTCTCAATATTCTGCTCCACAACAATTATAACTATTGTATCCATGTGTTACATAGGATGGGGGCTATATGCCAGCAAATGGCTATGAAAACCAAACATTGGGGTGCCTGGGTGGCTCAGTCAGTTAAGCATCTACCTTCAGCTCAGGTCATGATCCCAGGGTCCTGGAATCCAGCCCCTGCTCAGTGGGGAGCCTGCTTCTCCCTTTCCTCCTTGCTCATGCTTTCTTGCTGTCTCTGTCATTACCCCTGTCTCTTTCTCACAAACAAACAAACAAATAAATATCCTTAAAACGAAACCCCAAACATTATTCCTTAGTATCTATTAGCCAAAAAACATGTTACATTTTGGTTTTCAGTGGTGGGAATGTATTGGTCAGCCCATACAGTAGCACTTATTTTCCTACAAAAACAGTTGAAGAAATCTATTTATTTGAGCAGCTCTGTCAACATTGTTCTAAAAGGAAAAAGTTAGAATGCCATTCAGTATACCTATCATATTAAAGGCTTTGATAATGGCAGGAAAGGTTATCAGAGGTGGCACCAGACTTCATCAGGGATATAATGAAGGAGGGAGACAGACACCCTACCCTGCCTAACCTGCCCCATTAGGGGAGTGCACCGTGCTGATGGGTAAGGGTGTCGGGTGACAAAGCTGGACCATCCTGACATTTCACTGAGGACTTTGGACTATACTCTCTATGGGCTGGGAGGCTTTAGAACTTTTGGACAAAGGAGTAACATCAGATTTACTTTTTATTATAAGAACAATTCATGTTCCTTAAAAGGAACTTGAAATTTATGAAGTAGACAGTGGAAAAATCCCCCACCTTACTCCTTAAAGTGCCTGTTTTTAAAGGTCGTTATCTGTCTCACCACACTTTTCTCCGTATACTTTCATGCTGGTTTATAATGTATATATTATACACTGTATACATTACATATATACCTATAGTATATGTAGCATATAATGTATTTGTGTTGTATGTATACAGTTGGCCCTTGAACAACACGAGGGTTGTGTTGTGCAGATATCCATGTATAACTTTTGACCTCCCCAAATATATAAATTTATATTATATGTTATATATTATAGTTATATGTATATGTATGTGTATGTATATATACACATACATGTTTACCAATAAGGAATTAAACTATATATGATGTTTTATGATGCTCTTCTTTTATTCTAACAAGATGTTGTGAACATCTTCCGTGTTACATTGCCTCCTTCTTTGCAATGGCTGCAGAATACTCTTTTATTTCTATTACCAGTCTCCCAGTGGTTGACATCAAGACATTAAGGTTGTTCAGGATTACAGTTCAGGATTGCAAATAGTACAGCAAAAGGAGCAATAACATCTTTATACAAATATATTTGTATGCTTTGAGTATTTTTGGTAGAATTCATTCTTAGAAGTGGAATTGCTGTATGAAAGAAATGCAAATTTTACATTTTGGTAGATGTCATTTTATGCTGTAGAAAGGCAGTTTATATACTACCATCAATATGTGATAGTGCTGCTCTCCCCACACCTGGCCTTGTCAATCTTCTTAATCTTTGTCAATTTGCTAAGTAAGGTAAAAAAAAAAAAAACAACCTTAACTTTTTAAAAAAGTATTAGATTTATGTTTGTTTTTTTAATTTAATTCAGTTTTATTTTATTTATTTGACAGAGAGAGATCACAAGTAGGCAGAGAGGCAGGCTGAGAGAGAAGGGGAAGCAGGCTCCCCGCTGACCAGAGAGCCCAATGCCGGGCTCCATCCCAGGACCCTGAGATCATGACCTGAGCCAAAGGCAGAGGCTTTAACCCACTGAGCCACCCAGGCACCCCAGATTTATGTTTTTTATATCCTTTGTATTTTATCCTTTTGTGAATTGTGTTTTCTTCTCGTTTGTGCAATTATCTAATTAGGTTTGTTCTTCTTTTTCTTTAAGTTTATTAATTTAAGTAATCTTCATACCCATCATGGGGCTTGAACTCATGACCCTGAGATCAAGAGTCGTATGCTCCACTGACTGAGCTAGCCAGGTGCCCTGTGTTCATTTTCTTTCTTAAGAATATGCGAGAACTCTTTACCTATCGTGCAGTACAAATATTTTATTAGTATGTCTTTTTATTATATTATCTTTTTTTAGCCATAGAAAAGTTTGCAAATTTTTATGTAGTAAAATTTATTAGAAATTTATTTTAAGGGCACCTGGGTGGCTCAGTCATTAAGCATCTGCCTTCGGCTCAGGTCAGGATCTCAAGGTCCTGAGATTGAGCCCCACATCAGGCTCCCTACTCGGCAGGGAGTTTGCTTCTCCCTCACCCACTCCCCCTACTTGTGTTCCCTCTCTCACTGTGTCTCTCTCTGCCAAATAAATAAATAAAATCTTTTTAAAAAACAAACAAATAAATAAAAGAAATTTCCTTTAAGTGTTCTGGGTGAAATTTTCATGCTTTTAGGAAGATCTTCTCCTATTGAAGATGATAAAAATATTTTTATGATTTCATCTACTACTTTCATATTTCTTTTGGTTTTTAATTAAAGTGTTGGATTTGCCTAGAATTTTATTTTGGCGTATGGAATAAGATGCACAAAGTGAGGAATATGGCTTTCCACTCTCCATTCCAACAACAACTAGCCAGTTCCTCCAAAACCATTTATTGAATAATAATTTTTTTAAGATTTTTATTTGAGAGAGGGAGAGACAGAGAGACAGAGAGTGTACACACAAGAGAGAGCATGAGCAGGGGGAGGGGCAAAGGGAGAGGGAGAAGCAGACGCCCCACTGAGCAGGGAGACCGACATGGGGCTCCATCCCAGGACCCCGGGATCATGACCTAAGCTGAAGACAGCCACTTAACCAGCTGAGCCACCCAGGTGCCCCTCATCTTTTCTCCATCAATTCCAAGGGCTTCTTTTTTTTTAAAATCATAATTTCCCATATGTGGTGCATTTCCTCTCTTGACTGCCTAGAGCCCCAACTGTGGAATCAACCAGATTAGTATATTGGATGAGGACTGGTAGAAGGGAGATTGAATGTAAGCAGGGTAGAGGGTTGTGATAGCAGAAGTGAGTAGCACTTGAAAGAGCAGTTTGGAGATCAGTTCTTTTTGGATAGGTTGGGTTGGAGATTGGAGGGACATTGTGGTAGAAGTTCTCAGCAGGTTCTGAAATTTTCTCATCTTGGTCCATTCCTTCTTCTTTTGCCTTTTCTATACCACTAACAATCAAACTTTAGCCTACATCAGGCTCTCCTGGAGGGCTCATTAAGAACAGGTTGCTGGTGCTGCCCCCAGAGTTTCTGATTCGATACATCTGGGTAAAGCCTGAGACTTGACATTTGCATCTAGTTCCCAGGTGATGCCTACGCTGCTGGTCTGGGGACCACACTTGGAGCACCACTGTTCAAGACCAGGTCCCTTTCACTTCCATCTTAGATAATTCTAATGGTGTCTAGTTTGGCTGCTTCCCTTAGTTTTCTTGTCCTTTACCTCTTCCTGACACCAATTAGGATTGTAGTGCTGAGAGTAGAAGTGGAGAGAAAGGAATAAACCTGAAAGACATTCCAAAAGAAAAGTTAATGGTCTTTGGAGACTGAGCACATGTGAAGGACAAAGGAGCTGGAAGCCAAGAGGCGCTTTCTAAACACTGCCACCAGATTGACTCTTTCAGAAACACTTTTTTTCATCTTATTTCCCTGTTCGAGAGTCTGCAGTGAGATAAGTCTAAAATGAGATTTACCTGAATAAAATACAACTGACAGTTCACACCCAACCAGTGTGGTTTCTCTGCTTTGTCTAAGTCAAATCTCATTATGACAAATGACGTTGCAAATAGATCTCTGCATTACCAAATACTTTCAAGCCGAGCCAGTGACCTACTTTAAGCAATATCCAATTTAGCAATTCCAGTTCAGCAAAATAATTTGGATAGGATTTTAGGACTTCTTGTAGAATTTAATCTGAAGTACATTTGTAGAAAGAACTACTGATTTCTGAGGGTTAATTTAAACTCTGTTTAGAAAGCCTGTTTATCGTATGTATAACATTTTTTATCTCATTATACACTATGCTTTCTGTATTTAGAAATACATTTTTCTTATGTTTGCCATTTGGTTATAAGGGGTGGGGGGCATTGTGCCAAATATTCGTGTTTGCAATTATAAATGCAGATGAGGCCAGAATGTGTGTTTATACAGGTGGGGTGACATAAACAAATGACAGTGAAAGCCTATTTATCAAGACCATTGTTTTGTTGCTGCTGGGTTGGAAAATAAGTAAGGAGGTGGCACTTTGGGTTTTTTAAGATACTTAGTACATGACATTTAAAATTTTTTTTGTTTTGTTTTTAAAAGCTAACTTTTTTGTTATGCTGTATGCTTGTGTTCTTGTGGTCCCATGTGGGGGTGAGATTTTAAAGATGTGAGAATTATAGCTAGCTGTAAAAGAGTGCCCAACATTTTTGTTTTTAAAAAACACCTTTATTGAGGTATAATTTCGCACCATAAAAATCACCTATTTTAGGTGTACAGTTAAAACATTTTTAGTAAATATACACCATTGTGTAATCATCACTACAGCATCATTTTAGAACATTTCCATAAGCCCAGAGAGACCTTCCATACCCATTTGCTGTCCATGGTTCCCACGCCCCGCCCCAGGCAACCACTCTTTTGCTCTCTGTCTCTGGAGATTTGCCTTTCCTAGACATTTCATGTATGTGGAATCATATGCCATGAGATCTTTCATGAGTGGCTTCTCTTACTAAGCATAGTGTTTTCGAGGTTCACCCCACTGTAGTTTGTATCAGTAGCTTGTTCCTTTTTGCTGCTGAGTCGTTTTCCACTGAGTGGATGTACCATAGTGTTGATCCATTTTCCACCTGATGGACATTGGGGTTGTTTCCATTTTTGGCTATTATGAATAATGCTGCTCTGAACATTCACACAGGCAATGTTTGTTTTGATATTACCTAAATCATTAATAACCAATTGAAAATTGGAGGAATTTTATTGCAAAATATTTTAATTATTACTGCAATATATTACAAATTATTATTAAAAATAAATATTTAATGTTTATTTTAAAAATAAAGATCTTATCTCAGACCATATGAGATTGCACTTATACGTTATATTAATTCCTTATTACTCCCTAAAGCCCTTTCCAGACTTGCAACTCAACAATAATCCTGTTGTTTTATTAAGGCAATAAAACCTCATATAATAGAGCATCACATTTAAAAAAAAATACATTTTCATAGTTATTATCATTTGAGACTCACAAGAGGTAGATAGGACAAGTATTATTACTTGTTCCCATTTATTGCTACCAAAGGGAGTCTACACCCATATTCTGAGGTCATTGCTGTAGGAATCTGTCAAGACTATGCTTCCGGTTTGTGGCATACACAAGAATAGGGCACCTCAGCATCAAAGGACTACTTGTATATGTGATATAGATACCTGTTCGGAGTCTTGGTGGCTTATTCGCTCCACAGATATTCACTAAGTATCTACTACATTGGCCAGGCACTGTGCTAGATGTTAGGGATTGATGAGTAAATATTTAGTCCCTGCTCTCAAATAATTAACTGTCCATAAGGGGCTGTATAGAGGAAAGTAAACTGTAATTCTGAATCATGGGAGCCCAAAGGAAGAGTATCTAACGTGGAGTGGCTTCAGGGTAGAGGCAGGAGGTTATCAGAGTTTATTGATAATAATCCTAGTAGCTAATATCTAGTTAATATTAGGTAATAATAATATCTAGTACTTAGTGCTTCCTGTCTTACTTTACATATATTTACTTATTTAATCCTCAAGCTACCCAGTGAGGCAGATAATATTTTTTATCCTATTTTACAGATATGGAAACTATAAAACTAAAGTTTGGTGACTTGACCAAGGTCACAGAACTAGTAAATGGCAGATCTAGAACTTGAACCAGACAGTGTGTCTGCAGTCTGTGTCTCCTAAAAATGTTTCTCACAGAAGATGATACCCAGGCTGTGTCTTGATGACAGTTTGTATTTAGTTTGGCAGAAAGGTGATTGGGGTGTGTCTACATGGTTTTCTGGACAGAGAAATATCCTGAGTAAATGTAAAGGACACACCCGGTTGAGAGTGAGTGTGGCAGACTACTTGTAAACAAAAGGTGGGTGGCAAGAGGTGAGGCTAGGAAGACAGGGCTTGGTAATGAAGGGCTGGGATGCCTTTTAAGGAACGTGGGTTCTGTGATCTAATTTTTAAATTTATACAAAAGATACTACTTTTCCCTTTGTATTAGTTCTGTTTGCATTCATTCTCATTTACTGTGAAATCCATCACACAGCCAGGAAAGTACATAGAATACAGATGTAAAACTTAATGGATTATTTATTTTGAAGTAATAATTCATTCTGAAGTCAAGAAGTAGGACGTTACAGGGGTGCAGCAGCCCCATCATGGTGATCTTTGCCCATCGCAGTCCTTTCCCACCTACAGGTAACCGCTCTCCTCATTTCTTTCCTTTCTTTTTCCTTTTACCACCTGTGTATCTCTAACATTACAGTTTGGGCTGATTTTGAACGCAGAGTCACATGCTGTATGGTCTTTTGTATCTGGTCTTACGTATGCAAGATTGATCCATGTTGTTGTGTGTGGCTGTGGTTCCTTCACCTCCGTTGCTGTATAGTATTACTTTGTATGAGCAAAATACAGAAGGTATTTATCCCTTCTACTACCGAGGATATTTGGATTGTTCCCAGTGGAGAACTATTGTGAATAATGCTGGTCTGAAGATTTTTGTGTCTTTTCGGTGCAAATGCGCATGAATTCCTCTGGGTATATATCGAATTGCTAGATCATCAAGAAGAATAATGGTGAATTGTATTCCGAAGTGGATATAACAGTTTACATTCACACAAACAGTGTAAGGGAATTCCTGTTGTTCCATATCCTTGGCAACACTTGTTATTATCAAGCTTCTAAATTTTTAGCCGTTCTTGGGGTCCCTGGCTGGCTCAGTCGGTGGAGTGGGTGGCTCTTGATCTCAGGGTTGTGAGTTCAAGCCCCATCTTGGGTGTAGAGATTACTTAAAAATAAACTCTTTAAAAAAATAATAAATAAGTAAATTTTTAGCCATTCTAGTGTATAATGATATGTCATTATGATTTTCCTTTGCATTTTTCATTATGGTTTTATTTTGTATTTCTCTTACTTCCTAATGAGTATGTTTTGTTGGCCATTTAGCTAATGTAGTGTTTTGTTTTTGTTCGGTGACATGCCTTATCTAGTCCTACCCCTTTTCCTATTGAGTTATCTTTGTTTTTCCTCCTTGTTAGAATTCTTTGTTATTTCGAATATGAGCTCCTTGTTGGTTTTATATAGCCTGCTTTTTCATTTTCCTGACGATGTCTTTTGATGAACAAAAATTCTGAATTTTCATGTCAAATTCATCTGTTTTTTAATAATAGGTGCTTTTTTGTGTGCTGCTTAAGAAATCCTTCCCTACCCTTAGGTCATGAAAATATTATCCCATATTATCTTCTAAAAGCTTTATTATTTATTTTTCATATTGAGTTATAGAGTTGTCCTGGAAATGATCTTTGTGACTGGTAATTCTTAGTTAACTTGTTAATGCCCCTGCCTTCAGTATACTTTTTATATTTTCTTCAGATTTTTCTAGTTATCCTCAGCAGGACAGTTGGTCTGAATTACCTAGTTTGCCATTCCCAGAAGCAGAAATCTTTTAAAGTTTTAGTTTCACTTTGACTTAAAAAGGATCTATTCTGGTCTGTAAGGGGGCCTTAAGAAATATGTTTACTAAAAAAAAGTAATAAAAAAGACCAAAAACTATATAGATTCATGGTTGTTTTCATATTTTTGGGGGGAGATCAAAATGAAACTTCTGTTTCATTTGTGCTTCTCTCAGCTATAAAATACTTTTCGATAACTTAAAGCTTGCTATATAAAGTGAACAATTGTACCTACTGCAGGATAATTTTAGAACATTAATCATAGCAAAATTTTAGATTAAAAATATATGTACTATCAAACATTGACTTTGATGATAAAACAGTTTAACCATGGTAATGGTTACACCCCTTTCTCTGTCTGTCCATGTATTTAAACCTCTTTTTTGGCCAGAGATGGACTGTATGCAAACCGCATCCAGAATGCTTTTAGTTTGTGCCACAAAATATGAAGAAAATGTTTTCAGTTTATGGCAACTAGATCCGTGACATATGATGCTCCAGGAACTGTTTTTACAGTGCACAAGATGCACAGGAACAGAATCACAAACTCACATGATTATTGGCAGGGAAAAAACTGGCTACGTGGCTGATGTTAAATTTGCTTTTTAAGACAAGCCAGATCAAGAAATGTCTGAAAAATTTGAGACCGTAGCAGTGAGATGATTTTGCAGTTAGTAAACACAGTCTCGGGAAGCCATGGCAAGGCAGTTTCTTATGAGCCATTTACAGCTTCTAGGAGGAGAGCACAGTGTGGGCGCTAGAGAGGAAAACCTGACGTGGCCTCCAGGGAATGTTGCCTGGGGAAGTAGAGCCTCTCCACACACACACACACACACACACACACACACACACACACACCCTGGGAACACACACACACACACACACACACCCCCAGGGAATGTTGCCTGGGGAAGTAGAGCCTCTCCACACACACACACACACACACACACACACACACACACACACACACACACACACCGGGTGGTGGGGGAGAAGCTCCTTGTCCCGCTGTCATGCAGAACCCCACCTAGCCCTCCTGGTTTTGTTGCTGAGGTTCCCAGTGGAGGAGGTGAGCTTGGTTGTAGCCTAGATGTTAGGGGTAAGCATCGCGTATGTGGAAGTTATGGCTCCCGAGCCACACCCTTCCTGCTTATCCCCTTTTACCATTTTCTTTTTCTTTAAAAACTAGTACTCAAAGTGTGCTCCAAGGGTCCTCCCCACTCCCCATCCAGACTGTCTCAGGGGGTCCTTGAGGTCACAACCATTTTAATAATACTGACATGTACATGCCTTTTAGACTCATTCTCTCATGAGTGTACTGTGGAGTTTTCCAGAGGCTTTGTGACATACGATACTGCAAAAGACTGAATGCAAAAGCAGATACGAGGAAACAGCTGCCGTCTCATAAGCCAGACATTAAAGATATTTGCAAAAATGTAAAACAGTGGTACTTTTCTCAAATTTTTTATCCTCTAAATATTATTTTTATTTTTTTAAAGATTTTATTTATTTATTTGATAGAGAGAGATCACAAGTAGGCAGAGAGGCAGGCAGAGAGGGAGGGGGAAGCAGGCTTCTCGCTCAGCAGAGAGCCCAATGTGGGGCTCAATCCCAGGACCCTGAGATCATGACCTGAGCTGAAGGCAGAGGCTTAACCCACTGAGCCACCCAGGTGCCCCTAAATATTATTTTTAATTTAAAAATGTTACATGTAATAGTGTATTAATATTTTTAAAGGGATATTTATGAATAAGTATCTTTAATTTTTCATAGCTTTAATTTTTAGTATGGGTAAATATTGATATTTTTAACCTGCATAAACACTCTTTGGGGTCCTTAATAATTTTTTAGAATTGTAAAGAACTCCTGAGACTATAAAACGTTTGAGAATCACTGCTTTAAATTCTGTTGATTCTGTTGGAATCCTAGTTTCTCTCCGAAGGCTGTCCTGATTGTCTAGCCCACTGTTTTTTCTGCACTGTCTTAACTTCTGTGCCACAAAACTTAGTGCTTTAGTTCTTGTAGAATTGCTTGCTGTGCTGATTTTCTTCTTATCAATAGTGTGAGACCTTTGAGGACAGGGATCATCTGTTAAATTAGAGTTTTTTGAGGTGTCCATGATGTACATTGCTGAGCACAGCTTAAATGGTGGTTATTGGTTAATGGTTATCCATATTATTATCATCTCCAATATAAATATTAAAATTTCCCTAACTCACTGGTTTTATCCGTGAATCAATATGCATTTAAAATTTTGTAAACTCTAATAGAAATAGCTTTTGATTAAAAAAAAAGCCTACATAGAATTAATATACAATGTGGAAAAAGAATAAAGCCCTTTTGATCATGGGTCATCAATAAATTTGGTACAAAAGGTGAACATGTTAATCTGTTTAATTCTTATGTGACCAACAATGGCAGTAAAACCTGGCCATAGGCCCTTGCTCTGAAATTGCGAGCATCACGTTGGGCGCTTAGTAAGCATTCAGTGAACCTGGCTGAGTTGACTCTGCTGTTTCAGTAGCTGCCTCTGCTGTTCCCGTAGCCCGCAGTCACCATCCCTACCATCCCTACCTTCCCCACCCCCACCTCCAAGTGGTTTGCACTTGAGTTTAGGTTACGTTCTGAAGACCTTTCTGTTAAAGAATTGGCAGGTTGTCCTGGACTAAGCTAGAAGGCAGTAGTTGACCAAACTCAATAAGTAGTTGGAAGTGAGCACATACCCTTTTCTTCATCCCAGCTTCAGACTGAGTTTGTTTTTCTTAGGCAACCATCCTTGACTTACAGGATGCATGAATAAATGTAACATCTTTGTGCCAGGGACCTGCTATCAGTCCCAAAGTTTCCTTCACAGCTTCTCTCTGGAAGTCTGGGGGTCCCACATAAGTAGCACTGCCCTGAAAGGCCTGTCCTTTGCAATAGCGCTGTTTTAAATGATGATGAAACAGTGTAAATAAGACTCACGTGCTGCCTTCAGTAGTCCATACAATATAAACAAGCCTAGTGGAAATATATACCACTAATAAATATATATATATATATATATATATATATATATATATATGTACATGTATATGTATATATCACTAATATATATATTTATATTTATAGTATAGTTGCTAACTCAGAGGAAGTTCCCATCCAGACCACCTGTGGCAAGAGTGTGGCATTAAGAAAGGCTTCATAGGAAAGGTTTCCCTGTACCTACATCTTGAAGGTGGGGAAGAAATTTGCCTTGTGAGTAGGAAGGCAGTCCGAGTATTTACATACAGCATTTACAAAGTTATTGTAACTTTGTAAACTGTACAAATTACAAACAGCATTTACAAAGTCACTGGCACATGAAGCCATGTGGTGTTTAAGGAAAACGGAAAGCAGTGTGATTTTGTGGGATGGAGCTGAGAGGTGACCAGGTACTGGGCTTTGTAAACTATGTAGTGAGAATTGGGTTTTATCTCGAAGGTGGTCAGGAGACATCGCAAAGGCTGGGTAGGATTGCACTTTATAAAGGCAATTCTGATGGCAGTGGGGGTAGGAGGGTCTTGAGGATAAGAAAACCAGTGTGAAAAAATAGAATAAATTTAGTAAGAAACTGCCGGAACTAAAGCAGTGGTTAGGAATAGGGAAGAAAGTACATCCTGAAATATCCGGGGATTAGAAGTGACAGAGTTACGTGAGAAGCAGATGCTGATGATGGTGCCAGAGTTTTTAGTTGAGTGGGACGATAGTAGTCCCAAGGGAGGCAGAAGGAGAAGAACGCAGTTGGAGGAAAAGATTGTTCAGTTTTATATGTGTTGCATTTTAGAGACCTGTGGAGCATGAGGGGAAGTGCGTTGACCTCAGGCAGTTTTTGAAGGCTTTGAAGATTGTAAGAAAGGTCAGTACTAGAGAGATTTATGAGTTATCAAGACATAGATAGTAGTTGAATCTATGGGGGAAGATAAGGATGTGTGTGTATAATAAAAAGAGAAAGGGAAGGATGTAACTCCCAAGGAACATACCAGTCATGAAAGGACGATGAGAGAAAGATTCTGCATAAGAATCTGCAAAGACATGGTCTAAGAGGTGGCACAAGTAATGAATTTGGCTCTTTCTGTGAGGTAAAGAGACACGATCCATGACAGTTTGGATATCAGAACCGGGCTTGATCCTTGAAGCCAGGAGTTGAGTTTGGTTCCCCAACCGCAAGCTGTACCCCCGTCCCCCATGTGCAGAGGCAGCAGCTCCTCACCCAGCAGCACTCTGCTCAGTTGTGAATCTGAAAATCAGCAGCCTTGACGAAGGCTTTGGGCTGACTGCAAACCCAGGGAGACAGGAGGACCCAGGCACAGCTAAGAGACCAGCAACTAAAAGAAGGTACCCCTGGCTCAGTGACTGCATCTGCGCTATCTTTTTTAATTTTTATTTTTTTTAAGATTTTACTTTTAAGTAATCTCTACACCCAACTCGGGGCTCAAACTCACAACCCTGAAATCAAGAGTCGCAGGCTCCATCCACTGAGCCAGCCAGGTGCCCCTGGATCTACAGTATCCTTGATACCAAGATAGGAAAGGGGCACCCAAATGATAAGACTTTCAGGTCATTCTGATTTTTAAATGTGAAAGAGATTAAAACAAAAACAATTGAATGATAGCCGTTGTATTTGATAATAGGATAGGGGAAAATACCATATTGCAATGATTAATAAGTGAATGAGAGGTAAGGGAGGAGGGTACAAAAACTAGAGGAGATTTTAGGATTAAAGAAGATGGTATTCAGGGGCACCTGGGTGGCTCAGTCGTTAGGCGTCTGCCTTCCGCTCAGGTCATGATCCCAGAGTCCTGGGATCAAGCCCCGCATCGGGCTCTCCACTCGGCGGGAAACCTGCTTCTCCTGCTACCATTCCCTTTGCTTGTGTTCCCTCTCTTGCTGTGTTTCTCTCTGTCAAATAAATGAAATCTTTAAAATAAAAAAAAAGTTAAAAAAAAAGAAGATGGTATTCAGAATGTGCAGACTGGAACATTTTACAGAACTTCCAGTGTTGAATTTAAGTAGGAGGTGACCTGAAACGGCACAGGTAACATTTCCCGATCTTGGAACAATCATAACGCTTGTATGTTGGCAGGTAAATAAACCCATCTGCCTGCAGCAACCTATCTCTTCCTGTGCTGCTTGGGCTTTCGATATTATTATTTGTGTTACTTAATTTTTTTTAAAGATTTCATTTATTTACTTGACAGGGAGAGAGACACAGTAGGAGAGAGAACACAAGCGTGGGGAGTGGGAGAGGGAGAAACAGGCCTCCCGCAGAGCAGGGAGCCCAATGTGGGGCTTGATCCCAGGGCCGTGGGACCTCGACCTGACCAAGGGCAGATGCCCAACAACTGAGCCACCCAGGCGCCCCTTTGTGTTACTTAATAAAAGAGGTTCCTTCTTGCCCATTTGGGCTGGGTGCTCCGCTTATAGAGCTGGACATGTGGTACCCTCCTCTCTGCCCTGATTGTCCTGGTATCTGTGCTCGCCTCTTGGAAAGGCCTTCCCGGCTCCCTTGCTCGTGTTTTGCTCCACCCTCACATCTGCTGCTTTACTTAAGATGCCTCTTCCAGACATCTTGCTTGAAGTCAGGCCAGTTGCCAATGATGTAAATAGTTAGGGCTTTCAGTGTTACTTGTGACTCAAGTTAAAAGTTTGTAGTAGGCTTGACCCCTGAGCAGTGTGGTGGTCAGGGATGCCTGACCCACTGTGCAGCTGGAAATCTGTATATAACTTTGGACTCCCCCAAAACTTTAGTCTATTGTTGGCTGGAAGCCTTACCAATAATATAAGCAGTCAATTAACACATATTTTGTATTTTATATATATTACATACTGCATTCTTACACTAAAGTAAGCTAGAGAAAAGAAAATGTTTTTGAGAAAATCATAAGAAAAAAATACATTTATAGAACTGTCCTGTAAAATATCTGCATAGAAATGAGCCCACACAGTTCAAACCCATGTTGTTCAAGGATGAGTTGTGTATTTTAAAAAATATTTTGTTTATGTATTTGTCAGAGAGAGAGAGAAATCGCACAAGCAGGGGGAATGGCAGGCAGAGGGAGAAGCAGGCTCCCTGCTGAGCAAGGAGCTCAATGTGGAATTTGATCCTAGGACCCTGGGATCATGACCTGAGCCAAAGGCAGATGCTTAACTGACTGAGCCACTCAGATGTCCCTCTTTTTTTTTTTTCTTTAAAGATTTATTTTATTACTTTACAGAGAAAGAGCGTTTGTGAGCAAGTGGGGGGTGGGGCAGAAGGAGAGAGAGAGAGAGAATCCCAAGCAGATTCCCCACTGAGCATGGAGCCCAATGCAGAGCTCAGTCCACAATCCCAAGATCATGACCTGAGCTGAAACCAAGAGTCCAACACTCAACCAACTAGGCCACCCAGGCTCCCTGAACTATATATTCTTAATAGTCTAAATCCCAGAATTATGCCTGGAAATTAAACTGATAACGGTGAGTTCTGGGTAAGTGTAGGGGGAGAGGGGACTATGATCAAGGGCCTTATCCATATCACTTGAATTTTTTAAAATGAGAATTAGGCTGAATAATCAAGCTTGAAAATTAAAACTATGCCATATTAAAATAGTAAAGTGAATATAATTATTGGAAATGTCCTTCTTCCAACTTGCCATATTTCCTAGGAAATATGTAGGTCTGATTGCATCCCCTGAGTTAGATTAGGCACTGGGCTTGGAGGAGCTCTTGAAGTCTACTTGCAGTTTAGCAGGGCCTGGTAGTGATTTAGTCCAAGACCCATGAAACCTTCCCAACCGCATGTGAATCTCAAGCCCAGTCTGGTTACTCTGCAAGAGAACAGAGAAAACTGGAATGCTTCGAATAGTTCACTGCTGTGGCTACATATGATCAGATGGTAGGATTGCAGTGTAGTTCGGAACATTTCAAAATGATGTTATGAAGGAATTTGCCATTACTCATACCTTAGAAGGAAAATAGTGCTGTAGATAACTTCAACTAGATAATTCCAAATGTTGATTTTAGAATCAAATGTTGTGTTTATCTTGAGTACAAGTGCATCTGATAACAGAGGTTCACAGCCCTGCAGAGGAACTAGGGAAACTGTTCTGTAAAAACTGGTTTCTAGAGTGCTTGGAAATTGCCCAGTTTCCTTCACCTGCCCCTCCTCTGCTTCAACTCCTTTTCCCCTCACTGAACACAGGCAAGCGTCTGAGCCCACCTTCGAAGCAGGCAAAGGACTGAGCTAGGCACTGTGTCCTAGTCTATTGTTGGCTGGAAGCCTTACCAATAATAGAAGCAGTCGATTAACACATATTTGGTATTTTATATATATTACTTACTGCATTCTTACACTAAAGTAAGCTAGAGAAAAGAAAATGTTTTTGAGAAAATCTTAAGAAAAAAATACATTTATAGAACTGTCCTGTAAAATACCTGCATGGAAATGAGCCCACACGGTTCAAACCCATGTTGTTGAGAATATTATTATTCTCAATAATTATATTATTATTCTCAACAACATTCTCTTGTCTAGTAACAACATATATGATGATGGGCTACTTTATGAAGTTGGTACAGAATTTAGACAACTGGTAAGTCTAGAGAGGTCATGTTTAGCCTGGGCAGAAACTAATTAGAATAGAGAACTGAAAGTTAGTTGGAGTTGTTCTCTTGATAATCTGCAGGTGACAAAAAGGAAAGAATTGAATCTCCGAGGTGCTGCGGGTCACACATAACCACATAGCTCACACCCTCCACGAGGGCCAGACCCATCTGGGAAGCTCCAGCCCGCCTCTTCAGCGTCCCTGGTGCCATTTAATGGGGGAAGGCTCCACATGGAAGTGCTGAGTTGTTGGGAACATGTCAGGATTCAGTTCAGCTTGTTTATCCTACTGGGTACCAAATTCTACTGGGTAAGGCGCAGAGAGCCCTTGTTGTCAAGAAGCCCCCATTGAGTGTAGAGAGCCAGACCCTCAGGCACTACCGGTATTATGTGGTATATCTCAGAGGAGGGACACTTACTGCAGCCAAGGAGGGTACAGGAAACTTTCAGGGGATAATTCCCGAGGCATATCTCACGAGAGGAGTAGATGGGAATTAAGCAAAGGGCCCTCAGCAGGTACCAGTGCCTGTATTTCGGGCAAGGAGACCCTGCACAGTCCCCGTGAGGAGGGTATGAAGTGATGATAGGGCTAGAGAGATCTTGAATTTTACCTTAAAGGTAATGGGTAATTATTGACTGAATCTTGGCGGCAATCTACTCAGGTCACGTTTGCTTTTTAGAAAGGAGGAAGGCTGGGACAACGGTGTGCATAGTAGAATAGGGATAAGGATTAAAATATCGCCAATACTCATCATAGTGCAATTCCATCTGAGATTTTTTTATTCAAACACTGTTAAAAAAAAATAAATGAAGGGAGAGGTGCTGACAGATAAGAGGGCAGCAAGATGCTTTCAAGATTCCCTGAAGCACCACCTCAAATACTAAGACATGATGTGGAACTAAAGCTCTAACTCATAATCTGCAGCTGTGGGGACAGAATGCACTTTCTTGGACAGAAACATTTAAGTTGATTGTGAAACTAAGGGCCCACCTTCCAAATAGTGACAGGCTCTCTGACAGCAGTGTGGATGCTGATCACAGATGAGCTGCCTGGGGCTTTTCCAGCTTTCTTTTGACCACTTTTGCACACACAGAGGTCCGACCTTGAGCAGATCTTCTGGCATTTGTTTTGCCCTTGTGAAATGAAGGGACTGGCTTGGGACCTCTAAATGTCTAGTATTTTGTGGCTTTCATTTCATATATATTTGTATATCTGTATGTTCACATATGTACGTATGTATTTCATATATATAAAGAGAGAGACGTTCTATCGTGAAATAATAATCTTCACTGCATCCATTAGCAGCTTGCTATGATCCACTTTGATTTTGAAGAGGCCATTCCAGCCAGTATTTGGGAACAGACGGGGGAGGAGCGAGAGTAGGGGCAGGAGACTGGCCAAGAGGCCTCCACAAGGCATGGTAATGGCAGTGGAAGTGAAGAATTCACATGCTGTGAATCAGAAATGACAGGACTGCTGATGAGGCTGTGAGAGGCCTGAAGAGGGTGAGAAGTCCGGGGGGAACCTGAGGTTCCGACCCCAGCAGGAGGGTGGAGGATGGTGGCCTTGATAAGACAGTGGGGACGGGACAGCGCGCTTCAGGCAGGGAATGAAGAGTACCGTTTGGGATGCGTTGAACCCAAAGTGATTATGAGACATCCTCATGTCAAATGGAGAAGTTGAAGAGGCAACTTGGCATTTTTCTGGTAGAAGACATAAGGTAAAATCAGTAACAAATGTTCAATATAGGTTTTGGTGTTTCTTCAGAAGGTACTTCAGTGCACATTGTTTGGGCCTTTTTTATTTTTTGTTTTTATTTATTTTTGTAAAAGATTTTATTTATTTTTTTATTTATTTGACACAGCGAGAGAAGGAACACAAGCAGGGAGAGAGTGAGAGGGAGAAACAGGCTTCCTGCCGAGCAGGGAGTTGGATGCGGCTCGATCCTGAGCCGAAGGCAGACTCTTAGTGACTGAGCCACCCAGGCGCCCTGTTTAGTTTAGTTTTTTTTTTTTTTTAAGATTTTTGTTCTTCATTCATTCATTCATTCATTCACTTAGCGAGAGCTCGAGCACGGGGAGGGAGAGGGATAGAGAGAATCTCAAGCTGACTCAGCATCGAGTGTGGAGCCTCACGACCCTGAAATCATGAGCTGAGCTGAAATCAGGAGTCAGCTGTTTAACCGACTGAGCCATCCAGACACCCCTCAGTTCACACTCTTTATCGAGCATGTGGTTGGTGCCCTGCCCTATACTGTTGTATACATATTCCATTTAAACTTCCAAAGAACCCCGTGAAGAAGGTGGTGGTGGTGTTCTCAGTGTTGAATGAGGAAACTGAGGCTGGAGAGGTTAGGCCACTGGCCCAACAGTTAGAAGCTGGTAGACGGAAGAGCCTGATTTTGTGCGAGGCTGCCCGATTCAGAACTGTGCCCCGCCACTTCCCACGGAATCTTGCTGTGAGCACGCAGCTCATTGTGATTTTTCTCTCTTTTCAGGGTTTCGGTTTTTTGCACTGAATGTAGTCTAGACTCATCTTCACGGGTTTGTGTTGCCCCAGGATACTGTCAAAGGTAAGTTTTTAAAATTTCAATCCACCGTGTATTGGTAGTGAAATGGGAGAGTCTTTATCTTAAAAAGAAAAAAAGTATATTTTGACGTTATTGCTCCTTTCCCGAGTTGTTCCATGAAGATATTTAATATGGCCGTCACATCAGCTCTTTGCCTTTCTCCTTCAGTAGGTCCCTTTAAAAAGCACATCAGTCCAAATGATTGATAGTGACATGTGGTGCCTCATCCTTTTATAAAGCTAGAACTTGTTATTAGGATTTAGCAATTCCCCAGTTTTCTGTGAGTGTATTCCGAGCTTCTCTGCCTCTAGTCTGTCCTCACTCTAGTCTGTTGTCCACACTACTGCCTGGGCCAGCTTTCAAAATGATGTATTTACTCATGTCACTCCTTTGCTCCACCAGCTCTCATGGCTTTCAGTTGCTACAGATGCCCATCCTACAAACTGCTTGAGAACCTAATTCCAATCAGTGCTTCTGGCTGCTTTTCTAGTGCCCCCTACCTGTTGTAAGCCCTCCCGGGCCATTCTCTGTTTCCCAAACATACAGTTCTTTTTCTCGGCTTTGTGCCTTGGTGGATGCTTATCCGTTTGCTCGGAGTTTGGAAGAGGGGAGAAGGGTGCAGCTATCTACTGCTCTTTCTCGTATCTTTCCTGTTGGCCCCTTTCCTAGGCCACCTTGGCAGAATTTTTTTCTCATCTGTATTCTAGGTGCACCCAATACTGTGACCATAATGAAGCATTCAGTGTTTTGTATTAGAGTTATTTATTTGTCTCTGTCTCCTTTACTAGTCTGTCAACCCTTTGAGACTTCTTGGAAAGAACCAACTATTTTTTTAGTGCCTGTTGGCTGTTCCCGGACACCTTGCCGAGTGCTGTGCATATATTATTTCATTTAATCCTTGTAACACTAGTTTTATGGATGAAAATAATGCAGATTACAATGTTAGGTGCCCAGGATTACACGGCTAATAACTGACAAAGAATTATGAATGACTCCTCCTTCAAAGCCAGAGCTCATGCTCCTGCCACACTCCCGCTGAGCACCATTGGGTGTGTGGTAGGGACCCAGGAAGTAGCTATTGAATTGATACCTATTGCAGTTTAAGTAAAAAGGACTTTAGTTGATTAATTTGGTCATTCCTACAGAGAAATTTATTGACTATTAAATTCCAAGTATACAGTTTTAAGTGAACTATGATTACAGACATCAACGAGATCTAGTGTCTGGTGTCAGAGTTGACGGGGTCATAAGGGAGGCATCTCTGGAAGCAAGTAAAGCCAGCAGAGCATTGCAGGTTGTATAATAGAATTCCGGCAAGATCCAGTGGGGACATGGAGGAAGGACTTGCCAGTTCTGCGTAGAGATGGATCAGGAAATACTTTCGAAAAGCCGTCTTGAATGACGAGAGTGGGGTGTTTTCAGGCGGTACCAGAGGAGGGAAGGCAGGAGTAGTATGAACAAAAACATGGAAACTAGAAATAATCTGGCATATTTGTGAAACTGCAAGTAGTTCATTATGACTGAAGCAAAGGGAAAAAGAGGTCTGGCTGATGACACCGGAGAGACAGGTAGGGCTAGATCCTGGAGAATTTGGAAGGTAGGAATATGTTTGCCAACTTGTAGAGGAGACCTACAATGCGGTGTGATGTTTGGTTTTACTCATGTTTGTTGTTAACATTTGTCACGTCCTGTTCCGTGTGTGCTAAAGCACTGTCAGGTCAAGACTGCTGGTCACTTAGCACATGTGGCAAGCTGGTGACAGCTCTGAGGTGACATCATGTGCCGGAGCAGAAATCAGATGCTTGTGTTGTCACGTCATCTTTGACAGCTTTACGACCACTTGTTCGCCCCTCCAGTGAATTTTCACATAAGTGCACTTTGCCTTGACTTCTTCGTCACTCTCTTAGCACCGATACACTGGCCCCTTCATCACTTCCCAAGTGGAACCCCGAGCTCAACCTCATACTTTTGGATGGCCTACTTCATTCTCCTTCCATTTTGTCAGAAGGGCAGTAGAATTCACTGAGACACAACGTAGACACAACTAATTATAAGCTGTGGCTTCACAAGAATGTCATCAAGCCTTTTTCAAGAAACACCTTAAAAAATAGTAAGAATAGTTCCAAAACCACACACACACACACACACACACACACACACACACACACACACAAAATGAGGGCAAATTAAAGAAAGGACAAATAGAAAAATAGGTTTGATATGATGTATAGGAAGTAGGCAGACTCTATGGTGTTAATCAGGAAAGATTTTTTAGAAGTAAATATTGCTGGATATTGGAAGGATAGAGACGTGGATTGGCGGTGAGAGGAAGGGCTTTCAAATGGGGTATGGACTGCATAGATAGAAATTAAATTTGAAACTAATAATATAGCATATGTTAATTAAGTTGAATTTAAGTTAAAAAAATTTTTTAAAGAAATTAGCAAGTTGTGTGGAGAGAATAGAGAGATTTGCCTGAGTGAAGTGGAGGATAGTGTGTGCATGGGGAGTAGCTAGAAACAGAGTTGAAAAGTTTATAAAGTAAAAGTCTGCTATTCATATTATGGTAATGGGGTAATTGAGAAGATAAGATGGGTACAGAAAACTTAATTCTGAAGAGAAGATATTCCAGATATAACCTGGAGTTAACGAGGACCTGATAAAAACCATTCTCTCCCCTGAGCAAGTTCTGAACCACAGACATAGGATGAAGGAGTAAGGCAGGTGGAGAGCAGATTTTCACTTTTATTACTATTAAAGTTGACGTAGAACTGGCTTGTGTCTAACACCAGGTGAGCTTTCTAAAACTCAGCTCTGAAACTTAACAGGTTTCCTCACCCAGCAGTGCTAGTCATGGACAGACCCACCTCCTGGAAAAAGGAAGGAGCAGAGCAGAGTAGGTGCCCCCCCAGGAAAGGGCCTAAGGGGGTGCTGGACTCTGCAGGCCCAGTTTCCCCTTCCGGACTCACTGACCGGACAAGGCGCTTCACCCTGATAGCGTGTGTCAGGGTTATAAGGCCAATAGTAGTAAAGGGATATTGCCTCATGTGGAAGGAAATGTCAAGAGTGGGCAAGTTTTCTTCCCCTAACACACAATGGCTCTTGTCTCCTAGCACATTGGTCTCGAGCAGTAATCCAGGTCACGTCGGGCGTGTCCCTCCCCTCTAGGGCAGTGCACGGGGGTCTCAGGACAGTCCTGCTCTCACTTGCAAGAGGAGAAACCCCCACTACCACCCTCTCTTCTCTTGGGTATTTTCTTGGGCAAAATTGATAGACAAAATAGATTTTGGCCCCCAGGAGATCCTAAAATGGATCAGCACAGTGGATAAACTATGAACTTTGAGGCTCAACAAAGTTGTTTGACCATTGTCCCCAAACCACCAGATTCAGAAAGTTAGCCTACCTCCTGCCCGCAAGCAGTAATTTCTGATAAAAGTGTGTCCTCGGAACGCTGTACTCAGTCTTGCCATGTTATGCCTAAGGGAGGGGGGATGGGTGGGGTCCTCTTGGTTTGAGGCTCTCCGGACATCCAGTTACCCCCGTGCCAGGGCGCAGAATCCACAACTTGGACACTTCCACCCACTTTGGAAAAATCTGCCAGAGGGGGTTAAGTTTAGAACTGGGACTTTACCGTATCTCCAAAAAACCCAACCAGTGTACAGTCTTCTGCTTTAAAGATTAATACTTGAAATATCACCTTCTTTTTGCAATATTTAGGGATTTATAGTGGTGGCAGCCCCAGTTACCAAGGTCCTTCCCTCCCTCTGTAAGTTCCCTGCCTCCCTGCCCTCTGTGAGTATAGTGAGACACCTCTTCAGTTTCCGTTTCGCCTTCGGATTGCCTGTGCAAGCCGAGCACAGACAATTTAAACGTAGAACTTCACTGGTTTTGTAGCTCCTGTGCCATTTGAAATTCAGCTGCCTTGCAGCTTATGTGCAGCAAATAATCGTTCCACTCAATATCTAAAGGGCATGTATGAAAAAAGTCTCTTTTCCCTACAGTCTAATCTTTGCCTCAGCCATGCCTGCTTAGGAAAAGCTGTGCCTGCATAATTCAAGGTCAGGCAGCAGCTTTCTGTACTTTGAAGCCAACCAAGCCTGCTAATGCGCTATTCCCTTTGCTGAGGCCAGCACAGCTGGCATTTGCTTGCTGGGCCAGAGTAGCCGATGTATGCTGAGGCCACTTGCACGGCTGACATTTAGATGAGCCTTCGGTACCACCACCACCACGGACTGTGGCTTCTTTCCTTGCTGTCGTCAGCAAAGCCCCCAAGCCTTGGCCACGGCTTGTGTGCCTGGCATATTCAGTCTTGTCTCTATAGAAACAACCACTTACCTGAAGACAAAGTTACCATAACTACAGTCATCACTAATGTCAAAATACAATGTGGCATGTGGTTTATAAACTTCTAATTTGGCCTCAATAGGGTAAAGCTGATATGACAGTAAAGACTTCTGTGGCCTCATGTAAACCTCTGCAAGATTGAAACATGTTCCTCCCTCATTAAAAAGACCAAGGTCCAAGTCCTGCCCCAACAGAAACCTTAGAAATTCTGCGTGCATTTTACTCCCCAAATTTTCCTTCATGTGTATTTATCAAAAACCTTAGTCTCATGTACCAGATATTAGGATCTTTGAGAGACCCAATAAAGAGCAATCTTTTTCCCTTGGCTGAGTTCTATACCAAGTAAGAAATAAGATAAAAGAGTAGGGCATTTGAGAGACCAAAATATCATGTCTTTTTTTACTAATAAAGCCATATTGGAGAATGTGGCTTACATCTATAGGTAAGTGAACTTCCTAGCACTGAACTTAGTATTCAGCAGGCTCACCTAGTCCCAGATCATTGTGAGGGGCCTGCATTTGGAGTGGAGGAAAGTGCATGCTCCCTGGGGACAGCTGACTTCCAAAAGGAAGAGACAAGGGCTGAGCTCACGTGCCCTGTTTCTCCTTCTGATCTCACCATTCAGAAAGGATCCTCCGGGGTGGAACTTGTGCACATGGACAAGAGCCAGGAGGGAAGCCTCGGGAGAGGTGAAGGAGGGTTCCTCTTTCCCAGCATATTCAAATGGAAATGGCACAGAAATCTTTCTTTGTCCCCTGGCCATATAATGCATCACTTAAGAAATACAGTCTCTATTTCTGTAAAGCAGAATGAGAAGTTAAGGACATTGGTGAAGCAGTTTGCATACGACATCCTTCTAGGTAGCTTACTGACTTTTTCCAGTGTCGTCAATTTAATTTTCATAGAAAGAGCAAGTTTATTTTTGCACAACTGTCATAAACAGATGAGGGGTAAAAACAGCGAGAGAAAGCGTGTTTCCCTTGCTGTGAGCATCTGTTTCACACAGGGAATGGGCAGCATCAGTCCATCCGGAGCCAGTGAATGGGGCTCCACTGTACCAATTTTACATTTCATGTCACATAAATACACATTGGTTCCCAAAAAACCTCATTAGGTGAGCACAGTAGATATTTTGATACTCCTTTCCCACCCGACAGATGAGGAAACAGATTCGCACACCAGACCTCCAGGCTGTTGCATTTATAAAGAGATTCTCTGCGCACACATACATCCTAGCTTTTATATTTTGTAGGTATGAACCTTTTAAGTATTAGAAGGGTTTTAAAACGTTGGTTACCTGTAACGTAATGGAGATTTGTTTTGTGTCCATTTGAGTAATTATTCCTCCGAATTACATATTGAATGAAAATTTGAATGTTACATACTCTTTTAGTAGTTTCCGTTTGGTACATTTTAATGCATAAAATTTTAACTAACTTGACTCATTTTATTCTTAGAGGAAAAATTACTACTTTTTATTGTTTTGTCCTAGGACAACCTCTTCTCATGTAAAAATAAGTTAACTGGTATTTAGCTTATTAAGCAAATCCTCTTAAAAAAGTGGGATCCACCATTAGCGTGTACTGTAATTTCAGTTATAAAATATACCACAAGTATTGAACATAAATAATAAACCCAGAAAACCCAGCCCATTTCAGTAGCTTATTGTAATACGCAGGCAGTTTGACCTGCTACACCTAACAACGGGCCCACTGCTTCACAGAGGCAGGCGTCCTGCCTGACAGGTCACCGATGGCACTGTATGAGTTGCTGAAGATTTTCACTGTCACCTCTGCCAAAAATCAAGAAAAAAGAAGAAAGAAATCTAGAACTATTTAATACCCCAATGTCTTCAACCTTTCCTAACTATCCTCCCGTAAGGTAGGGAAAATTCCCTCTTACCCCTCTCCTACCCTTTTTACCAAAGATGTGTGTGTACACACACACACACACACACACACACACACACACACACACACACGTTACTTAAGGTCATTGCTTTGGTGATCCACTTTCAATCTAATCTTTGAAAAACTGATTTTTGTACTGAATTCCTTTTTTTTTTTTTCCTATTTTTCCCTCTTTTAGGCAGTTATTTGTGTGTTTCTGCAGAGTTTTGCACAGAGTCTGTTCCCATGCAAACCAATGAGGGAGAAGTGTCGGAAGAAAGCAGTTCCAAGGTCAGTGAACTACTAAAGATGAAAACACTTTGGGTAGAAATTAAAAACAGGCAGTGGGTGAGTAGAGTGGGTGTTTTGTTTTAGGTGAATTTAGAAACTAGCTTGATTTAAATTAAAACCTAGCCTAAGGTTGAGAAGATTTTTTTTCTTTTTCATAGCCATTTTTGTTATGCCCCATGACCAATTTAAAACAAATTTTACTAAACTCCTAGAGAACTTTATGCTTCATTTGTGCAATGGTAGCACTATATCTTTTAATATTTGATTGTGCAAGTTCTCTATTCTTACTTTAAGAAATTAAAATGAGTCAGAAGTGTGTAAGATAAAAAGTAAAAAGCCTGTCCCTTATTCCTGCTGCACAGAGACATTATCAATAATTTTTAGATATTTTTTATTATAAATTTTTAAATGGTAATTTGTTATGTTTGGGTTTTCAAGATCAGGTGTGAATGAATGTTAACCATTGTCAAATGCTGTATGTATCTATGGTGCTTATGTATATCTCTATATCTAGCTCCGTGTCCTGACTCTCCCTGGGCTCTTTCTCTGCCTCGTCACATGGGACCCTCAGTGTCACCTTGATGTCTCTCTCCTTTCAAAGTTGTCCCTAGTCCTCCCTGGGCATTCCAGGGGTATCTCACACTGTGTCCTGGACAGTGCCCAGTCTGCTGCCCTAGACCTTCCTGAGGGGAGTCTTTTTGCTGCTGCCAGTGCTACTGGTCCTCTCTGTGGGAGGGCTTTTTTCTCCTGGTCACTAGAATGCAGTTTTGTATGACCTAATCACTTTCTCGCAGAGCATTCTGCTGTTTTAGTGAAAGCCACTATTGTAAATACCGAAAGAAGACAAGTTGACAGAGTTAGTATTAATGCAAAACTTCAGAAGCCCTTGAATCCTTTGGAAACACAGTGACTATTCCTTATATTTTTCCCAAGAACCACTTCAGGGCTTATTTAATTTCCCTGCTGTGTACGTAAAAGAGAAAATTGAATAGCACTAACACAGTTACCCATGAATCTGTCTCATTGTTCCACACTTTAGAAGTTAAATATGAAAATTATGTTCTGTAAAAAGTTTTTGATGACATATCAGGAAATCCAAAGGCAAGGATATGGACTTCATTGGTCTGATTCCCTTAGAAAGAGACTCGTGTGATCTAATTTATTTAGTATTTATGTGCCTATGTTGTCACACTGATCTGAAAACAGATACTATTTTGTCTGTTATATGTGGCTTTGACTCCCTGAATGTAGTGGCCCGTTTTCTTAGTGCCTGGTCTAGCTAGTGCACATGGAACTGTGCGTTACTGGGGAGGCTCCAGTTCTAGTGTGGATATACTGACACATCTGGGACTATAGATGTTTTATTTATGCTGTCTCTTTTATTCTTTTAAATTGTGGTATTATTTAAAAAATACACTTTTATAGTCATTCAGTTACTTATTTAATTCACAAATACTTATGGGGCACCTAGTATGTGCTGATGGTCCCAGGTATGGCGTGCAGAGTTACATAAGGCAGAGTCTCTGCATGGTGGGAACTTGTAGTCTAGTCGAGGGAGGTAACCGTACCATAAGTGCAATGATAGTGGTATTAGCTGTGTGGTATTAGGAGCTAGGTCAAAGCAAAAAATTCCTTCTCATTGGAAGCTTCATGATAGAGGAGGCAACACTTGAGTTTTGTTGGAAAAATAAGGGGTTTTTGTTTGCTTTTATTGGTGGGTTGGTGAGTGGGTGGGTGGAGGTGGGAAGGGCATTATAAGCAGAATGAAGCATGTGTCGCATATATAAATGGTGAAGTCTAACAGGAGATGGTGAAAAGATATGAATGTATTTCAGATATCTTGCTATGTATTAAACCACGCCAAAAAGTAGTGGTTTAAAGCTACTATCACAATCTCTTGGGCAGAAGAATTCCAAGTAATTTATGTAGATACTTCACCGTCAAGGATGTGGAACCTAACTCTGCTTTCCTTAAATGTGGCTTAGCACAGTTGGGAAACCTGACAGACAGCATCTCAACCAGATGGTCAAAGTCTACACTGATGGGATGAGTCATGTTTGTAGTATGTACCCTTGATGTGATAGGCTGAAATGGCACCTTACTTCAGTGGTCTTCTTCTCCAAAACCCATTTTCCCCCTCTGATCATGAGAAAAACATCAGACAGATCCTGGTAGAGGGATGCCCTACAAAATATCTGACCAATACTACCCTCAAAACTGTCAAGGAAAAACAAGATACATTGAGAAACTGTCACAGCCAAAGAAGCCTAAGGTGACATCATGACTAAATGTAATAAAATATCCTGGATCAGATCCTGGAATAGAATAAGAATGTTAGGTAAGAACTAAGAAAATCTGAATAAAGTATGGATTTTAGGTAATAATAATGTGTTAATATTAGTTCATTAATTGTGACAAAGGTACTGAGATAAAATATTAATAATAGAGAATATATATATGTATATATAATCATCACCACAGCTTTTGATTATCTCTCATGATCTGTGATTCACTGAGCTCTATAGGGAGGGCATTTCTGCTCCAAAGTGGTATTGGCAGGGGCTGCAGTCATCTGGAGGCCCAACTGGCCAGAAACATCCAAAATGGCTCACTCACATGGCTTGCAGCTGGCAGTTCAGCTCGAGGCTGTTGACCTGAGCATCAAGAATCTCCTCCATATGACCTCTGTACATGGCTTGGGTTTCTCACAGCATGGCGACTGGGATCCAAGGGGGAGTACTGCGAGCATGCAGAAGCTGCAGCTTTAGAAGTCAAACAACTTTCCTTTCCATACCTTCTGGTGAATTAAAGCCAGTCCCAGGGCTACCCCAGATTCAGTGGAAGAGAAACAGATTCCACCTCTCAGTGGGAGGACAAGGAGAAAATTTGAGGTCATCTTTAGTAGTGATTAGAGTGTTGGGTGCTAGCTGAAGAGGGAATGATGGAGATAATGATCTAAGATTATCTTAGGCTAAGGAGCGTTAAGAACAGGAAACAGATTTCTAAAGCATGGAGGTGAGATGTGCATTTTACTTTATGATTTGTTCTCATAACAACTACTGTTAATGTAGAGGATGTACTAGCTTATCTGCATCTTGACACTCAAATTCTCTAAAGAAAGAGAATCTGATTGGCCCAGCCTAGCCTGTGGCCTGATTTCCATTGGGTCTTGAGTTCTCCGAGTTGGGTGGTGGGGACCACAGACAAGGAAGGAGATCCCATTAAAGGACACATGAAGCAGGAGGCAACAGCCAACACTCCTGGGACAGTCTCTAGTCAATGCCGATATAATCTTCCACTATATTTCTTACCAAAGATGGACCAGAATTTTTAATTTCAATTTCACAGCTGTTTCTCACTTTACATTGAGTATAATTTAGGTTGATATTCTAAATGAGTTGGTGTTGGCTTACTAGTTGTAGAGATTCTGCAGCTATAGGCTTAGAATGTTTATTTTTTAAGTGAAATCTGGCAAGCATAGTAAAAATTATCATAAAACGGAGCAGTTGAGTGTTTGTGATCTTATTCTCTGTACTTCTTTGTATAGTTGAGCATTTTATAATAAAACAATAAAAACAAATAAGCTTTAGAGTTTAAGAATTATAGCTATGGATTTAAGTGCCCATGTGTCTTTATTAATTACCATAAATAAAAAATACTTAATGAATCAGGAGGCAAACATTTTAGCTATAGTGTTCTCTTTATTGTTATCAGAGGTAATAAGTGAATAAATGTAGTCTTTGTCTACAAAGAATAAAGTGATCTATTGATTGGCTTTACATCAAAGAGTTAAATGAGATGATTTAGACTAAGTCTTTTGCTTTTTTTTTTTTTTTTTTTAGAAAGAGAGGGGGCGCCTGGGTGGCTCAGTGGTTGAGCGTCTGCCTTCGGCCCAGGTCATGGTCCCAGGGTCCTGGGATCGAGCCCCGCATCGGGCTCCCTGTTCAGCGGGAGGCCTGCTTCTCCCGCTACCATTCCCTCTCTGCTTGTGTTCCCTCTCTCGCTGTGTTTCTCTCTGTCAAATAAATAAAATCTTTAAAAAAAAAAAAAAGAAAGAAAGAAAGAAAGAGAGTGAGCCGGGTGGGGCAGTGGAGGGGGAGGGGAAAAGGGAGAGGGATCGAGAATCTTAAGCAGGCTCCAAGCCCATTGTGGAGCCTGATGTGGGGCTTGATCTCACCACCCTGAGATCATGACCTGAGCTGAAATCAAGAGTCAGATGATTAACCAACTGAGCCACCCAGGCATCCTAAGTATTTTGCTTTTTTAAATTTAGGATATCTCTATCTGAGACTCACTCTGATTTAGCAAATTATAATAAGATTTTATGGCTTTTGGTATTTTAAGAGCAGACTGGGAAAGAAACTATTCAGGATAGGTATCTTTCCCATTTGTTTTCGTAGCTGGCAAACAATTTAAATTGGATTGGATTCCGAGTCTGACTCCAAAGTCCATGCTAAATTCAGTCCTCCATCCTGAAGAAGTTATATGCAGAGTGATCAATTCTGTTTACTTATATCAGAGAAACTTCTTAGGAAGGTCGCCTGGTGTCAAGTTTGCATACAAGGAGAACGGGTGCTTTGTGCATAAGAATAATGCTGCTCTGAGCATTCCTTATATGGTTTTTGTGCAGACACGTGCCTTCATTTCTCTTGGGTGAATAACCAGGAGTGGAATTGCCAGGTCATATGGTAACTTTGTGTTTTAGCTTTTGAAAAACTGCCGGACTGTTTTCGAAATGGCTGCATCACTTTACATTCCCACCGGAAGTGTATGAGAGGGTCCTAGTTTGTCCATATCCTCACCAGTCTGTTATTCTTTTTTGAAAGATTTTATTTATTTATTTGACACAGACAGAGAGAGATCACAAGTAGGCAGAGAGGCAGGCTGAGAGAGGGGGAAGCAGGCTCATTGCTGAGCAGAGCCCGATGCGGGGCTCCATCCCAGGACCCTGAGATCATGACCTGAGCCGAAGGCAGAGGCTTAACCTTACACTGAGCCACCCAGGCACCCCTCACCAGTTTGTTGTTTTTTGTATTTTTTATTCTGTGGATATGAAATACTATCTCATTGTGGCTTTGGTTTGTATCTGGCATGTTTTTTTAAATGTAAGTGAAGAAAATTATAATAAAGTAATAAGACGAAGGTGACCAGGCTCACCTTGGACTTATCGAAATAGGATCTCGAGAGCTGGAAACTTGGGATCTCTGTATTTTCCAAGTGCCCCAGGTGATCTCTAAACCAGTAGCACAAAGACCACAGCTGAACTAAGGGGAACTTAGAGGAGGCAGAACTGGTGAATTCTTTTTTTTTTTTTTAAAGATTTTATTTATTTATTTCACAGAAAGGAGAGAAATCACAAGGAGGCAGAGAGGCAAACAGAGAGAGGGGGGGAAGCAGGCTCCCTGCCAAGCAGAGAACCTGATGCGGGGCTTGATCCCAGGACCCTGAGATCATGACCTGAGCTGAAGGCAGAGGCTTTAACCCACTGAGCCACCCAGGTGCCCCAGAACTGGTGAATTCTTAAAGTTGTCTCTGAAAGGTAAGACATACAGGAACTTCAGAGTAGGGTTGCATCTGGGAAGGGAGGAAAAAGATTGAGTT
This sequence comes from Procyon lotor, assembly GCA_028646535.1. Lineage (NCBI taxonomy): Eukaryota > Metazoa > Chordata > Mammalia > Carnivora > Procyonidae > Procyon > Procyon lotor. The sequence continues at coordinate 102,147,286 of CM053611.1, forward strand.
TAAAAAGGGCTGGCTATACAGAGGGCTTCAACTGTTCACTGTATCTGTATTTTTATTTCTTTTAAAAAGAGGGAGAAATCTGAAGCAAATATAAAGCAAATATGTTAAATCTGAGTGGTGGTTACATGGAAGTGGTTCTTATTTTATTCTCTCTACTTTTTTCTATATCTTAAAAAATTTCCCGGAGCGCCTGAGTGGCTCAGTGGGTTAAAGCCTCTGCCTTCGGCTCAGGTCATGATCCCGGGGTCCTGGGATCGAGCCCCGTGTCGGGCTCTCTGCTCCTCAGGGAGCCTGCTTCCCCCTCTCTCTCTCTCTGCCTCCCTCTCTCTTGTGATCTCTCGCTCTGTCAAATAAATAAATAAAATCTTAAAAAAAAAAAAAGTCTGGGCGTCTGGGTGGCTCAGTCGTTAAGCGTCTGCCTTTGGCTCAGCTCATGATCCCAGTGTCCTGGGATCGAGCCCCACATCGGGCTTCCTGCTCGGCGGGAAGCCTGCTTCTCCCGCTAATATACCCTCTGCCTGTGTTCCCTCTCTCACTGTGTTTCTCTCTGTCAAATAAATAAAATCTTAAAAAAAAAAAAAAACGAAAAGAAAACCAAAAAAGTCAAGCATATGCCCAACCTTTAACCCAGACATTCCACTTCTAGGTATATACCCAGTACACATGACTGCATACGTTTACAAAATACTTAAGTGAGAACATTCATGGTAGCTTTATTTGTAACAGCCCCAAACCAGATGTAGTTTAACTGTTCATCAACAGGTGAATGACTAAACAAATTATAGTATGTTTGTTCAAGGCAGTAGTACTAAGTTTAAAAATTAGACTCTTTTTTTTTTTTCAGGTAGGCCCCATGCAGTATGGAGTCCATTATGGGGCTCGAACTGACAACTCTGACATGAAGCTCTTTTAGCTGAGTTCTGTTCAAAGAGATGCACTTGGGCTAATGCCTAAATGATGTGAAGGAAGCTTTCATGTAACAATATGAGAGAAAAGCTTTCTCAAAGACATAATTGGAAGGCTCTAAGACTGGATGAGAGAGAAGAAAAGAAATGGAAAATGTAGTCTAGCATAAGGCTGAGATTTTTCAAAAGGGTGGTTTTTTGAAAGATGGCTACTATGTGAACTGTTACTTAGAGGACAAGGAGAAATAGGAACAGTAAGTGGAAAGGATATTCCACTTAGTAATAAAACAATCATTAAGAATTGAAAGCACAGAGATGCCTGGGTGGCTCATTTGGTTAAACATCTGCCTTTAGGTCAGGTCATGATCCCAGGGCCCTGGGATTGAGTCCCATATCAGGCTTCTTGCTCAGTGGGGAGCCTGCTTCTCCCTCTGCCTGCCACTCCCCCTGCTTATGCATGCTCTCTCTTTCTCTCTCTCTTTTTCTCTCTCTGACAAATAAATAAATAAAATCTTAAAAAAGAAAAAAGAATTAAAAGCAGGAATTTAACATTGATAACGTATATAATTGTTAAATCTATACAGATTTACTATACAGAATACCTGAAACTAATATAACACTATATGTTAACTAAATTGGAATTAAATTAAAAACCTAATTAAGGGGCACCTGGGTGGCTTAGTAGGTTAAAGCCTCTGCCTTCACCTCAGGTCATGATCGCAGGGTCCTGGGATCGAGCCCCACATTGGGCTCTCTGCTCAATGGGGAGCCTGCTTCCCCCTTTCTCTCTGCCTGCCTCTCTGCCTACTTGTGATCTCTCTCTCTCTGTCAAATAAATAAAATCTTTAAAAATAAATAAATAAAACAGAAGAAGAAATAATTGAAAACAAGGACTCTATCAGATATTTGCATACCTATGTTCATAGCCGCCTTATTCACAGTGGCCAAGAAATAGAATCAACCCAGTGTCCATTGATAGATGAATAGATAAACAAAGAGTGGTATATCAACATGCATGAACCTTGAAGACATTATGCTTAGTGAAATAAGCCAATGACAAAAATTTGACCTGGAGTGGTCAAATTCACAGAAACAGAGAGACTGTGGTGGTTTCCATGGACTGAAGGGGGAGGGGAATGGAAGGTATAGTTTGGGAAGATGGAGAACATTCTGGAGATGTATGGTGGTGCTGGTTGCATGCCAGTGTGAACATACTTAATACCCCTGAACTGTACACTTAAAAATGGTTAAAATGCCACAATTTTTTATGAGATTCTATTTTTAACTAATCTCTACATCCACCATGGGGCTTAAACTTAAAACCCCAAGATTGAGAGTCACATGCTCCACCGACTGAGCCAGCCAGGTGCTCCTAAAACAATTTTTTTTAAGCTATTGAGACTTCTGCTACTGGGCAAGATGGAATTTAAGGGACAGAATTCACCTTCCCACTGGAAATAACCACTTAAAAATAAACAAAAAAATATATATATCTGAAACAACAGTTAAAAAAACATTGGACATTAGGTGATGAAGAGCAGTGATCACTGAGAAATAGAAAGCAAATAGGATTAGTTCTCTGACTACTGCAGCATACTGGTTTGAGAGAGCTTCCAGGCTGCAGATCAGGGAAGAAGAGCCCAGGCAAAACCCAATGCACCTTCTCAGTTGAGGGTGAGGCAGCCTTGCTGGCGTTCTGGAGAGAATAAGGCACCTAGAGATCTGGCCAGAATACTGGAGAGGAAAGAGTTAAACACAGAACTCTGGAGATCTGTGGAGGGTTCATCCTGAGTATTCAGCAGAATACTTTTGGGCACATGCATATGAGGAGACTATTCATGGCTGGGGCAGGGTAGGGGGACCCATCCAAGAGGATTAAAAGAAACAATACCCATAATATTGCCTCTTTTCTACACCCTGGAAAACCTCATAACTCATGGAGAGGTAGAGCCCTCATTAGTGGTACTAACAGAGTCCTCACCTCATTGGTAGGGAATGATTAGCCCTGAACTAAATACTAGTTTGGTCCAGCCTATCACATCCTAAAAGCAAGACAAAAGGAGCAGACTGTTTCAAAGTAGTCTGTGTCCCAGAACAAGGCTCAAAAATATTTATAGGAACCAGAATATTCAGTACTCAGCAAAGTAAAATTTACAATGTCTGGTATCTAAGCAAATATTATCAGACATCTAAAACCAGGAAAATACAGACCATAGTGAAGGGAAAAAAATCAATTAATTGAAGTCAACCCACAAATGACACGTTAAAATTAGCAGGCAGGAGTATCAAAATAGGGGCATATGGGTGGCTCAGTGGGTTAAAGCCTCTGCCTTCGGCTCAGGTCATGATCTCAGGGTCCTGGGATCGAGCCCCAGTCGGGCTCTCTGTCAGTGGGGAGCCTGCTTCCCCCTCTCTCTCTGTCTGCGTCTCTGCCTACTTGTGAACTCTCTCTCTCTGTCAAATAAATAAAAATCTTAAAAAAAAAAAAAGGAGTATCAAAATACTTATTATAACTGTATTTCAGATATTCAAAAAATCACATAGAGAAATGAAAGATATTTTTTAAGAAGACTCAAATCAAATTTTCTGAGTTGAAAACTATAAAATCTGAGATGAAAAATATACTGAATGAGATTAGTGGCAGATTAGACATTGCAGAATAAAACATTAGGGAATGTTTTCAAAGTCATACTAATAGAAAATATCTAGCACAAAACACAAGAGAAAAAAAGAGTAAAAGACAAAATATGGAAAAATGATCAGTGTTCTGTACACAACCTCAGGGAACCTAATATACATGTAATTGTAGTCTCTGAAGAAGAAGGAAGGGAGCAGAAAAAAAAAAAATTCTGAGAAGTAACTGCCCCAAATTTGATAAAAACTGTCAACCCAGAGATCCAAGAAGTTAAATGTTCCTGAAACATGAAGATAACCACACCAAAGCATATCATAATCAAATTACTCAAAACCGGTGATAGAGAAAATCTTAAAACCAGAGGACAAAAGATACTGTTAATAGAGGAA
>CM053611.1:102151714-102245578 GCA_028646535.1 Procyon lotor
CTAGCTTCTGGTTTCTATCTTCTTGACTTATTGCAGCATAACCCAGTCTTCCTGTGGCTTTCTTCCTGCATGCATGTCTGTCTTTGTGTCCAGATTTCCACCTTTTTATAAAAGGACACCAGTCATATTGGATTAGAGCCTGCTCTAATAACTTTATGATTACCTCTACAAAGACCCCATCTTTAAATAAAGTCACATTCTGAAATATTGGAGATTAGGACTCCAACATCTTTTTGGGGTGGTGGGGGACACTATTCAACTTATAATGATAATCAAAACAGCTTTTGAGTAGAACAGAGCTGGAGAGCTAATACTACCTGATTATAGAACTTTTTTAAAGCTACAATAATCATGTGCTATGAAATGTGTAAAACTGGTGAATCACAGACCTGTACCCCTGAAGCAAATAATACATTATATGTTAATTTAAAAAATAAATAAATGGAGGGGGGAAAGCTACAGTAATCAAGACCTTGTGGTATTGGGAGAAAGATAGACAAATTAGACCCGTGAAACAGAAGAGTGGTTCTGGCATAGACCCACACATATGAACAAATGATCTTTGAAAAAGGCAATTTTGTGGAGGCAATTCAGTGGAGAAAGGGTATTTTTTTAAACAAATGATGTTAGAGCAATTGGATATCCATATGCAAAAAAAAAAAAAAATGAACATAGATATAGGCCTCATAATATATATAAAAATGAACTGAGGGGCAAATAATACATTATATGTTAATAAAAATTAATTTAAAAAATGAACTGAAAATGGATCTTAGATTTAAATGTTAAACTTAGAACTGTAATGCTTCTAGTAGAAAATATAAGAGAAAAATCTGTGATTAGGCAAATATTTCTTACATATGACAGCAAACCACAACCATTAAATTTTTTAAAAAAGATTTATTTATTTGACATAGAGAGAGAGATCACGAGTAGGCAGAGAGGCAGGCAGAGAGAGAGAGAGGGAAGCAGGCTCCCTGCCGAGCAGAGAGCCCAATGTGGGACTCGATTCCAGGACCCTGAGATCATGACCTGAGCTGAAGGCAGAGGCTTTAACCCACTGAGCCACCCAGGGGCCCCACAACCATTAAATTTTGAAAATTGATAAATTGTCTGGGGGCTCCTGACTGGCTCAGTCATAGAGTATGTGACTCTTGTAGGTTTGAGCCCCACACTGGGAATAGAGAAAAGCTAAAAATAAAATATTTGGGGGCCTCCTGGGTGGCATAGTCAGTTAAGCATCCAACTCTTGGTCAGCTCAGGTCATGTTTTCAGGATCATGGGATCCACCCTTGTGTCAGGCTCCGCACTCAACATGGAGTCTGCTGAAGTTTCTCTCTCTCTTCCTCTGCCCTTCCCTGCTCTCTCTTTTTCTCTAAAATAAGTAAATCTTAAAAATAAATAAAATCTTTTAAAAATAAATAAAAATTGATAAATTGTACTACATCTATATTAAGAACTTTTGCCCTTTGAAAGAGCTGCAAATGAGAATAAAGATAAGCCACAGACTGGGAGAAAATACATGAAAAGCATCTACCTAAATAAAGACTTGTATCAAGAATCTGTTAAAAACTCTCAAAGCTCTACAATAGGAAAAAAAAAAAACCCAATTTTAAAAATGAGGAAAGAATTGGAAGAGATTTATCCAAAGAAGATAGACAAAAGGCCAAGAAGCCCATGAAGAAATGCTCAACGTCACTACTCATTAGGGAACTACAAACCAAAACCACAGTGACATACCACTTCACGCCTGCTGAGATGGCTACTATCAAAGGGACCGATAATAACAAGTGTGGGTGAGGATGTGGAAAAATTAGAACTTTGGGCACTGCTAGTAGAAATAGAAAACGGTGCAGCTGCTTTGAGAAACAGTTTGGTGGTCCTTCAAAAAGTTGAACTTAAAGTTATCATATGACCCAGCAATTCCACTCCTAGGTATTCATTCACCCAAGGGAAATGAAAGCCTGTGTCCACAAAGAAATTTGTAGACAAATGTTTATAAAGCATTATTCATAATAGCAAAAAGTGAAAATAATCCAAATATCCATCAGCTGATACTATAGATAAACAAAATGGTTTATCCATATAATGGGATAGTATTCAGCAATAAAACAGAACGAAGAACTGATACATGCTACAACAAGGATGTTGTTTGAAATTTGAAAACATTATGCTGGAGGAGCAAGATGTTGGAGGAATAGGAGACCTAAATCTCGTCTGGTCCCAGGAATTCAGGTAGATAGTTTTCAACCATTCTGAACACCTACAAACTCAACAGGAGATCACAGAAAGAAATAGCAGTAATTCTATGAACAGAAAAGTGACCACTTTCTGAAAGGTAGGATGTGTGGAGAAGTGAATCCGAGGTGATATACGGGAAGATAGACCATGGTGGTAGGAAGCTCCATTAGCCAGCTCCCAGCAAGTGACAGAGCAGCAGAGCACAAGATCAGAACTTTTAGAAGTCTTCTCCATGGAGGGATGTCACTCCAGTGGCTAAGCAGGGGGGTGGAACCCTCGCTGGGACAGTGTGGTCTCAGGACCCTTGGGGTCACAGAAAGACCAGGGGTGTGGCAGAACTCCCATGTATTGGAGCAGGGAAGCCAGCTGCAAAGGCAGAGCCAAGGAGGGAGCTGTCAGCTTGGGGTTGCCATGAACTGTGATCCAAGGCACAGTCAGGCCACTACAAGTCAGACCCAACAAGTGGCAGATCTGGGAGACTCCCCTACCTCCCCTGGGGAGGAGTGGCATGGGAGCACACTGCAGGAATCTATTGGGTTTAGAGACTCCAAACGGGACCATGTGCCCGAGATAGAAATGCTTGGTCACAGGCTAGGTGAGCATGGAGTTCCTCCAGAGACCAAGGAGACAGGAGTGATTGCTTTTCTCTGAGGGCTCACTGAAGATGGGGGCTCCAAGCTCTTGTCTTCTCTGGTGCCAGAGATTAGGAGACCTCCATATTCATTCTCGGCCTCCAAAGTTGTACAGAGAGCATTTAGGGAACAAAAACTATGGAGAGCAAACCCGAGCAGATGACTTAGCCTGGCCCCTGGCAAGGGCAGTTCAATTCTGCCTTGGGCAAAGACATTTGAGAATCATTGCAACAGGCCCCTCCCCTAGAAGATTGGCAAGAACATCCAGCCAAGACCAAGTTTACTAATAAATGAGAACTGCAGAACTCCAGAACTAGTGGAATGCAGCACATAAAATCCATGGCTTTTTCTCCATGATTCTTTAGTCTTTCAAAGTTAATTGTTTGAATTTTATTTTCTATTTTTTAAAAAATTTTTCTTCTTTCTTTTTTCAATCAACATCTTATCAATTCCTTCTAAAAAAACTTTGTTAATTTTCATTTTTACAGTCATATTCTACCCCTTAATTATATTTAATTTTTTTTATATATTTGTTTTTCTTTCTTTAAAATTTTGGAATGCAGTTTCTTCTAATAGACCAAAATGTACCCTAAATCTAGTGTAGGGCTTTGTTTTAGTCTCCTGCCTGATCCCATGCTCTCCTTTTTTTTTTTTTTTTTAATTTTCTTTCTTTTTCCAACCAACTCCTATTACCAATTCTCTTTTAAAAATCTTTTTTAATTTTCATCTTTACAGTCATATTCCATCCCTTTATCATATTTACCCTTATTTTTGTGTATATATATAAGTTTTTCTTTAAAATTTTGGGACAGAGTTTCTTCTAACAAACCAAAATACACCCAAAATCTAGTGAATGGCTCTGTTCTATTCACCAGCCTGATCATATTCTTTTTTTTCCCTTTCTTTTCCTCCCAGTTTCGGCTCTCTTCTTATTTGTTTAGTGTATATTTTTCTGGGGTCATTGTTACCGTTTTAGCATTTTTTTCTCTCATTCATCTGTTCTTCTCTGGACAAAATGACCAAATGGAAAAACTCACCTCAAAAAAAAAAAAAGAACAAGAGGCAGTACCAACTGTCAGGGACCTAATCAATATGGAAATTAGTAGGGTGTCAGAACTACAGTTCAGAATGACGATTATAAAGATACTAGCTGAGTTCGAAAAAAAGCATAGACAATATTAGAGAATCTTTTTGGAGAAATAAAAGAATTAAAATCTAACCAAGTTGAAATCAAAAAGGCTATTAATGAGATGCAATTAAAAAAATGGAGGCTCTAACTGCAAGGATAAATGAGGCAGAAGAGAGAATTAGTGATATAGAAGACCAAATGATGGAGAATAAAGAAGCTGAGAAAAAGAGAGATAAACAAGGGGTGCCTGGGTGGCTCACTGGGTTAAAGCCTCTGCCTTTGGCTCAGGTCGTGATCTCAGGGTCCTGGGATCGAGCCCTGCATCAGGCTCTCTGCTCAGCAGGGAGCCTGCTTGCCCTTCTCTCTCTCTGCCTGCCTCTCTGCCTACTTGTGATCTCTCTCTCTCTGTCACATAAATAAACAATCTTTAAAAAAAATAGAAAGAGAGAGATAAACAATTATTGGGTCATGAGGGGAGAATTCAAGAGATAAGTGATACTATGAGACAAAACAATATTAGAATAATATTTGAGAATAATTGGGATCCCAGAAGAAGAAGAAAGAGAGAGAGGGGCAGAAGGTATATTGGAGCAAATTATAGCAGAGAACTTCCCTAATTGGGGGGAAGAAACAGGCATCAAAATCCAGGAGGCACAGAGACCTCCTTTTAAAATCAATAAAAATAGATCAACACCCCTCATCTAATAGTAAAACTTATAAGTCTCAGAGACAAAGAGAAAATCCTGAAAGCTTCTCTGGACAAGAAGTCTGTAACCTACAACAGTAAAACATTAGATTGGCAGCAGACCTATCCACAGGGACCTGGCAGGCCAGAAAGGACTAGCATGATATATTCAGAGTACTAAATGAGAAAAATATGCACCCAAGAATATTATATCCAGCTAGGCTGTCACTGAAAATAGAAGGAGAGATAAAAAAGCTTCTAGGACAAACAAACCCTAAAAGAATATGCAAACACCAAACCAACCCTACAGGAAATATTGAAAGGGGTCCTCTAAGCAAAGAGAGAGCCTAAAACTAACATAGACCAGAAAGGAACAGAGACAATATACAGTAACAGTCACAGGCAATACAATGGCACTAAATTCGTATCTTTCAATAATTACCTTGAATGTAAATGGGCTAAATGCCCCAATCAAAAGACACAACGTATCAGATTGGATAAAAAAAATAAGACCCATCGATATGCCGTCTGCAAGAGATTCATTTATTTTATTTTTTATTTTTTTTAAAGATTTTATTTGTCAGAGAGAGAGAGAGCACAAGCAGGCAAAGAGGCAGGCAGAGGCAGAGGGAGAAGCAGGCTCCCCGCTGAGCAAGGAGCCCGATATGGGACTCGATCCCAGGACCCTGGGATCATGACCTGAGCCGAAGGCAGCTGCTTAACCAACTGAGCCACCCAGGTGTCCCAAGAGATTCATTTTAGACCCAAAGACACCTCCAGATTTAAAGTGAGGAGGTGGACAGCAAAAGAAAGATAGGTGGTAATCCTTATATCCATGTGATACAATACATTTGTAAAAGAAGGAACAAGAACCACATGATACTCTCAATAAATGCAGAAAAAGCGTTTGACAAAGTACAGCATCCTCTCTTGATTAAAACTTTTCACAGTGTAGGGATAGAAGCTATGTACCTCAATATCATCAAATCCATCTGTGAAAAACCCACAGTGAATATCATTCTCAATGGGGAAAAAACAGAGCTTTCCCCCTAAGGTCAGGAACACGACGGGGCTATCCACTATCACCACTGCTGTTCAGCATAGTATTAGAAGTCCCAGCCCTCAACAATCAGACAGCAAAAAGAAATAAAAGGCATCCAGATCAGCAAAGAAGTAGTCAAACTCTCTTTGCAGAATATGTGATTGGAAAAAAAAGTACTGTGAAAATGTCTATGCTACTTAGAGCAATCTACACATTTAATGCAATCCCTATCAAAATAACATCAACTTTTTTTCACAGAAATAGAACAAATAATCCTAAAATTTGTATGGAACCAGAAAACACAAAGTGTTTTTAGCCAGAGGAATGTTGAAATAGAGGAATGTTGAAAAAGAAAACCAAAGCTGGTGGCATCACAGTGCCAGACTTCAAGCTCTATTACAAAGCTGTAACCATCAAGACAGTATGGTAGTGGCACAAAACCACACATAGATCTGTGGAACAGAATAGAGAGCCCAGAAATGGACCCTCAACTCTATGGTCAACTAGTCTTTGAAAAAGCAGGAAAGAATGTACAATGGAAGAAAAACAGTCTCTTCAACAAATGGTGTTGGGAAAATTGGACAGCCACATGCAGAAGAATGAAACTGGACCATTTCCTTACACCACACACAAAAATTGACTCAAAATGGAGAAAAGACCTAAATGTGAGAAAGAAATCCATCAAAATCGTTGAGAACACCGGCAACAACCTCTTTGACCTCAGTCACAGCAAGTTCTTCCTAGAAACATTGCCAAAGGCAAGGAAAGCAAGAGCAAAAATGAAGTATTGGGACTTCATCAAGATAAAAAGCTTTTGCACAGGGGCGCGTGGGTGGCTCAGTCATTAACCATCTGCCTTTGGCTCAGGTCATGATCCCGGGGTCCTGGGATCAAGCCCTGTATTGGGCTCCCTGCTGGGCGGGAAGCCTACTTTTCCCTCTCCCACTTCCCCTGCTTGTATTCCCTCTCTCACTGTGTCCATCTCTCTGTCAAATAAATAAAACCAAAAAAAACAAAAAAAACTTTTGCACAGTAAAGGAAACAGTCAACAAAACCAAAAGACAACCAACAGAATGGGAGAAGTTATTTACAAATGACCTATCAGATAAAGGGCTAGTATCCAAAATCTATAAAGAACTTACCAAACTCAACATCCAAAGAACAAATAATCTGACAAGAAATGGGCAGAAGACATGAACAGACATTTCTGCAAAGAAGACATAAAATGGCCAACAGATACATAAAAAGTGCTCAACATCACTCAGCATCAAAGAAATACAAATCAAAATGTCAATTAGATACCACCTCACACCATTCAGAATGGCTAAAATTAACAAGTCTGGAAACCAAAGGTGTTGGCAAAGATTCAAAGAAAAGGGAACCCTCCTATATTTTTGGTGGGAATGCAAGCTGGTGCAGCCACTCTGGAAAACAGTATGGGGTTCCTCAAAAAAGGTGAAAATAGAGCTACCCTATGACCCAGCAATTGCACTACTGGGTATTTACAAAGATACAAATGTAGTGATCCTAAGGGGCATGTGCACTCCAATGTTTATAGCAGCAATGTCCATGGAAGCCAAACTATGGAAAAAGCCTAGATGTCCATCAACAGATGAATAGATAAAGAAGATGTGGTGTATATGTATACAATTGAATACTATGCAGCCATCAAAAAAAAAAACCCAAAAAAATGAAAACTTGCCATTTGCAATGACACAGATGGAACTACAGGCTATTATGCCAAGGGAAATAAGTCAATCAGAGAAAGACAATTATCACATGATCTCTCTGATATGAAGAATTTGAGAAACAAGACAGAGGATTATAGAGGAAGGGAGGGAAAATGAAACAAGACAAAACCAGAGAGGGAAATAAACCATAAGAGACTCTTAATCTTAGGAAACAAATTGATGGTTATTGAAGGGTGGGGAGGGATGAGGGTGGCTGGGTGATGGACATTGTGGAGGGTATGAACACTGAATTGTGTAAGACTGATGAATCACAGACCTGTACTCCTGAAACAAATAATACATTATATGTCAATAAAAAAAAAAGAAAAGAAAAAAATCATGCTCAGGGAAAGCAGACAAACAACAAACAGCACATATTGTATGACTTCATTTGTATATGAAATATTCAGAATAGGCAAATCTGTAGAGACCGAAGTAGATTAGCCATTATCTAGTGCTGGAAAGGAAGATGAAGGGAGGGCAAAATGGGGAATGACTGCCAATGAGTACAAATTTCCTTTTTGAGATGATAGAAATGTTCTAAAATTGGATTGTGGTGATAATTGCACAAATCTATAATATATTAAAAGCCATTGAATTGTATACTTTAAACAGGCGAACTTTATGGTATATAAGTTATATCTCAATAAAGATTCTTAGGGGTCACTTGCTGGCTCAGTTGGTAGAGCATGCAACTCTTGATCTTAGGGTTGTGAGTTGAAGCCCCACATTTGGCATAGAGCTTATTTTTAAAAAGAGAAAAATAAAGCTGCTTAAAAGAATGCTCAGAAATTTGAATGGCACTTTATCAGAGAATGGATGGCAAAGAAACTCATGAAAAGATGCTCAGTGTCAGTGTAATTAAAGCCACAATTAGAATGGGTAAGGTTAAAAAGACTTACTATACCAAGTATTGGTGAGGTATGAGGAACTGGAACTCTCATACACTGCTCATGGGGAGATAAAATGCTGCAGCCACTTTGGAAAACAGTGTTAAGACTGTTAAGTTAAAACTGTTAAGAAGTTAAAACTGTTAAGAAGTTAAACATTAAGCTACCATATGATCGTACTATTCCACTGTTAGAGGCTGAATTGTTTTCCGTGTCTATCCCCAATCCCCAAATTAATATGTTGGAAGTCTTAACCCCCATTACCTCAGAATTGACCTTGCTCAGCATTAGGGCCTTTGCAGAGGTAATCAAATTAAAATAAATCATTAGGGTAGGTCATAATCCAGTGTGACTAGTGGCTTAGTCAGTTAAGCGTCTGCCTTCAGCTCATGTCATGATCTCAGGATCCTGGGATTGAGCCCCACAGTGGTGGGCTCGCTGCTCAGCTGGGTGTTTTCTTCTCCCTCTCTTTCTGCTCCTCTCGCCCATTTGTGATTTCTCTCTCTGACTCTCTCTCTCTCTCAAATAAATGGAAAAATCTTAAAAAAAAAAAATTAAAAGGGGAAATTTAAACATAGAGACACCAACAGAGGGAGAATGCCATGTGAACATGAAGACAGCCATCTGCAAGCCAAGGGGAGAGGCCTGAAACAAATCCTTCCCTCACAGTGCTCTGAAGGAACCAATGCCCATCTTCATGTCCCACTTTTAGCTTTTAGGTCAGTATGAGATGATAAATTGCTGTTACTGAAAACACACAAGCTGTGGTACTTTGTCATAGCATCCCTAGCAAACTGATACCCACTGCTAAGTACTAAGTATTTACCAAAGAAAAAAGAAAGCATATATCCATACAGAAACCTCTAAATGAATGTTCAGAGTAGCTTTTTGTATTAGCCAAATCTGGAAACTACACAGCCATCCATCAAACAGATGACTGGAAAACAAATTGTGGTAGATTCTTTGCAATGGAATGGTACTCAGCTGTAAAAGGGAAATGAGCTACTGATACATGAAACTATGGATGAATTTCAAAGTAATTATGATAATCAAAAGGAGCTAGACCAAGAAAAAAAAAAAAGAAAGAAAGAAAAAGAGTCCGTCCTGTGTGATTCCAAGTATATATACTCTAAAAATTGCAAACTACTCTGTAGCAACAGAAACCACATTAGTGGTTGCCCAGGGAGGGAGAGCAGGAGGGGACAATTGCTCATTTTTTAAGTTTAAGGAAGTGTATAATGAGACTTTCAGACATGGCAAAAATGTTCATTTTCTGGTTGGTGATGACAGTTTCATGGGTATATACATATGTCAAAATTTATCAAATAGTAAACTCTAAACATATGTAGTTTCATATGTTAGTTATAACCTCATAAAACTTAAATTTTTAAATAATTATTTTTATTTTTTAAAAATATTTTATTTATTTGGGAGAGGAAGAGATAGCAAGAGAGAGCACAAGCAGGAGGCAGAGGGAGAGGGAAAAGTAGACTCCCTGCTGAGCAGGAGCCTGACATGGGGCTTGATCCCAGGACCCTGGGATCATGACCTGAGCCAAAGGCAGACTCAGCCACCCAGACTGACCCACCCACACACCTTCAAATAATTATTTTAAAAAGAAGGCCACCAACAAATATTTATTGGTGGCATTAAATAGAGCAGTTTTTTGGGTTTTTTTGTTTGTTTTGAGAGAGAGAGGGAGAGAGAGAGGTGGGGGAGGGTCAGAGAGAGAAAGAGAATCCTAAGCAGACTCCACATCCAGCATGGAACCCAGCATGGGCTCCATCTCACAATCCCGAGATCATGACTTGAACCAAAATCAAGAGTCAGATATTTAATGGATGGAGCCACCAAGTCCCCTCAAATAGAGCAATTTTGATAGAGAGGAAAAAGAAGAGACAAAAGAGTTTTAAGAGTAGATCTGGACATGGTAGATTAAACCTAGTTATTAGTCTCCACTCCCTTCTAAAATTCCACTGAAATTATTTTAGCAAGCGTAATTGATTTCAGCAAGCATAAATCCACCCGGAAAAAAAAGTGACTGGAAGAGGAGATGAAACAGATAACAGATGCCAACAAAATTTTGGGAGCCAAAAAGCTTTTGGAGGGACAACAGCAGCATTGGTTGAAAAATTTACCAGGAGCAAAGCCCCAGGTATCCTGCTCTGCACATCCATAGATGGATAGCTGTCCCTCTTGCACCATGGCAAGGCTCAAGGTGGAGGGAAGGTATCCAACTCAAAGTAGAAAGATTCAGTCTAAGTCAGTGATGATTGACTGATATGAGACTGTGCCAGCTGCCTTCCCAAATTCAGTCCCACAATACTGACGGCCAGACTCATACCAGTCAGGCTGAGAATTAAAGGTTACCTCTGGGTAACTGAACAGCCCAAAGGGGGAAAAAAGAAATATATAGAGGTAGACACCTGAGAGTTCTCCCAGGGAAATGGCCAGGTCCCGTCCTGATATCCAAGTCCCCTCCTGATATCTCTTCCTTCTCTATATACAAAGAGCACTCCCAAGTTCTTACCGGCTTACCTCTTAAGTATCAGTAGATAACCAAAGATGACCAGACATCTGATAAAAAAAACTATGACTGGAGGATAGTGACCGAAGCAAATGTAAAAGAGGAACTTGGGAGGAAACAAGGTAATATATGAAGCAGAAGAAAATTAAAACGAGAACACTCTATAATATTTTCAGAGATAAAAGATGGTATTATAATCATGGAATAAGAACAGAACTATTTTTTTTTTAAAGATTTTATTTATTTGACAGAGAAACACAGCGAGAGAGGGAACACAAGCAGAGGGAATGGTAGCTGGAGAAGCAGGCTTCCTGCCGAGCAGAGAGCCCAGAGCAGAGAGCCCAATGCGGCGCTCCATCCCAGGACTCTGGGATCATGACCTGAGCCGAAGGCAGATGCTTAAGGACTGAGCCACCCAGGCACCCCTAGGCAGAACTTTTTTTTAATTACTTGTGATCTCTGTCAAATAAATAAATAAATAGCCTGGATGCCTAGGTGGCTCAGTCTGTTAAGCCGCTGCCTTTGGCTTGGTTCTTGATCCCAGGGTCCTGGGATCAAGTTCCGCATAGGGCTCTTTGCTTGGCAGGGAGCCTGCTTCTCTCTCTCTGCCTCTGCCTGCCACTCTGCCTGCTTGTGCTCTCTCTGTCTCTCTCTCTAACAAATAAATAAAACCTTTTAAATAAATAAACAAACAAATAATTAAATAACCTTAAAAAAAAAAAAGAAATTCTTGGAGGAGATAAAATTATCAAAATAAGTAGAGAAAATGTCCTAAACCTGAAGAACCTGAGTTTCTAGATTGCAGGTACCTACCCAGAAGCTCAATACATAAAAAAAGAACCCTACTTAGTGGTTTGCATTTGTGGAACACAGAAGAAATAAAAGACCCTAAAAGGTTCTGGAGAAGAAGCAGGTTATATCCATAACATTAGGATTTCGAATACTGTCAGATTTCTATATAGCAACTCTGGGAACTAGAAGACACTGCAGCCTCACTTCAAAATTGTAGAGGGAAAAAGGTTCACTAACTTGAACTTGTAATTTGATTATGGAGGTGGGTTCAAAAAAAATTCTGTATGTCAGTTATATGTATGGATAAAATAAGGACATTGTAGTCATTCAGGATCTCAAAAAATTTACTTCCCATATACCTTTTATCAGGAAATCACTGAAATATATGCTCCACCTAAAC
Source organism: Procyon lotor (assembly GCA_028646535.1). Lineage (NCBI taxonomy): Eukaryota > Metazoa > Chordata > Mammalia > Carnivora > Procyonidae > Procyon > Procyon lotor. The sequence continues at coordinate 102,163,783 of CM053611.1, forward strand.
CAGGGAGTAAACCATACAAGACGACGACAAAGGATCTGGGGAACAGATGCCCCGGGGTAGGGGAAAGAGAGCCAGGAAGTTCAGAGATGAAGAGGAAGAGACATCCCTGGCAAAGTGTCAGCTCTTTAGTGGCCTAGAGAGCAAACAATGTAGACTGGAACAGGAGAAAACCCCTGAGGAATGTCTCCAAGACTGGAATGAGATGGATAGATTACTTGAAGTGTTTGAATTTATTAAGAGGAGATTTATAGCTCGGTTGGAGAGTTTGAGGATGAATTAGTGAAAAACACATAATAAATACTAAGCTCCCCCCCCCCAAATTGAAAGAAAGTATAAGAAGAGAAAGTAGTAATTGTTAGTTCCACAAAAAATTGTACAAGAAAAGCAAATTTAATTATACTATTCCATGTGATTCAGCTGTACCTGTTATTTACTTAGTAACAGCACTGTTGGCGCTGAATATTGATTTGAACAAATATGGTGACTTAAATATGGGAGGATGGGGAAGAAGTCTGTGGGGGTGGGGGGCAGCAGAAGAGAGTGCTCTTTTTGCTTATAAGCCTGGTGGTATTATTTGACTTTTAAAAATCATATAGCGACACCTGGGTGGCTCTGTTGGTTGTGTCCGCCTTCGGCTCAGGTCATGATCCCAGAGTCCTGGGATGGAACCCTGAGTTGGGCTCCCTGCTCTTTGGGAAGTCTGCTTCTCCCTCTCCCTCTGCCCCTCCCCCCATGCTCCCTCTGTCTCTCAAATAAATAAAATCTTAAAAAAAAAATTGTACATATATTACTTCAATAACAATTTAATCAACCAATGTTTTATCAGATCAGTGATGAGAACGTGGAAGAAATGGAGTGTAGTTTATTCTCTTAATAATTTGGATAGTAAAGGGAAGGGTAAAAACAGGAAGATATCTGGTATCACAAGGCCAAAATAATTTTCCAGAACAGAGGAGATTATAAAGTATTTTTCAGTTGAGGGGATGGATTTACTGGAAAGGAAGAAAGATTTCCTTAGGCAGTAAGGCCCCAGAGGAGGTGGTGTGGTGTGCGTCATGCATTTAGAATTCAGGTGGTGAGGGGAGCCTGGCAGAGCAGAGGAATGGGAGCAAATGGGTGAAGATGCAGATTCCTCTGCATAATCCAGACAAGAAAAAACCAAGGGCATTCCTCGTGTGAGACAGACTTTCAGGATAATCTTCAGAAAGGCCAGACTAAGGAGGACGCCTAATGGATGGGTTTGGAATCCTGAGGAGAGTGGAAAAGGTAGAGAATGAATGAGTGAAGAAGGAAGGGCCCTGCAGGCCAGGTGCTGACATGTGAGCGCTGAGTAGAAGTTCATTGGCTTGAATGAACTAGGGTTGGAAAGGAACCAGTTTTGTCACTTTCTCCATCTATGCTCTGTATTCCCAGAGCAGAAGAGAAAAAAATTAAGGGATTGGTAGGACAGAAATATGCTAAAAACAAGTCACTGTTGAGCAAATCTAGGGCACTGAGGAGAAAAATCACTGAAAGGCCTGTCAGGCGAGCCTCTGAATGGACACTGAGGACAAACAGCAGAACTGGAAGTTAGGGTGACTCTTCCCAGATTCAGACGGAGGGAGGGGATGCAAGAGGAGCCTGTGGTCTGAGTCAGATTTCAGAATTGAGGGACTTTGATACGGAGGAGCTTGGGTCCTGCCCGTTCCCTAGCTGAATTAGGAAGGAGGAAAGTCACCTGCCTAGGGTTGGTTTAGTGTGTCTGATTCCTTTAGGCTGTGCCAACCACCCTTCCTGTATCCTTGCATTGCTTTCTCCCACTGTATGGCCATGTTTGTTTGTTTTAATTGGAGTATAGTCAATGCACCGTGATACATTAGTTTCAGGTGATTCCACAGAGCTGTACGTTTGACTGCTATGCTCACCACAAGTGTAGCCACCATCTGTCACCATACAATGCTGGTAATTGACTGGACTTTGTTTGTCTTTCTCACTAATCTGCAAGCTTTTTGAGGGTAGCGACTATCTTCTTCACCTTTATCTCAGCTGAGCACCTAGCGTGTAATATGTGCTGAGTAAATGTTAGTTGAATGAATGGATGGTAATGGGAGAAAGGTGAAGACATGGTATAAATTTTGTGTATAAAAATCTTGAGGGGTGCCTTTGTGGCTCGGTTGGTTAAGCTTCCAACTCTTGACCTCAGCTCAGGTCTCGATCTCAGGATTGTTGAGTTCAAGCTCTGCATTGAGCTCCAAGCTGGGCATGGAGCCTACTTTAAAAAAAAAACCAAAAAACTTGCAGCTCCTGCAAATGAAGTCAAGGAGGAGGAGTCGTGGAGATCATCAAATTAAGTGTTCATGAAATTTGTAGAAAAAAAGAAATAAGGATGCGAAAGGACTGACAGTGAACATGAGAAAAACAGGAAGTGGCAATAAGGAGCAGTGATCTTTCCGGACCATTTTTATTGTCTTCTGAGATGATGGAGACTGGGAAAAGTTGTGAACCCTGCTGCAGGAGACGGCGTCTTCCGGGGAAAGGCATTTGAATTGGCACTTAAGGGAATGAGTAGGAATTTGAACTGTATGTGGGCAGAAGTCCAGGGCTTGTAGGCAAGCAGGAACAGTACATGTAAATGCACAGAGGGTTAAGGAGTTGTATGCCCCACCAGGGGTTCAGAGTGGGTGAGGCAGAGGCAGATGAAAAGATTGTTTAGACAGACGAACTGAACTTTTATCCCTCCAAGTAGGTGATGGAGCACCACTGAAGAATTTCAAGGAGAGCAATGCAATCAGATTTGCATTTACAAAGCCCACTTGATGGAAGTGGTTTGAAGGATGTATTATAATAAGATGGGACCCGGAGGCACAAAGACCAATGAGAAGGCTTGTGTAGTAGTGAGATTTAGAGAAGCTGGCTTTTAACTATGGCGGTTGAAGAGAATAAAGAAGGGGTGGTGGATATGAGAGCTATTGAAGAGGTAAAAGCCAAGCCACAATACTTGGTGATTAATAGGACGTAGGGTTAAAGAGGGAACCTTAGATTCTTGTGTGATGACAGGTTTCCCATGCTATCTGAAGGTAGAGCTTTCCTATGAATTCTTTCCTAAGTCCTAATGTTGCATAAAACCAAGAAACAATGACCGTTTCTTTATATGGGAAAATCTTGGAGCATCCCCAAACCCAGAAAATAACCTCTCCTAGGCTTTTCCAGTACTTTAAGACACATCTTGCTAACGGATGCTCAAGATAACTCGAGATAAAGCGCGGATGCTCACAAAGGTCAAAGGTCTGGCGGCTGGATGCCCAGATGCTGAGTGTGGTCCCGGGGAAGGAGATTGGTGGCGCCCCTCGGCCGCCCAGGGTGCGCGCTGCCTCTGTAATGGCCAGCCGGCCACAAGACCAGCACTGCACCCTCCTTTGCTTTTTGCTTTCTTTTGTAAAAAAGCGAAAATCCTCTTCGGATTTTTTTGTTGTTAGCAAAATTAGGTATTAACATAGGTCTTTTGTAAAAGTGAAGTGGTACAACACAGACTTTTGAAAAGCGCGGCATACCTGTGTAGGTTTCTTGTTTGGGGAGCTTAGTGAACGGTGGTGCCATTTGCAGAGACAGGGGATATAAAAAGAAGAGGAAATTTGAGGACAAAGATGACGGTTCATTTTGGAATGTATTGGGCCATCCAAGCAAAGATTAGTATGCATAACATGGGGGGTGGAGTTAAAGATAGGGAGCTGTGTGGAAGCGATTGTCAAAGCTGTGGGTTCTTCGACCTTGTTATTGTACCTCATTAGAAATTGGTTCTAGATAAACCTTTTTCAGAAAACTGCTAAGCAGAGGCCAAGGTGCACAATTTAGAGCGTGCTCTCTCTCTCTCTCTCTCTCTTTTTTAGAGCTCTTTCATTGGAGAGAATTTTTAAAGATGAAGGATCAAGAAATTTCCATAATACATATTAATGAGAGAATAGTCATTCTTGTCTTTAAGAAAATGATTGATGCTTGCACTTGGAAGAAGCTTAATTAACTTAAACAGTTTGTCACTTGTTTTTCCTAATCAAGGCACAACCTTTGTATAGTTAAGTGCATAAAATGCACAACACAGTGACTTTTAAAAATATACGTAGACACTCTTGTAACACAACCAGGTCATCTCAAGCTCCTTGTAAGTGTCCCTCTGCAATCCTGTTTTTTCTTCTAGGTTTTTACATCCTAAATATAAACTTAGGAGAATCCTCCCTCTCCTTGGCTAAGTCCCATAGGCTGCAGAGTCAGGAAGTTCCAAGAATAAAGTCAAAACCTGGTTTGAATTTTACAGTATGCACAGCGTGTATCTTTAATTATTCTTGTATATGTTTCCTCCGGTTTCTTTAATGGAAATTATGAACCTCTTAATTTTTCTGTCCTTTTGGAAACTTAGCCTCTTTTAATTAATTAATTTATTTATTTATTTATTTTTAATGATTTTATTTATTTGACAGAGAGAAACACAGGGAGAGAGGGAACACAAGCAGAGGGAAGGAAATGGTAGGGGGAGAAGCAGGCTTCCCGCAGAGCAGGGAGCCCGATGCGGGGCTCCATCCCAGGACTATGGGATCATGACCTGAGCCAAAGGCAGACTCTTAACGACTGAGCCACCTAGGCTCCCCCTTCTCTAGCATTCTTAAGAAATGAAGACTGGGGATGACAGAATTGGAAAGCCTTTTGTTTTCTTTGGGTTTCATTGTATTCTATGTATTTATGTTACTGTTGTCTGTCTTCCAGATTATCAGATCCTATAACTATTTTTCTAAGTTGGGAATAGTCCTGTCTATTTCCTTGAATATATCTGTTTGCTTTTTTAAAGTTATGCCTTTTGGAAGAGTTTTCTTTTCTTCTTCTTCTTCTTCTTCTTCTTCTTCTTCAAGATTTTATTTATTTATTTGACAGAGAGCTATCACAAGTAAGCAGAGAGACAGGCAGAGGGATGGGGTGGGGGGGGATGGGAAGCAGGCTCCCCGCTGAGCAGGGAGCCTGATGCAGGGCTCGATCCCAGGACCCTGAGATCATGACCTGAGCCGAAGGCAGAGGCTTAACCCACTGAGCCACCCAGGCGCCCATGGGAGAGTTTTTATAGGACTGACAGACAATCCCCATTTGTGGAGGTAGCTCTCTGTCACTGATCTTCCGGATCAATAAACCATTTGGGATGTATAATGATTTTTTTCCCCCTTGAAATCTGTACTGAGAAATAAATCATACATATATAAAAGAAATAAATAGTTAAGAGAATAATTATAAAGCAAAGATCCATATAACTACTGCATAGGCCAAGAAGTAGACCACAGGCATACCCCAGGACCTTGCATATGCCGCTTCCTAAGACAGTCACTAGCCTAAATTTTGTATGTCATTCATTTTTTAAAAATAGTTTTTAGGGACACCTGGGTGGCTCAGATAATTAAGCTTCTGTCTTCAACTCAGGTCATGATCCCAGGGTCCTGGGATCAAACCCTGCATGGGGTTCCCTGTTCAGCAGGGAGCCTGCTTCTCCCTCTGCCTCTGCTGCTCCCCCTGCTTGTGATCTCTTGCTTTCTCTGTCAAATAAATAAATAAAATCTTCCTAAAATAATAAAATAGTTTTTAAAAACTATGTATAGGGGCACCTGGCTCAATTGGTTGAGCAACTGCTTTCAGCTCAGGTCATGATCCTGGATTCCTAGGATCAAGCTCCGCATCAGGCTCCCTGATGAGCAGAGAGTCTACTTCTCGTCTGACTCTCCCCATCTCGTGCTCTCTCTCTCTCTCTCTCAAGTAAATAAATAAATAAATAAAATCTTTTTAAAAAGTAATAAAAATTAAAACTATACACATACATATATCTATATACACATGCATATGTACAGTTTTAAAATGTGTACATTTGAACATTATATAATGGAACTATGCTACGTGGGTATTCTTTTGTGATTTGCTTTTTCACCCAATATTGTGTTTTTGTAACTCATCTAGGTTGTGGTGTGTAGCTAGAGTTAATTCATTTTCATATAGTAGAGTATTCTGCTATTCTGAAAACATCATAGTATATTTATCTATTTTACTGTTGATGGATGTTTGCTGGTTTTTTGTTTGATTGTTTTGTTTAAAGTATTTCTAGGGGCTCCTGGGTGGCTCAGTGGGTTAAAGCCTCTGCCTTCAGCTCAGGTCATGATCTCAAGGTCCTGGGATCAAGCCCCGCATCGGGCTCTCTGCTCAGCAGGGAGCCTGCTTCCTCTCTCTGCCTGCCTCTCTACCTACTTGTGATCTCTCTCTGTCAAATAAAAATAAATAAATAAATAAATAAGTAAGTAATTCTATATAAAATATTTTTATATATGTGTAAAAGTTTCTCTAAAGTATTTATCTAGAGGTGCAACCACTAGTTTGTACAGTACATACATAGTCCAATGTACGAGATGGTGGCACATTTTTGAAAAGCACTTGCACCAATTTTTCTTCCCACTGGGAGTAGATGAGTGTTGCTGTTGCTCTGTGCCCTTGCCAATACTTGGTATTGCCCAACTTTTTAATTTTAGCCAACCTGGTAGTTGTGAAATGGTATCTCTGGTGGTTTTAATTTGCATTTTCCTGGTCGATATGAGATTGAATATCTTTTCATTTGTGCATCCTCTTCAGTAAAATTCCTACTTGGTTATTTTTTAAAACTTTCTGGTACATTGTCTTTTTCTTATTGATTCATGGCAATTCTTTATTATATTCCAGATGTTAACTTTTTGTTACAATTACATGAGTTGCAAGTCAACATGCTTCCTTTTCTGTTCCACAAATCTAGGAGAGATGCCTTGAGCAAACCTGGAGATTGAAAGGCACTGGTCCAGGCTTCTGGACCAGGCAATAGAGGGCAGTGGCCACATGGTTCTGCACAGGGCAGGCCCTGGAAATTTGAGTGAGTTGCATCTTAGTTACGGACTACTGCTGACCTGTGGTGCTTGCCTTTTGCAGGTGGAACAGGAGGATTTTGTAATGGAAGGGCATGGCAAGACTCCACCTCCTGGTGAAGAAAGCAAACAGTGAGTCACAGTTTATTTAAAAAGGGTCCTATTACCGATCTTCAGAAGTCCTTTGGTTCAACATGCAGAGCATGTTTGCAGAGGATGTATACGTTGGGCACACTGTGGAAGTCACCAGGTGCTTTGGTGGCTGGTAATGCATTGCTTCTATTTATAGACAGACTAACTGGAGGGACAGGAAAGTTGGCTTTGTAGGTTTTCACACTTGGCTAATCAAAATTTGTGTTACACTTTAGCAAAGGCTTTAAGGCTCAGGATGTTCCAAATTGAACTAACTCAGCTTGGTTGATTTCCAAAGAAAGTTTAAAATGGTATATTCTCTTCTTAGCTATGTCTTTATGAAGTGCACTAAACGAATAGACTATTTTCCTGCATGCCAAGTGTGAATTTATTTGAATAGTACTTCCTGAAATTCTATTTCATTTAGTTATTTATACTTCTGTTCTCTGTTTAAATAACAAATTGTTTCCCTAAAGGAACGGGAATCATAAATAATATAACTTAGCCAACATTCTAAATAATTCAGGATCTCTCCCCTGACTTCTTAAGGAGAGATCAGTTTTAAATATGAAATTGGGAATCCTCAAGGTAGCTTTTTTGGTGACCATGAGCAGATTTTTCTCCTCCCTTTGCCATAGAATTTGAAAAATTGTGTTGCAGAGAAGACTGGTGTTTCATATGCCCTTTTAAAGCAAACACAGTTACGTCTGGCCTGAAGTATTGACAGAAGTTCTTTTATTCAGACCTTAGTCTCCTGAGCTAAATGAGACGGCGATTCGTGGAATTTACTGAAAGTCTGTAGAAAGAAACTCCTCTCTCTCATCTTTTTTTTTTTTCTCTTTTCTTTTTTTCTTCTTAGAAAATAGTTTAGTTTTGGTCTGTCTTATGAAAATGATGTCTCCAAAACCCTTAGGAATGAATTATGCAGAGTATGCTGTGCTGCTGCGAGGCCAGGTTCATTAAGGGAGAATGTTTGTCTTGTATTTGTTGTGAATGGAAACCAGGATATTTTCACAGCTGGTTTAATTTGCTAACCAGGCAGTTTTAAAAATAGCTTACAATATAAATCCTAACTTTGCTGTATTCTGTCAAATGCACTTATATTCTGCATGGACTCATGGAATCGTTTCATCTTTAGCAAAGTAGAATGCCAAACGTTGAGTCCCAGTGGAATTACAGGAACAGTGCGGACATTTCTCCCCATCCTCTTGCCCACTCCCCCAACCCCACACTTTGGTCAAAGGTCTTATAATATAAAAATTATAGCTCCCGTTCGATGAGGGTTTTCTGTGCACGGGGTACTTTGCTTAGATGCTGTGACTGTCCATTCGTGACAGGGTACCATTTTACTCCAAGGTCGTGGTAGGTAACTTGTCCATGGGAATGCAACTTGAAATGGAAGTTAGGATTTGAACCTGGATCTTTCTGACATTAAAGCATTTTAAAGTATCTCTTGAACCCAAATCCTTTGCCAACGTTGGGAGCTGTGTTTCCAGAAAGTACTGTGGTTGTCAAAACCATGCGGGTGTTACGATTAAAGCCTCATGGATAAGAGGGAGGTAGGGGAAACAATGAAAATGGCATTAAGCCTATTTTTAAAGCACAGATGAAAGTTCTGTTCTCCAGAGGGTATCCATTTCCCAAACAAACTAGTCTTTTTCTTTAAAAACCTGCTCCAGTAACCCCTATCCTGTATCCGCCCCTTCAGGTATTCAGAAGGCATCACTGGGGCAGATTCTCCCACAAGTTTTATGTTATACAAATGGTGCTTCCTTTAGAGAGCTTCAGACAGCCCTGTGGACGCGTGTTGTGTCCTCACCTTGTTTTGTCTTCATGGGTCTCATACTGCCTTTTCACAGATGAATCCTGTTTTGTTTCTTGTTTAGTGTTGTTTTTTCTCCTGAGCCTGGTCTGCTTTCATATACTGAAATGATAAAGCAGAAATGACTCTTCTCAGTAGATGCTCCTCCCATAGACCTATCCACCTCTCCTATGGGAGTGGGGACCAAAGGTGACGTGGTCGTTTGGTTGAGGCAACAGAAAGGAAAAGATGATGATGATGATAATGATGATGATTTTGGTGTCTCAGAACTGCAGTTAACAGAGGATGATTGAACCCTGGATAGTAGAATCTAGGAACTGAATAGTACGTTCTAAGTCCTCGACATGTACACATTGCCAAATGACTTCTGAAATTCCCACTTATTCTTTTATTTTTTTAGTTATAAAAATAGCACAGTTGGCTCTTGAACAACACAGGTTTGAAATGTGCAAGTCCATTTATACGTGGAATTTTTTTAAAGTTTATTTTTAGTAATCTCTACACCCAACATAGGGCTCAAACTCACAACCCCAATATCAAGAGTTACATGCTTTTCGGGGCGCCTGGTGGCTCAGTTGTTAAGAGTCTGCATTTGACTCAGGTCATGATCCCAGGTTCCTGGGATCGAGCCCCGCATCGGACTTCCTGCTCCTCGGGAAGCCTGCCTCTCCCTCTCCCATTCCCTTTGCTTGTGTTTCCTCTCTCACTGTGTCTCTCTCTGTCAAATGAATAAATAAAAACCTTTAAAAAAAAAAAGTTACATGCTTTTCTGACTGAGCCAGACAAATATGGGAAAGTGCTGTAAATGTACTTTCTTTTCCTTATGATTTTAAAATACTTTCTTCACTAAATTCTACTCTCAAAACCAATATTGCATTATGGTTTTTGCTTGTTTGTTTTTGGTTTTTTTAAGTAGGCTCCACATCTAGTATGGAGCCCAGTGTGGGGCTTGAACTCACAACCCTGAGATCAGGAGATGGAAACTTAACTGATTGAGCCACCCAGGTAACCCTACACTATATATGTTAACTAACTAAAATTTATTTATTTATTTATTTATTTAAAAATTTTATTCATTTTAAAAAAGATTTTTATTTATTTATTTGACACAGAGAGAGAGATCACAAGTAGGCAGAGAGGCAGGCGGGGGTGGGGGAGAAACTAAACTTAGCCCCTAACTAAAATTTAAATAAAAACTTAAACAAAAAAATAAAATAAAACATTTTTGGGGTGCCTGGGTGGCTCAGTCGGTTAACCATCTGCCTTCGGCTCCCTGCTCAGCAATGAGCTTATTTCTCCCTCTCCCTCTGCCACTCCCTCTGCTTGTACTCTCTCACTTTGTCAAATAAATAAATGAAATCTTTAAAAATCAATCAATCAGGGCGCCTGGGTGGCTCAGTGGGTTAAAGCCTTTGCCTTCGGCTCAGGTCATGATCCCCAGGGTCCTGGGATGGAGACCTGTGTGGGGCTCTCTGCTCAACAGGGAGCCTGCTTCCCCTTTTCTCTCTCTGCCTGCCTCTCTGCCTACTTGTGATCTCTCTCTCTGTCAGATATATAAATAAAATCTTTAAAAAAAAAAAATCAACAAAACACTTTGTTTTCTCTTTCATACTTTATTGTAAGAATACAGTACAGGATTCATATAATATACAAAACATGCATTAGTTGACAGTTTATGTTATCAATAAGGTTTCCAATCAATGGTAGGCTATTCATAGTTAAGTTTTGTAGAGTCAGAAATAATTCACAGATTTTCAACTGTGTGGGGGAGTTAGCGTCTCAACCCCTCTGTTGTTCAAGGGGCAATTGTACATGTTTGTTATAAAACACTCAAATGGTAAATGTAGATATAGGAATAAAAGTGAAACTCTTCTTTTACTCTTATTCCCCTCCTAATCTTTGTAAACACTTTCTGTATATTTTATTTTATTTTATATATTTATTTATTCTTTTAATTAAGTAGGCTCTGCACCCAACGTGGGGCTGGAACTCACAACCCTGAGGTGAAGAGTTGCACACTCTCTACCATCTGAGCCAGCCAGGCACCCAATTTTCTGTATATCTTAAAACAACTAAATAGGATTTTTTTTTTTTCCCAACGTAATTCTTCCGTGACTTGCTTTTTTAATTTGGCATCTTTCACAGCCTATTTCATTCTCTTAAACATCTGCAGAACATTCTGTTGAATGGATGGACTATAATCATTCTTCTCTAGTAGATATTTGGTGGTCTCTACTTCTTTGATTATTACAAATAATATTTTATTGAACGTCCTTATTCTTATATCTTTATCCACAGGTGTATTTCTGTAGAATAAATTTCTAGAGATGGAGCTGTCAGTTCATGGGATGTATTTTTTTTAATTTTTTTTTTTTTACATGAAGGTAGCTGCTAGCAAATTGCCTTCTAAAGAAGCTATATACCCATGATGCCTTCCATCAACAGTGTACGAGAATGCCCATTTCTCCTCATCTTTGATGACAATAAAATTATTTATCCTTAAATTTTTGCCACTCTAATATTTTATTGTGTGTGTTGTTGTTGTTTTATTAAAGTAATCTCTACACCCAACATGGGGCTTGAACTCACAACCCCAAGATCTAAAGTCATGTGTTCCCCCAGCTGAGCTAGCCAGGCACCCCTAATATTTTATTGTTTTAATTTGCAATTTTCTGCTTACTAATGAGATGGAATATCTTTTCTTAGTTTATTGGCCATAGATTTTTGAATTTTGTGTATCACTTATTTGCATATTATTCCCATTTTTCCATTGGATTGTTTCTTTTGATAGCTTTGTAGGAGCCCTATATAAAATATAGATATTAACCTTTGTCTTCTGAGATGTTTTAAATATTTTCTTCCAATATTTATCTTTTAGCTTTAGGGTATCTTTCATACTAATAAAGTTAAAACATTTTTATGTGGTAAAATCAGTCAGCCTTTATAGCTTCTATATTTTGTGCTTGCTGAGAGAAGTTGTCCCTACTCTAATGTAATAAAGTACCTTAGTTTTCCTGCTTTATTTTTTATCTTTACATCTTTAAAAAAATTTTTTTTTAAGATTTTATTTTTTATTTCAGAGAGAGAGCGCACAGGCATGAACCGGGGTTGGGGGGGAGGAGGGGCAGAGCCAGGGGGAGAACCAGAGTCCCCACTGAGCAGGGAGCCCAATGTCGAGCTCAGTCCCAGGATCATGACCTGAGCTGGAGGCAGACACTTAACAACTGAGCCACCCAGGAGCCCCATTACCTTTACATCTTAATTGAACTGGTACTCATTTTTGTGTATGATGTGAGGCAGAGATCTAAATTTCTTTCCAAATTGATTTCCAAAATAGCTCTCACTCATTGGTCTCAGTTTGTATGAATAGCCCATTTCATTTATGGAGGCAGATGGAACACAGGGCTAATAGAATGTCAAGGTCATAGAGCAAATTCTTGTAAGGATTAGGACTAAAATTATTTTTATTAGCTGATCTGTGCCACTTCCTTTGCTTCATCATTTAACATTTTTACCATAGGTGCCAGAAGTTTTGAAAAAATTATTTTATTTCTGTGATGTTTATTTCAATGGAACTAAGTTCTGTTAACAGGCAAGTTAGGGTAGCTATGCATGTAGAAAACCCTCTTAAAAAATAATTGACTTTTGGGGCACCTGGGTGGCTCAGTGGTTAAGCTACTGCCTTCAGCTTGGGTCATGATCCTGGAGTCCTGGGATCGAGTCCCACATCAGACTCCTGCTTGGCGGGAAGTCTGCTCCTCCCTCTGACCCTCCCCTCTCTCATGCTTTCTCACTCTCTTAAATAAATATATTTTTAAAAAATAATAATAATTGACTTTTGATATTGAGAAATATCTGTACTAAACTATTAATATTTAGATCAGTTGTATGGAATTCTGATGTATGTGTGAATAAGATTTAGTAGAGTGTATAGCTTTAAACACTTTGTGTATATATATTGTTTCAATATTGTTGCTTTTTAATGAGGTTTATGAACTATTAGTATATCTAATATAATCATTTTTCTAAGGATATCTACTTTACGAGCTACTACAACAAATCAAACAAGCTAAGTTTATTGCCATGTAATTACTACATTAAACTCATACAGCATTAATCACATAATGTGTTTAACACAGGGGTAAATATAAAACTATAGCAGCTTTTCAAAAAGCATAAGCAGATATTGCTCATAGATTGTGTTTGACTCTGCTCATTTGCAAGCTCATTTTATATAAAATGTTTCTGCCCAAAACAGGCTCTTGATTTGGTTTTATTTATGAGACAAGTGATGGTCTAGATGTTTGTAGACAGATTATTTGTTGTAAATTATTTGCAGCCAAATACCAGTTTTGGTATACAGTTGACCTTTGAACAAAATGAGAGTTCGGTAGGGGAACTGACCCCCACACAGTCGAAAATCCACGTATAGCTCTTGACTCCCCCAAAACTTAACTAATAGCCTGCTGTTAATTGGAAACCCACAGATAATATAAACAGTCAGTTGACACATATTTTGTATGTTATGTATATTCTTTGCTATATTCTTATGATAAAATAAGTTAGAGAAAAAATGTTTTAAAATCATAAGGAAGAGAAAGTACATTTACAGCACTGTATTGTACTTACTGAAAGAAAATCTGCAGTTAAATCTGCAGTGGGCCTACATAGTTCAAACCTGTGTTGTTCAAGGATCAGCTGTATTAATTATTTTAATTTTAAAAAAGATTTAAAAATGTTTTATTTTAAAAAAGAAATATTTAATTTCTTTCTTAGAATCTAATTTATAAACAAGAATAAGCTTTAAATCTCCATGTTTCAGTTGACTCATCTTCTCAAAAGATATTTGCCTTTAACATACTACAGTGATTCAATTATTCTAGTAAATCTTTATTGATTGAATTTTCTTGAATCTTTTGATTCATTTTTTAAAAATTCAGCATTAAAAACAAATCTCTCAAAGTGGGATCTCAAAGACATATTTGCACACTGATGCTCACTGCAGCATTAATCATAACAACAGCCAAGCAGTAGGACAACCTAAATGTCCATTGACAGATGAGTGGATAAAGAAGAGAAAAAGAAAATGACAATGGAATATTATGAAGCCTTAAAAGTAAGGAAATCCTGTCATATCCTACAATATAGATGAAACTGAAGGGCATTAAGCTAAGGAAAATAAGACAATCACAAAAGGACAAGTGCTGTATGATTCCACTTATATGAAGTATCTAATGCTAAAAATCATAAAAGCAGAAGGTGGAAAAGTGAGGATTGCTACAGTTTCAGTTTTACAAGATGAAAAAGTTCTAGAGATGTGTTGCAAAATAGTGAGAATGTACTTAACACTACTGAGCTTTACACTTAAAAATGGTTAAGATGGTAAATTTAATTTGGTGTATTTTTACCACAAAAAAAAAAAGCAACCAAATTTAAATGCACTTTAAATGCAAAAATTCAGCCTGGATTTTAAAGTCTTAGTACCACAAAAAATAATGTAAAATTAATAACTCACATTGATTTTATGTTGCCATTATAATTTTTATATATGTTATATTAAATAAAACATACATATTAAAATTTTTAAAAAAATCTCATTTTATAATATGTTACATAGACAGTATCCCCTTTTTAGGATTGTTGGTAGAATTAATTATATCAGTCCCTGTATTTCCAACACCCTTGGCGTACCATCTTTTTTGATTTCCCTTTCTTAAGGGAGAATCTGTTCAGAGCTTGCATGGGAGACCTATATGGAAATCAAAGTGTTGAAGATAGTTTTATATTGATTTCGAGAGAAGGATATAATTTATGGAGTCAACATTGCTCTTTATACTCTCGTTTGGTGTAATATGGCTTTGGGCTTGAGGTGCTATTTTTTAAATGTCTTAACTCCAATGTCTTGATTAAATTCTCTTCTTACTAATTACATTCCTCCCAACTTAAATGTCTAGTTATAAAATGCCCTTTTAATTTTTCTGAATTATTAATTATACAGACCTTTCATTAATTCTAACAGCTTGTCCTTACCTTATCTTTATTTCTGTTCTTATTCTAATTCATTAACTTACAGCTCTATCTTCCTCAGATTCATCTTGTACTGCAGTGCAACTTGTAAGTTTATTCTTCCCTGGTCTCTACACTAAAGATTCCTTTAATTAGGATATTCCTTGTTTCATATTTAACCCCCAAATTTAATACTAAGTGTTTTTTTTTTTTAAAGATTTTATTTATTTATTTGACAGAGAGAGAGATCACAAGTAGGCAGAGAGGCAGGGGGAAGCAGGCTCCCCACCGAGCAGAGAGCCCGATGCGGGGCTCGATCCCAGGACCCTGAGATCATGACCTGAGCCGAAGGCAGAGGCTTTAACCCACTGAGCCACCCAGGTGCCCCATTAATACTAAGTTCTTTCACAACCATTCTTTTGGGTGCTTATTTTTAAAAAATGGGAGCAGCTCTATAGTATTTCCTAAATACACACACATACACACACGCAGAAAAAAAAAGAAAGTATTTCCAAGTTACTTATTTTATACATAATTATCTTCAAAACACAAACTTTGGTATTTGGCCATAGTAAAGAGGTGTTTTTATTTTAACATTTTCTGTGTTCTATCATCAGTTTTTCACCAATTTTTTTTCTTTAAACCATTGAAATATGTACATGTTGAAAGAAACTTACTAAGAAGTACCAAAGTGAACTCTGTGTAAACTCAATCATTATTACACAGTGGTAAACTGGACATCAGAAGACTAGTTGGACTTCTATATAATCTTCTTTGATTTTTTTTTAAGAGAAAGGAAATGAGTTTTATTTTCAAGTTAATTGGTATTTTGAAAATGCCACAAAGAGGTTCAATAGATGATAATTATGCTCATGGAATTTTTGCTGCTGGGAATTTTAGCATAACCATAAACATTTTGTGTTAGGTCTTTGGGAAACTGTCCATTGCTAATAAATTTTGTAATTTGCATTTAAGTGAATGAAAAAAGTTAATTCTCTGAAAACATCTCCCCCCCTCCCAAGAGTCTCAGAATCATACATAATAAGTTCTGAATTTCATGAGGTTTTTCTTGGATGTCTGGGCCATGGATTAATTACACTAAGAGTAACTTCAGGAGCCCTGTGTTTCCTAGTTGAAAATGATACAAACTGTGTGGATTGCTGCTACTTACAGGTTCCAGTGGTGACTGTAACCATCAATAAATAGGGCAGATCACGCAGTTCTTAGAAAACTGCAGTTAATTTTATAATAGTCTTAATTATTTAGCTTATGTTTTGCTTATGGACAAACTAACTGCCTTTATGGAAAAACATTACTCAAAAGGCAAGATGTATTTGTCCGGTTCCTTGAAATCGGTGTTTTAAGGCCTTTTTTTTTTGGAGATGTTATTATTATCATGTAGTTATAAAATGTTTTTGAAATGTGTGAAGTAGCGATTACAGGTAAAGAACTCCAAGTTCAGCTGCAAGAATCTCCAGGGGTGTTGTGAAGAGAAGCTAGTGCTTATTTCCCCCAAATGTTATGATCCCTGGAGGGTGTGGAGACAAAGCTCTGCCCCAAGCTCTTGGCCTGGGTTTCCCTTCCTGCTGGGAATGTCTGTGCCCTGAATTTCGGGCTGAAGCAGAGGTGAAGGACGTGGTAGAGAGGAGGCACACTATGGCAAGCAGGTTAAGCCTTTTTGCTAGATCTTCAGTTCTGCAAGGCCAAAGACCTTTGTCAGCTCGGTCACTGCCAATGGCACATAGAAAATGTCAATAAATATACTATATTGAATGGATGAAGCTGTCTGAATGCTAAGAATCCCTGTTCTACACTCACTTTGAAAATCTGAGGTAAAGTTATTAAAAATCCTAACCTGAGAATATTTTATTTTTTATTAGCCGAAGGGAAGTGATTTGACATGTCATGTTTGACTTTATATTCAATGCTTTCTTAAGTATATTCCAACAAATCTGATTTTGAAACTATTCTTTAAGCATCTCTACCATAAGCCAGTTGTTGATTATTGTTTATTTAGCAGAAGATGCCTTTCTAACCATGCCTGAACTTTTCTTTGCTTCTGGGGGCCTCCATTAAGTGCCTTTAGCGTACCTGTGCATATTATTTCTATTGTTTAAAGGATCTTGGGGAGCCTGCTGGCTAGAGTTAGAGCATGTGACTCTTGATCGCAGGGTCATGAGTTCAAGCCTGATGTTGGGCATAGAGCTTACTTTAAAAGAACAACCTAATTAATTAAATACCTAATTAATTAATTAAAAGATCTTTCTGCACCCATCCAGTGGCCCTCCATAAGGCCTTCCATGCACGCCTCATTTCCTTCCCAACTATATGCCTTTGTTCAAGCAAAGAGTTATTGACCAGGAGTGAATCTGGGTTTTGTGGGAATGCTCTTTAAGAGCATTAATTTCAAATACAAGGTGTACAGAAGTGGACATTTATTTACAATGAGGAAAGAAATCACAAAAATGACAACTTTTAAGAGGTTGACAAATACAAAATTCAGAAAAATAATATTTGTATTCACTTCTTAACACGTCACTGTGAAACTTTTTTCTATTTTTTGACTATATAGTCTTTGTTGCCCTTTCGTGTAACAATTTTGTGCTATTTTCTAGAAAGAGAATAAAAAGGTAATTCATTGTTTATTACAGCATGGTTGACCAGAATATGGTTTTTCATATTGACAGATTAGCAAAGTTCCTTTCAGCCTCATAGCTTGTCATTAGTAACATTATATAAGTTTTTAAGATTGTTATCAACTTTGGGAAAATCTCTTTCAGTATCCTTTATATTGCAAGGGTTCATTTTTTCATGTGTATTGGCTACTTTGAAATACTCTTTGAATTGACACATTTACATCATGATGCAGAGTAAGTTGGCCCACTAACATCTTTGTATACAAGGATGGTTAACAACAACCGGACTACACACAGACGTGACTGAGAACCACATGAATATATTCCACTAATCTCAAAACGAATATATCACCAGTTTAACTTTCTCGTTACAGATCCCTAAAATGCTTGCAGCTACTCTAACTCTACTGACAGGGGGAATCGTGATGGGGAAAAGTTGAGATGGAAAGAGGCTGTGGTTTTAACAATATGGGTTAAGAGTGATGAAAATATTTTGTCTTTGCACACTTTCTAAAAATAATTGGTCATTTAGAACAAAGTCAGAGTAGTCACACTTCCTAATTTCAAAATATATTACAAAGCTACAGTAATCAAACAGTGTGATACTGGCATAAGGATAGGCAAATTAGAACAATGGAATAGAATAGAAAGCCAGAAATAAACACTCACATAAAAGGTCAAGTGATCTTTGACAAGGGTGCCAAAACCATTCAATGGGGAATGAAGGAGAGAGTCTTTTCAACAAATGGTATTGGGAACACTGGCTACCCACTTGCAAAAGAATGAAGATGGCCCCTGGTCTCGTACCATGTACAAAAATTAACTCAAAAGGGATTGAAGACCTAACCTTTAAGACCTAAATCTATAAAACTCTTTGAAGAAAACAGAAGAGGAAAGCTTCATGACACTGGACTTGGCAGGGGTTTCTTGGATGTGACACCAAAAGTATAGGCAAAAATAGACAAATGAGACTATATCGAAGTTTTAAAATTTTGTGCCTCAAAAGACACAGTCCATAGAGTGAAGGCAGCCTACAGAATGGGAGAAAATATCTGCAAGTCTTATATCTGGTAAGGGGTTGATATACAGAATATGTAGAGAACTATAGCTCAACAACAAAAAATCAAATAACCTGATTTAAAAATGGGCAAAGGGCTTGAGTAGACATTTCTCCAAGGATATATAACTGGCCAGTAATCATATGAAAAGACACTCATCATTACTAATAATCAAAGAAATGCAAATCAAAACCGTAATGAGATACTACTTCACATACATCAGGTTAACTACTATCAAAACAAAAACAACCCCCCCCAAAACCAAAACCCAAAACAAAAACACCAAAGCCAGAAAATAACAAGTGTTGGCAAAGATTGTGGAGAAATTGAAACCTTTGCATGCTATTGGTGGGATTATAAAATGACATAACTGCTCTGGAAGACAGTATGGAGAGTCCTCAAAAAATTAAAAATAGAACTACCACATGATCCAGCCGTCCCCCTCTTGGTATGATCCAAAAGAATTGAACTATTTGCATACACATCTTCACAGAAGCACTTCTCACAGTAGCCAGGAGGCAGAAGCAACCCCAAGGGTCCATCAGTGGATGAATGGATAAACAAAAGGTGGTATATATATATACCATGGAGTATTAGCCATGAAAAAGAAGGAAATCCTGTCACATGCTACAGTGTGGATGTAGCATGTGGAATCTTGAGAATATTATGTTAAGGGAAATAAGCCAGTTGCCAAAAGGCAAATACTGGATGGTTCCACTTAAATGAGGTACCTAAAGTAGTAAATTTATATAAATAGAAAATAAAATCGTGGTTACGAGAGTGGGGAGAGGAAAAAGGGAAGTTGGTTAATGGGTATAGAATTTCAGATTAGCAAGACAAAATAGCTCTAGAGATCTGGAGATCTGTTTCACAACAACATGAATATACTCAACGCTACTGAACTGTACAACTGATTAAGACAGTGAATTTTATAACAGGTGTATTTTACCACAGTAAAAAAAAAAGAAGAAAAAATAAAATAAATTTAAAAAAAAGAAAAAGAAAAAACACATTGCAACAGAAAAAAGCAGGGAGATCATTTGAGCTCCTAGGGCTTTGGGAGAGCCCCATGAAAATGAGGGATCCTGCAGCTTCAGCTTCCTTAGCTTCACAGGGAGCATCTATTTTGACCCTTCGGGTCTTGTCCTTCCTTTGAAGTCCAGCTCCATGGATGTGTAGCGCCTCTGTTCTAGCTCCTATGTCTCTTGGGCCAGAGCCATACAGTTAACAATTTATCTCATGCTTTCTTGTCGACTGTCCTGTGTATATGTTCTATCTTCTTCCAATTAGAGGTTTTTTTTGTTTTGTCTGGTTTTAAGATTTTATTTATTTGACAGAGAGAGACAGCAAGAGAGGTAACACAAGCACGGGGAGTGGGAGAGGGAGAACCAGGCAAACATTAATTGAATTCCTTCTGTGTACTAGATCCAGAAGTAAAAGCCACATAGTCTGCACTTAAGAAGATCAGAGTTTAGAAGGGGAAGTACGAAGTAAATGGGTGACAACAGCAGTAGGGGCATGAAGGTGCTACCCCAGATGTGTGGATGGGGAGCCGGAAGCACAGAGGACAGCGGACTCAACCTGAAGTAACATGGAATTCTTCCTCTAAATGCAAATTTGATTTTTGAGTTTTGGTTCTAAAGAATTCGAGAATTTTTTTAATGTTCTCTAAAATTAGGTCTGCTAGCATTCTAATTTCTAAATGTAGTAAGAGTATAAATGCTAACATTCTGGTTTCCCAGCTAGAAGCTTTGGCTACTATATCCACCTTCTCATTTTGTTGGGATTGAGAATCCTGAAAAACTTAGCTCTTATGTTTGTATTGTTTCTTGTCAGCCTTCGTCGTTGCCAGCATTTGATAGCACTGGAAGTTGATAAACTTAGAAAAGTCTTTACCTTTTCCATGTTCTCTCCACGGCAAACTCCTACTCATTCTTTAGTCTCTGTTCAAAATCTCATATCCCCTGTGAAATCTTCTGTGACTCTCCCAGCACTTAGTTCTTTATATTCCTATGGCATAACTATCTTATATCTGTTATTTATTTATGGCACTTACCATGCTGTTTTTTAAGGGGGGAGGGCAGAGGGAGAGGGAGAATCTTAAGTGGGCTTTACTCCTAGTGTGGAGCCCAACACGGGGCTCGATCTCACGACTCTGAGATCATGACCTGAGCTGAAATCATGAGTCAGACGCTTAACTGACAGCCATCCAGGCACCCCTACCATACTATATTTTAATTATGCCTCTGTCCTTGAGGGTGTTAAAAATCATCTTCGTATCCTCCTGGGCTTGGTTCTAGTACAGTCTATAATATGTGGTGGATGCTTTAAAATTTGTACAAAAACCAAAAGGTTCTTGACTGTATGAGTGAACAGTGAGTCTAGAATTTGGAGTCCTATTTTTGAAAGAGTTGATTGGCCTTACTCTATTTCATGGTCAAAGATAATTATTCTTAACAACAACCATTTATCTTATGATAGAACTACTTGTACCTTCTAAATATATTCTCCGCCTCTTCCACCTCTACTTGGTCCCTCCCCCATCTAAATGGCCACAGTTGCCTTCCCATTTATTTCTCTGCTCCTGCTCTTGGTCTTCTATAGTTTATTCTCCGAGTACGAGAAGGAGGAGCCTCTGAAAACATTAATCTGATCCTGTCTCTCCTAAAGTAGTGATAAGACCTCCATGGGTCCTTGAAATGCATACTTAGGGAGGGTTTGGAGACTTTGCCCCACTTTATAGGAAATCCACTAAAAGGTAGCCAAGTCCCATATTAAACATGTGGTTTTATTTATTTTTGCTATCACGTGTTGAAAGAGTATTAATAATGTTGCTGCTGAAGTTCTCTGGCTACAAATAACTGACTTAATTTATAATTACCTGAGATTTTTTTTTTAAAGTTTTTATTTATTTGTTTGACAGAGAGAGATCACACATAGGCAGAGAGGCAGGCAGAGAAAGAAGGAGGAGCAGGCTTCCCGCTGAGCAGAGAGCCCGATGTGGGACTCGATCCCAGGACCCTGAGATCATGACCTGAGCTGAAGGCAGAGGCCTCAACCACTGAGCCACCCAGGTGCCCCTTACCTGAGATTTTTTAACAGTTAGCATTTTTAGGAATTTTTATAAAGGGAGAATTGTTTTCAAATGTCTCAGCCTTCTGGGTAAGATCAAGTGTAAATCCCAAATTTAACCGTGAATCATATTCCTGGGTTTGGGGTGCCTGGGTGGCTCAGTGAGGTAAGCATCTGACTCTTGATCCCAGCTCAGGTCTTGATGTCAGGGTCATGAGATGAGGCCCTGGGTTAAAAGAAAAAAAAAAATCCTGAGTCGTTATATTGTGAGGATATTTAAGCATTTATTAATTTTTATGGTTATAATTTCCTTTTTGTATCTTTGACTTTGTAAATATGTTTTTTGGGGTCCTAAATATTTTCCTAGGCTCCTGACAAGCTGGTAGACTATAGTCATTAAATGGAAAATGAGTAATGGATAAAATAGTGCCATTTGGTCTCCTGCTTTAAAATTCTTCTGTGACTTGCCACTATTTTTTAAAGATTTTTATTTTATTTTATTTTACTTTTTTTACACAAGGAGCGGGGAGCTGCAGGCAGAGGGAGAAGCAGGCTCCCAGCCGAGCATGGAGCCCAATGTGGGACTTGATCTCAAGACCCTGAGACCATGACCTGAGCCGAAGGCGGCAAATGCTTAACTGACTGAGCCACCCAGGTGTCCTGACTGTCCACTATTCTTTTTTTTTTTTTTTTTTTTTTAATATTTTATTTATTTGACAGAGAGAGAGAGAGATCACAAGTAGGCAGAGAGGCAGGCGGGTGGGGGTGGGGGGGGAGGAAGCAGGCTCCCTGCTGAGCAGAGAGCCCTATGAGGGGCTCAATCCCAGGACCCTGGGATCATGACCTGAACCGAAGGCAAAGGCTTAACCACTGAGCCACCCAGGTGCCCCCTGACAGTCCATTATTCTTAAAAGAAAATCCTTACTGTGGCCTGCAAGACCCAGTATGATCTAGTTCCTCCTACTCCTCAAATTCATCTTAGACTTTTCTCCCCTGCTCCCAAGTTCTAGCCTCCTCATCTTCCCTCTTGTTCTTTTAAAAACTCTTAACAGGTTGCTTTTGAACTCAGCTTAAATGTCCTGCCCGAGATAAGCCTTCCCTAAACTCTTTATCTGAAGTGAGCCTCCCTCAGTTATTCTGTATGCCATCAAAAACTTTATTTCCTTGTAAGTGATTTCCTTCTCCTGTAAGGATGTTGGCTGCACGTGGACAAGAACCCTTCTGGTACGGTTTACTAACTCAACTAGCACGGAGTCAGGCACACAGAAAGCGTTTAGCACATACTTGTTGGAACAGATGAAGTTATGTTAATAGATTCTGTAATTTACCATCTTTGCGTTGTTGGTATAAACCCTCCATGTATAGTGAATAGTGAACTATTCTCTTGAAACTGCTGAGTTCTGTTTGTTGATATTTTACTTAGGATTTTTATATTTGTCTTCACAAGTGAAGATTGCTCTATAGTTTTAGTTTTTGTGCCATCTCAGCCCAGATGGATATCAGGAATATGATAGCCGCATAGAAGAAATTAGGAAGCTTTCCCTGTTGTCTCCGTAAGTTTGGGCACAGTAGGGATGACATGGAAATTATCTGTTTGGTAGAATTCACCCAGAAAACCATTTCTGCCGGATGTAGTTTTAGTGGCTACTTCGAATAGCTTACAGATTTCTGCTGTGGGTTATTATTGTTATTTTCATAATTTTTCTTGAGTTGATCTTAGTAATTTCTATTTTCCTTGATTATCCTCCATTTTATTTAGTCTTCAAGTTTATTGATGTGAAGTTACATGTAATTCTCTCACAATTTAAAAAATACTCTCCGGGTCACCTGGGTGGTTCAGTTGGTTAAGTGTCCGACTCTGGATTTCAGCTCGGGTCATGATCTTGGAGTTGTGAGATCGAGCCCTGTGTCAGGCTCCACACTCAGCAGGGAGTCTGCTTCCCTCTTGTCCTCTCTCTGCCTGTCCCCCTGCTTATGCTCATGCTCCTCTCTCTAAAATAAATCTTAAAAAGAAGAATACCCTCCGGGGCGCCTGGGTGGCTCAGTGGGTTAAGTCTCTGCCTTCAGCTCAGGTCATGATCTCAGGGTCCTGGGATCGAGCCCCGCATCGGGCTCTCTGCTCGGCAGGGAGCCTGCTTCCCTCTCTCTCTGCCTGCCTCTCTGCCTGCTTGTGATCTCTCTCCTTTCTGTTAAATAAATAAATAATCTTTAAAAAAAAAAGTGTTTTTAAACTGTACTATTACAAGTTGAAGAATCAAAGTAACAAAAAAGTTTCCTGAAAAAGTTTAGGGCAGGGGCGCCTGGGTGGCTCAGTCGTTAAGCGTTTGCCTTCTGCTCAGGTCATGATCCCAGGGTACTGGGATCGAGCCCCGCATCAGGCTCCCTCCTCAGTGGGGAGCCTGCTTCTCCCGCTACCATTCCCTCGGCTTGTGTTCCCTCTCTCACTATGTTTCTCTCTGTCAAATAAATAAAATCTTTAAAAAAAAAAAATAAACAAAATCTTTAAAAAAAAAAAAGTTTAGGGCACCCAGGTGCCCTAAAAACACTATCTTATGGTTAATGAAAAAGTACAGCAAATATATCACAAAGTCCAGGGGCGCTGGGTGGCTCAGTTGTTAAGTGTCTGCCTTTGGCTCGGGTCATGATCCCAGGATCCTGGGATCAAGCCCTGCATCGCGCTCCCTGCTTGGCAGGAGGCCTCCTTCTCCTTCTCCCATTCCCCTTGCTTGTGTTCCTGCTCTTGCTGTCTCTCTCTCTGTCAAATAAACAAATAAAATCATAAAAAAAAAGATATATATATATATATATATATATATATATATATATATCACAAAGTCCAAAATATCGGAAGTACAGTGAAAATAATGTGTTTATTTCAGCTATTTCTTCAGATGAGTAAGTGGACTGATTGCTTTAAGGTTAGAGGTATCTCACAAAACAAAGCTCTTTAGAGGTTGAAGAAAACAGTGATCATATTTGAAAATAGAATTAATATTTTGTTTCTAAGTGTGGGTTATGTTTTCTGGCTTTTCATGTAGCTTGTTTAAAACAAGATAACACACATACATATATATGTATTTATACGATAATATTCTGCATTGGGGAGTGGAGACTTAGCAAAATTACAAAGAAACCGTGTCCATCCCAAATTAAAACAAGGCAGCTGTACAGTCTCCATGCATTTGAACGTGTTGAGCATGCTTCACGTAAGTGAGCTTTCCGTAACTCATCTGGAAGGTATTGGGAGGATAAAAATAGACTAAATATTCAAAATTTCCATCCAAGGAGTTTCCTGCTTTTGCCTACATCTCAATTGTCAGTCTGGGGCCTGCCTCTTGCTCTAATCCGGGCTGCGAGAAGACAGTGGAAGCCTTTTACACCATAAATATTCAAGCCGCCAGATCATTGAGGCATTGGCCCTGCCTGTCCAGAAACAGTTCCTGTCCTGTTCTTCTGGAACAGGTTAAAAAAAGCAAGGGAGGAAGCCTGTATGAAGACCCCGAAGCCAGGATGACAAACGTGTGGGATTTAGGAAGGGTTCATAGGTTCCTTTTCGAGGAAGGCCGGGCTTCCAGAACCCACGGGTTCTCTGTGGGATGGCGTGCCAGATTACACTTGGTCGGCCTCGTTCATTTGGGAGACTCACACTGTGGATCCCACTATTTTTGGTTTATAGAGATAGATGGAGTTTTGAGTCACAGGACACTTTTGCCTGCTCTCTATCATCTTAGTTGCATGGTTTCCAAAGCAGTCCTTAGAACAAATAAATGGAGGTGAGTTCCTGGAAATGATGTGACTTCCATTCTTTATATTTGGGTGGCAGATCTCCTCCTGCCCCGCATCTCTGAATGGCAGCCCAAGTCATTCATTCATTCATTTATTCACCTACTGTGTGGGTCCTCAGATAGCACTGAAGGAAGATGCAGTATTTGTCCTTATACACACTGAGGAAGATCAACGATAGGCAGATTCTTATGTAAACGATAAATTGCGATTTCGACCAATGTTACAGAGAGGCAGTAAAGGATTTTATGGGAGCGCTGAATAGGAAGGCCTCGTCTGGACTGGAAAGGTCAAGAAGGCCTTCCCGGAGTAATGACTTACTTTGGAGATGGCAAGGATAAGATGAACAGAACTGCTAAAAGAAAGAAGCCAAGTGCAGAGTTTTGGAGTGGAAAGGAACCAAAGATACCATCTAGTAATGTCCTCTTTACATTCCAGTCAGAAAACTGAGTGTGGGGAGGTGAAGGGATTTGCCTAACTCAGCTTGCACAGCCTGTTAGCCCCGGGGCTAGAGACACAAACCCAGCATGGGTTTCTTAGGTGGGTATAAATCGAGAGTGCCTGTAGCCTGGACAAGGGACCTAGGGATGGGGAAAGCTGGTGGGTTTTAAATTTCAAGCTTACTCTTGTCAGCTGCAGAGCTACTCCCTCAGGTGGGAGAGGGGATTAAAGGGCTGGAATCTGCCCTACCCTAGAGGAAGCAGCTCGCTAAAGCTGCAGTGGAGTTTTTATTTGGGGTTGGGGGAGGAGGTATCAAACACACACACACACCCAAAACAATACGTGTGGACTTCAGTTGGGAAACCAGCCCCCGCTCCGCTTCTGTCTAGCTGTGTGATTTGAGATAAGCTACTTAACCTCTCTGAATTGCCAGTTTCAGTTTGTACTTGGGTATATTTCCTTTCAGTCTTCTCCCATGCATTTTAGGAGCTTGTCAGAGATCAGTTGTGCCCCGTATTTCGCCTTAATCTTTAGAAACTAGTCTCTTGTTTGGCTAAAGCATTGTTTAAGCCCCCTTTGAAAGAGCAGTTTGCCAGCCCATGCTTGCCCAAACAATTAGAGAATAACTGTAGCAAGTAAGCCAAGCTCCAGGATCTGCAAGAATCGTTAGCAACTGAGCATATTTCTATAAACCAATAAAGGTTTTTATATTTTGTTCATCTGTTACCCTTATGCTGTTGCCACTTTCACATTCAGTGTGTGTAGGCGGAGAGTATGAGATAACAGCCTTTCACAAATGAAAGTGAGTGGAAAAGGGCTGCTTTCCCTTTAAGGCAGTTTCAACCCCAGCTCCCTCCCCTTTCCTGATTGACAAACCTACCCAAAGTCACATGATCCGCCTCTATTTGAAGGTCACAAAAAGCTGCTTCCTTTAGAGACAGAGGGGGAGAGAGAGAGCAAGAGGGAGAGTGAGTGAGAGAGAGTTAGTTTAAGCCAAAATGGCCGACAGAGTCTCTGCTGGTTTCTGAATATTTAAAATACAAAAAAACAGATAGACAAAAAGAAATCATTTTTTGGACCTTTTTTCATTTCCATTTCTACCTTGTATGCCTCAATTTGCTGGATTTAAGCACTGCTGCACTTTATGAGGTTGGTAAATATTTTCAATTTTTTTAAACCAATTGATTTATATGGATCTTGTCTAACCGTTTTCACTAGTGGTGTTGCAAATGGACATTTGTCTAGCATGGAGACTGGCTTCAGACATTTCGTGAATCTGTGTAAATCAGACCCGTGATGTACTTTTGGTTCGGCATTTTAGAAATGGAAAAGCCTTGGTAGAATATTTAAATTTTGAAGTGATTTAATTGCACTTTTAATTTATATACAGATTTTCATCATCATTTCTGTCTTGCAAATAAATGAAACTGCGAATAACTGGAAATTTGATATTTAGAAAGAGGTTTTTAAAAAAACACAGACCTCTCCCTGCCCCCTTAAATCTGCTGCAAAAATTTGCATAAATATAAATGGGTTTGCATTCTTTCGGCTGCTAAGGCCGACAAAGGATCTGGGAGGGCCAGCACTACCATGGGAAAGCCTTTTTTTTTTTTTTCCTTCTCCCTTAAAGCTAGGCCATCCTTCCTAGAGAGATGTAGAACCTAAAATAAGACCTGATACATTTTAAACATCAGGCTGGGGGCGAGTGAACACCAGGAGGTTTGGGGTTTGTAGATTCCCCTGCTTGAAAACCTCCCAAGCAATGTGTGGATCACCCCTCTCTTCGCTGCGCGCGCTCGTTTGCACTGGGTCTCTGTGTGTGTTCTCAAGTGTGCAGCCGGAGCGCTTTTATTTTGATCGTGGTTTCAACCAAATGGTAGGACTGTCTTGTAAACATGGTGTGTTAAAGATCTAGACAGGTATCCACCCCATTAGGAATGAATTCTTGATCAGCTTCTCCCGGTAGACTGGCCTCCTCCATTTCTCCTGGGTTAAAATTTTTGTTTAATATTATACAGACGAACTGGGCTTTTCAGCACAAATTCGGGGTGTGTGTGTGTGTGTGTTTGCCTGTTTGGGCCATGTATCCATTGTTGAAGTGGTCACTTAAGATCACATAAATAGGTAGCTGTATGGATGTGTATGTTAGTTAAGCCCAAAACCGTGCGGTGCCCTCAAGTTAAATTCCATTACTCCCAGTACTGGATTCTAGAAAGCCTGGGAGCAGGGAGGGAAGAAGGCTGAAAACTTGCTTTCTCAGAGCCACCTCCCCCTATCATTGTAAGAGTGTGATGTAATGCTTCTCGTCTGGTGGGCTGAAAGGAGCGTAGTTTGTGATGTGGCGGGGAAATTGCCCCCACCCCTGAGTAAATTACCCCACCCCCTCAGCACATCCCTGGCTCTGAGAGGCCTTGTTTTCTTTTCTTTTTTCTTTCTTTCTTCTTTTTTTTTTTTTTTCCTAATTTGTATCCTCCTGATTTATGCGTGGCATACTGGCATGAGAAAGAGACTGTTCTTCTAAATCTGTTACAAAGTATACTTTAGAAAGGCATTTAAAATATGCAAATAGGTGGAATTGTCATATCCCCATCATTAAATATGTAGACTTGGATTAAAGCTAATTAAGCAAAATGGAATAATTTTGATCAGAAGGGAGCAGTGTTTTTGTTTCCTTTTTAATTAATCTAATTATAAGATGCTTGCTGGGCCTGCAAGTGTTAAAAAAAAAAAAATGGAAGAAATGCTGGCCCGTTTTGAAAATTTGACAGTCTGGAAGAGGGTGTGTAGTGCTTTCAAAAGCTTTATTCACTGTTCAAATGGATTGGCCCCTTGTGCTGAAAATGGCCTGTTTCTTTGGGCCAATTGTGTGTAGATGAAGGGACTTTCACGCTAATTTAACAAAAAGACTCTGCATTTGAATACATAAGGATAATTAAAGTTCTCCATCTCTAAAGAGCAAGTATTTTATTATTTTTTTAAAAATTTAATCTTATATTAGTAATGGAAATAAGTAGAGAAGTGGCAGTTTAAATTCAACGTACATCTTTTGGTGATACAAGTTCAGCTTTTGTGTAAGGGAGGTTTGGAAACATCCTATTAAAGAGGTAGTCTGGAACAAATATGTCTCTTTAAAAAATTTTTTATGGCTTGACTTTAAAGGAAAAGACATAGAAATGACCATAGTGATAGTGTTGCTTTGTGGTGGACCTCAGGAAAATTAAGGCTCTCGTTATTGTTTTTTTCTGAAAATGAAAGCCCTTATTTGGGGCTTTGCTTGTTAGGTGATTCATTTTACACCCATTTCCTAAGTTGGCCTTGTAGAAGAAGAGTGAGAAAAACCTAAGCTTTCCACGTTTTGCCATTAGCTTGTTTTTGTGGGCTGTGTAAACATGTGAAGAGCAGGTTAATTCAGTTTGTGGAGCCGAGGAACCAAAAGCGGGATGCGTGTTCTCCCGCAAGAAGGAGAATGATAGAACGAACGTGAGCAGAATGCCATCCGAGTCTCTGAAATGTTTTTATAAATATTCTTTTCTCCTAGACAGGTTGAAAAGTGAGATAAATAAGACCTGGTTTCACGTATGTTAAGCGTTCTGGGTCTGGGGAGTTTCGGAAGCTCAGCTGCCATTTTGGATCTAAGTTCCTGCAGAGCCAATCCTGATGGCACACCAAAACTGTGGTAATTCGGAAGCAAATAAAAATGAGTAGGAAATCCAATGTGCAGATGGGTAGTGTTTAATTTGTGCCTTTCGTGGAAGTTTTCTTTCTGTTGATAGTGTGAAATGAAGCTTTAAAAACTTCAGAGATGTGGCTGATGTGTTGAAGAGCAGAACCCAGGGATATTAGTACTTGCATGTTATGGCTTTTAAAAACGAGACGGCGCATGCAGAGGAAGTTTCTCACTGGATAAAATGAATATGATTCTTCCCTAGGACGCCCCCCACCAGCCATATTTCCTTATGCTGGTTCTGCCTGTGATACTACAGTAATGTCATTATTCACAGTGCTGCTCTGTCCGAAAGAAATGTCACAGATTCATTATTAAGATTTACTGAAGCATCACAAAAACTGGTAGTGCTAACCCATCAGAAGTGGTGTCTTATTTTTAAACTGTTTCTGTCCTTCCATCCGGGTTCCAGAAAGGAGGCATCAGCATCTTTGATATTTAGTGGCAAACTCAACTCTTGTTCATCTTTGAATGGCCATTTGTTCTTTGTCACCACCAGGGCCATCCTTCAAAAATAAACTTCTAAAAATTGAACCAGAGACTTCTAAGGCTTTTCCGATTCTTCACCTGTGCAAGAGATGCCGAAAGAATGATGTGTGATGATGAGGCCTTCGGGTTCTACTGAGAAGGCTCCCCAGATAATGGTAGTAGCGGGTGGGCCTCACCGTAACCATATGCCCCGTGATGGAAACATTTGGAGAAATTTAATTTTTCTAACTTAGCATAATCATGATTCTTAGCATAACCGTGTCCAGTTTAAACTGGACAAGGCCCTGAGGCAATACAGATGAATGGACTTTGTTCCTACCCTCAAGAAGTACCAATCTGGCAAGGAACATAAGCAGATAAAGAGGCCTTCACAACTTGGTGTGGTAGGCAGAACAGGTCCCTGCATTAGGGAGAGCCCTTATTTAAAACAGCTAGGTAATTGCTTATTTTTGGTAGTCGTTTGGATTATTAGATTGTCATTAAGTGTAACTTGTGATTTAAGATTGGGTTTCTGACATCTTTGGTTGGGGAGGGGGCAGCATACTCTGATTGTTTCCTAGTACAGTATTGTTTGTGAATTTACACCAGTCACCTTCTCTCACCCTCTTTTTGTGGTTGAGGCTGGTGGTGGAGTGGGAACTGAAGCCACTTGGCCTGAAGAGGGATTTAAGCTACGACAGTGACATTTTAACATTTTCTTTTCTTCTTCCTTCATACATTCATAGCAGTCATTTATTATGCTGTGGTGTGTGTTGGGTACTGTTGTAAGTGCTGGGGGATCTAAGAATTAATTTGATCGGCCCATGGTCCCCTGAACAGCCCCTTGGTTCATGTAGAAATATTCGCCATCTGGTGACTATCTAACCGATCGCTTTGGGTTAGGACTAGGATACTACTTACTGTAGCTCCTTTCATCTCATAGTCTCTTTGCTGAGAATCAGGAAATGAATGGTAATTTTTGCTCCTGGTAGTTCCAGAGATTTCCATTTAAAGACTGGACAAGATAATCACTTTATTCTCCATTTTCTTTGGTCATGCAAAAGTATCTCCTCAGAATTATCTTTTAAATGTTCCCTGCAAACCTGGGAGCCTAAGTTGCTTCCCTGGTTACTCTACCACATCCCTCACTTTTACTGTTTTAATATCCCTTAATTGTGTCACTATCCGAAATTCCATTATTTGTGTATGATGCATCGCTACCCACAAAACCATACGCTTTCCTGAGAGCAGATTTTGTTTTGCTTGTTGCTCAATACCCAGCATCTAGAACTGGGCTTAACAGGAGTGAATGTTCAATAAAAATGTGTTTGAGTTAGGCCAGAGTGTAAGGTCACCAGGACCTTACACTGACCGTAAGTCCCTGTTTCTTCATCGGTAAAATGGGGATAATACACTGTTGTGAAGCATAAAGGAAGTGTATGTAAGAGCTGGCACCTAGTTGCCTTGCTTAGTAAGTATTTCCTTCCCCTTTGCTCTATCTCCCTTTGTTAAATAAACCAGAAAGACTTTTATGGCCCCACAGATGCCTCCTTTCTTTCTCCTGGCTTACAGGATCATGAAATGTGTGCACTGAGCTTCGGGCTGAATAAGGACAGGAGTAGTGCTGAGCCTTTTCTCTTTCTTCTTTCTTTTTTTAAAGATTTTATTTATTTATTTGACAGAGACACACAGAGAGAGGGAACACAAGCAAGGGGAGTGGGAGAGGGAGAAGCAGGCCTCCCGTAGAGCAGGGAGCCCAGTGCGGGGCTCCATCTTAGTAGCCTAGGATCATGACCTGAGCCGAAGGCAGACGGTTAACGGCCGAGCCACCCAGGCACCCCAAGCCTTTTCTTCTTATTAAAAAATCCCTACCTACATTCCTAGGGTCTGATGTCGTCTCTTCATGCTCTCCAGTTTCCTGCAGGCTCTGCCTCTGTGATGTAGCCACATTTGTTTGGCTGCTTTTCATACATTCTGTGTTTTGCATCAAAAGGTTCTCAACAGTTTCAGATGAGCTGGTCCCAAGTTTTCAAGGGAGAGCATAAAATACAGTGCTTTTTCCTTCATTGTGATTATTCTGAGCCTGTACCTGTAAATTCTGTTTAATGAAATTTTTAATAATTTTGATTCAAAAGACAGATAAAATAAGAACTTAGGTCAATTGCCCACTTTATAATGCTTTCACATGTATATAGATGTCCTAGAAATGGCTTTCATTCATTGACTTCAGAATTGTCCTTAAAAAGATTTTATTTACTTATTTGATAAAAAGAGAGAGCCCAAGCAGGGGGAACTACAGAGGGAGAGGGAGAAGCAGGCTTCCCACTGAGCAGGGAGCCCACCTGAGCCAAAGGCAGACACTTAACCTACTGAGTCACCCAGGTGCCCCTGGAATTTTTTTTTTAACTCAGAAAACTATTATTTGTTAACTCATTCAACAAATAATTATTGAGTACCTATTACATGCAGGATATTGGGATAAGTGCTAGTATAGGAGTAGTGTGAAGATTTTCTCCAGGTAGCATTGCTGAGGTTAGAAAGAATAGAAATGCAAGGAGGCCGGCCAGTGCTCAGAGTGTTGGACGATTATAAGGAGGGATCGACATCTAACCCAAATAGAGGGACCAGTTTGTGCGAGGGCCCTGAGACAAAAGAGGACATTGGCATACTTGGGGAACTGCATATAGAGTACTTGGACGAGGTTGGAGCATGATGTACATAAGGACAGAGATGCTCTGGGAAATGGGAAGCAAAGCTATATAGATAAACACTGGCCAGATGCAGAAGGTCTGTAGGCCATGTTTGGAAGTTTTTTTGTTTGTTTTTGTTTTTGTTTTTTAAAGATTTATTTATTTGACAGAGAGACAGAGATCACAAGTAGGCAGAGAGGCAGTCAGAGAGAGAGGGGGGGAAACAGGCCCCGTGCTGAGCAGAGAACCCAACCCGGGGCTCCATTCCAGGACCCTGAGATCATGACCCGAGCCGAAGGCAGAGGCTCTAACCCACTGAGCCACCCAGGCGCCCCATGGAAGTTTCGATCTTAGAACAATTAAAGGGTCTTCAGTGGGAATGTCACCTGCTTAAATTGGGTTTTTGAAAGACGGCTCTGGTTGCACTGTAGGAAATGGCCGGAGGGTTGAGTATAAGACCAGATAGTAATGCAGGCATCCTGGGTAATGGTGGCCTGAACTGGCAGCAGAGTCGGGAAGCAGTTAAATCCAGAGGCATTTAGGAAGATTTCATAGCACCCGAGTGCTGAGTATGGGGAAGTTAAAGGTGATGCCTCTGTCTCTGGCCTGGGATGGGATGGTGGTATCATTCACCGAGTAGGGGTCCATTTGAGAGACAGGTGTGGGGTTGAGATTATGAGTTCAGTTCTGGAGTTACTGAATTTTGAGACATCCAAATGAAGGTGTGGAGCAATTAGATAAAGAGATAAAGATTTGAGAATTGTCAGTAGTCCCAAGTCCTCCAGCATTTTTCTTTTTAAGTTGATTTCTTTGGTAAGATGTCCAGAATGGCAACGTGCAGTGCAAGGTGCTGTTGGATGCTGTTAAGGGGACACTATTTTATGAAGAAGTTAAGACCACATACTCCCATTACTGTGATGGTTGCCATTAGAAATACCAAAGGAGGGGTGCCTGGGTGGCTCAGTCGTTAGACGTCTGCCTTCGGCCCAGGTCAGAACCCAGGGGCCTGAGATTGAGCCCCGCATCGGGCTCTCTGCTCTGCGGGAAACCTGCTTCTCCCGCTACCATTCCCTCTGCTTGTGTTCCCTCTCTCGCTGTGTTTCTCTCTGTCAAATAAATAAAGTCTTAAAAAAAAAGAAATACCAAAGGAGTTTGAGGGAAGCGAAAGACTAATTTTGGTCAAGGTGATAATCGAAGGCTTTATGAGGACCATGCATTTGAGCTAAGCCTAATAAAAGGTTGGTCAGAATTGTGTAGAGTACAGAGCAGTCCAGCTAGAGGATTAGTTATGTCCTGGGAGGATTGATGGGAGCTCAGAGATATATAGGGGACCTGGGACACCTGCTCAGTAGTTTGGATTGCTCATAGTTTGGATGGCAGACAGAGGGGACTTGAAAATATGATAAAGTGTTCAAAGTGGTTTTTGAGAATGCTAAATGGCGGTGGGGCAGAGGACCCCAGGGTGATTTAGACTCAGGCAGGCCAGTTATGGATAAGACTGCTGTGGTGTGGCTAGAAGAGGGACCAGCGATTCTGGGATTTCAGGATGAATGAATGGAATCTTCAGGTGGAGTGAAGATGTACTCCAGGTCAGACAGACATCCTGAATTTAAGAAGCCAATGGGACTCCCAGAGGCTGTTGTATAGCAGGCAGCTGGCAGGGTGAAGCCGAAGCCTGAGAAGGAGGTCAGCAGCGGAGATGAAGGATCGGAAGTCATCCACATAGACATGATCGGAAGTCATCCACATAGACGTGAGAGCGGACACTGAGCTGCTGAGCGAGTGGATGAGCTCACCACGAAAGTGTAGAGAATGGAAAAGAGAACTGAGAATAGGTCCTTGGGGACTGGAAGAGAAAGAGGACCTGGGAAGGGATTAAAAGGAAGGTGATTGTGTAGGACAGTCTGGAATCGTTGCTGAAGAGGAGGAAAGGACTTCTCAGTCTCAGATGTGGTCAGCAGGAAGAACAGTATGTGGTTACGGCCGCATTCCCAAACCAGTGTTGGGAGGTGTTCCAGTGGGGAAGGTTTGGGAATCATTAGGTTACTCTAGCACCATCCAGTAGAAATGGAATGTGAGGGACACCTGGCTGGCTCAGCCAGTACATCATGCTGCTCTTGATCTTGGGGTCCTGAGATCCAGCCCCATGTTGGATATAGAGATTGCTTAAATAAAATAAACTTTTTTTTTTATAAAGATTTTATTTATTTATTTGACAGAGAGAGAGATCACAAGTAGGCAGAGAGGCAGGCAGAGAGAGAAGGGGAAGCAGGCTCCCTGCTGAGCAGAGAGCCTGATGTGGGGGTCGATCCCAGGACCCTGAGATCATGACCTGAGCTGAAGGCAGAGGCTTTAACCCACTGAGCCACCCAAGGCGCCCCAATAAAATAAACTTTAAAAAAAAAAAAAAAAGAAGTGGAATGTGAGTCATGTGTTAGTTTACATTTTCCAGGAGTCACATTAAAAAAAAGTTAAAGGAACAGGTGAAAATAATTTTAATAATGTATACTGTATTTAACCAAATATGTGCCAACTATTTTCAGTTTAACATGAAATCAATTTTAAAGTACTTAAATATTTAAATACTTAAAATTAGATGTTTGACTTTTTTTTTTTCATCCTAAGGCTTTGAAATCCGGTATTTTATATTTTGTATTTTATACTTACAACACATTTCAGTTTGAAAATGAAATTTTCATTGGAAATACTTGGTCTGTATTCAGACTTCATAAAATCTGCAGTTGAAAAAGTAGACCCACATACCCAAGTTTTTCCAAACATACAAAAAGTTTTCCAGTAATGCGAATGAGTATCAACTTTAAATTTTCAATACTTGAACTGATATACAATTGAAAATTCCATTTCTAAGTCACAGCAGCTTCATTACAGGTGCACGCCAGCCATGTTTGGCTACCATTTTGGACAGCGAATATGTAAATGGGTTATCGAAAAGTAAATGGGTTACCTTACAGCTAATGCACATTTTAAAAACAGCTAAAGCATCATAAAGCATTCTTACCATCACAAAGCATTTCATAGGACCGATGTTTTTTAGAACACATGTTGGCCTCTGCTAGTGGAATTTTTAGAATTGGAAGGGTCAAATCCTAACTTTGCACGTGAGGAGGTGAACTTTTTATTTTTGTGCAAGTGCACAGATTCCAAAATTTAAAACAAATTTAAAAAATTGTTTTGGCTAAAGTCAACAGGATGGCATATTGGTAGAAGTTCTTAAACATGGCAATTTGTGCTGCATTTCTGAATTGCTAGGTGCAGAAGCTTGCATTGAAAAGAGATTCGGTTGGAGATGGGAGTACTCCCACCCCCTTTTTGACCTTGTTGAATTTTGGGAGTCAGTGGGTTGGTGATGGCTCTAGGCAGAGAGACATGAATAGAATTTGAGTGTTCTTGGAAGCTTTCTGTCAGTGGTCCCAGCCATCTAGCATCAGTGGAGGGGTTTGAAAGGGGAAAGGAGTGCCAGAGGGCTAATTACTTTATGCATGTATCTCACTTTGGTGATCCACAGGCTCTTTGGCCTTTTACTGTTACACTCGTTTCGTATTTCTTGCTGTCCTGGGCTGATAGAATATTTACTAAATATGAGTGGTTTGTAAAACGCACGGGTTCGAAGATTTTTATTTAATCATCTCACTGATTTAGATTGCTTCGTAGTTACTAATTAGACCTTTTCAGTAATAACCAGTAAAGATAGAAACTATCTTGAATTGTGGTTGGAACCAAACAAACCTTGCTCACACTGGAGAATAAGCAGTGGTTTTTAGTTGCTGCAGTTTCATTTCAGCGGACATAGGAGAGCTCGGTTTTCTGTGAAGTGCCCCGTCAGGGTTTGAGATGTCAGCTGTTCTGGGAAGTACTGTGTTTTGTTTTGTTTTTCATCAATATGGAAATTAATCCCTTATGTTTTTTTGTTTTCCTTTAGAAGTGCATTTTGGTGATCCATTTGTGCCTTTGTCAAAACCAGACTGAAAAGCGGTGGCTTTAGGCGGCGCCCTGGACTGCTGTGATAAGGCTGCCGACCTTGTGGAAGGTCCCTCCCCCTCTTCCCAGGAGCCTAGAGCAGCATCTTGCACCTCTTGGTGCCATTGTTTCTTTGACTCCTTTGCTTACAGAAAATAATTGCTGTTCTTAGTAGGCTAAGAAGTTCCTGTGTATAAGCTGAAGTTAGAAAATTGGATAACTTCAAACAGTGGCTTTCAAACATTTTGTCTGGCTGCGCAGTAAGAAACGCCATTTGCATTGAGGCTCTGTACATACGTGAGTGTATACACAGGAGCAAAAGTATAGACTTTCAGCTACTGTGTGTAACGTATTCTGATATATTCTGTTCAAGTCTGTTTTGTTAAAAGCAAACAAACAACAACCCAGGGACACCTGGTTGGCAGTGGGTTAAGTGTCTGACCCTTGATTTCGGCTCCAGTCATGATCTCAGAGTCCTGAGATTGAGCAGATGGAGTCTGCTTGAGATTCTTTCCCCCTCCCTCTGCCCCTCCCTCCCCTTGAGCGCTCTCTCTATCTCTCTTTCAAATAAATAATAAATCGAAAACCAAAACAAAACAAACCCACCCCAAACCAAAAAAGCGGATCCCAACCCACTAATTTGATTTAAATTTTAATTTGATCCACTAAAGGATTTCTCACTGAGGTTTGAAGAAGTTTTAGGGAACCACACATGAGACATGAGACACCATATTCCACTTGTGCTGATTTTGAGAATCAAATGTATCAGTTCACTCAACTTATCACATCAACCATAGTCAGAAGCGATGTTTTTAAATGTTAATTTGTTACTTCAGTACGTGTGGGAGGTGGCGCTTTGTGATGACCAGGACGTTGTCCTCCCTGCCCAGAGTATTCCATTCGGATCAAAAAGGAGTTGACCATCCCTATTGAAGAATGGAGAGAACCTTAAGTAGAAAACACCCTTTTGCCAGATTACATATTCTCTCTTGGAAAAGCCCCACAGAAAACACTGCCATACTCATTTTTGAAGTGGGTAGAGAGCACTTCCCTGCCCCTTCTCCAGGTTTCATAAAGATGTATCTCATCTGTTAACACATTCTGTTTCCACATACACTTTAATACATTTGATAAATTCAAGATTTCCTATTGTTTGTTGGGGTACTAATAGGTTTGCTTGCAAAAAAAAAAGTTCCTTTCCTGATTCTGAATTAAACTACTTTTTGCTCACTATGGGACTTAGAGTCTTTAAGGTGCTAATATACATTGGGAATCTTAAGTAATGTGCAGATAAAAATCTTAAAGTACCAGGTTTTTGGTTTCTGTTTTTTTAGACACAGTTTGAGGAAATGCATCATTAGCTTTCCGTTTTGGTTATTCCTTTCTAATTCTAAAACTATCCTAGTGTCTTTGTGTCCTAGTCACACAAGCTGTATTTGGCCCAAGGCCCTTCAGACACTCTTGCATGGTGGTTCCCAGTTCTGGGGAACTGTAGCATTGTAAAAGCAGTACTGTTGTAAATTTGCCAGGTAAAGGCATTTTATATTTTTATTTATTTATTTTTAAAGATTTTATTTATTTGATAGAGAGGGAAAGACCACAAGCAGGCAGAGAGGCAGGCAGAGAGAGAGGGGGAAGCAGGCTCCTAGCTGAGCAGAGAGCCTGATGCGGGCCTCTATCCCAGGTCCCCGAGATCATGACCTGAGCTGAAGGCAAAGGCTTTAACCCACTGAGCCACCCAGGTGCCCCAGGTAAAGGCATTTTTTAAAAACTCGCCATTTATTACCATTGTTTCAAAGAAAAAACATTTTAACAAACAGTTGAATGGAAGGTCTCAGAAATAAGAGACATCTCATTAAGTTGAATATAGCTTTATGAAAACCATTACGTAGGAAATGTAGATCGGCACAGGTACTAAAGTTCAGCGTTTGGGAACCACATCCTAATTATAGACCGTCTCTTAGCATGTGTTACAATTAACTGTGTACTTCGTGGTTTTTATTAGCCTCACTCATAGGAATAAACCTTACTTCAAGTTCTGGGACTGCCTTCCTTCATTCTTATTTACTGGCTACAGTGGTGATGATTTCATTGACTCATACTTTTTATTTAAAAAATTACTTTGTTCCCTCTGCACAGACTGTAAGCAAGTAACCATTCTACTTTAAGAA
Source organism: Procyon lotor (assembly GCA_028646535.1). Classification (NCBI taxonomy): domain Eukaryota; kingdom Metazoa; phylum Chordata; class Mammalia; order Carnivora; family Procyonidae; genus Procyon; species Procyon lotor. The sequence continues at coordinate 102,202,651 of CM053611.1, forward strand.
AACAAGTCAATCCCACTAGGTGCTAAGCAGTTGTAGCATCTAAAGTAATCAAAACCTAGCAAAGTTTATCTGATTTAATGAAATATGTAATGATGGTGATTATTTAAAAGTGGCAAGTAGATCACAGAACTAAATAATATTACTTGTGTACATTTTTGTCAGCCTGTTGGCTCTTTATGAGTCATGAATAATGTCCATGGCAGATTTTGTCCTATTACGTACATTTTTATGTCCACCATCCCACTTACGCATTTTAAATGACCAAGACCTTAAATCTGGTAGCCCCACATCAAATGTCCCCTCTTTCTTCAGCGGGAGAAAGTGCTGCTTAGGTGCACTTTACTCTGTAATCAAGGGGTGCCTGGCCAGCGGCTGGCTGGCCCTGCTTGGCAGTGATAATGCTATCAGCTGGTTATGGGAGTGGCAGCCCCAGCGAGGGCTTTGCCTCTTCAGCATGGAGGAGGCTTGGGGGTGAGTGAGGAGGAGGGGACAGGTTGTGGTTAGCACTGTAGGGTGTTCGGGAGCAGTCATGTGAAGGGTAGACTTGAGTTTGAGCAGGATACACTGCAGGTTCTGTGCCCTTGGAGGAGTTTGTTTATTACCTGAGTGTTTATGTGTCAGACGCTGTGTAGTGCTGGGAATACAAAGATAAAAACAACCTGACTTATCTTTGGGACTCAACCAGTGAGGCTGCCTGTAATAAAGATAAAAAAGCATGATGCCTAGGGACCCTGGAGGATGGGGGAAGAGAGGCCTAGGGCACTGGGGAAGTCCCACCAAAGAGGGAGGATTTGAGCTGTGTTAAAGGGTAATTAGGAACCGTTTAGTGGAAGGGATGGTTCGCGAATCAGGGGCGAGATAGTGTAGTGCTTAAGAGCCCAGGTTCTGAAGTCCGGTCAGCCCAGTTTTGGGCAAGCCTCTCTCACCAGTAACATGAGGAGTAATCATGGCACCTACCTCAAAGAATAGTTGTGAGGGTTAAATGAGAACACATTTGAAGTGTTTGGTATATTGCTTGGAGTCAGTGTTAGCTACCGTTTGCATCAGTTAGTTTTATTGTCAGCATTTTAGGCAGAGGAGAGAGCATAAGCAAAGACAAGGAGTTAGGGATGGGGCGAGGGCGGGAGATGGTGAGATACTAGTGGGACACAAGGGCAGGCTGTCAGGGCAAGAGCGAAAGACTCTGTTGACCTTTGAGTGTTCTAAGAAATTTAGATATCATCTTGTAGAAAGCAGCTAAAAAAATCAACTTTGCTTCACTTGATATCCAGGTCGAGGGTGTGATGGAGCGGGGAGAGATCGTGGCCAGTCAAAGCAAGAGCAGCCATCGGAAGATGTGAGTTAAGGCAGTGATCGTAAAGATGGAAAGACCAGATTTTGGAGACGCTTCTGAAGTGTAATCCACTGGATAGATCAGAAAGGGGGAGCTGTAGGTAAGGAAGGCCCAGGCAGGGGAATGAGTGATGCCGTGAGTTGGCATGCATGGTCAGTGGCTAGAGAATGGATTTTGAGTATGAAGTAGGGTGAGGGTGGGGTGTGAGAGGCTGTGGTTTTGCTTTGGACATATTATAGGTGTTTGCTGGACATTTTATATAGCTGGTCAGGTAGAAATAAGGGTCTGGAGCTCAAGAGAGTTTCCCAGACATCAGTTGACATCTGGAAATGGTCATCTAGGCCAGGAGAGTGGCAGTGCTCCCTTAGCAGATGCTCAGAGGAGTGGGATGAAAACAGGAAACGAGGCTTCTCCGAGACAAACCCGGATAGGAAAGAGTTTAGGGAAGGGAAGGATAGTCATCGGGGGGTTAATAGAGATAAACCCCAAATTTGGGTAGTTAGATTGGTCTGCAGGAGCTCAGTGCCTCAGGTTTAGGGCTCTGTTGAGCCCAGCAGCCCCAGCACATTGTCGTCCTGTTTGCCCCTGTTGTCACACTGGGGGTCTTCCCATGTGTTTGGGGGTCTTTTTCTATCAGTACAGGGAGCAGCTGTGGGCCAGAAACGAGTTGTGCTCACCTCTGTGACCCTAGCACAGCGACACACAGCAAGAGCTCAGTAGACTTTTTTTTTTTTTTTTAACTGAAATATATTTGATCTACAATGTGTTAGTTTTAGTAGTACGACGGAATGATTTGGACAATTCTATACATTATGCTATACTCACCATGATAGGTGTAGCTACTGTCTGTCACTGTACAGCATTATTATGTTATTGACTGTGTTCCCCGTGCTATACATTACATCCCCATGCCTTGCTTATTTTATAACTGGAAGTTTGTACCTCTCTAACCCCGTCACCTATTTCACCACCCCCCCCAGCCCTCTCCCCTCTGGCAGTCACGTTTGTTTGCTGTATCTATGACTCTGGTTTTTCTTGTTCTGTTTTGATTTTAGATTCCACATAAGAGTAAAATCATGTGGTATTTGTCTTTCTCTGTCTTATTTCACTTAGCATAATACCCTCTAGGTCCATCCACGTTGTCACAAATGGCAAGAACGCATTCCTTCTTTTTTTTTTCTTAAGATCTTATTTTTAAGTAATCACTGTACCCAACACAGGGCTCAGACTTAAAGCCCCGAGATCAAGAGTCACGTGCTCTACTGACTGAGCCAGCCAGCTACCCGAGATCCCGTTCTTTTTTAGAAGCTTAGTAATAGTCCACATTTGTGTGTATACTGCATCTTCTTTCTCCGTTCATACGTCAGTGGACACTTAGGTTGCTTCCATATCTACGTTATTGTAGATAATGTAATAAGCACAGGGGTGCAAATATAGATATGTTTCAAATTAGTGTTTTGTTTTCCTTGGGTAACATACCCAGTAGTGAAATTACTGGATTGCAGGGTGTTTCTATTTTATTTTCGTGAGGAATCTCCACACTGTTTTCCATGATAGTTGTACCAGTTTATATTCATTCCCAGCAGTGCCCCAGGATTCCCTTTTCTCCACATCCTTTCCAGCACTTGTTATTTCTGGTCTTTCTGATACTAACCTTTCTGACTCGTATGAGGTGACATCTCATTGTGGTTTTATTTGCATTTCCCTGATGTTGAGATACGTTGAGCATCTTTTCCTGTGTCTTCTGGCCATCTGTATGTCTTCTTTGGAAAAATGTCTGTTCAGGTCCTCTGTCCATTTTTGATTAGATTATTTGGTTTTTGCTTTTCCGTGAGCACTTTTTGAATGAATAAATGACTCAAGAATGACTTGGATTAGCTCAACAAATACTATTGCGTGTGAGTGCCTTATGTGTTTTAACGGCTGTGCTAATCTCTAGGGATAAAGGAGTGAACAAGATAAATAAAAATCCCTCTCCTTGTAGAGCTTACATTCTGAAGCATGATTCAGAAGGCTAAGGGGAAGGAGCAAGTAGAGAGGTAATGATTGAAAGTATAAGATGAGCTCTGTATCCTTATCATCCACAGTCTGAGCTTGGCACCCAGTAGGGATTTGGTAGTTGACTTGAACATGGGAGCGAGGGTCCATGAAGGGAACTGAGGTGTGGGAAGAGATTTGCGACATATATGACGGGTTATCCTTCGAGAGGGAGAAGTAAATTTGGAAACAGAAGGAAGGATATTTGAGGGAGTTCCCTTGAGATACATTCACCTCTGAATGGGAGTCACTCCTCTCTGTAAAATAGAAGATGAAGTCTGAGCAGATAAAGGGGAGCCTAAAGAGGTAAAACATTTGGAACAGCCTTCCCACCCCCACCACCAAAGAAAAGGAAGAAAACCGTGGAACATCTGCCAGCTCTCAGGGCTTCGCTGAGAGAAGATCCTTCACTTGTGATTGCAGTGATCTTTGGCTTTGCAGCTTTTTCCAGCAGGTCAAGGTGAAGAATGCAGTTGGTTAGGGTTCATCTGAGGCTGAATGAGAACTGGCCTAGAAAGGGAGTGTGGGATACCCAGGGGTGTAGTCTTCGGGGGAAGGCTGGTGAATGTTCAAGAGTTCAGGTTCCGTTGGGAGTAAGATAAAACCAGGGAGCAGCAAACGACCTGGAAGAAGAGAGAAAGAGAGGGTCTGGATTGGAGGAGGTGAGAACTTCCATATTAGAAGGGAAAGAGGAGCGCCTGACTGGTTCAGTCAGCAGAGCTCATGAATTTCCATCTCGGAGTTGTAAGTTTGAGCCCCATGTTGAGTCTAGAGATTACTTTAAAAACTTTTTTTTTTTTTTTAAGTGGAAAGATAAAATTACTTGCTGTGTGCTACCCCTAAGGAATGCCAGCACACTGTTCCAAGTGCCTTACGTATGTTCACTCATTGACTTTTCATGAAAACTCTTGAGGCTAACTATGGAGAGGTAGAGTATCTCGTCCAAGGCTATACCGGTAGAACTAGTGCCCCAGACAGCCTTGGCTTGTGTGCTTGAGCACTATGTTCTACTGCCTTAGGGGGAAAAGCCAGGCACGAAAGCTTCTCCCAGGCCGCGTAGCTTTGCAATAGCTTCCTGAAGTTGCTGGGCCACCCTTCCTTCTAAGAGAAATATTGGAGGTTGGCAGGGAAGGGTGCAGTTGACTGTTGCCTCCCTTTTTAAAAATAAGTTTCTGTATTTTAGGCAACAGTTTATTTTATGTAGAACTCAATTTTTTCCCACCTGCCTTGCTCATGCACAAACATCCTTTAATAGGAAACAAAGATGTTTTCACAATTAAAGAAGACCAAATGGACGTTGGTCCATGAGTTCTCTGAGCCACGGTGCCTTTATGCATCTGTACTCTTCCCCCCACTAAACTGAGAAGAGCCAGCCCAGATTGAGGGATGCAGAGACTGAAAAAAAACTTGGCTGATGTGCAGTGCTTAAAAGTTGCCTGTTGCAGAAATAGTGGTAGTGGTAGCAGTGGCTTGGCCGGCGGTGAGGACTTACAGTTCCCAGCTTGACGGACAGGACTGTGTTCTCTTCTTGGGGAGAGTCCCCTCGTGTTTTAGGTTACATCACCTCCTCTGGGCGACTGCTTGGACTTCTGTTGGGTGAGGAGTTTAGTCCCTGGCCCTGAGCCCTCCTGCACCTGTGTCCGAGGTCTGTGACGGATCACTCAGAGCCTGGGCCCTCTGCAGATCCAAGGGAGACGCTCTTGGACCTTCGTTTGGAGGCTGTTAGGAAGCACAGAGGCTTCGCAAATGAAGCACACGACGACTTCATCCTTCTTTATGAAGAAGGAGCTACTTGTGGAAGCAGCAGCGTGTATAGGTGGTACCTCAGCATTTGGTTTGCGTTCTTTTAATATCTGGCTTTGCTCTTGACGCAGTTTGGAAGGAATGCCCTTTTATCTTCCACGTAAACAAATTTTCATGATTTTAAAAGAAATGACACACCAAAACCACATAATTTTACATGCCAAAAGCTTAAGATATTTCAAATACTGGACATACAGAGAAATAGATCATGTGGCTTTATTTGCTGGCAATTTTTAGGATGACTCCTGATTCTAGTGTTTGATTGAGGCCATGCGTTTGAAATGTCTTACATATGGGACCTTTGCAGGAGGGTCCTGCTTGGTTTGCTTTTGGGGACTAGATATTTTTTGGTCTTTGTCTTTTTTTTTTTTTTTAAGAACACACTGCTAGACAAGTTCATAGGGCATCACATTATTGACACTGTGATTTTTTTTTTTTTTAAGATTTTGTTTATTTATTTATTTATTTGAGAGAGAGAGAGAGTGAGAGAGCACGTGCACCAGTGGGTGGAGGGGCGGAGGGAGAGGGACAAGCAGACTCCTTGCTGAAGTAGGGAGCCTGATGCAGGGCTCAATCCCAGGATCTGAGATCGTGACCTGAGCTGAAATCAAGAGTTAGATGCTTATCTGACTGACCCACTGAGGCGCCCCAACACCTGTGGTTTTTAAAATTGTTTACCTCTAGTGGATTTTTAATAACATGGTCTTCTTTTGTCAGATATTAAATCTAATATTTAGTCGTTGGTACTTGACAGAGATGGTTAAGAAAAACCAGAGGTAACCCTCAGGCCAGGATCAGTTGGGGTCTCTATACTAGTTGGCATCTTTATTTGGAAGTCAGAGTAAAAAATATAGCCTCTTTATTTCTCATTTCTTCCCCATGAATAATCTCCTCGGTAAGGGATACTCTTCTCCTCAGTAAGGGATAAATAAGTTGGTCATTTTTAGGTCATCGAACTCTTGCTGGTATTTTTTCATGTTTCCTTTGTTCTGGTCAGGGGCAGACACAATTTAAGAAGGTATCTATGAAAAAAAAAAAGAAGGTATCTAAGGGGGCACTTGGGCAGCTCCATTGGTTAAGCGTCTGTCTTTGGCTCAAGTCATGATCTCAGGGTTCTAGGATCCGGCCCACGTTGGGCTCCCTGCTCAGTGGAGAGTCTGTTTCTCCCTCTGCCCCTCCCCCTGCTCATGCTCTCTCTCTCTCTCTGTGTCTTTCTTTCTCTCTCAAATAAATTAATAAAATCTTAAAAAAAAAAAAAAAAAAGGCAGTTATGACCCATGTTCTTCTGTAGGTTCTAAGGTTCTGTGTGACCAAATTGGAGGACCCTCCTCTGAATGATAACAAGTTTTTCTGTGAGGCTGCGAGTGGGTTGGGGGTGGGGGTCATGAACTCATATTCATTAAGTGCCTGTTGTATAGCAAGTACTTCCCCTTACCTTATTTAGTCCTCCTGACAACCGGATGTGGAGAATGGCTTGCTCTTAAGAAAGAGGGCATGCTCAAAGCTTTCGAACTGTTCTGAGGCCACATAAACAAGGATGCGGAGGAACGAGGTGCCGTAACTCCAGAACGTGGAATCTCTTCCTAAGCCTTTGGAAATGCAGTACAGACTAATTTGTTAACTGTGTGAATTCCTGTTTTGTAAAGTGGAATGTTTTAAGTATGGACTCAGAGGATGGAACTGATGGCTTTTTGTGGGGGTCCTCAGCACTGCAACCATAATACACAACGGGGGACAGTGAGGCGGGGACTGATGGCACACAGAGCAGGAGATTTGGGGGGCAGTCCTGGGTGGTCAGTGAAGGCATTTTCTTTTTGAGCAGCATGATAGGTTAAGAAAAAAATCACTGAATGATTAAAAACCTGATTTCAGATGATTAATTTAAAAACCAAATCGATTAATAAGGAGACATTTTAAAAAGCAGTTTCACTTTATCAAGTTTAAGTAGTACTTCTTAAAGTGTAATCAAGTAGAGGAGTTTGAAGAAAATAGAAATCATTTGTAATTAGATAATAATTAAAGGCAAGTACATGCCCAGTGATTTTAAAGTGCTTGAAAACAATTAGTTTTCTTAAGTAGGTTAAACATCTGGGTTACAAGCTTGTTTACACTATTAATTTACTTAACAAACCTGTTCTTCATAGGTGATGCAAAAGTGAACTTCAGCTTGGCTGTCTGATTTATAACAAGCTCCAATTTAATGGCTAGTATTTTTTTTTTTAATATTTTTAAACATTTAATTTTTAAAAATATTTTTCTCTTTCTCTTCTCCTTCCTGAACAATTCAGTCCTGAGGCCAATAGGTAGACAGAGAAGGTAGGTATCCTGGCCTACAGTGTCACAGCCCAAGTAGGATGAGAAGGCCTTCACATGCAGGGAGGGACTGGTGTGTTGAATCAGAGCTCGGGAGGTGAGAAGGGTACCCACATAGGGCTGGAGTGGCAGCCTCACTGGTAGATTGGTTAAATACAGAAGGATTGATCAGGTAAGTATATTAATGATAATGGGAGCCAGAAATTCTCAGTGTTGGAGAAGAGTTTCAGATATTAAAAAAGAGAAGACGAATATACCCTGTGATACTAGACTGGAATCAGAATGTTGGTGTGACTTCATGGATTTTAATAAGTGTTGACAAATATAGACATACTATAGATGTAAAATGTATATATTTTTTTTAAAGACTTATTTACTTTTTTTAATTTTAGAGCAAGCGAGAATGGGGGGTGGGGAGCAGAGAGAGTGGGAGAGAGAATCCCAAGCAGATTCCCTACTGATTATGGAGCCTGATGCGGGGCTTGATCTCATAAACCTGAAATCATGACCTGAACCGAAATCAAGAGTCAGATGCTTAACTGACTGGGCTACCTGGTACCCTATATGTGTGTATTTATATACATACGTGTGTACATACATTTCTTAGCTCTTCTCATAGAGAGGAAGAGAGTACTTGGAAGCAGCAATATCCCAGTAGCAATGAGCACATCACAGGCCCAGATCTTGGCTTCTAAATGCCATTTTCTACTAAAAGGAATCTCAGCTTCTTGAAGCCATATAATTATGGCTGACTATAGGATTAGAGCAGGAGAGTTTAAAATGAACCCGGAATATCTTGTCCTAGAAAAGCAAAGACATTTTCACAAAATGATGGCGACACTTCAGAAGAACCCAGAAGCCAGTTTGAAGGGGCTCCCACTGGGCCAAATCTAGAATAATTATCAAAATTTAAGATGTCAAAGTCATTGATTAAAACCTGTTGAAGAAGACAAAACTAAAGGTTCTCACACAGTTTCAGCTACTTTGCAATAAAACCTATGTATGGAGTTCTAAATAAATTCAGAGTTCAAGGAATGGCTTATTTAAATTTCAAAGTACCTTCCCACAAAATACCTATTGACTACAAAGAGGAAAAAGAGTCCAGTGGAGAAATCTGGAAGACACCACCCTAACCGGGTGATCTGAGTCAGTCTCACCAGAATGGGACAAACTGAAATTGTGTCACATGATAGGATGCAGTGAGAAGACAGCGTCACTTCAGTGATACTCAGTGCTACGGTACATGACCTGAATCAAATCATGAGAGACATCAGACATACACAGTTTGAGGAACGTTCTACAAATTAAATGGCCTGCAATCATCTTCAAAAGTGCCAAGTCCAAGCAAGAGTGAGGAACCATTTCAAACTGAAAGACACTAAAGAGACAAGTCAACTAAATGCCACATGTTGCTGAACTGTTGAATGGCGCCTGAAGATTAAATGGGAGTAACATATCAGTGTTAATTTTCTGATTTTGATAGTTGTGTTAGAAGAATTTTTAAAAGAAAAACATATATTAAAGTATTTGGGATGATGGAGCATGAGACTGACAACTTACTCTCAATGGTTCTGGGAAAAAGAGTTCTTTCTCTGTACCATATTTGCAGCTTTTCTGGAAGTTTGAAATTGAGAATTTAGAAAGTAATATTCTTAGCTGACATTTATATCATGAGAAGTATATAAAATTGTAATTCCCCTATTTCTCATTTTAAAATCCTTCCCCACGCCCCTTCAGTTCCACCCTGTTAACAACTAATGCATATTCTCTTAGGCATTTTATTTATGTATATATGGCTGCATGTATCATATATGTTATAGATTATATTGAGTATGATGTGGTATGCATGCTGCAGTCCTACGAATCACAATGGTCAGCAATCAGAAGGCACAGTCCTTGCTCCTGCCCTGCACGCCCCCACCCCCCATTTTAGTAGGTGCATGGATGCTATTGTTTCTTTAAGCTCCCTGTCCTGAGAGTCAGTGCAGTGGTGGGGGCTTCTGCTCTAAATTCAGATCCCGGCCCTCCAGCAACTGAGAAATCTTACTCAACTTCATTGTGCCCCAGTTTCTTATTTGCAGATTGGAGATGTTACTAGTCCCCATCTAAGAGAATTCATTTTAACATTGGAGATGTTACTAGTCCCCATCTAAGAGAATGACATTTCATGTCATTTTGAAAATGACATGAAACATGCAGAGTACCCACACTTAAGTGGGGCACGTAGCAAGCACTCCATAAACAATAGCTATTCTGAATATTTAGGTTATTGGTTTTTTTTTGCTTTTATAAATACTGCAGTCTTAAAATTGCTTTAAACATATTTTTGCATATTTAACTTTGGAAACTTAAAAATCTTTGATTACCTTTCTACCATGAAGTTTCGCTTTTAGTGGATTTGTTGAGTGATGTAAAAAAACAGAGCATGGGGGATACTTGTCTGCAGTTTTTTGCCACATGCATGTGGACCTTGAGCAACATGGAATATGAAATACTGGCTTAATTCCAGATTTCTCTCTGATCAAGTGTTGCTTTACTAACTTTTTTTTTTTAAAGATTTTATTTATATGACACAGAGGGAGAGAGCATAAGCAGGGGGGAGGGGCAGAGGGAGAGGGAGAAGCAGGCTCCCCGCAGAGCAGGGGCTGGATCTCAGGACCCTGGGTTCATGACCTGAGTGGAAGGCAGACACTTAACCAACTGAGCCACCCAGGTGCCCCTAACATTGTTTTTATATGGAAATTCACCTGTGTCCAAATAATTTTAAAATGGTTAGATGAGTTTTGCCCAAGTTTGAAAGGGTCATTTGATGCAGATCACTAAGAAACATTAAGTTAGGGACACCTGGGTGGCTCAGTGGCTTAAGCCTCTATCTTCGGCTCAGGTCATGATCTCGGGGTCCTGGGATCGAGCCCCGCATCGGCTCTCTGCTCTGCAGGGAGCTTGCTTCCCTCTTTCCCTCTGTCTGCCTCTCTGCCTACTTGTGATCTCTCTCTCTTTGTCAAGTAAATAAATAAAATCTTTAAAAGAAAAAAAAAGAAATGTCAAGTTACTTTTGTCCGAAGTAGTATAAGACAAGAAAATATTGTATGCCAGGTTTTGAAAAGTTTTTATGGTGGATTTTGAAAGTCAGAGAATTCATACTTGTTTTAGTTTAGTTAAAGTCACTTAATTTGATGTTTATATTCCTATATACCCTGCTGCAAATGCTGCTTTAAAAACCAAAATAGGTTTTTTAAACCTCCAAATGACTTCTTTTTTTTTTTTTTTTTGCCTCTGGCAGACCTATTTTACAAATGCCCAAGGTTCTATTAGGAGTTTTAACAAGAATATTTCCACTTGTTTGTTACCTTTCACATTTGAAAGAATCAACTAACTTATTTTTAGGGCATTATAATTGCAAATAGATTATGATTTTCCTGCACTCTGAAGGAATGTAAATGAACCATTGCTACCTTTGAGTATGTATAAATTCATGTAGGATGAGAGATTTGCTTGAGGACTGTGAAGCAGAGGGAGTCTTTCAAAAGGAGAAAATCATTTTTTAAAGATTTTATTTATTTGACAGAGAGAAACACAGCGAGAGAGGGAACACAAACAGAGGGAATGGTGGCGGGAGAAGCAGGCCTCCTGCAGAGCAGAGAGCCCGATGCGGGGCTCGATCCCAGGCCCCTGGGATCTGACCTGGGCCCAAAGCAGACGCTTAACGACTGAGCCACCCAGGTGCCCCGAAAATCATTTTTTAAAAGATTAATCTGATCTATGTATTGCTTCAAGGTTGCAAATGACTTGTTTCTCAAATTGGGGATAGGTAGCCGCACTGGTGGATAATCACCCTTATAGCTTTGTGAAGACCAAAATGTTTTCCTCCAGGGGCACCTGGGGGGCTGAGTCAGTTAACCATCTGCTTTGGGCTCAGGTCATGATCCTGGGGTCTTGGGATTGAACCCCATGTGGGACTCCCTGCTTAGCAGTGAGTCTGCATCTCCTTCTCCCTCTCCCCCTCCCCACTCCCAGCCTCTTGTGCTCTCTCTCTCTCTCGGAAATAAATAAAATCTTTTTAAAAATGTTTCCTCCATATCTTTGGCCCATATGAGTCTCAAGTTCTTGGACATGTATTGAAAGGGCCTGTGCGTAGCTGGAATAGGAGCAGGAGCAGACCTCTGCTCTTCTGATTATTCGCCCAGGAGTTGCTGCATATCTCAAAGGTTACAGCCCGTTGACCTTGCTTCCATCCTGTCTATCTTCCACACACCTGATGTCTTTTCTTGCTTGCCTTTCTTGCCCAGATTTTCACTACCCTTTTGCTTTAACATACTTTTGAATTTAATGAGGAGGACATCAGGCCCGTTGGTTCGTTGCCTTAGACTGTGATGGGGCCAAGGTCTCTGTTGAATGAGCTTCAGTTTTGCAGGCATTAGCTTACTAAGAGGTTTCAAAAAATGTTGGCCAGTGATTATCGACCTGTCTTGTTAAGTGTAGTAGAACTAATGATTGTTGTTGGCAATGTTTAACAAACTTCACTGATAGCTCAAAACAAAGCACATTTTTAGTCCTGAGCTATTGGTGCTTCCCAGCCAGCTGTCAGGGCACTCTAGTGCATCACAAAGACTTCACATGTCACAGCCTGCCAGGTTGTCCCCACTGCCCAAGGTCTGCGTCACCCCCTTAATGGATTCCCATCAGGATTGCTTCTGGCTGTATGAACCACCTTCCTCTTCCCATCAGTTCACGGCCTACCATTTGCCCTTCTGTAACAGAAATCTTCATGAGAATACTCTTTGCTTCTACTTTCATCTCTTCCAGGTATGTCATAAGAATGCAGAAATCTACAGGTGTGCGATGAAATAGACAAAATTGGGAAGATAGCCCAATAAACTCTTTAATGATTACTTTGATCCATGCCACTCTGGAAGATCTTTACAGTTACAATAAGTTCTGTATTTGAGATGAAATTTTGAGATCCGGTATCTTCTTTCTTTATATAGCCTTAGGTTCTGCCTTCAGAACATTCTCATGTGGTGAGGCCTTCTGCTTCTGCGATTTTATGTTTTGTTTTCATTTCCTGCCACATGGCAGGTGCAGCTCAGAAGTACCTCCAGAAATGGCTGAAAATTCTGGCCACATCTTTCTGCAGGGTGCAGTGATCTGGAATCCAGAAGGCTGTTAGTTGTGGGGTGGGAAGCTAGTGACTAGCTTCAACTTGGACCCCTTTCTTGTTTCTGTTGCCCGTTGTATTTCTCTCCCTTTTCTTTTCCTTCCTCAGATTTCCTTCTTGCCCTCTTTCTACCCACATAGCACTGCCTTCTTCAGCCCTCTACTTCTCTTAGCCTCAACGAAAGGGAAGGAAAGGAAAAGAGAAGAAACATTGTAATGCAAAATTTTAAGCAAAATACCTAACCCTGTCTGTCTGTATGTGTTGCAGAACACGTTGTTGTTGTTAAGTTTTTAGAGGATATGAATAGTCGTTTGTATTTCATAAACCACTGGTACTGTGCTTAGTCTCTTTGGGTTCTTGGTGGCTTAATTATAAGAAAAGGAGGTATAGGACAGGATCTTTTAATGCAAATTTTGGTCAGTCCTGTGAAACCTGAGAGTCTACTATTTATTCACAGACCATTAGGGTCAAGTGGGAGCACAGGTCCCGTTCTTTTCCTTCTGGTTGAGGATGCTGTGGTCAGTGTCCAGGGCCAGTCATTCCAGAATCATCTGCTGCCACTTTGGTTCCCAGGGACTGGTGGAACCCGGGCAGTGTACATCTTCTCCACTGGTGACCCGCCCTTCTGCTTCCTCTGTTCCACCATATTCAGAAAAAGCCTCCAAGTGATTAGCTGGAGTAAATGTTAACGTGTTGTACGGCAGTTTGTGGAACTTGGATCTTAATGCTTGCACCACTATTTGTGAGTATGATGTATCTCTGAATGATAACATGTGCAACCGACCCGGGGGCTGCTTGGCCTCATTGATGCTCTTTTGTGAGAGTAATTGACTGCAGAGTGACTGCAGAGCTGCCTGCGGCTACCTCGAAGCTCTGCTGTACTTAGACCAACCTGCTATTGTTCTCTCTCTGCTGCCACCGCTGTTGCTTTTTTTTATTTTTAATAAGTTGCCAATTACTGAGGTTTTGTAGGGATACCAACAGTTCACTGAAATGGGTGTAGGAAAAATGCTATTGCTTTTTAATCTTCATTTTCTCTCATCCAGTGAAATTATTGATATTAAGACTCTAGTAGCTCTTATATTGAAAGTACTGATGCATTTTTATCTTACCAAACAACACCATTCAATATGCAGGCATATCTAGCAAAGGGCACTTTGCCTAACATACGTTAATATTGATAATGGTGTTAATTTCAGGTGTATTGCACACATGTGATTTAATAGGTCTATCAGCTGTTCCTAAGCACTGCTAAGAACCACACCTGGAGGGTGCTTTGCCCGTGATTTTTTTTTTTCCAATTGGTTGGCTTGTTCTCATAGGGAAAATTGTCGATGTGTTTTGTTTTGTTCAATGGTGTACCCCAAGTGCTTGGAAGAAGTTTAATAAATATTTGTAGCACCGTAGAACCCAAACAGATGTAATTGAGTAAGTAGATGTCATTCACAGATTATTTGTTAACATAAGGTGAGATCACTTTTTTTTTTTTTTTTTAAAGATTTTATTCATTTATTTGACAGAGAGAGAGCACAAGCAGGCAGAGAGGCAGGCAGAGAGAGAGGGGGGAAGCAGGCTCCCCGCCGAGCAGAGAGCCTGATGCGGGGCTCCATCCCAGGACCCTGAGATTATGACCTGAGCCGAAGGCAGAGGCTTTAACCCACTGAGCCACCCAGGCACCCCTGAGATCATTTTTTTATGCATTAAAACTAAGGATTCTTTGGTATAGAGTGGAGGTCAAAAGATTACTGGCACTCTGATATGCTGATTCTGTGACAAATACATTAAGAATTTACATGGGGCGCCTGGGTGGCTCAATGGGTTAAAGCCTCTGCCTTCAGCTTAGGTCATGATCTCAGGGTCCTGGGATCGAGCCCTGCGTCCAGATCTCTACTCGGCAGGGAGCCTGCTTCCCCTTCTCTCTGCCTGCCTCTCTGCCTATTTGTGATCTCTCCCTGTCAAATAAATAAAATCTTTAAAAAAAAAAAAAAAAGATAGAATTTACACATAAAATAGTAATACAATCACCGAAATCACAAGATTAGTCAGATGTTGACTTGCCCATAGAAGCAGTAATAACCATCAACCTAGAAGCTTTTGAGTCTGAGTGAGGTCCATTACTGAATCTTGAGAGTGAGTTAATTTGAAAATCGACATTTAAACATTGAAAATTTTTTTTAAGTAACTGAGTAATTATCTGAAAATTGCCATTGTAACAAACAGAAACAATACTGCCCTTTGTGACATTCTTGGTTTACTATATCATTTAGTTGTTTTTTAAATGTAATTATTGAAAGTGTTGAATGTTTATTGTCTGTAGAGTGTTTTCTTCTAAATTAATCAGAATAGTTTTGAAACCCTGAATGCAGTGTGAATGCTATTTTGATTTGGAGAAACCACCAAGTGAATTTGGGCAGCCTAAAGGGATTTTGATTTTATTAAGAGAATTCTTTTCTTCTTGGATTCTGAAGTTAAGGTGGATTTTATTCTCATCTACCACAATACAGGAGACAATACAATGGTGTTTAAGAAATTATGCAATAGAACCAAATGGTGGTTTTTATTTTCAGAGCCACCTCATTGGGTCCTTACCTCTTTAAGCCAGTTTTTTCACCTGTAGAATGAGGCTACTAGAATTTACCTCAGAGGCTTGAGGATTACATATTTAGGGTAGTGTCCAACACATAATCAGCACTGAAATAGTAGATATTAATATGGTTATTAAAATGTCTGAGTTCTACATGAGATTCTCAGTCAAGAGGTTACTGGGCATGAGTATATGATTAGGAACTGTTTCTAAAGATCAGTGTTTTCATCTTTTTTATTTAAATGAGTTCCTGTATAAGAATATAGGTTTTTAAAGTATCATTAGAGTCACAAGAGAAAATGAAAGAATTTTTGGGACTAAACCTAATAAGGCCTCCATGGAAGAAAATATTAGGAGACATTAAAATAAGATCTAACTCAACTTAGATCTCTGTCATGATCACGGTAAGAAGGCTCAGTAATTTAAAGGTGTTATTTCAGGGCACCTGGGTGGCTCAGATGGTTAAGCATCTGCCTTCAGCTCAGGTCATGATCTCAGGACCATGATCTCAGGGTCCCACATTGGGCTCCCTGCTTGGCAGGGAGCCCGCTTCTCCCTCTCCTGCTGCTGCTTCCCTAGCTTGTGCTCTCTTTTTTTTTAAAAGATTTTATTTATTTGACAGAGAGAAACACAGCCAGAGAGGGAACACAAGCAGAGGGAATGGTAGCGGGAGAAGCAGGCTCCCTGCTGAGCAGAGAGCCCGGTGCAGGGCTTGATCCCAGGACGCTGGGATCTGACCTGGGCCAAAGGCATACACTTAACGACTGAGCCACTCAGGCGCCCCTAGCTTGTGCTCTCTTACTCTCTCTGTCAAGTAAATAAATAAAATCTTAAAAAATAATAATAAATACAGATGTCATTTCTCCCGAGATTGACATTTAAATTTGAAGCAATTCCAGTAAAAATCCCAACAATTTTTTCTGAAACTTGATAAACGGATTTTAAAATTTATATGGAAGAGAGAAGAACAGAAATAACAAGAGGACTTACCCTACCCATGACCTAACACAAAGCTGGAGAACTAAGGCACTGTAGTATAACTGCAGGGTTAGAGATGGACCAGAGCATTAGGAATGAAAAGCCTAGATTCAGACCACCACATGTATATGGAATCTGTGACAGAACTGGCCTTACCAGCCAGTGGGGAAAAGTGATAGTCGACACTGTGGATTAGCAGAGAGGATGGGCCTTTCAACAAGAGGTGCTGGGATGCTCCATGTGATCGTATTTTGCCATAACAAAATGTCACAAACTGGGTGACTTAGAACATCAGAAATTTACACTATCACTGTTCTGGAGGCTGGAAGTCCACAAAATCAAGGTGTTGGCAGAGTAGAGCTCTCTCTAGAAGGCACCAGGGAGGAGTCTTTCCTTGTCTCTTCCTAGCTTCTGGTGTTTGCTGGCAATACTTGGGGTTTCTTGGCTTGTCACTATAATACTGCATTTTCTGCCTCCCACTTTCACGTGACCATTTCCCCCTGTGTCTAAGGATCAAATCAGATTACACTCTATACAAAAATAAATACCAGATGGATTCATATAAATATGAAAAGATTGAATACTTACAGAAACAAATATTGGAGAATATTTGTGATCTTGGGATGGGGATGTTTAAACATGGTGCAAAAGCACAAATCATGAATGAAAAAAGTTTTTGCATTTATGTTTTTTGTAATTAAGAACTTACATATTTTCAGCACATATTATCAAGATAGCTGTATCCAGAATTCAGAAAGAATTCTTACAAATTGATGAGAAAAAGACCTAGTAGAAAAATAAAGAAATGAATTTCATGGTTGGAAAAAACCTAAGTGGCCAATAAATGGGGGGGGGGGGAATCCAACTTAATGAGTAATCAAGGAAATGCAAGTTAAAACACAATGAGATACCTTTTTGTACTCCTCAGAGCAGCAAAAACTAAAAGATTGGAAAATACCATACCAGGGATTGGTGAGGATGAGGGGCAACGGGAATTGTTACACTCTTCTGATGGAAGAGAAAACTGTAGTAATCACTTCCGAAAATGGTGTAATAGTATGCAGTGAAGTTCGGGTGACCCAGCAGCTAGAACTATCTGCAATTACCCTGCCTCACTGAAGAACTCTTGTTGTATATATGCTTCTATAGGAGGCGAGAGTATCTGGATGTTTACAGCAACAACACTGTGTGTAGTAGTGCAAATTGGAAACCTAAATGTCCATCAAAAGGAAGATGGGTAAATACTTTGTGGCACATTAGTGATGAAAATCTGTACAGCATCTACATGAATGAACCGTAGCACAACATAAATTAATTTCAGGAACATAGTATTGAGTGAGAAAAAGCAAGTTGCAAAAGAATAAAATAGTACAGATCCATTTATAAAAATATACAAAATGAAAAATATGTTGTTCAGGCCACAAAAGCACTGTGTGGTAAAGCAAGGGGATGACAGACGTTTAGTTGAGGGATGGCTAACCCATAGGGTGGGAAGGGTGAGATCATAGAGGGATATAGGGGTCTCTGGGTACTGGGAATGTTCTGTGCTTTTAACTGAGTGGTGGGTACATGGGTGTTCTTTTGTATGCACTAAATATTTAACAATAAAAACTTAAAAAAAATTCCCCCTAGAAATTTTATTGTTTTAAGTGGAAAAATAACAGAAATGTCAAGTCCTCATCCAAGAAGTAACTCAAGTACTGAATACTTATTTTTACATGTGTTTTGAATTCTTTGTAGATGAGAGATGCTTGAAACAGGGAGAAGGGAAAGGCAGGCCCGGCAGTCTTTGTTTGTCCCATGACTTTGGCGTCGGGAAAGCTTGTGCCGTTGTAGACGTGACATTGTGTCCTGAGAGCTGGTGGAAGGGGGTTTTGGTGGCATGTGAAAGCATATTCACATGTTTAGCAAAAAAACAATATGCCCATCTCTTTTTCGTTTTCTTTTTTCTTGGCATCTAAGTAATCGAGCCAGATGGAAAAATGTTTCTTTCCCACATTAGGTTCTTTTTTCAGTGCATCAACCATTAGATTTTACTGTCCCTAATCTCCTATTGATAAAACTTCAAAATGTGAGTAGCTTAAGAGAGTTTATTCTAGTCAAAGCTGATCGCAGCCTTCCTTGAGAACGTTCATTTTCCCCCAGGTTCTCCAGCATAGAAGACGTAGCGACAGCTTACTCCAGTCCCTTTCTATCCAAATCGTGTACTTAATAGAGAGTAAGAAGAAAATAAATGAAACTAACTTTCCTTTCTTCCAGTCGTGTTTGGACGTATAGTCATGTCGCTAGTGAGGGAAAACGTCCAAACCCTCATCTTAACCAAAACAGTAGGAAAAGTTTAGTATTAAGCAAAAGAAAAAAGAATAAATCAAGAACTTGGGCTTGGGCATCAGACAGACGTAGTTGTTTAAACCCCAGGTCTGCCACTTACTATGTGTAAAACTTTGTAATTAAAGTCTCTGAAACTCAAATTTCTCACTTTAAAATGGGAATAATAAGAGCCCCCAAGGTATAAAGGATTGAAGGACTAATACATCTGAAGGACACTCTTGTCCTAGGACTGGCCCTAATTTTCGTATAAAAAGCAGGGACTAGCTATACCTCCCACCTTCCTGGCTGCCCCTCAGGTTTCACAGGGCTTGTCATCTTTTCCTGCCATTTAAGTAGTTATGTGAACATGGGCAAATCACAGAAAATCTTTGAAATGGTTTCTTCAATTAGAACACAGAGGTGGCGATATCCCTGTGACAATTTCGCTGCGCAGATCAGTCAGGTGCGATGAGACAGCGGGCGTGAAGATGCCCTGCGCTCGGTGACATGCTGTGGGGACATAGGCGCTGACGATTGTTCTCCCTAACACCCGGCAGTGTTCCCCGTCCCCCACCCCCAACAAGCCCCTTAATGTTGGCTGTTGAACACACAAGAGTTTGATCTTTATAAAATAGCTTTGAAGGTGTGTGGCTTGTACAGTCTTTGCTTAAAATTGGCAAAGGGAGTTTGTGGATCCATTTCTGCTTCCAGATTATTGAGAACTACTAGCGCTTTGGTCAAAATTACTTTTTCTAGCATTTGTCAGGCATTGCTTTCAGTGGTTAAAACAGGTAGATGAGTCGGACACTCCCCAACCGTTCCTTTTTGCTGCAGTAGTTCTAGTTGTAAATAAAGGCAGGGGTTGGAAGCTGTTAACATACTGTTGGTAACAAATATCCTATCATACGCATCTTTCTAGACTTTAACTCGGTTCATTATACGGACGATGTAATAGTTTTAAATGCTCTGGTTTGCCAAGATTTATATCCTCCTTGGCTTTGTCCTTTGCCACCCTTTCTTCACACTCCCTGGATAAACTCATTACTCCTGGGACCTGGGTTTCCACCTTGGCACTTGAAGGCTTCTGGCTTGTGTTACATCTCGACCTCTCCTCTGATATGTTTCCAAGCTCTTACTCAGCAGGTCAGTCTGGGCGCCCCATGGGCACACAGGTTTTACCACATCCCAGCTTGAACTCAGGCTCTCCTCTGCGCCTCTCCCAGCCCCAGACCTCTGTCCTTCCTCCTGTGTGCTCTCTCTTGATTGATAGCCTAGCCTTGACCAGTCACCCTCGTCTAGGAACCTGGAAACCATCCTAGACCACAGTTTCTAAACCTCAGAACTGACACTGGAGGCCAGATAATACTTTGTTTGAGGGGCCAGCCCCATGCGTTGTCGGGTGTTGAGCAGCGTTCTTGGGCCTCACCCACTAGATGCCAGTAGCACCCTGTCCCTGTGAAAGTCACATGCGTTTCCACACATTAGCAGATGTCCCCTGGCCGGCAAAAACACCTCCTTTGAAAATGATCATCTTAAACCTTTCTTTTTCTCTTGTTTAGTCAATCACTAAGCCTTTTTCATGACTGCCCCTGAATACCTTTCTGAGATTTCATCTTTCCTCTTTATTCTCATTGTACCTGACTTAGTTCACGTGCTTTTCTCTTGCCTGAACTATTTGAGTGGTACTGAGAACACCCCCTGTGTTCGGTACCTGACACGAGTAAGACACATGCTCCGTGCTTCCCATGTGTCCCACAAACTTTCTGCAGGCAACCTCAACCCGGCACAAAGCTTAAAACCAACAGAGGAACTGACTGGCCTGTGTTACCTGGAAGCCCAGGGCTCCACCTTTTTCTGTATCCCTAGGCTGCTCTTTGCTTCAGTCTGACGGGCTCTCCCAGCAGGGCAGCAGGAGGCCCTGGGAACACAAGCCTGCCTTGTCCTTGCAGCCCTCAGCCCAGAAAGGACAGCAGGGGGTGTTGTCAGGAGAACTCTGGCAGCTGCCCTCAGAAGAGGCCAGTCCCACACCCCTAAGAAAATGTGTGGGGAGGTACCCCTTTCACATGAAGGAACCATGCGCAAGGTTGTGTGCTGGGTGGAGCTGGCCGGGCTCTGACTCTAGAGCCTGAAGTCTTTCCCTTACCATGTGCTGCCTCCTGACTCACCTGTCTTTCTGTCTGTCTCTTCTCCTGCCGGGGAGCCTTCCTCCACACGGAGGGCTAGCTTTCTGAAATAGCAATGTGGTTGTTTCATTACTTTGCTTACTGGATTGCTTCGGCAGTTCCTCAGTGAGATGAAGTCCAAATTTAGCCTGAGAGACAAAGCCCTTTGTACTAGCCCCTGCTTATCGGAGACATATCTCCTGTCATTTCCCTCCTTGTACTTAAGGCTCCAGCCACTCCCTGCCTTGGATTGTCAGATTGTCGTGCTTCTGTGGTTCCCCCCTCCTAGTCGAGTGGTCAAGATCACTGGGAGACAGACCTGTGTTGGAATCTCGGCCCTCCCACCTACTGGCTCCATGGCCTTGAACACTGCCTGGAACGCCGGCTCACCTTGTCCCCCTAACTGAAGTCTGTTCTTTAAGACTCTGAACATGGTCCTTGCTGTCGAGGCCTTGTTGGCTGCTTAATGCCTTCCCCATCCTAGCTGTTGCATTCTTAGCCTCTGCACACACTGCTGTTGGCACTTTCATTAGTGTCCTTATTGCCAGCATTTATGATTTTTTTTAAAAGCATACCTTTGGGTACAGATTAGCTTGGGGTTTTTATGGCCTTTGGGTATGGACGTGGGCCAAGATTGTGGTCTCCAAGTGCCAGGTTTCTACATGCTTCCAGCATGCCTCAGCTTCCCTTGTGGCTGTGGCTTTGCTCCTGCCTATGTGCCTTGCCTTTGCCAGCTGGGTATTTCTCATTTCTTTTAAAAATAGTCTTTAGCAGTGCTGTCCAGTAGAACTGTCTGCGGTGATAGAAATACTCGGTATCTGTGCTCTCCCATGTGGTGCCCAGTAGCCACATGTGGCTGTTGAACATTTGAAATGTGACCCGTGTGACTGAGAAACCAACTCTCACATTTTATTTAATTTTAGCCAATGTAAATGGTCACATGTGGCTAATGGCCACCATATTGGACAGCTCAGGTCTTAACTGTTAATGACTTAACCCTTCTTATTAAATGAGACTATGACTTCTCTCATTTATAACTCCTGATATGTTTCTTCTCCCACTTTATGGAAAACTGTTATGTATTTCAGTGCCTGCTGCATCTAGAGTAATAAACTTGCATTAAAATTGAATAGAGTACTTAAGGCCACTGAACTATACACTTAAAAATAGTTACAGTGGGGGCGGCTGGGTGGCTCAGTCGGCTAAGCATCTGCCTTTGGCTTAGGTTGTGAACCCAGGGGGCCTGAGTTCCAGCCCCCACATCAGGCTCCTTGCTCAGCGGTGGGTCTCCTTCTCCCCCTCCCGCTCCTTCTCCCCCTCCCGCTCCCTCTGCCTGTGCTCTCTCATCCCCTCTGTCAAATAAGTAAATAAATCTTTAAAAAAAATAGTTACAATGGTGAATTTTCTGTCACGACTAATTTTTCACAGTAAAAAAGAGAATGCCCACACGACGAAGGGGCACGAAGCCCACAGTAAAGGGCATCAGGGAGGTTTTTCCGAGGAGGCAGCACCCTGAGTCTGAGCGGTATGGGGAGTGGTCCCGGGGAAGGAGGTGGCGAGTGGCTTCTTGCCCCAGAGATGGAGAGGCTAGAAAGCCGCTGGTGCCAGGCCTCAAAGAGCTCTGAAAGGCAGGCTCCGGAAACGAGGCTTAGTCTGGAAAGTTGGAGGGATTTTAAGCAAGCTAAGGCATGTTTGGATTTTATTTTTATAAAAATCACTGGCTGCTCTATGAAAAAGTATCAGAGGGTGGCAAAACTGGATCATGAGAGACATAATCAGGCTGATAATACCAATCACAAGGATAATAATAGCAACTCACATTGTGTTAGTGTTGCAGTGATTCAGGAGAAGAGGAGAACCCGGGAGGGCAGGGGTCATATGACCAGTGTATGGTGGGGTTTGTGGGGCCACCTCTTCCTTGAAAAATGAGATCTCCTTTTCTGGAGAGATCTTTACCCACTTGGCAGTATATTCCTGTGTAGGAATAGCTAACCCAAAGCCAACTGAGATACCACATTCTTTAATTGCTCTTTAAATACAGAAGAAAATTCAATTCATATGACAAATAGTGATAGAGTAATATCTAAGCTCTGCCTTAAAAATAACACAGAAAGGTATCGGTAGGGGAGAGAGATGGCCGTGGCTGCTATAGGGTAGCGTGGGGACTGTCGCGGGGGAGCTGTGTGACTGTGATGTGATGGTCATGCGAATGCACACATGACGAAGGGCAGAGAACTAAATACGCACACACACAAGTGAGTTTGTAAAAACTGGTAAAATCCGAGTAAGGTTGGTGGATTACATCAATGGCAGTTTCCTGTTTGTGATGTTCTACTGCAGTCATGTAAGACCTGCCCCGGGAAGAAACCGAGTGAATGGAACACAGGACCTCTTGTGTGTCCACCTGTAGACCTCCAAACTAGAAGTCAGAACAAACCGAAAAAATGGAGTAAAACAAATCCCTCTTAGAGCTCCTGGTTTTAGTATTTCCCTTTTATCTGGCTTCTTAAGTCATAATTTTCTACAGAAATGACTTGTTTTGATTCAGTTTGACATATTGGTAAAGAATACTCAGCTGTTTTGTCAATTCTGAGCTATACATTTTTTTCTTCACCCTCTAACATCTTTGAAACACAGATGCGTCTTAGAATTCATGGAGACTTAGCACTGCGTGAGTCTGATGGGTGGCAGTTTTTCTTAGCAGCACCTAAAATATTGGTGTGTCTTAGCGATCACCAGTGTCCAAGATTTAATACCTTTGGTCTGTGAGTCATCCAGCCGTGTCAGAAAAGACCAGGGGCTGGTGCAGGTTGTGTCAGGCACTTTTTTGGTGGTCTCTCAGTTATTAAGTTTTTCAGCCCCAAGCTCACCCTTCCTGCTCTTGGTGGTGTTAAAGCTGAGATTCTGCAACCTGCTTCCGGCTCGGTTAGGCATTGTCGGCAGGGGTGTGCGAGGGCCGCGGCAGGGCCGGAGGAGGAAGAATCTTCTTTCTGCCTGGTCTCTGCTGCAGAGGCAGCAGCTCCTTCCTGTAGCAGCGGCTCAGTCCGTTTCCCAGTTTTCCCGATACTTGCGGGACCTCGCGGGATCGGCTTTCTTGCACCCCCAAAGTGCAGGCCCCCCACCAGAGCCCCCGGGTCAGAGGTCCATGGCGGGACTTCTTCTCTTTGTTACCCAGCCTCGGGCAGCTGCTCTCTCTTCTTTTTGATTTTGCAGTGACTGTCAGTAATTTTATACCTAGTTAACCATTCATTATATTAAAACCCCTGTGATGGGGCACCTGGGTGACTCACTGGGTTAAAGCCTCTGCCTTCGGCTCAGGTCATGATCTCAGGGTCCTGGGATCGAGCCCCGCATCGTGCTCTGCTCAGTGGGGAGCCTGCTTCCCCCCTCTCTCTGCCTGCCTCTCTGCCTACTTGTGATCTCTCTCTCTCTCTCTGTCCAATAAATAAATAAAATCTTAAAAACAAAACAAAACAAAACAAAACACACAACCCTGTGTTAAAATGATGCATGTGTCCTGTCTCCTGCCTGGGCCTTGACTGTACTAGTCAAGTTAACAGAGCGAGCAGCGTGCGCATGGACTGCACTTGAGCTTTGGCCCTACACGCACCGTTCTCTGCTTCCAGGGACCTTTATGGAATAGAAATCTCCTCTTCCAGCTTAAACCCAGCAGTGGATTCCCGTGCTCTGCGGAAAAAGAAGTAACTTGTTCACAGGGCCTGCAGGGCGGTGGCTGGGTGGGCTCCTCTGCTGCTCCGGCCCCTCACCCTCCACTTCCCCCGTCTCATTTCAGTTCCTCAACAGCCAGGTTTCTCCTGCTTTGTAGCCTTTGCTGATGCTCTCCCCTCTGCTTAGACTCCTTCCTTCTCCCACGCCCTGTGTCCTTAGCACCTCCTTCGTTTAGTCTCAGTTTCATTATAACTTCCTCAGGAAGTTATATATGGTAATATACATACCTCATAATATATGTATCATAATATGTATAACTAATAAGTAATATAGCTTCCTTCCTCAGGAGCTCCCCTCTCCCTCCCTGACAGGTTCGCACACACAGTTCTTTGTGCCCCTTACAGTGCATACCGAGGCCTCGGTGGATGTTTCCATGAGTTTCTCTCTAAGGAATGTGTCTTTCCCCAACTAAGCCCAGCTTCACGAGGGCAGGACTAAGCCCATGTTGAATTTTTTCCCTTCTTTCTTTTCTTACTGCTGTGTCCTCAGTTCCTGGCACATTGTATATGCTCAGAAATAGTTGTTGAATGAACGGGGATATTGTAAAATAAATATTTGTTGAGCGTAGGGAGGGACCACTTGTTCATATCTTAATGGTGAATCAATTTTTTTTTTTAAAGATTTTATTTATTTATTTGACACAGAGAGAGAGATCACAAGTAGGCAGAGAGGCAGGCAGAGAGAGGGAGGGGGAAGCAGCCTCCCTGCTCGATCCCAGGACCCTGAGATCATGACCTGAGCCGAAGGCAGAGGCTTTAACCCACTGAGCCACCCAGGCGTCCCAGTGAATCGATTTTTATTACAAGGTAAAAATTTTTGAGAAAGTGAGTTAAGTTAATATGAGTCTCGCTGTGGGTTAGGTCATTTCAGTAAAAATACTGACAAGGAGCCAAACCATGAGAAAAGATTCACTTTTTTTTTTTTTTTTTTTTTAAGATTTATTTATCTGAGAGAGCTAGAGTGGGGTGGGGGGATGGAGAGGGGGAGAGAGAGTCCTAAGCAGACTCCCCGCTGAGTGTGGAACCTGACATGAGTCTTGAGATCATGACTTGAGCTGAAATCAAGAGTTGTACACTCAACCAACTGGGCCACCCAGGTGCCCCAAGCTTCACTTACTAAACTCAAAGTCATGGTATATTAGGTTGTTCCCTTCTGTAATATTTGGATGAAAAGCATGTGAAAACCCCTTTGAAGCCTAATTCCTGTTGTGGTTTCAGTATTACCACTCCTTCCTTAAGAGACAAACATGAAATTATCTTTTTTTTTTTTTTTTTAAGATTTTTTATTTATTTGACAGAGAGAAACACAGCAAGAGAGGGAACACAAGCAGAGGGAATGGTAGTGGGAGAAGCAGGCTTCCTGCCAAGCAGGGAGCCCGATGCGGGGCTCGATCCCAGGACCCTGAGATCATGACCCGAGCCGAAGGCAGACGCTTAACGACTGAGCCACCCAGGCACCCCTCTCACTTTCTTTCTTTGAGTTGCCATTAGTCTCAAATTGGAGATTTGTTACAACATGAACATTCTAAAACTTTCTCTTAATTCGCTGCAGTGCCTTTGCCTGCCTTTCTGCTAGACCGTCTCAAGCTCTGTCGCACGGGTGACTCTTTCTGCCTTAGCTCGATATTCCCCACTCCTGTCCTTTCTGGGAGCCCATTAGCGAACTCTGACAGTTCCTTTTGGCTGCAGAAGCATTTTCTTTACTGCTTCTTGTCTTCTGTCACTGCATTATTGGCATCTTTGTGTAGTTAACCATAAAGAGTAGAGTCTGTTTCTTTATATTTGTCCCACATAGTATTTTCCAAATTATTCTTTATTGAAATTGGATTTTACTAATGCTCTAAACTCACTATAAAATGTTAGGGTTGAAGGGAACCTGACGTCATCTAGCCCAGTTCCTCTCTCGCAGGTGTGAGCCGGAGCCAGGTGAGTGGCCTGCCCTCCTGGGTCCGTGTCAGTGAGGCTGGGAAAGTACTCTGGAAGGCGGTGTCAGGAAGGAATGCACAGTCTAACTGTGTCATTTCTTTCTAAGCTGGTCCTCTGGAACTTACACATGTAAGTCATTGTTGCGTTACGGAAGCAGACTGCAGCCGGACGCCTGGGTGGCTCCGTCAGCGTCCAACTCCCGATTTTGGCACAGGTCGTGATCTCAGGGTCAGAGGATCGTGCTCATCGGGGTGTCTGCTCCCCCTCAACCCCTCCGCTCACTCGTGTGTTCTCCCCGTCTCTCTCTTTCTCTCTAATAAATCGATAAATCTTTTTCGAAACCCTGTTACATAGTGCCTTACTAACTACTAAGGGATAGTGAAGACCAGAATGCTGAGTGGGAGGGCGGGTGCCGCCAGGAGAGCTTTTGCAGCTCAGAGACTTAAGTTAGCGGCAGGTGCAGGTAGACAGGCATCCCCTTCATTTCTTGGTTTTAACCAGCGTTCACTGAATGCCACTCCTGGACCAAGCGTGGGGGGCCCGGGGGCGGGGGGGGGGGGGGAGAGAAAGGCATGTGATGTCAGAGGTGGCAGTGGGTTCTGGTAACTGGAAGTGAAGCTTTGTACAGGGAGGTGTAGGAGAGGACACGCGGGTGTAAGTTGGGGCCGCATGGACAGCCGGCCTTAGCAACCAGGCTCAGGAGTGGGGGCTTGATCCTCATGGGGAAGGCGAGCTTATCGTCAAAACTGGGACACTTTTAAGGAACAACAGGCTTCAACTCGACCTCTTAGGACTTCCAGGAAACAGGTTTACCTGGCTGTCAAGTCTTCAGGCTGATCTGGGCAGGTGACATCATCCACCCCCACAGAAGAGTTAAGTTGCTGTCAGAGGCAATTATCTGATTAAAAGTCAAATGAACTTTATTGTTACAATTACCCACTATGTAGAAAGTGTGTGTTGGGGGCGCCTGGGTGGCTCAGTCAGTTAAGCAGCTGCCTTCAGCTCAGCTCATGATCCCAGGGTCCTGGAATCGAGTCCCAAGTCGGGCTCCCTGCTCGGCAGGGAGCCTGCCTCTCCCTCTGCCTGCTGCTCTGCCTACTCGTGCTCTCTATCTCTCTGTCAAATAAATAAAAATAAAATCTTTAGGAAAAAAAAAAAAAAGAAAATGTGCGCTTACCACTTCCTCTCACTGGAAGACCAGGCCAAACCCCCTGAAGGCAGAGCCTTTGTCTAGATCCCTCCATGGCCCCCGGGCAGGGATAATGCCTAACACTTAGTAGGACAGTCAGTATTTGCTTAGAAAAATGACTAAGTACTCTGCGCTCTCAGGAGTCCTTCCATTAGACCTAATGGGAATGGGGCAGAGAAGGTGAGAGTCCAACTGGGAAACTGCAGCTGGAGAGGAGAGGATGTGAAGGAGCCGGAAGGGCATCTCTGGAGGTGGGGATGAGTAGGCAGAGGACCAGGCTTGGGAAAGCGGACAGAGGGCTGGAAGTGCTTTGTGGCAGGAGGACAGGAAGAGCCTGGGATCTGGTGGCAGGGTCGTGTCACTCAGGCATTGTCCCCGGACTCCCCGCCCCTCACCCCCAGCCGCATCGCGTCTGCTATCTGCCATTCACCCCACACACTGGGGCCGAGTACCTGGGTGTCAAGAGTGGCCACACAGGCCTCACTGAGCCTTTCAGACTGGTTCTTCCCCCTCCCTAGCTCGCCCCCACACCCCACACCCTCCCTGGCTTTTTTGCACCGTTCAGGCCTCAGAAGCCTTCCTGCTCCTTTTCCAAAAGAACCCATTCTCTGCCCTGTCCCATTACCCTATCTACTTGGTTTTCCTCGCAGTACTGATCGTGTCTAAAGTCCTATTCCTTGGTGGTCTGCTGGTTTACTGGTCGTTGCCCTTACTGGACTATAAGCACCATTTCTGCCTTTTTTCTCCTGTATGCTGAGTCCCCAGAACACCGCTACGTGAATGCAGGGGGGAAAAATACATTTTATTACAGAGGAAGACCCTTTATTTTTAAAAAGTCAACTGTAAGCTTAGGAACTTGATTAGCAACTGATTGTGACACAGCTTACAACAGGCGGCGTTGAGAAGTGGCCACAGTAGGGCGTCCAGCCGGCCAGGGTTCGAGTGCTCTGACCTCCTGACCTCTGCCTCTCTCCCGGCTGCTTGCGAGTGGCGGCGTGTGTAGTCGGGAATCCTTGGTGAAGGATGCCCCAACTCTTGATAGCCGAGGACAGGCCCCAGAGGTCCTGGAGCCGAAGCCAGAATCCTGAGTACGACCAGGATCCAGGATCCCAGGATCCGAGATCAGAGGATGCCCGAGGCTCTGTGTTGAGATGCGGTTTCTCTCCCTTTGAGGGAGGGGTGAGGTTTGAGCCCCCTTCCTTCCTCACCCCCCATCTACTGGGGAACCTTTGCCACTCTGTCAGCTTTACAGACTTAGAAGAGGGAGAGACTCTTTGAATCTACCCTGCTGGAGGCAGTGAGTAGTTTGGTGAGTATGTGTGCACACAAACTTACTGGTCAAGTGTTCACTTAAATCATTTCATCTTCCTGGAATTTTTTTTTTTACCTTTTGGTTATAGCACCTTTAAGGCTTAGTTGTGGTGGTTAGTGTTTCATGTCCCTTCTCCTTTCATCTTTTTTTTTTTTTTTTTTTTTTTTTTTAACAAACGATGCACATACAACAGTGCAAAGCTTAATTGCAGAAACCCTAAGTTGGCCAGAAGAATTGGCAGGCATCGTGAACACGCTCTCTTTCTTCACTTTCCCTTCCCTTTTAAAGGCTTTGTTTTAGGAAAAGGGAAATTGGTGTGTTTGGAGAGCAGTTGTTAGCTTTTCAAGACTGGACTCGTTGGTCTAATTTGGTAAAGGCCCAGAGCATGTCAAATAAAATGAATGAAAAAGGTAAAGCTAAGGCAGGCATGTAGGGAAAAGCGAACTGTAAATTGTAACTCAAGAGCCCCACCTAATAAGCTTTTAGCAAAAAGGCCTGGCTGTTTCTGGGAAGCTTTAGGTTTCCCGATAATGGCAACATCCCTCTAAAGTGTCCCATTTCTGCCCTTCCCACCTCGTGCCCCCCCCCCCCCCGTTCTTTTGACGCCTGTAGCATTCTGTCTTGTGTTCCAGAAGATTCTCAGTCTTCCACCATTCCCTGTGACACACCACAGCATGTAATTTCCTGTTTTCAGGGCAGTTGTTTCCTTCTCTTGACGCATATGAATTATGTGACAGTGGTTCTTACCTCTCTTTCTAAGCCAGGTCTTCAGAGTCTAGCTGATGTCTCAGGAGCCATATTCCTATACCAGTTGAGCACTCAGGAAATCTATAAACGCAAACTTGTTTTAGTTGCTAGTTTTCTCTTGGGGTTAGTGCAGTTAAGTGAAGATTCTGGCTAACTTCTTACCCTGTTTATTGATTCCTCCTGTCTACTTTCCTGCTGCCCCTTGCTCTGTGGTTCCCACTGGCCATTCTGCCCAAAGTTGTCCTTCCTCTAGGTGTCCTGTGTGTTGCTTGGTGAGCGTGGAGTCCATATAAGGGGTGATTTAATGGAAGGATTTCAGTGGCTGGTGTCCTGAGGTTAAGGTGTCCTGGCCCATCCATCTCTTCCCATTTTAAGGTATAGCCAGGAGGCAGGATGACTCATACCTAATAATCCAAGCACTTTCAGCCCCAGGAGAAGTGGAGAAAACAAATTCTTACTCTTTGGAGTCTCCCCTGACCACCTCTCTTATATTTTGTCTTCACACCATTTCCTAGCCGTCTTGCAGAGGTAAAATTAGGGAGTCCCTGAAACCTCTTAGTTGACCATTTGCAGCTTGTTTCTGAGGATTTGTTCTACTCTTCTGGCTGATCTGGGCAGTCAGTCTGCATCTTCGTGTGTGATTCCTTCTGTGCCACCACACAAAACACGGAGGTGTCAGCGATAAGGAAGAGATTTAGAGGGAATTGGGAGCTGATCCAGGGGAGATCTCTTGGCTATTTGAAGGCCTTGATTAGAACCAAAAGAAAGAGAGGGGATTTGCATTCCAGGTATGGGAGCACATGGGCCAGAGGAGCAGAGAGGAATGGGGCTTGTGTGGGGAATGAGGGTTCTTACGGGGGAATCAGAGCTCCTGTGGTGATGCCTAACAGTGTGATCTTCTGAACTCAGGATAGGATGGCATCACTGCCTTGACCACACATTTGACTTCCAGATCCATTTCATATTGTTCGTTCAAATAAAATACATTATTGGTTTTTTTGTTTTTTTTTTTTTAAAGATTTTACTTTTAAGTAATCTCTACACCTAATGTGGGGCTCCAACTTACAACCCTGAGATCAAGAGTCTCGTGCTCCACCAACCAAGCCAGCCAGGTGCCGCAATTATTGGGGTCCTTTAACTTAACCTCTTTATTTTGAAATAATTGTAGATTCACATTTAGTTGTGAAAATAACACGCTAAAAAATGGGAAAGGGGGAAGCCTGGGGGACTCAGTCAGTTAAGCATCCAACTCTTGGTTTCAGCTCAGGTCATGATCTCAGGGTCCTGGGATGGAGCCCTTTCTTCATAGGGCTCTGCACTCAGCAGGGAGTCTGCTTGAGGATTTCTCTCCCTCACCCTCGGCTGCTTCCCTCGCTTGCTTTCTCTCCTTCTCAAATAAATAAATCTTTAAAAAAAAGAAAGAAAGAAAGAAAAAGTCACACCAAGAAATAGACTTTTAACTGTAGACAACAGACTGAGGTCGCCAGAGGGCAGGAGAGTGAGGAGATGGGTGAAATAGTGATGGGGATTAAGGAGGGGACTTGTGATGAACACCAGGTGATGTATGGAAGTGTTGAGTCACTGTTGTATGCCCGAAACTAATACCAAACCGTATGTTAACTAACTGGAATTTAAATAAAAACTTAAAAAGTTGTAAGAAATAATCTTCTATATCCTTTACCGTTTCCCCTGTTGGTAACATCTGCTGTGTTTTTTGTGTTTTTCTTTAAACTGAATTCATCTGGTCAAAAAGAGCATATGATTGTCTTACAATCACCCAGCTTTTTCTCCTCAGATACAGCAGTATTACTCATTTTTTATGTTTCTTTCCAGGGAGTCTTTATTAATATACAAAGAATTACGTATAAGCCCCCCCTTTTTCTTACACATAAGGTAGCATAAAGTACACGTCTTTGCATCTTGCTTTTTAAATTTAATGATATGTCTTGAAGATCTATTTTCATTAGTACATAAAAAACTTCCTTTTATATATGCAATTATATAAGCTTGTGTGGATAAGCTGTAATTTATTTAACCAATCTCCTAATTGATGGACTGTTTCCAATCTTTTGCCATTACACACATGTTGCAACGGATATCCTTTACATAGATAATTTCCTTCCTGTGTAATTATTTTCCTGTGATATGTTCCTAGAAGTAAGATAGCTGGGTCAAAAACTGTACACTTTAATTTTGATAGGTTACTGTCAAATGGTTCTCAGGGAGATGAGATTTATTCTCACCAGCAATATATGTGAATGTCTTTTTCCCTGACTCCTTTGAATGGCACTATATTTCTACCAAATTTGTCTTTGATAGTTTGGTAAGTGAAAATTGGTATTTCATATAGTTTTAACATGCTGTTCCTTTGTAGGGAATGAAGTAGGTCAAATTTTCATATGTTCAGAACTTTTTTATCACTTCTCCTCTGTGAGCTGTGCATTTCCTTAACCCACTTTTCTATGGGATTGTTGGTCTTTTCCTTATTAATTTGTAGAAGCTCTTTATATATTATGGAACCTAGCTTTTTGTGATATAAGTTGCTAATCTCTTTTTCTCAACAAATACTGATTTGTTACTGATAGGTTTATCATAATAATTGTTTTAAAGTTTTTATATAGCAATTACTTTTACAATCTGCATTTTATACAGATATAGAAATTGGTTATGGATTTTGAGTATGTATCCTAGTTAGAAAGTCTTTGGGGGAGCCTGACTGATTCAGTCAGTAGATCATATGATTTTTTTTTTTTTTTTAAGATATATGATTTTTGAGTTGTGAGGTTGAACCCCACACTGGGTATGGATATTACTTAAAAATAAAATTTTTTAAAAAAGTGTTCACTCTAAAGAAAAATTAGCCACAGTTTTTTCAAGTGCTTTAGTTTTTTCCTTCCTTTCTTCCTTCCTTCCATCTTTCCTTCCTTTCCTCCCTCCCTCCTTCCTTCCTTCCTTTACATTTAAATCTTTTCTCCATCTGGACTTTATTTTCATTTGTGTGAGGTATGGATCCAATTTTATAAGGAGAGTCAGGGTGGTTCCTGAGCCTCTTCTCAGAAAGGATGGTGTCTCATATCTCTTTGCATTACCCCTTGCCTTTCTCTGGTGCTTTATGCATTACAGCTGCTTGAGGCACAGGAGAAAGAGAAGGACACCAGTGTAAAAGCAGCAGCAGCAACAGCAGCCCCCAGGCTGGGTATTATTAGGTGCTTTCCATCCATGTTCTCTAATCAGCACAGCTGCTCTTTAAGATAGGTAGCATACCCCCATTTTATAGATACAAAAACTGACTTAGAGGCCAGATAATTTGCCCAAGGTCCTGCCGTTAGTGTCTGAGACTTAAAACTGCCAGACTTCCAAGTCTGTGCTTTTTTCTACTAGGCAACCATGGTTGAAGGTAGAAGGTGCTCTGCTTGTTGTAATTTACCATGCTTCCTAAGGAATTCTGGGAGGTGGAATCAAAAGAACTGTGAAGAAGTTGTTGGAAACTGAAAATCTTAAAACACAGAGGAAGAATACAGAAATACTGCGTGCATTAGTTCAGGGAATCTCTAGACTCGAATTATATAAAATACAGTTCTTAACTACAAGGGAAAGAAAGATCTTGATAAGAGAAATTTACGTATTCCCTCAAAAAAAATGATATTTACATATAGCTATTGCTGAGATTATCTATTAAAGATTAGTGATAGATCATTCTCTAAAAATTTCCCCAGAGGAGCCTGGGTGACTCAGTGGTTGGGCGACTGCCTTCGGCTCACATCATGATCCCAGAGTCCTGGGATCGAGTCCCACATTGGGCTTCTAGCTCATTGGGGAGCCCACTTCTCCCTCTGACCCTCTCCCCTCTCATGCTGTTTCTCTCTCTCCTCGCAAATAAATAAATAAATAAATAAATAAATAAATAAATAAATAAAATCTTCTTAAAAAATAAAAATTTCCCTCAGGTTACTTACCTAGAAATTAGGAAAAAACTGTATATGAGGGGCACCTGGGTGGCTCAGTGGGTTAAAGCCTCTGCTTTCGGCTCAGGTCATGATCTCAGGGTCCTGGGATCGAGCCCCGCGTCTGGCTCTCTGCTCAGTGGGGAGCCTGTTCTTCCCCCCCCCCCCACCCCGCACCGCCTGCCTCTCTGTCTACCTGTGATCCTTCTCTCCTTATCAAATAAATAAATAAAATCTTTAAAAAAAAAAGCTGTATATGAACATTTGAATATCATCTTAAATGGAGTTAGGCGTCTGTATTTGATCCTGAAGAATTAAACACAGGTCAATGTTAGATTAGTTGTTATCAGGAGGTTATTTATAAATCATATTTTAAATTTTGAATCATTTTCACACGTGTATAATTTTAGTTAAAGAATTGGGTCACATAAGTTCATGAGTTAGCTTTACTCTGTAGTTGGTTACTTATTAACATTAAACATGCTTATCTTTCATAAATACACATTTTCCTCAAGGTAATTCAATTATTATCTTTCAGCTTGCTGAATTTAAATGACAACTGCTGGCACCCAAGAACAAGACTTTCCATTTTTACTATTCTGAAAATAGAGCACAAATTAAGAGCATTGAGAAGTAGGGTACGACTGTCACCTGTGGAATCCTGAATTCAGAGTTGATTTCCTTCTCTGCTAATTTTTTCAATACCAAGATAAGTGTCACAAATAGCACCCTTTCTCAGAGGATTTCCAGAATTAGAGTAACAGGAACAAACTTAATAAAATGGTAGTAATGCAGTATAATCAGGAAGCTTACGCACTGCCTGTCTCCCCCACTGTTTGCAGTAGATACTGCGTGATCTCTTATGAAAGTCTGTATCTCTTCCATCTAATTCCTGACATAAAATGCTGGTTTTTTCAAGAAGCAGAGGTCTAGAAATGTGTGCGACAGTCACTTTCCTTGTAGAGCCTGCGTTATAACAACACCTGTAATGGCCTCCTGACCTTGTGAACACGACACAGTGTATGCATCAGCCTAAACACTGTCAGGAGAGCCAGTTGTCTTATCGTTTGGATTCCCTTTTTAGTCCTTAAATTTGAGGAATATTCTTACAGATTTTCACCTAGCCATGTTTCTTTCTTATGTGTACGGTATAGCCGTGAGAGAGAAAGTGAGGAAGGAGAGTCCAAAGCTTGAGGATAATGACTCCCAGTTGAGGGCACACACTATCCAACTCCCTTTCCCTGTTTTGGTGGGCAACAAACCTCTCCTAGCAGAGGTTTGTTGCCCAGCATCTCCTAATGAAGATGGTACACCAGAACCTGCTGTACCATCTCCATTAGGAGTGTGCACAGAGGGATCTGAGCCTCAGACTGAGGCTTCTTCATCATCAGCATCTTCAAAGATGAGGCCCTGGTGTAGACGGACATGTGTCGAGCATGTTGAGCATTTTGATGTCCTCGCCCCTGAGTTAGTCCTGGACGTGTCTGGATACCACATACTCTTACAGTCATATGTCACACTCTGATTCTTTTAAAACTGCCTTTTAATAATGTCGACTTACTGTAATTTTGGTTGAAATGCTAACAATCTTACTTATTTCAGAGATCAATTGTTATTCTTTTAATGTAATAATTGTGTTGGACCATGCTTGGAGGCAGGCAGAGGAGGGGAAAAAAATAACATAAAAACCAAACCCCCTAAATGTTTGTGAACACAGCCCCACTATACTGTTAATAAATTGTCAGTTCTAAAAATGTGTGCCTCACAGCTGTGGATTCTGATTGAGAAACTTCTATTCTTTTTTGCTGAGGAACCCTTTATCATCACTATTTTGCAGTGAATAGTTCTTTGCAAAGCTCTGGCTTAGACTCTTCACTTCTTTTCACTTTCTTTGTTGTTAAATGCCAAGGGCAGGGTGCCTGTCTGGCTTTTGTGGGTTTGTCCAGCCCTTAAGGTTTAAACATGGTTTTTAGTGGTTCCAGGATATAAATATTAGAGTATGTGGTATAGCCCTCATCATGGTGTTGCCCCTTCGCCTGTTGGGATTTTTGTAAAACGACCGCTAATTTCAGGCTGTCCTTAGGAGGCTGGCATACTAATTGGAGTGCATGGGAAAGTACTTTCAGGAGTAAAATGTTGTTAATAAAGATTTATTCACCAAATTAGCACATTAAATAACCTAAGGGGTCCTTTGAGCTTGAAGAAGCTAAGTTTAAGGCAAATAAGACGACAAGAATGGCAGATTTGACTCCCAGTTACAACATGAGCACACCATCAGGTGTTACCCAATTGAATGAAACTTCAGGAGAAAATACAGTGAAGATGCTGGTAGTTTATAGTGATCCAGAATGTTAAATGAAATATAAAGATAAAGATCTAAAAATTCAGACATTGACTTACTAATATTTCTTTTATAGGAGATTTCATTGCATTTAAAAATGAAACTCTATACCCATCGTAGGAATGTTATCCATGCAGAAGCTCCCAATTTAAAGATTTACTGTTTTAGGGAATAGTGTGCACAATATCTTCTGAAGAGAAAGAAGTTCTCAATTTTGAGTCAAATTTATGGGTGAGATTTCAGCTGCTGAAGAGATCTCAGTGGTATATCAGTCAGGGCTCCGTCAGGGAAACAAGCCATTCAAGGTATTCCATGCAGGAAAGATTTCTTCTCCCCTTCCTTTTCTTTTTCCCTTTTTATTTCTTATAAAAAATTTTTTAAAGATTTTAACTTACTTATTTGAGAGAGCAGGGGGAGGAGCAGAGGGGGAGAGAGGGAGAATCTCCAGCAGACTCCCTGCTGTGCGAGGAGCTGGACGAGGAGCCCAATACAGGGCTCCATCCCACAACCCCGAGTTCATGACTTGAGCCAAAATCAAGAGTTGGACACTCAACTGACTGTGCGCACAGGCACCTCTCTTTTTAATTTTTATTATAGCGCCTTATTGAGGCATGACTGACCTGTAATAAACTCATATCTGAAGTATTCAATATATGTTAAATTTTGAGCTATGTATACAAAAGATAATGAAGATATCCCTTGTTCCTCAAAGTCCCTTTGTGCCTGTTTGTCACTATTCCTTCCTATCCTTTTCTGCCCCTCGCCAACTGCTAAGTAACTGCCGATCTGCTTTGTGTCACTATAGACTAGTTTTTGGTTTTTTGTTTGTTTGTTTGTTTTTTAAGAATTTTATACAAATGGAACACATAATACTTCTTGTTTGGCTTCTTTCACTGATAATAATTTTGAGGTTTATCCATGTCGTGTGTATCAATAGTTTATTCTTACTGCTGAGTAGTCTTTCATGGCACACTCTACCATAGTTTCTCTGTCCATTCACCTACTGATGCACAGTTGAATAGTTTATATTTTTCAGCTATTACAAAATTTTCATTTACAAAGTTTTTGTGTTAGATGTATGCTTTCTTTTCTCTACGGTAAATACCCAGGTGTGGAATGGTTGGGTCATATGGTAGGTTTATGTTTAACATTGTAGAAAACTGCCAAAATGTTTTCCAGATGTTTGGTACATTTCCAAATAGTACATTTCCCAAAATGTACTATTTTACATTCTCACCCTGAGAGAGTTCCAGTTGCCATAACTTGGTAAGGTCAGTCTTTTTAATTTTAGATGTTCTAATAAGTACGCATGGAGTAGCATCTCATCGTGGCTTTAATTTGTTTTTTCTTAATGACTGATGATGTTGAGCATCTTCTCATGTGCTTATTTGCCATCTGTGTATTTTCTTTGGTAAAGTCTTCAAATCTTTTGCCTGTTTTAAAAATTGGGTTGTTTCTTATTACTGAGTTTTGAGCATTGTTTTACATGTGGAATATGGATGTCAGCTCTTTATCAGATGGGTGATTTGCAGGTGTTCTCTCCCAGTATGCAGCTCTTTTCATTTTCTTAACAATATCTTCTGAAGAGAAAGAAGTTCTTAATTTTGAGTCAAATTTATCAGTTTTTTTTTCTTTTATGGATTTTGCTTTCAGTGTTGTACCTAAGAAATAATTTGCCTAACCCAAGGTCATCACAAACATTTTCTTTCCTACGTTTTCTTGTAGTTTAAGGTTCTATATTTAGGTCTATTAATTCATTTTGACTTAATTTTTATACATAGTGCAAGATATGGATTGAAGTTTTTTTATTTATTTTTATTTTTTTTATTTGTCAGAGAGAGAGAACACAAGCAGGAGGAGTGGCAGAGCAGGCAGAGGGAGAAGCAGGCTCCCTGCCAAGCAAGTAGCCCGAGTGGGACTTGATCCTAGGACCCTGGGATCATGACCTGAGCCGAAGGCATTGACCCAACCGACTGAGCCACCTAGGCGTCCCTGGTTTTTTTTTTGTTTTTTTTAATATCATTTGTTCCACCATGATTTGTTAGAAAGTCTATCCTTTCTCCACTGAATTGCTTTTGCACTTTTTTTTTTAATCATTTGTCCATATCTCTGTCCATTTATTTTTGGAATCTATCATATCCTAGTGAATTTTTTTGTCTGTCTTGATGCCAACACACCACTGTCTTGATTACTCTTTTTTTTTTCCTTAAGATTTTATTTTCAAGTAATCTCTACACCTAGTGTGGGGCTCAGACTTACAACCCCAAGATCAAGAGTTGCATGCCCCACCAGCAATGCCAGCCAGGCACCCCAATTACTCCTGTCTTTTTTTTTTTTTTTTTTTAAGATTTTATTTATTTGACAGAGAGAAACACAGCGAGAGAGGGAACACAAGCAGAGGGAATGGTAGTGGGAGAAGCAGGCTTCCTGCCGAGCAGGGAGCCCGATGTGGGGCTCGATCCCAGGACCCTGGGATCATGACCTGAGCCGAAGGCAGACGCTTAATGACTGATCCACCCAGGCGCCCCTACTCTTGTCTTTATAACAGGTCTGGGTGTCAGGTTGTGTAAGTCCTTCAACTTTGCTGTTTTTAAAAGTTGTTGGCTATTCTGAGTCTTTTTGAAATGTTAAAAAGAGCTTATAGTTTTTATTAAAAAAAAGACAAAAAAACCTCCTGCTGGCATTTTGAGAAGGGTTGTGTCAAATCCATTAATTAATTTTGGGGGAATAGACATCTTAACAGTATTGAGTCTTCTAATCCATGAATATGGTACACCTCCTCACCTACTTAGGTTTTCAAATTTTTCTGTCAGCAATGTTTTATAGTTTTCAGTATATGGGGATTGCAAACTTTATGTCAGATTTATCCCTGGGTATTTCATAAGTTTTGATGCTACTAAACAGGATTTGTTAAAATTTCAATTTCTGATTGTTTGTTGCTAGTCTGTAGAAATAACAACTGATTTTATATAGAGACCCTGTGTCCTAAAATCTTGCTAAAGTCATTTATTAATTCTATTACCCTCCTCCCCTTTTTTTGGGCTAGAATCCACTGTATATTCCAAGAAGGAAAGACTTCAATAAAGGGAATTAAAGACTTTCACCGTCATTAGAAAGTCGGGAGGGGTGGAGGGAATTCAGGGCAGAGGGCCGTTGTTATTGTTGACAAAATTAGAGTGTCAGGTTCCCAGGAAAGTGGTGATCTCAACTGCCTACCACTCCAGTGTGCCTTTAACTCATCTGGAAGTTGCTGTAAGAGTGGAAAGTCCGGTCTCCTGCTGCCTGTGCGTCTGCTTGCAGCTGTTTTCAGAGCATATTGACTTCTGTCTTCCAAGTCTCACATGGGTGTGCCTCACTGCAGCCCATCTAACCTAGAACAAATGGAAAATGGGCTTCTGAGAAATGTAATTCCAGACCTTTTCCTGCAATGCAAGGAAGTTAGGAGGCCGCAGTGCTAGGCCAGCAGTGTGGCACCGAGGGCATTAATAGAGCCACAGGTAAGATGCCACCCTCAGTTGTGGAGAAGTGACTTAGCAGTACTGTGAAAAATAGGGCTGTTAGACGGTTGTAATTCAATAGGATGTGATTTCCGAGAAGGCGTATGGGCTCTTTGACAGCACTGGCGGTAGTTTATTTTCTGGGACGAGGAAGTGGCAAGGCCTGCTCCCGTGCTGCCTTGCCCAATAATTGGATGGGTGTAGACAAACTGGAACATGTTTTGGGGGATAATGACCCCAGTGTGAGGGGTAGAAAGCCAGACCACACAGGCAGTGTTAGAACTGGGAATGCCTTGGGGTTGCATGATGGGTGACTACAATGTCTAGAAGACTTGCTCTGTGCAGCCTGGGAAGTGAGCAGCAGCTGCAAGGAGACCATTTCCAAAGCACTGTAAAGCACTTCTTGCACAGCTGAACTAGATCGAATAGAAGGTCAGGAGAAGGGGGCACCTGGCTGGCTCATTCAGCATCTGACTTCAGCTCAGGTCGTGATCTCAGGCTCCTGGATTTGAACCCTGTGTTTGGCTCTGTGCTCAGCAGAGAGTCTGCTTCCTCCTCTCACCTTCCCACGCTCTTACCCACGTGCTCTCTCTCTCTCTAATAAAATCTTTGAAAAAACAAAAACAGAAGGCCAGGAATTTCCTTTGTTCAAGATTGCTGGGCCGCCTCACAAGAGTATATATAAGGTGTAAGAAGAGTGGTTTCAAATTAGATGTTCCTTTGGCTCGTTGGTTACAGCTTTTGCCACCTGGAATTTCTGAAAGTGAAAACAAGTTCTTTTAACTATTTTATCTTTTTAGTTTGAGTAATTCTAAATAAGCCTATTCCTTGTATGTCTCAAAATACAGAAAGTGGGAAATTTCTGAGAAGCTTAGAGTCAGAGCCTAGGTGTGCGAAAATCTTCTGCCGTATTTCACTGATTCTGAAACTTGCATTCTCTATGTGCTTGACATCTCTGAAATCTGCATGCGGTTTGATGGGTACTCTTTAGCTACTGATGTCTTAGATTTGCTCTCATCCGGTTTTTTGTTTTATTTATTTGACACAGAGAGAGATCTCAAGTAGGCAGAGAGGCAGGCAGAGAGAGAGGGGGAAGCAGGCTCCCCGCCGAGCAGAGAGCCCAATGTGGGACTCGATCCCAGGACCCTGAGATCATGACCCGAGCTGAAGGCAGAGGCTTTAGCTTTAACCCGCTGAGCCACCCAGACGTCCCTTGTTTTTGTTTTTGTTTTTTGCATGGATGATTTTGGCCCTAGCGATTCCTAGCGTCATTTCAGTGGAGTGCCAATACATATTTGGTCCTCCATGAGTTGTTTAATTGCATTTTAATGTAACTTTGTACAGATTATGCTGTAATTTGGTACTGAAACACAGATGGGAATAACAAGGCATAAGTTTGATAGTAATGAGGTTAGTATTTATTCTTGGAAAAATGACTACAATTCCATATTTTCTTGGAAAGAAACAACCAAGAGCATTGTACTTGGTGCTATTCAAAGTCAAGTCCAGGGACCAGCAGCTTGTTAGAAATGGAGAGTTGTAGTTTACAACCCACATTCTACTGAATAAAAATCTGCATTTTAATGAGATTCCCATTAAAGTTTGAGGAGTGTTGTTTTATATAACTTCATACAGGAAGATAACCCATATGTGAAAGGAGCTGTGTTAAATTTTGTTCCTGAGATACAAAATAATTGCCTATCACATGTCACACAATGGATTTGAGGGCAGGAGACATTTCTGTATCCCTCTAAATGAAAAATGCAAGGGTGCCTGGGTGGCTCAGTGGGTTAAGCCTCTGCCTTCGGCTCAGGTCATGATCTCATAGTTCTGGGATCAAGCCCCACATCATGCTCTCTGCTCAGCAGGGAGCCCGCTTCCCCCTCTCCCTCTGCCTGCCTCTCTGCCTATTTGTGATCTCTTTCTCTCTGTCAAATAAATAAATAAAATCTTTAAATTTTTTTAAAAATTAAAAAAACTAAAAGCTTTTAAATAAATAAATAAATGGAAAATGCATTTACCTTAATTTTTCTAGGCTTAATGTTACCATTTTCTTCCCATGAGCCACTCAGTGTTAGAATGATTTTTATGCCTCAGTGCTGTTTGGTTTTATCTACTAATTTAATATCATGTATAAATTACATTAGCATCCCATTAAATTCTCTCAGTCAGAACTAGCAAATGAAAAAAATGTTAAGAATAGATCCAGTACAGATATTTGGAGTACCCTAGTATGTAATTTCCTCTGCCTGAATGGATATATTCCAATATGCTTTCTTTTTGTGTGTGTTTTTAATTAAAACACTCTAAATAGATACTTTGAGCAGTTTGCTTGACTCTTTTCGTGGCACTTCTTTTGTTAATTTTTTTCACCCCAGATACACATGCAGCATCATTAATCCTTAATTGGTTATGGTTGTTAATGGTTTGGGGGTCTAGTTATTTTCTTAATGTTTTATAAATTGCCAAGATAACCATTTGTCTTTTAAGGAAATAAATGTACAAGCTACATATATTATACGTGCTTCGGAAAAGCTCCATATAAATCTGTGTTAGAGCTCTTGTGTGCAGACCGAAGAATTCACTCTCCCAGGTGCTCGGGGTTTATTCAGTGGTGACATTATCTCATTGATCCTTGGGAACCACACGTTGGAACTGGGGAGGGCCCTGTGGGGGCATTTTCCTCTTCGTGCACACTCAGGAAACCGTTATTACAGGTGTGGATTCTGCTCCCTGAGGTGATCTGTGCCCTATACCCTGTCAGTTCCCTTCTAAAGTCATACACAGGCATACCTTAGCAGCAGCACATAGGTCACATCTCAGTCTCTAGTTCTGAGGGAAATAGACCCGAGGTAGCTTGAAATTGGTGTTGACTGCGCTGTCGCACATATCCACCAGAGTCAAACGACAACGTGTATTACTATGTTATCACTAAAATTCTCAGTGAAAGAATCGTATGATGAATTACGTGGTAGAGGAAGATTTTCTTTTTTTTTTTTTTTTTTTTAAAGATTTTATTTATTTGACAGAGAGAAGCACAGTGAGAGAGGGAACACAAGCAGAGGGAGTGGTAGCGGGAGAAGCAGGCTTCCTGCCGAGCAAGGAGCCCGATGGGGGGCTCGATCCCAGGACTCAGGGATCATGACCTGAGCCGAAGGCAGACGCTTAACGACTGAGCCACCCAGGGTCCCCATTTTTTTTTTTTTTTTTTTTAAAGGAGGAAGATTTTCAATAACCCTGTGGTATCATATTTATCATGTATCTAAAGTACTCAAGGCCAGGAATCTTGACTGATACAACCATAACAATTTGAACATATTAGAGTGAATTATAAATTCTAGAATATTTTTGGGAATGCCAGGACTAAACAATTTCTAAAATTCCTGTTGACTCTTACATGACTTTCATAAAGAACTGCTTAAAAATGGTTTAAAATAGAAGTCCTTGGAGAAAATTTTAAACAGATGAGTCAATGTTGAAGCTTTTTTAAGTTAAAATTTTAATTGAGATCATTGTAGGCTCACATGCAGTTGTAAGAGAGAGTCCACGTGCCCTCTACCCAGTTT
>CM053611.1:102246078-102354784 GCA_028646535.1 Procyon lotor
TTTATTTAACAGAAAGATACAGTAAGAGAGGGAACACAAGCAGGGGGAGTGGAAGAGGGAGAAGCAGGCCCCCTGCTGAGCAGGGAGCCCGATACAGGGCTCGATCCCAGGACCCTGGGATCATGACCTGAGTGGAAGACAGACACCCAACGACTGAGCCAACCAAGTGCCCCTGTCAAGTGACAAGTCTTAACTGACTTGTCCCTGGTCTAATCCTGGTCTAATCCCCCACCTCGCCACTCTTCAGCATTGCCCGACTGGGGCTCCGGCTCAGCAGGAGTGTTTAGGTGCCATTTTGGGAGGAAAAGTGATTTACCTCCAGTTCTTGTTACCACTGCGTAGCACACTTGGGAAGCAGGGCCTCCACTGTGAGTGAGGTTTGAGGGTCCCCGCTATAGTGCCAGGTTATTGCAGCTAAGTTTAGGGAGGTAGAAACTGTTACAAGGTTCAGAGGAAAGTCTAGTTTAAAACAGACTCCAGGCAGGCAATCAGAAATAAACCAGTGCAGGGTATAATGGGACACCACAAGTTTTCTCAGCATTATTGGGTAGAACGTATATTCCCATGTCAGTTTTCTGAATTTTTGCAATAGATCATTTTTGAATGCCAGGAGAAAAAACAATATTAGAAATATTTTCTGAATTGGATTGCATATGACCCTGCCACGTTAAACATACAAAATGTAATTTTATTTTTTCTTCATGACTTAATTAAAAGGAATATTCGTTAATATTTGGTACTGTAATATAATAGACTGCTGTGCCTGCTCATTAAGGTTTTGTCTGCTTTTAATTGTGTTTCTGTTTTGTTAATCGTGGTGTACTCACCATCACATTCTCATGCTATCAGGGCACCTGCTTCTATCATGTTGCTTTTGATCTGAGCTTATTAGAATTATCTAAAATGTCAGGAAAGATTCCGAATAAAGACGTCAGATAACAACCCAGAGGCTTTTTTTCATACTTGGCCTATGGAGACGGAGCCCCCTTCCACATATTGAGGTGTGATAAGCAGGTCTGCCAGCGAGAGGGTGTCAGGGCATTGCCCCTTTGCGTAC
Source organism: Procyon lotor (assembly GCA_028646535.1). Classification (NCBI taxonomy): domain Eukaryota; kingdom Metazoa; phylum Chordata; class Mammalia; order Carnivora; family Procyonidae; genus Procyon; species Procyon lotor. Next base: position 102,247,136 of record CM053611.1, read on the forward strand.
TGACCTTCCAACTGGAGTGATGGAGAATGAACCACAGTTGAAGGCTTTCTTTCCTTCAGGGCATTCACATTTCATCAACTAAATTGGCATAAAAATTGGATTTTGCAGTCTATGAGAATGGTTAATAGGCTGGACACTGGTGAACTTGAGCAAAGGCTAGTAACAAGAAGATAGCAAATTGAGCAATTATTTAGGTGATCTGTGATCTGTCTTCATTCTTCACGTAGGTCGTAATGTTTCTCAACTGGAAAATAATTAGCATCTGGACGTGATTGATAAAATAGGCATCTGTAAACTTTCACTGTGGATCCCACTAATAAATGATTTAAAATACAAGATGGTGTGGGTTTATTCAAGAGCGAATTTGGGATTTATGCAGAGATTGCCATTTATACAGCTGGACAGTCTCCCCTGTGTATTTGCATCTGCGTTAAGAACTGGTTCAGAAGTTAGGGCAAAGAAGAAAATCACCATAAATAAAATTTCAAATGGTTACTTTTGATTAATAAAATCCAGTCATTTTTTTCCAAAATGTTCTAGATTGGCTGACACGGGATCCAAGCCAACACATGGCCTTGGATATTGTTGTAGCACACTGAACCATTGTGCAATTCCAGAATTAAATTCTGATTTAGCAGTTTTAAGGAAGAGCACAAAGCTTACCATGTGATTGTCTTAGTGGCTTCCAACCTTATTGTAGAGATAGCGCCTCAACGAAGAGGCATAAAATGTGCTATTAGGCAAAGAATTATAGGGAATGTGCCAGAGGTTCTGTGATGTGGTCATTCATTCATTCAGTCAGCACCGCTTATGGTGCTTCCACATCCTTCTCGTTGCTTACCCTATTGCTTTACAGTCATCTCTTTGTGTCTGTCTTCCCGTTAGACTGTAAGTTTCTCAAGGTTTTACTCATATTTGAACTTCCGGGGAGTTAGGGCAGTGCCCAGTACATAAGAGTCACTCAAAAACTGTTTAACAGATCAGTGGTTAAGAATGAGTGCTGGCAAAAAAAAAAAAAAAAAGAATGAGTGCCTGCAATGTAATTTTCTTGAAGAATGGACTTTTACTTAAAGCTAAATCAGGTTATTGCCACACAGACATTAAACTTGAGCTTTTCTCATAAGCAGTTTGCTCTTTCTAGAGCCTCTGAGTAAACTGTGTTAGATTTCCATTCATGGGAAAGGTGTCAAGGAAGGATTCTATTCACATTCATTAAGCTGATGCTGCTAAAGGATCATTGTTTAGTGTTGGCAGAACACATGCTTTGATCATCCAGCTTTTCACCGTCTGGAGGACAGCTCTTTTAACAGAACCCACATTGTAAGACGCATTTGACATTATTTGGATTTGTCACTTACAACTGGAGAAGGCATTGACTTCCTGTATAACTGATCTTCAAAATCAAACTGATCTTTAAATGTTATAAAATTTAAATTGCCTCAAGGAATTGGTATGTGAATACAAATCAGTTCACTCGTGGTTAAATGGAGTTTTAGGAAGATTGCACGGTAGACTTGAGCTCCGTAATGGTTGGCACAGGGAAACGCATTCATTTTAAAGCGCTGTCTACTACAAATTCAATAGAATAGAATTAGCTTGTCTTTTAATGCAAGAATGTAAGGAACACTCCAGGAGGTCATACAACCAGGGCATTTAATTCAGATTCTGTGTCTGGCATTAGTGTGCTGGAATCCACTGCAAAATGGGTTGGTTAGCTGTAGGACATAGACTCCAAAGACGAGCATGTTTTCATGAGCACCCATAGTGGTAGCTTGGTCTAGTTATCAGCCACAAATAACGAAACATCTTCTTTCCCATTACAAAGTCAGAGAACCATTAAAAATGCTTTAGAAGATTAACGTTTGGGGAAAGAGAGTCAAAATCATGCACAATCTCGATAATAATAGTAATGAAAATAATGTAAGCCTATTAGAATTCTGGCACATTTCCTTTTGGGTGTTTTTCTTACGCATGGCCTTTTGTGGTTTTTTAATATTATAGGGCACGTATAATTAGGTGCCCTCCTTTATTTTCCTCTCTTAATAGCAGAGGCATTTTTCCATGTGGCTCCTAATCATCGTTTCCAAACTCTCTAAAAACCCATTATTACATTGAGCCTATCCAACCTTTTAGGTTAATCACTTCCATAGATGTATTAGTTACTATATAAAGAAGTACTTTATTTGTTCAAAATTTACATGTTTCACTCATTGCTGTATTTCATACTGTTTTACATTAACTTTGATTAAAAGCAACAAACATTTATTGAGCATTGGCATAGGATAATCTGATTTAATCCTTATAACAACCCTTTGTATCAAGATACTGTTATTACTAATCTCCATTCAACAGATAAATAGAAAACTGAGATCACACAGCCAGGAAGTGGTATGGCTTAGTTTTAAATCCTGTCTTTCTGCCGTGGCTTCTGATACCTCTGATGATGGGCTCCTGAACTTTTGCTTTCTAGATTTGACATTGAATGTTTGAGTCCATACTCATAGGGTGATCTTTTTGTCTCTATGGCTAATTTAGTTTCTAGGCTCCATCCATTTGCTTTTCTCCAGTCATAGCATCAAAATGACAAGCAGCATTCCTTGTACAGGTACTTCATCATTTAATAAGAGTGGAATGCTTTTTGTTTTAATTTTTAGTATCCATAGTAGTGGTCATGTAAGTTATAACTGGACATGTGGCCATTATAGAAGGACGTCTGAGCAGACTCTCAGGCTTTTTTTCTGGATCTGAGCTATGTCTGTGTGTCTGATAGCTTAAATTACTTAAGTCATTAGAATTACAGTAGTCTTATAATACGGAACTAAAAAGCAAATCTCATTCACTTATGTCTATTTTATTTTTCAGGTCACGGAACAAAAAACCAAAGGTAAGATTTTTTTTTTCTTGTTTTAGTCATTGGAACCTTCTGTGTTTAGATTTTACACCTTTGCTGACTCTGCCTCCAATCCACTTGATTAGTGAGAGTGGGTGCAAAGTAATTAAGTTGGTTGTTGACAACCACTGAAGAGCAGTAATGACAAATTGAAAGTACTTGTAGTAGTGTGTCTAGTTGGCCTTAAATTTTTTAGAAGGCAAAAGAGATTAGAAAAAGTAATACCTTGTCTTGAAAGTATATGGGTCATGATTTTGAACTGAACCTTTTCAAAACAGTAAGAAAAAGAAAACCCTAGCCACTATTTTATAGATGGGAACTGCAGAGGATGGTTAAACATCTTGATCCATGACATGCATTGTGTCTGAAAGGGAGTGTTAAATGTCTGGGATGGCCAAGTGGTCCTCAGAGCTAGAGCCTGGAGTGTGCTTTTTCAAAAAATAATATATTTAACTCTTACAAAATCGTAATGTGTCGTAAACAGAAGCATATGTTCTTCAGGTCATCCCCAACCTAATGATCTGTGTGCTTTCGGATCTCTCTCTCTCTCCTGTTAATTTTGATTATGCGGTCTTGTGCATAATCTGGTGCAGTTTTGATTATGCAGTCTGGTGATGGCCACACTTTTGGTTGGTTCCCCTTCAGAATGGTTGGCTTCATTTGTTGAGACCAGTGTTCTAGCTCCTATCCTTGTCCATTTAAATATGTGGTTCTTAACTAGGGTGTGCATTAACATCATTTGCATAAACTTGTCAAAATACACAAGCATGGACCTCCTCCGAAACCTTTATGGTCTCAGGCCACAACCTAGCAGATGTATTTTGAGAAACTCTATAGGTGACCACAGTACATGCTTCAGGTTGAGAACCACTGCCCTGGATAGAAGGAGTCACATTAGGACTGTGATAACTTGCAGGAAGGTCCAGCCGATGAATGGATAGGCCAAGATGTGATGGGAGGCCCTCTAATGATTGTTTTCTTCTTGGTTTTGTTTTCTTTTGTTTACTAGGCCAAAGAATGTCATATAGTGATGGAAAACTAATAAAGACAGTGCTAGGTTTGTTTTTTTAAGATTTTATTTATTTATTTGACAGAGAGAGCACAAGTAGGCAGAGCAGCGGACAGAGGGAGAAGGAGAAGCAGGCTCTCCACTGAGCAGGGAGCCTGATGCAGGGCTCGATCCCAGGACCCTGGGATCACGACCTGAGCCGAAGGCAGCTGCTCAACCAGCTGAACCACCCAGGCGCCCCAAGACAGTGCTAGTTTAAGGAAACTTAGCTGCAGAAAACAAATTCTCAGATGACTAGGCATTACTGTAATATATTTCTAATCAAAATGCATTTCAAGGGTGAATGTAGTCTGGGACCTTGTAGTGATTTATAAAATAAACTGATAACCATTATTAGTTATAATTGTCTTAATCAGTTAGAGAGAATAGTGTTCTCTCCTTATACTTTTAGCCAGTACCAACCCAGAAGTGGGCTTTATTTGGAAGTATCTTTATAAATTATATGTTTGAAATAGAAATTATACTTTACCATAAAAGTAGAGTTATTGATAGTAGTACAGTGTCCGTATTTTCTAAACCAACATACTATCTAGGAAAGGATTTTGGCACATAATATTTATGTTTATAGGACTTTCTGATGCTTATTGAGATAACAGATGAGAATATTGGCATTTTCCTGGAAAATCCAGGCTTTGTGGTTGTTGAAACATGGTGGTTGGGTTCCTGGGCCTGGCCACAACTCTAATGCTCATGGAAGCCAAGTGCCAATGGAGCTATGAAACAAGCTGCTTTGTATGGTAAGTGGTATTTCTGTTGGAAAATCGAAAATCCATTAAGGCATTCTTTCTTAGATTTTTTGTGTGTGTGCTCGGTCTGTTCTCAGAAACACATTCCTCTTCCCTCTGCCAAAATCTTAAAAATCAAATTTTCTTTTCTACTTACTACTGAATTTTCTTTCCAATTAGGATTTTTCTCTCACCTGCCATAAAATGGATTATAGCCTCACAGTTTCCATACTCTTCCTACCCCCCCCCCATCAAGAGTTAAAGTAAAATAATCCCTAAGTGAGCAGAAAGCCTGTTTCAGGTCTCCTAAGGAATTTACTTAGTAGAAGCAGGAAGAAAATAGAGAAGTAAAAATAAAAATTATCTCTGGAGTATGTTAGACCATAAGTAGAGGGAGAGGAAAAATGAGAATTCTGGAGAGCATACAACATGAGTTCAAGTGGAGGTTATATGAAGACAGGGCCTAGGGGCGCCTGGGTGGCTCAGTCGTTAAGCGTCTGCCTTCGGCTCAGGTCATAATCCCAGGGTCCTGGGATCGAGCCCCGCATCAGGCTCCCTGCTTGGCAAGAAGCCTGCTTCCCCCGCTACCATTCCCTCTGCTTGTGTTCCCTCTCTGGCTATGTTTCTCTCTGACAAATAAATAAAATCTTTAAAAAAAAAAAAAAAAGAGAGGGCCTTAGCACTGGGCCTGATCTTTCTGGTTTTTTGCCCCACTTTACAGCCACATTTTTATCTTTGTTCCCAAGAATCTGTCTGGGCACTCTAAATCCCTTTCTTCTCTTACCTCAGCTGATGTTTCTGGGTCCTGTTCCTCTTCCCAAAGATGGTGCCTTTCTTAGGCAGTCTCTCCATAACTCTGAATCTGCCCCTCTTTTCCCAATAGACCCTATGAGAAAAAAGATTGTTGGTGCCAAGTCTCTGGTTGTGCAGAGGACGAAAGTAAGATTTGTCCATATTTCAGAAAAAAAAGATTCATTATATGTTCTGTCTTTATCTTCCATTATTTAAAAAAAAAAAAGAATTCTGGAGAATAGAATAAAATTTCAAGTGTGGGTTCTGTGAAGACATGGCCTAGAGGAGGGCCTTGCTGCCCAGCAGCAGACAATACAAAGCACTTAAAAGGTAGAAGGCGATGTCCCATTTTGTTGGATATTGGACTTAGAATCGCAAGAGTCTGTGCGGCTGATGTAATAGACCAGATATAACAGGGATGAAGGGTAAGGTTGGGACTAAAAAGGGGCGCCTGGGTAGCCAGTCGGTTAAGCATCTGACTCTTGATCTCAGCTCAGGTCTGGATCTCAGGGTCGTGCCTTCAAACCCTGCACTGGGCTCCATACTGGGCCTGAAGCCTACTTTAAAAAAAAAAAAAAAGAAAAAAAGATTAAGACTAGAAAGACTATGCAATGGAGGAGCTTGGACATAGCAATTTTGCCCTGTTAAAAAGATATTAGGGTCATGGTTGGCTTAATGGTGTAGTTATCAGTATAAAATGACTGATTTATAAAAACTAACATGACCTGGGGCATCTGGGTGGCTCAGTTGGTTAATCCTCTGTCTCTTGGTTTGACTCAGGTCACGGTCTGTGAGACCCAGTCCCATGTCGGGCTCCATGCTCAGCGCAGAGTCTGCATGAGATTGTCTCTTTCCCTTTTCCTCTGCCCCTGCGCCTGCTTGTGTGTGTGTTCCAGTTCTCTCTAAAATAAATAAAACCTTGAAGAAAAGATGACTGGCATGACCTTAAGTGCCATTCCTAGAAACAGTATCTAGGAAGGGATTTGCAACTCCTGTAATAGGCACCACACTGTGTAAAGAGACAGTAGTCAACCTATGTGGAGCCTGTGCGGTTTAGGCCGGATTGGTCATTGCGTTGAGCCCGTGTCCCCTTTGGAAGGGTTAAATATGTGGAAGTGCTTAACCCTCAGTGGAAGGCTTACCACCTGAGGAAGCTCAGCTCACGGTCTTCAGAGATGTGAAGGGTTCTGGGGCCTGACACTTAGCAGTCTTTTGGTAAATGTCTGTCAGGTGTTTTGTTCAGTGAGACTTATTCTCATAACAAAAGTACTGATGGTGAGAGTCAAAGCAACAGGGAGAAGTTTCCAGCTCAATATAAGTTGAAATTTTTAGATACTATCATGTATAGCAGCAATTCATGACCTTTGCCCCCCCTTGGACACAACTGAGGGACACCTTCCCATCGGCATACTTGGGGTGACGGACCATTGTGGTACATTGGCCACAACTCTGTCTTTTGAGTCTACCCTAGAAGGCACACTTAGTAAATGTGTGCTGGTGGTTGGGATAACCTTGAGTCTACTCTCATTTATTAAGATTTGAGGTTGGGTTCCCCCCCCCCAGGTAAGTAATTTACAAACTAAACTAATTGCAGTATGCCTCACACCTTGTAGAAACACCTGTGTGTTCTAACACTGGTGGAAGCCATTTGTTCAGAGATGGAATTGGCTGCCTCTAGAGAGTGAATGAATGAGGTATAAGACATATGGTTCAGACAGATGGACATAGAATAATCCAAGGAGGAGGTAATGAGTTCTTGAACCTGGTTAGGAACAGTAATGGTGGAGGAAGGAAAGCATCAGAGAAATGCTTTGGTTCATTGGAAAGTGATGATTATCGGATAATGATGTGTGGGAAGAACAAAGTCTAAGACACTTTCCAGGTTTCCTACTGGAGAAGATGGTTGGGTGATGACTCTATTCCTTGAGCTAAGAGATAATGGGGACCTGGGGGACAAGTTGGAGGGCTAAAAGGAAGAAGGGTGAAAGAGATTTGAGTTGGACATAGTGATTTGGGAAACACTTGCACATAAATGTTAAAGTCCGAGTATGGGGAAACTTGTACTCAAGTAACCCACCTTCATGTTCAGGTTTTTTTTTAAAGACACAGCTCATGGGGACCTGAGTGGCTCCGTCATCTAAGTGTCTGCCTTCGGCTCGGGTCATGAACCCAGGTCATGATCCCAGGACGCTGGGATTGAGTCTGCATCAGGCTCCCTGCTCAGTGGGGAGTCTGCTTCTCCCTCTGCCTGCCACTCTCCCTGCTTGTGTGCATACTCTCCTCACCCCCCTCCCCCTTGTCAAATAAATAAATATTATCTTAAAAAACAGCAACAACATTTGGGAAGACTCCTCCCAGCCATTGCCAGCATCTTGTTTATTCTCATAATAAGAGGAGAGGGGATTGAGAATGCCATCCACTATGGGAATCTTATAGGCACAGGTAGAAAAAGCACCTTCATTCATTTATCAGTTATTTTTATCTATTGGCTGTTATAGGTCTTGCAGAGCCTACTATATTGATAATATCCGGCAATGACCGACTTATTTTCTCAAGAAATAGCTTTATTCTGCTCATAGGTTGTGGATTCTCTGACCTCCCTAACTAGGAGGCCCAGGACTGCCTCATGATTGGCTAAGTTTAGACCAGGGGTTGCCTTGAAGTGACTTCGGGCTCCTATTCTTTGTTTTTGTTACTCATAGTGCTCACCAGTGTCCAGTGGGAGTCGATTGGGCCCCCTAATTTCTGATGATATCTCTTTCTCCATAAAGGAACCAGTTCAACGAGCAGCATGCTGGCCCAGCATTCTTTCAGCAGTCGGAGCAGTGCGGCCACCAAAGCTGGCCCAAATATGCTTCTGGAGGTCAGGGATTTGGGCCTCAGAATCATCTGAATTATCAGGCTCAGTGGTTGTTTCTGTAACATTGACAGCCTCTATTTGCCAGGCAGATTTTCTTACAAAGGGTGGCAGTCTGTTGGTAGGATAAAGCAAAGGAAGTGCCAAAGAACATTCTCTGTAGGGTTGAGGGGAAAACCAAAGGGTCCTGCAGGTTATATTTTCATGGTCATCTTGCACATTCCAGGCTTCCTATTTGCCATTTTAAAAAGTAAGATAAAACATTAAATTCTTTAAAATAAGTAGGAAAAATACCTGCATTTTGAAATATTTAACTTTATTTGAAGCTTTTATTTTACTTTTTTTTTCTTTTTTAGGGAGAGAGAGAGAGAGCGAGAAAGGAGGGGCAGAGGGAGAGAGAGAAGGAGAAAGTACTCTTAGGCAGTCTCCATGCCCAGTGCAGAGCCCAGTGCGGGGATTGATCTCGCAACCTTAAGATCATGAGCTGAGCCGAAGAGTTGGATGCTTACCCAACTAAGCCACCTAGGCGACCCTGAAATTTTTATTTTAAATAAAGAGTTAGAATAAATAAATACAGAAGGTACCCTTAAAATTTTTTTTTTGACACGAGCAAAAGAATTTATAATGTTTCTAATTACAGAGTGAGAAGCAAGAGTGTTTGAGTTCATGTAGCTGTAGAAACCAAAACCCAGTTGATTTTGTGATTCTCCAGGGCTGAGGTTTCCTGTGGGGATCTACTCTGTGCCAGACCCTAAGAAAAAAGATGAAAGGTGGGTCCTTACTCTTGAGGGACTCTTGGCCTGGTGAGGAGTTTGTAAATGATAATTTCAATATAATGTGATAAATTCATGATAAAGAAAGATGGACAGCATGTTCCAGGAGCACAAATGAAGGTGTTTTGCCAGCCTAGTCCAGGGACTTCAAGAAGAGTTTCTCCGAGGTAGGTCATGAAGAACGTGGATAAAGGGCAAGGGCATTCTAGTTGAGCACCTTGAACCTTTACCAAGGGCTTTGCCTGGTGCCCATATGTACTCTCAGACTTCCTGGGCTGCCCTTCAGGGATTTAGGTGAGCAGATGGTGATTGCTTCCCTCCCCTTAATTGATGGGATGGAGTTCTATGGTATCGCTGTCTTTGAGCCCTCGTCACTGTCCCTCCCCACCTCTACCATCACTCCAGTAAACCGAAGACGCAGGGGAGTTTAGAAAGGCCACGTCCATCCACAGTGGTATGGAAGAAGAGTTGTCTTGTTGGAATTGGTCTCATATAAGCTTTCTTAAAAAAATCTTTAGAAAAATGTATTTGATTTCAAAGACTGTTTCCCAATCTCTCTCTTTCAGTGCCCGAAGTGACGAAACCAAGTTTAAGCCAACCAACGGCCGCCAGCCCAATTGGCAGCTCTCCATCGCCACCAGTCAATGGTGGCAACAATGCCAAAAGGGTGGCAGTGCCGAACGGACAACCGCCAAGCGCCGCCCGCTACATGCCTCGGGAGGTGCCGCCGCGATTCCGTTGCCAGCAGGACCACAAAGTGTTACTAAAACGTGGGCAGCCCCCTCCACCGTCCTGCATGCTCCTCGGGGGCGGGGCAGGGCCTCCTCCCTCCACAGCACCTGGAGCAAACTCAAACAACGCACAAGTGACAGGAACGCTGCTGCAGGGTGACGGTGGGACTGCACCAGGTGAGGAGTCCGAGTTGCGAAGGAATTCCGCGGCGGCTTTAAGGAGAGCGAGCGCGTCTTCAGTATGGCCTGGTATAGAGTCCACGAAAACCCCTCCTTAGCTAAACTCTTGGGGTCACTCAGAGGACAGGAGAGGATCCCAGTATGAAACCCGTACCAGCACTTCTCTTCTGAGACGGGGTTTTAGCATCCAGGGTGTCCCCTTGGCGTGAGAGGCTAACGTGGCTGTTGTTCGCCATCACCATTTGGGACCTTTTCTCCCTTCTCAGACAAGCACATTATAAGCCCGAGCTCCGTAGTTCTAGCTGTCAGCACACGTGTGTGCTCGTGCATGACTGGAGGTGGGGCCAGTGCACAGGCTCGTTCTGAATCTTACTTGCCTGTGTTTATGTTCTCGGAATGCTGGGGGTTGAGAGAGAATCATCTCTCAGATTACTATGTGGAATCTTGGGAGGAGATAACAAATAATATCATTCTATAGTTTTTAATTGGATTTTTAAAATGAATTGTTTCTTTAGAGGATTTTGAGCTTTGTTAAGAACTGTTTGTAGGGGTGCCCTGCTGCCTCCTCAGTCAGTAGGGTGTGCAACTCTTGATCTTGGGGTCATAAGTTCGAGCCCCACATTGGGTTTAGAGCCTACTTTAAACAAACAAACAAAACTGCATGTAGATATAAGGGATCTTTAGCAGAAGGGCTCTACAAGTTTTGAGAGTTTTTAATAGATGAATACTAAGTCAGCTAACAGCTAAGAACCTCCAAACATCTCCTTCCCCCCCACTTTTTTTCTTAAAGCTTATTAACAGATTTCCCCTTAGCTCTTAAAATGTTTTTTGAGGCTATACTAAAATTCAGAGCTTGAACATCATCAGGCCTTGGCAAGAACGATGAATTGGTCATTGTTAACTATAGCTTCATTCTGGTTCAGAGTTTGAACAGAGAATTGCCTTAGAAAATTCTATCACTGTCTCTTGTGCAGAGTAAAGATGGAAAGAAACCTCACGGTTACACAGGCTCTCTGCAGACTTTCCTCTGGTGGTCGTCAGGCCAGGCCCAAAGCAGGCAGGGAAAACCTCAGGGCCCTTCCTTCTTGGCCCCTCATAATGAGCAGTTGCAGAAGGAAGTATGTGCGGGGCGGTCATATCGGGTGTTTCTGCAGCCAGATCTAGCCAGGCGTGGGTGTAGACATGAGTCCCATGTATGTTCTCTTTCTTGCTTGCATTCTTAAAACCAAGGAGACCCCTCTAAATCTCAAGAGTTGGAGATTCTCTACTTTCCTACACTTAATATGGCTCTATGCAATATTTTTTCAGCCTTCTATTTAAAGCTTCTTGGTTAAAATAACTAAAAGAAGTTTAGAAGAAATTACTGGATTAAAAACATGCCATTTTTCTTCCCACCAAATATGATAAATTGCACCAAAATGTGTGCTGAGCCACACTAATTTATCAGACTAAGTTCCTTGGGCATACAGACTGATTCATGCGCGTCTGCCCCAGCATCTAGCTGGGTGGGCATTCGTCATTCATTAGATGCTTACTGAGCAGCAACACACTGGCCACTATGAGGAATTCAAACGTTAGCAAGATAGGGTCTCTGCCTAAGAGAGGGAGCTTCTGGGCAGGTCTCTGTGCTAATGTGGGGGAAGGTAGATGTGAACAAAGTACCCCAGCATGGAGCAAAGTGGCTTTAGACAGGGAAAGGTTATTTTCAGGTGATGAACTCAGGTGATAACCCTCATAGAAGAAATGGCGCTTGAACTAGGCCCAGAAAGACAGATAAATTTTAGTATATGAATCCAAGAGGGGAAGCCAGTAGCTGCCGATGTGGAATAGCGCCAGGGTGAGAAGGTACAAGTCGTGGACTGTCGGGTGTGGAATGTAGGCATCCACATAGAAAGTAGTGGAAGATTAGACTAGACAAGTCAGTTGGTCCCAGATTGTGCAGCATCTTGATCAGACTCCAGGCCAAAGAGTTTAGCTTTGTTCTTGTGCACGAAGAAACTATTGGAAGCTTCCCATACAGCAGTGATCTAATTGAAGGGGCTTCATAACAATTACTCTAGCCAAGAATGTTTAGAGTGGATTGGAAATAGAAAGCAGATTCAGCTTGTTACCTCATTGTCTCAAGGTACTAGACCCTTCTCTGTCAGTAGGAATGACAAGGGGACAGCTTTGAGCAATGTTGCAGAGTGACGCTTAGCAATACACCACCCCGGCAGAACGAAAGAGAAGAGATGACTAGCACAGGTGTGGCACAGTTAACCAAGGCAGGCAACTGGGTAGAGAAGTTAGTTTGTGGGAGAAGCTAGTTGGAGCTCAAGGTGGGAGAGCGCGCATGTGTGGCTATGAATGATCAGATCATCTCTTTCCCAGAGTCAACCCTTGGAGGTGCTGCTGCTTCAAATTATGCAAATTCCACTTGGGGCCCGGGAGCCTCCTCCAACAACGGCGCCTCCCCCAACCCAATTCACATCCGGGACAAGGTGATTGTAGACGGGTCTGACATGGAAGAGTGGCCTTGTATTGCCAGCAAAGACACTGAGTCTTCTTCCGAAAACACCACCGATAACAACAGTGCCTCGAACCCTGGCTCTGAGAAGAGCACTCTGCCAGGAAGCACCACTAGTAACAAAGGAAAAGGGAGCCAGTGCCAGTCTGCAAGTTCTGGGAACGAATGTAATCTTGGGGTCTGGAAATCTGACCCTAAGACTAAATCTGTTCAATCTTCCAACTCTACTACAGAGAGCAACAATGGACTAGGAAATTGGAGGAATGTGAGTGGTCAGGATAGAATTGGACCTGGCTCTGGCTTCAGCAACTTTAACCCAAATAGCAACCCATCTGCCTGGCCAGCACTGGTCCAAGAAGGAAATTCTAGGAAAGGGGCATTGGAAACAGATACTAGTAATTCCAGTGCACAGGTTAGCACAGTAGGTCAGGCATCCAGGGAACAACAGTCAAAGATGGAAAATGCGGGTGTTAATTTTGTTGTCTCTGGCAGAGAACAGGCTCAAATTCATAACACTGATGGACCAAAAAATGGAAACACTAACTCCTTGAACTTAAGTTCACCAAACCCCATGGAGAATAAGGGAATGCCCTTTGGAATGGGCTTGGGGAACGCCTCCAGGAGCACTGATGCCCCTTCACAAAGCACTGGAGATCGAAAGACTGGGAGTGTTGGATCTTGGGGTGCAGCTAGGGGGCCTTCTGGAACTGACACAGCCTCTGGACAAAGCAATTCTGGAAACAATGGGAACAATGGAAAGGATAGAGAGGACTCCTGGAAAGGAGCTTCTGTTCAGAAATCTTCTGGGTCAAAAAATGACTCTTGGGACAACAATAACAGGTCTACGGGTGGGTCCTGGAACTTTGGCCCTCAGGACTCTAATGACAACAAATGGGGTGAAGGGAACAAAATGACATCTGGGGTCTCTCAGGGAGAATGGAAACAGCCGACTGGGTCTGATGAGCTGAAAATTGGAGAATGGAGTGGTCCAAACCAACCAAATTCTAGCACTGGAGCATGGGACAATCAAAAGGGCCACCCCCTCCCTGAAAACCAAGGCAATGCCCAGGCTCCCTGTTGGGGAAGATCTTCCAGCTCCACAGGAAGTGAAGTTGGAGGTCAAAGCACTGGAAGCAACCACAAAGCAGGAAGTAGTGACAGTCATAATTCTGGCCGTCGGTCCTACCGGCCCACACATCCTGATTGTCAGGCTGTCTTACAGACTCTTTTGAGCCGAACTGATTTGGACCCCAGGGTGCTCTCGAACACTGGCTGGGGCCAAACTCAAATCAAGCAGGACACGGTGTGGGAGATTGAAGAGGTGCCAAGGCCCGAGGGGAAATCTGACAAAGGAACTGAGGGGTGGGAGAGCGCTGCCACACAGACCAAGAACTCAGGGGGCTGGGGAGATGCACCCAGCCAAAGCAATCAAATGAAGTCTGGATGGGGGGAGCTCTCAGCCTCTACAGAGTGGAAAGACCCTAAGAACACAGGAGGCTGGAATGACTACAAGAACAACAGCTCTTCCAACTGGGGAGGCGGACGACCAGATGAAAAGACATCTTCCTCTTGGAATGAGAACTCCAGCAAGGATCAGGGGTGGGGAGGGGGCCGCCAGCCCAATCAAGGATGGACTTCCGGGAAGAATGGCTGGGGAGAGGAAGTTGATCAAGCGAAAAACAGCAGTTGGGAAAGTTCCGCAAGTAAACCTGTGTCTGGATGGGGTGAAGGAGGGCAGAATGAGATCGGAACTTGGGGGAACAGTGGGAATGCAAGCCTGGCTTCCAAAGGTGGATGGGAAGATTGCAAAAGGTCTCCAGCATGGACTGAGACTGGCAGGCAGCCCAGTTCCTGGAATAAGCAGCACCAACAGCCGCAGCAGCCACAGCAGCCGCCGCCACCACAACCAGAGGCTTCCGGTTCTTGGGGAGGCCCACCTCCACCGCCTCCAGGCAACGGACGACCTTCCAATTCCAGCTGGAGCAGCGGGCCACAGCCAGTAACCCCTAAGGATGAGGAACCCAGTGGTTGGGAAGAGCCATCCCCACAGTCAATTAGTCGGAAAATGGACATCGATGACGGCACTTCGGCATGGGGAGACCCTAACAGTTACAACTACAAGAATGTGAATCTGTGGGACAAGAATTCCCAAGGGGGCCCAGCACCTCGAGAACCAAACCTGCCTACCCCGATGACCAGTAAATCAGCATCAGGTAGGCAGTGGCTGCTTCCTCCAGGTTTGATAAGGAAAAATCCTAAACCAGGGCATTTGTATTGAGCTGCATTTATTCAGGTTGGCTTTGTTCTGGAAATCTTTCTACATGCACCCTACTCTACTGTTAACAGAAGCTGTCTTTTCATAAAATGATAGTGATAACAGATGCTGGTGGTACATTTTAATGTTCTTTCTTGGCAAAAGGAAAAAGATGGCCATCCCTGTGTTAGTCTCCCAAAGGTTTTTTTTTTTTTTGTAATTGTATTGGTCTTACAGAATCCAAAAAATGCCTCTCGCTAAACAAACTATGCTCCAGATTTTTAAAAAATGAAGAATTAAAATAGTAGCAGAAATAGACCTGATTTCCATTCAGTTTTTACTCATGGACATATCCTCTGTGTTTCTCCTTCCCCAGCGAAGGGAAGTATTTTGTGCTGTTCTCGAAGGGGCCATTGGAATACTAAAGCACAGCTGGATCTGGAAGATTTCAGTCACTTTCCAGATGACTTTTAGTGATCACCTCTGGAAGTGGAGTACTTCATATAAGCAGTTGCTCTCTTATGATAATCAGTTGCCCAGAATTAAACTTTCTTCTTCCTCCGTTTGAATAGAAACCCCATACCTAGTCAATTAAAAGTAGTGCTAGTAATACCATCTTTGGCATTGTCAACTTGAATGTCCCCATAAAGCATATGATTCAATACATTAAGGGATGTACTGTTCAGGTGGGGTTTTTGTTTTTGCTTTTTTAGGTAGAATTAATATTTAGTTTTCCACTCCTCGAGTAAGCGTAGTGTTCAGTGAATATATTTCTGGCCACTTAGAAAATGAGTGCTTTTAACTAGTTCTTTTTTTCCCCCCCTCAAATACTGAAAAGAATGAAGAAGGAAATAAAGGTTGCTTATTAATTCCCTGTCCAGCATAAAACCTACTAACATGTGAAAAGAATTTATTATCCATATAGTAAAAACCTTCAAACTGTACAGAAAAGCAAAATATAATAAATAAGAGAATCTTAGCCCCTAAGGTCTCTTCCCACAGGTAATCTCTTCGAGTTTCATGTCTCATTCAAAAATTTTGTTCATACCTAAAGCAAAATATATCTATCCTTTACAGCTTCTACACAGAAGGGATTGTACTATATATATATACACTGTTCTTCACCTTGCTTTTTTCATCATACTTTTTTTTTTTTTTTTTTAATTTATTTGACAGCGAGAAACACAGCGAGAGAGGGAACACAAGCAGAGGGAATGGTAGCGGGAGAAGCAGGCTTCCTGCAGAGCAGAGAGCCCGATGCGGGGCTCGATCCCAGAACCCTGGGATCTGACCTGGGCTGAAGGCAGCCGCTTAACGACTGAGCCACCCAGGCGCCCCTCATCATACTTTAATACATTCCATGTTAGCACATACATTTTTGTCTTTTATTTGCTTCATGTACAGTATTTATTTCATGGGTGACATAATTGGCCTAACCAGTCCCTTTTTGATAGATATTTAGGTCACTTTCAAATGATTTCCAACAGCGATACAGTGAGCATCGTTGTACATGTAGTTTTATGTACTTTACAAGTATATCTGTGGTATAATTTCCTGGCAGTGGAATTACTGGGCCAGAAGTTAAAGTAACAATGCCAGTTGCATCCATGAGGGTGGAAGCCATTCGTATTTCTGCCAGCAGAACATAGGAGTGCCTGTTTCTCCCACCTTTGCCCGCCCCCGGGTCCCCGGATCCCTGGATATTAGGATGTTTCCTTTAACAGATCCTTCTTAGAGACCCATTTTCTTTCTTTGCAGTCTGGAGCAAAAGCACACCACCTGCTCCAGATAATGGTACTTCAGCTTGGGGTGAGCCAAACGAAAGCAGTCCTGGGTGGGGTGAAATGGATGACACAGGAGCATCGACCACAGGCTGGGGGAACACACCCTCCAACGCTCCAAATGCCATGAAACCTAGTAAGTGTACGGCGGTATTTGTGAGGGAGTCTCCACTAATCTGGGGGCCAAACATTTTGGTGAGGGCCATTCTAGTGTTTCACCTGTCATTTCAATGAGATTGAGGACCGTGAACCTTTAAAACCATCAGTAGCAAATGACAGTGACTTAGCTTTGTATATGTTAACATTTTTACAGTCTAGAAGTCATAAGTTGATTTTGTTGATTTTATTTTAAGTTAGATTTCGTATCTGGCCAGACTTGAAATGTTGACGTGGTGCTTTTTTTTTGCCAGTAACTTAAATATTGCTCCCCATCTCTATTTTGCATCCCTGCCCCTTTGTTAGTATAACTTAAAAAGACCTTCCTGGCTTTTACTGCGGAACACAGTCTCTGCGGCTCCGTGACTTTATCCTTCTGTTTCTCCTGGTCCCTTTGTCTCTGCTCTCATTACTTCCACCCATATAGGAACATTTAAGGTTTCTTGAACCCAATAAAGATTTCTTCGTTTGGGTTTTTTATACAAAGCATGTCACACTTACTCATAATCATTGAAAGTCTAAGCTCTCCTTGATCCAGCTGGCAATGTGTAGTCACAGTAATTTGCAGAACTTTGTAAACCGATGCTATGGAATGTCTCGTTGGATGTTCCTCAGTTGAAAATTCCAGTTTCAAGTGCCCATTTTCACTTGCTTTGTCGTTTTCTTAAAAAGTATTCCAACATCTCTTTTCTGCCACATTGCAGACTTAAGGGATTATCTTTTGATTTTAAAATGTGGTACATGAACAATGAATCTTGGAACACTGAAAAATAAAATTAATTGGAAAAAATAAAAATAAATAAAAATGTCATACTGAATGCTCAGAATTTGAACTAGAATAATAAATTTTGTTGTCCATGTTATCGTATGATATTTATGACTTCTAGTGCCACATGAAGAAATACAGTCTTAGCTATATTCTAGAAATTGACTCTTCGGTCTGTAATTTGCATTTTAAAAATTAAGAATCTCCTTCACTTCATAGAAAAAGCTCTGTAAAGACCGTGATTTCATCATGATTTTCACTGTAAAATTGGTTGTATCATCATGGGAAATACCACGCCATAAACTTGAAATAGATCCAAAATGGCTGTTGGAAGACATTAACCAGACCCTTGGCACAAGGAGATACTTCAGCAGGACTGCCAGGATTTTCTGTGTCTTTCCCAACCTTAGAATCATCCTTCTTCCATCACAAAACCTTCACAGTTTAAAAATGTCTTCTCTTCTTCAGGATCGTCTGTAGTTAAAGCTATGGTTATACGTACCCTTTAGAATCTAGGTAATATGAATGTGGAAGGGGCTAGAACGTTTGCCTCGCCATGTAGATGGACTAGATAAGTTGACAAATACCCTCAAATGCTGCATTTGTAAGGACTGATCGTTGGGGTTACTGTCCGATATCGCTATCGCATGCGATTGATCTCTTCTTTTTCTTAAAGATTCCAAATCTATGCAAGATGGCTGGGGGGAGAGTGACGGTCCAGTGACGGGAACTCGCCATCCCAGCTGGGAAGAGGAGGAGGACGGAGGAGTCTGGAACACCGCCGGCTCTCAGGGAAGTGCTTCCTCCCACAACTCAGCAAGCTGGGGACAAGGAGGAAAGAAGCAAATGAAGGTAGTAGCCCCCGTTAGAAATGTTCGAGCTTGTTTCTTCATCCTTAGAAGGCAGAACTGAGAATTTTCTAAGGGAAAGAGTCCCCAAGGTCCTAAAGTAAGGGGGAAAATATTTTCTTAAGAGCAAATAATTACTTCCTCTTTACTCCTCATCTTCCTTCCCCATGACCTTAAAACCTCGAACTACAGAACTATAATTGTGACCAAAGTGGAATTTTCAAAGAGGAGATTTTTTTTCACTTTTAGTTTCCATATGATGATAATTCTTTGGAAGCTTTCAAGGCACACTTTATAAATGTTTTATGCTTTTGCACCCTAAAGCCAAGGAAGTCCTTAGGGTAAGTCCCCATGATATATAGATGAGAAACCAAAGAAAGATAGCTTCTCCAGTGGTGATCAGCATGACTGGTTTTTATCCGATTCGGGAAACTCCAAAACCCAGAACCCTTCTTCTAACTAAGTGAAGTGTCAGTGCATAACACTGTTGTATCAACCAGCTGAATTATCTACATCCCGTGCCTGGTCGTGTTCTAAAAGTTGTTGCTTTCCCGAGCGCCTGAGTGGTTCAGTTGCTTAAGCATCTGACTCTTGATTTCAGCTCAGGTCTTGATCTCGAGGTTGTGGGTTCAAGTCCCACATTGGGCTTCACGCTGGCCATGAAGCCTACTTAAATAAAAAAAAGGGGGGGGGGGCGCCTGGGTGGCTCAGTCGTTAAGTGTCTGCCTTCGGCTCAGGTCATGATCCCAGGGTCCTGGGATCGAGCCCCGCATCTGGCTCCTTGCTCGGCAGGAGGCCTGCTTCTCCCGATACCATTCCCTCTGCTTGTGTTCCCCTCTCGCTGTGTTTCTCTCTGTCAAGTAAATAAAATCTTTAAAAAAAAAAAAAAAGAATAAAGTCACTTTTCGTGTCTTAGAGCAACTCAGTTTCTACTTTGATTTGCATAATTTGATGAGGACTTTGGTTTCAATCTAGAACAAGTCTTTGAACCTGAACCTCTCTCCGCAGAGGCGTTCTTTCCCTTCTGCACATAAATTCATGGAAATAAGGAATGGGCAGTCATATATTTAATTTCAGCATGGGAGCCTTGCTGCCCCGTGAAACATTTCAGTGAATGTTGTCCTGGTTTCAAACACCAAGTCCCCCCCGGAAGGTCTTCAGTTGGCGCCTTCATCCCCTTTGCTGCAGGATACTAATTTTGTTCTGATTCAGGTAACTCAGTAGGCTGAGAACACAGATGGTTCCTACTGGAGGCATCCTGGTTAAGCATCCAGTCAGTTTCCCTCCTAAGGACTGCTGTTTCCTCACCCTAGTCACAGCAGGGATTATTCAAACAAACTCCTCAGCATCTTTGTACTCTCTTGTTGTCTGGCTTGTTGTGGCTTTGTTTTTGTCATTTACAAATTCCCAATGAGACGGATTGAAAAGACAGTCGAGAGAGACTGCGGAAGGTGCTGGGCCACTGGGTGACCCTGAGATGTAATGGATCCAGCTCAGTGGGAATTCAGTGTTTCTTCCCCATGACTGACAATTCTGACCTTTTGTATCCAAGGGGTTTTTTTGTTTTGTTTTTTGTTTGTTTGTTTGTTTTACTGATTGCGATCGAAGGCAGATAACGTAAGATTTACCACTTTAGCCATTTTTAGGTGCACAGACAGTTCAGGAGCATTGAGTGCATTCACGCTGTGGTGCAGCCATCAACACATCTCACCACAAAGCTCTTCATTTGCAAAACTGAAAGTGTTTGTGTTAAACAAAAACTACCAATTCTCCCCTCCCTCCAGTGAGGGCTTTCTTGACCTTAAAACCTGTAACTGAACTTAAATGAACTTACTTTCAAGAATAATAAAATTGATAATAACAAATATCATCGAAACACAGAGTTTTTATTTGTAGATTGTGCAAGTGCACAAAGCCCCCTCCTCCCCTGTCCCCACCAAGTCCTCATCACAGTTCCACCTGCCTCCTCTGTAGGAGTGAAAGGGGAGCTCATGTTGGGTGTCCTGTTTAGGGAAGAAACTAGGTCCCTTAAGAAACAAAACCTCAGGGGTGCCTGGGTGGCTCTGTTGGTTAGATGTCTGCCTTCACCTCAGGTCATGATCTCGGTCCTGGGATCGAGTCCCTCGTCGGGCTCCCTGCTCAGCGGGGAGTCTGCTTCTCCCTCTCCCTCTGCCTGCTCGAGCTCCTGCTCACTCACTCTGTCTCAAATAACTAAATAAAATCTTAAAAAGAAAAACTCAGCATCTGCCTTACTGTACAATAAGATCAGTGACGTCTTCTGCTAGGGCCTCTTTCCCACTGGGGACCCCTGTCATTTATACTGTAAAACAATCAGATGAAGGGTATGTGGTTGAGTCCTCATTGTATCCACACAGAAACTAATGACCGGCTTAAACAGCCTATTTTAATAGGCCAGTACCTATTTCCTTTCCAAATAATAGGCACTAGCATTGAACTCTTCTAATACAAACCAGGTTATAAGGAGATAGTAAAAGGGAAAGTATTAGCATGCAGACATTGTGTTTTAGAAGATCTGATATTGACCTTCTTCTGTTTATAAGGTAAAAACACCAGCTGACCTGGGCACCTGAGTGGCTCAGTCAGTTAAGCGTCTGCCTTCGGGTCAGGTCATGATCCCAGGGTCCTGGGATCAAGTCCCACATCGGGCTCCCTGCACAGTGTGGAGTCGGCTTCTCCCTCTCCCTCTGCCGTTCCCCCGGGGCAGGGTGGGGGCGGGGGTGAGGAAGAAAAACAGCTGACTGTATATTTTTCCAGTTACTTCTAATTCAGTGTAATAAAATAAGAATAAAGACACAGAACTAAAGCTTACTAATCTTTCGTTCTGATAGATAAAATATCAAAATAACCATAGTTAAATAGGGAAATTTGGGCTCAAAAAGGTAAAGTGTTTGTTCTGCATTTTCAATCAGTACTTAAATGCAACTCAGATATGAAGTGAGATAAAATAATTTGGTTCTGAGGTTACATATTTCATTTCCGTAGTGCTCACTGAAAGGAGGAAACAATGATTCATGGATGAATCCTCTTGCCAAACAGTTTTCAAATATGGGATTGCTGGTAAGTTTCGTTTTCTTATATGTGTAATCCAGCCCAGCTTTTACTCTTAGTACAGATGTTAAGACCGCTGCCACATAGAATACAACATTACAGAGTTGGAAACTGGTTAAACAGTGTTTCTGATTTGGATTAAGCAATATTTATCCTCCGTTCTTTTCATTCCTAATGAAATACTCCAATACTTAATGGTTATGGCTTCTGAATTTGTAGTCCTTGTATCCTTTTTCTTAGGTGGTTAGAGGAAAAAAGAGCCAGGCCTTAACCCTCGTATAATTCTCCCTGACTACTACTGTGCCAGTTTTAATATCACAGTTTTAAAAATGGCAGCAACAGCAAAATAACTAGAGAAAGTATTTGTAATTAATTATATAGGGAATTCTTGGGAGGATTTCTCTCTCTCTTTTTTTTTTCCTTATCTCTTGGGAACATTATGGGGACACCCCGTCCCTGGTTGCCAAAAGACAAATGGCTTGACTTGGCTGCACATTTCCAGATTTGATGACTTGACGAGTCACGAGAAGACGTCGTCATCATTTGGCTGACACTCGTGGAATTTGGTCCTGAGCCGACTGGAGCTTAAGGACAGGGTTTTATTTCTCTGAGCAGCTATTTAGCTCTTGCTGTGTCCATAGAATTACTGAAGCTAATTCTGTGTGAAAATTGAATTTGGGAGTATAGACACCAATAGCAATCAAATCAGTCGTATCCTGGAGGATCTTGTCTTTATCCCAGTGCAAGGTTCACGTCAAAGGACCTTGCAGAGTGCCCGTCAGATGCCACAGCACTCGTGTAAATAATGCCATTTTTTCCTCCAATCCAGACATTGAATTCAAACTTTAATCCTCCCTCCCTGTTGCTTCTTTTTCAGAGTCAAACTGAAGATAATCCAGGCAGCAAAATGGATTTGTCTGTAGGTGTGTATCACTCCACTCATAAGAATGGAATGTGTTGTTATTAATGATGCCACGCTGGATCCCTGCTTAGTTTGCGTTGGGGTGGGTGCTGTTCAGCGGACGTGAAGGACTGTCCTAGATCCTAGGGAGGGACTGAAAATTCAAATGGCTGCAGGATCCAGGAAAGTCAAGTAAATGGATGGTGTGTGCCAGGTATAAGAAAGTGGGAGTTGGAGGCCACCGGTTAGCTGTCGGGGGGCATAGGTACCATGTACAGGATCTAGGACTCAGCCTTGCTCGGCCCTGAGCGGTTACTGCCGTGGAGAGTAGAGGCTCAGCTTTGTCAGAGCTTCCAGTTTACAAGCAAGGCCAGAAATGTAGACATGCATCGACAACCTGATACTTAAATATTGGAAGCTAATTCAGATTTTAAGAACTGTGGCGTGTGGCCGAACAAAGTATGCCTGTGGCCCTGCCAGCCTCTGCTCTCAGTTTGCGAGTCCCCTCTGCGCTGGGATGTCATGTTATTGACGAGCTCGCCCGCTGCAAGTGGGGCAGATGCGGCGTCAGCCCTTCGTCGGTGGGATCGTCCCCTGTGACACTGTTGCTCACCTCGAGGAACTGAAAAAGAATCAAACCAGGAAGAAAGATAGTCTGGGTCATAAGGGAACTAGTCTTTGATCTATGATATTTTAAAATCTAGGAATAATGAAAACATATGCTTCCACGGGCACTGATCGTGTCAGTGTATAATAGCAAATTTCCAGAGCGGTGAAGGAAAGGAGGAATAACCATGGTACTTAATGTGTTCAACTGTAATTTCTAAATTCTAGGGCAACAGCTGTGCCTCTTAGGCCTTTTTGTTCCCAGTAACTGTCTCACAGCCCCACCCATTTATCTAGCAGATGCTAGAAGGGCAAGAAACAAATTTTCTCCCCGAGGACATTTGAATTTATGAGCAAGTGATACTCATCAAACATGTCAGTAATCGGTGGGAATATTTTTTTAGTCAGATTTTTACCAGGTTGTCCCTAAGTCTCTCTCTCAGTCCTCCATTGAAAACAAGCTACAACTGATAGGAGTTTTTTAAAAAGGAACAAAAGGACCCATATGTGCCCCAGGGAGGGTCCCCAGCAGCCTGAGATCCCTTGTGGTCTACACCCGACACCTAAGGGAGGAGAGTGGGGTGGTACCCCTCGTCATAAGGGAGACATTGGTTCTTGAAATTTTCACTTCTTCTGTGCTCCTTTTCAGGGAGCCTTCCAGATAAAAAATTTGACGTGGACAAGCGAGCAATGAATCTCGGGGATTTTAATGATATCATGAGGAAGGATCGATCTGGGTTCCGTCCACCTAATTCCAAAGACATGGGAACCACAGATAGTGGGCCTTATTTCGAGAAGGTGAGTCAGATCCTTTGTTTCAAACAATAATTCATGTGAACCACTTTGGTTCCCATTTGTTCTTTTGGTAATCAATTCCAGGAGGAAGCATAGAATCACTGAATTAATTAATGAGCAAAACGCAAACATCACCTGCATTTAAGTGGTGACATAAAAACAGTTGACGTCAACAGGTGATTAGGCAGAAGCTAGAACCATCTGTCTTTAGTATGTGAGTATTGTGAAAAAGGTCTGAGTTTTTAGAAATTTTATGAAGTTTGGAAGGGGGAAATGAATGGTCTGACTTTTTACAGTAGGGGAAATGCACACTCGAAACATGTAGAAGAAATTTGAGAGAGAAATTTATTCTGAATTCTTTTCTCTGCCCCTATACGGCGAGAATCGAATTTGGGATCCTGTGCAAATAATCCGTATCTCCCAAGGCCTTGCCTTCTAGCCTCGTCAAGGTGGCCCAGAACTTTCTCTTTTGTTACTTCTAAGAGAGTTCCTTTGTTCTTTCTCCATTTCCCTAGTGACCTATTTTTAGTTACAATGGTATGCTGTCCAAATTCTCAACTACCTGATTTAAACAAGTCGTTTATACCTATTTGTTTTGATTTTTATCATTCCTAATGAAGGAAATAATTCCTTGATCCAGAATACTGATTTGCCATGGCCCTGGCTCTTCAGAAAGCAGTGAAAACCAGAAGTTTTATATCTGGTGCATTTTTGACACCACTGATGCTGCTGTTCCAGGTGGCAACAGGTTCGCAGGAGGATTACTCTGGCTTCTCTTTCAGCAGCCATGTGGTAATCAGTATTAGATGCATAAATAAATGCCCGGCAATTTTTATCCTAGCGCAATGGACAGAATATGTTACTGGTTTAGAGGATAAGAAAAAATCCGTATCAGAGATGACAGATGGTGTCTGTTGGGCCAAGTGTGATGACTCTTATCAGATCCAAATTCCATCCTCGTTTATTGCTAATACACTCTAACTCTGTTTGTTCTTAGTGTTTCTCTCTTGTCCCTTCTTGCATTCTGTTGCTTCACTAACCAACACTCATTGTGATTGGCTAACTCCTACTACTTTTCAGCTGACTTTGCCTTTCTCCAATCAAGATGGGTGCCTTGGGGATGAGGCTCCCTGCTCTCCCTTCTCCCCTTCTCCCAGCTACAAGCTGTCTCCCTCTGGTTCCACACTACCCAACGTCAGCCTTGGAGCAATCGGCACAGGGCTCAACCCCCAAAACTTCGCTGCTAGACAAGTAAGGAGGCCTCTCAAATTTACAACTGCTTGGCTGTGGCCTCGCCTTGGCCCTGGTCTGCAGTTCATTGCATCATTTTGTCTGTCTTGGGAAATTTGTTGATTACTGAATGCACAGAATGATACTAAGTATAGGCTTTAGATCTCTTAGCCCTTAGAACCCATCTCTCCTCATGTTTTCTCAACATGGATTTTATTTAAATCTGTTTCTTTTGTCTTCTCATTTTTGGTCATAAGTTCACATTTAAGAAGTTAACTGAGTTCTAAGTTAAGCTAAGTTCCTAAGAACTAGCTTAGGAAAATGTTAAGGAGGCTATGTAAGTACCTTATGTTATCTAACTTAGCAACAAATTTGCCATTCTTAACCTTAGATTGAATAGCAAGTAATATTTTTGAATTCCTTTCACTTTAGTAAAACTTCTAATTAGAAAATAGCAGCAAAACTAGTAAGAGTAAATACTTGAGCATTACAGCATCTTAAAATCTAGTGTCTTAAAGGGTAAAATACAATAATTATCCTGAGAGAGGTCATCTGATAGGAGAAAATGAAATTTTGGGAAGAACGGACATTGTTCAGATATGGTGGCCTGTTTGCTAGGGGCGGGCCTCAGTCCTCCCTGGTTTGGGGGGTGGGGAGCACCACCCTGGTGGGGTGCACCAGGAGGGAGACTGGCAGGGCAGGCCCCTGGGGCCCCCTCCCCTCCGCAGGCCTGACGCAGCGCCATAGGCCTCTATTACCCCACAGCAGCTCCAGGGTCGTTCCTAGGGCGAAAACCAGGAATTTGGAGACAATTCCCCTGTGACCGTGACTCCAGTAATGATATTTTCCTAGCCACAGATCTGTGACCACTTACTGTCCCTGTGACTCTCACCTCAGGATGTCATGGAAGCACATTTAATTTTTAATTGTATCCATTCTGTTTCTACATGCTGACTTTCACATATAAGTGAAAGGATATTATAAAACACCCCTCACACCATAAGTCCCCCGGTTGCACACAGGTCTTTCATACACTTTCTAATTATTGCTGTAGCACATTTTCAAAATGGATCATATGATATCCATGTATTCAGTTGGTTATTTCTGGTTTGGGAGTTATGAGTAATTTCTTGTTTTTTTTGTTTTGTTTTGTTTTATGTTTTTACTGTTTTTCTTACTGCTTCCACAGAGAACATAGACATGTTTTGATTATATAAACAAAGAAGAAATAATTATATCAGTGGTTTGGGGCAGCTCTTTTTCTTTGAACTGAAGTATAGAAAATATAAAATAGTCCTAACACTTCTTGATGAATGATGATTATTACAAACATGCCTACAGGATTGTACATTTATCAAGAGCCATTAGTATATAATTTTTAGTATAATAGACCAGCCAAAGTAGCTGGCACTGGACTCTAAGAAAAGGTCATTCCTCTTTGGGTTTTTTTTTTTTAATCCTAAAAATGGAAAGCTACAAAGTATTGTGAATCTGGTGGGTACACGTTTTATCTAAATATGGTCGTGGTTCTTTTATACCATTTTTCATGCAGCCTTCACATAGTTCATAATTAAAAATTAAAATTGAAGATTTTTATTTCCAAATCACAGATTTCAATCAGCTTGGTAACTTGGTTTTTAATTTATATGCTTTTCTATGTTGAACACTATAGTTGAGGCAGCGATCACCAATAAATACTAGGACTCAGGTCATCATAAAAGCCTTGTATTCAACAGTGAAGCTCTAGAAATAACCAGATAAACTGCTGTTAACATACACATATAAGCATTTGATGACCGTTTTCCTAATTTCTAAATACAGTCTTTAAAAACTGTGTATGATTGCCACTAAATGTGTTACTCTGCGAAATAGCTACTTTTGAGCCAAGAAAATGAGCGGCAGTGCCAAGGTTCCATATTTAAAAAGAAAGATGTTTTCAATAGACTTCTATTGATTCATCTATACTATTATCCATATCTGTATCACAGAGCTTGATACAGCTTTAGAGACACTTGATAAAGCAAACCTAAAACCTCTGGGCCGTGGAGCGAGGGTGGAAATAGGGCCTGATTTTACAAAAACAAAAAAAAAGGCAAATTCCTCCTAATATTTCTTACCGAAAGAAAGGTTGACATTTAAAGCAGTTTTGGACTTTTTAAAACATCGATTCTGACAAGGACTTCAGCTACCAGAAACCCCATCGTCCAAGGTCAGCCATGAATAATTCACATCTAATAACAAGGTCATTACTTTTATAGTAAAGTGTGAGAATGATCTTAGCAGAATGTTCTCAGTGAAACCGATGTTTCCCGTTTTCTTGAGAATGATCAGTAGGTAAGCTATCAACTACCATGATTGTAGAAAAATTAGAGCCAAACCATTGTCACCTTAGAGTGACAGTTTGATTAGTAAGACGAGAAGTGGAGACATTACAGTTTGTAGAATTAAAGGTCTTTTTATGTTTAAATAGTCTTTGGGGAGATTTAAAATTCATGGTGGATCTTTGATTTTCTTTTATGAGATATACACAGATTTTGATTGCCTTTTCTACTTTATGTTCATAGCCATTTTTATTTTTAGTGCTTTTAAGTTCATTAATTTCCTGGTAGCAATCCCTTAATCTATTTTGAATCATTAAGCCATTGAAATATCTTTAGTGTTCTAGAACTTTATGGTGCCATTACAAAATTCTTCTTTAAAATTACCTTAATCCCCACTGTGCCAGGGAGAAGATGGTGACTTCAGTTCAGAATACACATACTTGGTATTAGCAGTGGTACAGCTGTCTTCACTAAAGATACTCAGTAGGATGTTGTCAAGTATATGGAATTGGTGGGTCATGACATTTGCATCCTACAGACTAGGACTTTATTGATTCCTGGGACTACAAAGAGGGAAGTATTAAGCTGGTGGTGGACAGACAGGGAATGGAAAATTAATATGACTTGCTGATGGGTTCTATCAGAGTGTTTAAAGTGTTTTGAGAACATAGAGGAGGGCCCAGTTAATTTAAGTGTGAAACGAGGAAGAAGGTTTGAGGAAAGACTTCCTTTATGAGGATGACCTCTGAGCTGGGCCTCAAAGAGGCCAAGTGAAGATGGTGTAGAAGCTTTCCTCAGACAGAGGGAACAGTGTCACGTTCTTTGCTGAGGGGCTTTTCTTGGCTTGAAGCAAGTCAGAACAGAGAAGGGCCATCATATAACCCAGTTTTGTGCAGCTCTTTGATTGGAATAGTCTAGAAGTGCTCCAGTGAGTTGGTCCTCCAGAAATCAGGGAATTAAGCTTATTTTTAACCAGACTAATGTTTATACATTGGAATGAGAAGTTACAGGTGAGTAATGGTTTTTTTTGATGTCCCTGTAATGCTTTTCCACTTTTTCCTTTTCTACTTTTTTTTTTCTTTCTTTTTTTAAATCTCACTCTTAATTTAGATTTTCTCATCTAGCAAAGAAGGGATCAAGCAGGCCCAAGACAGGGAAGGGTGTTCAGATCTGGAGTAGGGTTCTCATGGGGCCAAACTATGATTTGGTGGCACTGATTCTGTGATTGAACTAATCAATTCAGAGACATTAATGTCCTAGTGTTGTTTCACAGTTGATACTATTCAGAAGGCTGCATTTGTACTCAGGTGCCTTTCAAGATGGAGCTCAGGTTATTGGACTTGAAAATAAATCTGGTTGACCCAATCTTTAAAAAAAAAAAAGAAAAAGGAAAAAATGAGAGTAGTTGAAATAAACATTATATTGCCTCTAACTTTTAATTACAAAAAAAGTGCATTTTTTTAACATTTGACCAAATTTAACCCTTCTGGTTGTAGAGTGCGTCCGCCTGCAGTGGGGGGGTGGTGCTGTGTGCATGATTTGATTTGAATAATTTACCCAAGCATTCCAAGACCAGGAACTTTTTAGTTAGAAAATTCTGTGATTCCATGGAACACAGACTGTGATCCTTCTGAGGGATAGAAAACCAGAACTGTTTCTTTTTTTGCATTTTCTTGCATTGACAAAAAGCCTTACTGTTGCTCTTATGTTTACAGGGTGGCAATCATGGTTTGTTTGGAAATAGCACAGCACAATCGAGAGGTATGCACACGCCGGTGCAGCCACTAAGTTCTTCTCCTAATCTCCGGGCGCAAGTGCCTCCCCAGTTTATTTCCCCCCAGGTAAGCAATTTTGTGTCTCCACAGTTCAGCAGTAAAGCCTATCCAGGTGGTTATCAGTCACCAATGGGCATATGGGCATAAAAGGAATAATAGTTACCTAAATGTCTAAAATATAAAAAATCCAGATCAAGATTTGGGAAAAAACCCAAGCACAAGCAGAGGGGGGGCAGGAGGAGAAGCAGGCTCCACACTGAGCAGGGAGCCCGACATGGGTCTCGATCCCAGGACCCTGAGATCATGACCTGAGCTGAAGGCAGACGCTTAGCCGACTGAGCCACCCCAGGTGCCCCCAGATCAAGACTTTTAGACCAGAATGTCAAATTCATTTCTTTATTGTATCATGCATACAAAGATGTTTCTGCATGAAAAGTGTTATGATTATATTCCTTTTAGATGTCTCTATATTGTTCTAATGCTGCATTGATTGTTTTAATTGCGTGTAAATAAAATTACTTTGTAAATCCCGATGTGTCAACATTCTGAAGCTGGTTGCCCTTGAGGGTCCCCCAGCAGGTAAGCAGGAAAATAGCCAGGCTCTGGGCCGCTCTGAGTTGTTTTGAGGAGATGGAGGTTGAAATACTAACTAGGTGCTTTGGGAGGGAGATCTAGAACGAAGGAAGTGGCAGAAACTTACTTGGAGCAGCTCTGTGTTGTGGGGTATAGTCTTTTGGGAAATCTTTTAGGTCCGATTCTTAGTAGGAGATGTACAAGGAGTTGTTCCCAGGGTTTAGGGGAGAGATTTGTACCACAGAGTGTCCCTCATACCTCTTTGTGAATAAATGGGTCTGAGAGGCAATATAAAAGCTTTGAGCCCGTGTAAGGATTCATTGTGTCACTTGGTCTCCTTAGAATGTTACTTCAGTGAACTAAGAAAGAGCTATGGGTCTGTCCATCCTCTAGAGGGGGTGGGACACTTACGAGGTCCACCAGCAGGTTATAAGACATAGGCTTAAAATATTTATTGGAACCATATCCTATAGATTTCAGATTCTGTGTTTGACATTAGGTTTGTAACTATCTTAGCAGGAGAGGAAATGTTTGTCACCCCACCCTCTCGTCTCCATGGTCCTGTGCTGGAGCTCTGGGAGTCCTCTTGGTGTCTCTCCTTCCTCGCCCCTGTCTATAAGTTCCAGTCGTCTTCCAGGCTCCAGGTAGCCATCTGTCCACTAGACAGAGCTGCTCCCAGCTTCCCGAGCGCTCCGCGGTCACCATGTCTTCCTAACTCCCAGCGCGCCCTCTGTCATGCCTGGTGTCAGGCCACAGTCCTGTGGTTATCAGATGTCTGCAGTGTGCCTGGTGGTGGTGTTGGCCTGGCACAGCTGAAGAAACTGCCATCTCCTATCATACCCTCTTGGAGCTGGTGGGGGTGATGGCAGAACAGTCAGCAAATAGGCACCGTGATAATTGGGTGTTTTGTTTTTTTTTTAAGAGTTTTATTTATTATTTATTTATTTGACAGAGAGAGAGATCACAAGCAGGCAGAGAGGCAGGCAGAGGGAGAGGAGGAAAGCAGGCTCCCTGCTGAGCAGAGAGCCCGATGTAGGGCTCGATCCCAGGATCCTGAGACCATGACCCAAGCTGGAGGCAGAAGCTTTAACCTGCTGAGCCACCCAGGTGCCCCAGCACCGTGGTAATTGTTTT
This sequence comes from Procyon lotor, assembly GCA_028646535.1. Lineage (NCBI taxonomy): Eukaryota > Metazoa > Chordata > Mammalia > Carnivora > Procyonidae > Procyon > Procyon lotor. The sequence continues at coordinate 102,277,868 of CM053611.1, forward strand.
TATAGAAACGTTTAACACAGTTTGCGAGCTGAGTGAGGCCTCGCACTAGTAGTGACACTTAAGGTGGGTCCTGAAGAATGAGTCAGAGTTTGCTGAGCTCCACTGGGTTAAAGGTGCCTTCCAAGCAGCAGGAGCAGCTTGGACAAGGAGCAGTATTATCTGGAAGAACATGGTATGTTGGAGAAAATGCAGTTGATGTGAATAATTAGTTTGAGCTTGTTGAAGCATCTAGATGTTGTCTAGAGTAGAAGAGGAAAAAAATAGTCCGGAAGTTTGGCACCGGTTTCTGAAAAGCTTGGTTTACCTTGTCCCTTGGAACCGTTATCTGGGTTGCTACTTAAAAATACAGTCCCAGGTCTCCCCCAGGCTACTGAGACAGAATCTTGGGAGGCAGAGCCTAATCACTCCCTGGTGATTTTTATCTGTACCCTAAAATTTAGCTGCTTTGTCATGGATACCGTAGTATTGGGCAAGATTTTTCAGCTGAGTGGCAATGCAGGGAAACTTATGTTTTTAGAAAAGTCACATTGACGGAGATGGAGAGGACGTGTTTGAATGGCAGACGTACTAGAGTGGAGGACTCCAGGTAAGGTGGTGGCAGCGAGAATTAAGACGGTATGAAGATCACAGATGACCTCTGTGTCATGGAATGTCACGGTCTGTTCTCCAGTCTCCTTATTCAGCATATCAGCAGCATCTGGCGTAGGTGATCACACCCTCCCTTCTGAAACTTTTCCTTCATTTGGCTTTTGGACACCTTGTACAGTGGTTCTCCACCTGCCTTCCTTGTCCATCTCCTTTACAAGTTCCTCCTTCCCTCCCCAACATGAGACATCAGAGAGCCCCAGTCTGAGTCCCCCGCCCTCTTCTCACCATCTACAGCCACTGCTGGGTGATTTTGCCCAGTGAATGACTTAAATACTGACAGTGCCAAGATGTCTTCAGCCCAGATCTCACTTCTCAATCCCACGGACCTCTGGGCATCTCTATTAGGAGACCTCACAGGCACTTCAAGTCAACATGGCCAAAACAGAACATGTGATTTCACCCCATACTCCCTTCTAAAACAGCCTCTCCCTCCAAGTCAGTGGCACTCCCATCCTGAAGGTGCTCAGGCCACAGCCCTCAGAGCTGGCAGGGAGTCCTCTCAGCTCACACTCAGTCCATCAGCAGATCCCCCGTCAGAACTCTGTCCTGAATCTGTTTCCTACCACCTCTGCTAACAGGACCCGTGGCAGGCGACCACTGTTTCCCTCCCAGAAGTGGCCTCCTGATTGGTCCTGCCCTCCTTTCTTCGGCACCTGCCTGCCTCTGGTGTCTTCCCCAGCCAGCATTCTGGTGATCCTCAAAAACCACACGGTCCAGGGTGGCCTTCAGCCACTTGAGCACTGGAAATGTGACCAGTGGGTGGAAGAACTGAAATTTTAATTTTAATTGATTTAAACTTAAATAGCCATGCCTGGTCGGTGGCTACCGAACAAATACTAGAGATGGGAAGCTTTTCTAGCATCACAGGAAGTTACCCTCTCGTGGCTCCCTCTCTCACTGAGAGTACAAAGTCAGCTCTTTACTTTGGGCTTTGATGCTCTCGGTGACCTCTGCACCCCAGACGCCTGTCACTCTCCCTCCCGTTGGTTCTGGCCTCTCCAGTCAACTTGCCCCAGGGCACCAAGCGTGTTCGGGACGCTCTTCTGGCAGATTGCCCCAGGGCTCTGCTGCCGAGGCCCAAAGAGGCTCCCCAGCCAGGCTGTGTACCGCGCCCCCCACCACTGTTGCTGTCCTCACCCCCAGGGTGTGCTAAGCTTCACAGTGGCCGAGTCGGTGTCTGCCTTTGTTCACTGCTGGATCCTGAAATCCACAACTGTGAAGGGCACATGTTTTGACTAAATCCATGTCAAGTCATGGGAAGGTGCATTTCAGAATGATTAGGAAGTGGAATTGTTCAGAAAAGCACAGTTTGCTTAGTTTAAGGGACCTAACTAAGGCTGCCAGTCTCTGTATGTCCTAAGGATCTGCTCTGTGTGGAAAAATATTTGTGTTCTCATTTTCGAGATTTGTTTATTTAGCCAAATGTAGTTAACATTTATTTGATCCATAATGGGGACAGAATTAAACAATGGAAACTTCAAGTTGTTTCCTCACATTTCCATATCTTAAAAAACAAAGCAGTTGGATAGCTCTTTTTTTTTTTTTTTTTTTTTTTTTTAAATAATAAAAGACAGTAGAATAACCACACTGAAAGTTTGGATAACGGAAAAAAAAATTCTTCCAGGAACCCCCAACCCAGATGCAATGACAGGGCTAATTTTTACAAAATTCCCGATTCAGATCATTCATATACTGGCATGCTTTTCACATGATGACATTCGTAGTCCCTGTATCCTGCCGTTTCTGTTAACTTTGGGTTATACCTGGTATTTTCCATTACATCCTAGTCTTCCTATCGATCCTTCATAACAAAGAAGGCATAATGTTCCATCAGGTAGATTTACTTCTATTTCCAGAAACATTCTCTTCCTCATTATTGGATATTAAATTGTTTCTAATTTTTCACTGTTATAAATAATGCAATAGAGAAACCCTTATCTGTAGATCTCTTTTTAAGTTATTTGTTTGTTTGAGAGGGAGAGAAAGCACGCATGCAAGCAGGGAGAGGAGTAGAGGGAGAGGGAGAAGCAGACACTCCCGCTGAGCAGGAACCCTGATGTGGACTCGATCCCAGGACCCCAAGGTCATGACCTGAGCCGGAGGCAGATGCTTAACTGACTGAGCCACCCAGGCTCCCCATCCGTAGATCTTATATGCAGTTTTGTACATCGATCTGTGTCCATGTTATTTCCAACTTTAGTTGCCAGAATGAAATTTATGGGTCAAAGACATGAACACTTAAATTTTTATGGGTAAATTTTTTGATAAATAATATCAAATTTTACATCCATTTTAACTGCCTTTTAGGGCAGTCCATATGTAACATGAACATAGAAAGAAGACATTAAAGCTTACCTTTAAGATTTGCTGCACGTGTTCCAGGTCTTGGGTTTCTACCTTGCCTCTTTCCTCTTGTTACTCAAATATTCAGAAAGTAACATATTCTACCAGGCTTTTGTCTTGCTTTAAATTGCTGTCATTTTGCACCTGCAGTGCTTCGGTAAATGCCATATTGACTCCAACTCGATCGTCCCTTTCTCCAGCCCAGCTGGAGATTGAAGGGCTTTTAAGCCAGAATAATTAAATCCCTGCTACGGGAATGTGCAAACCTGCACCTTAATTACTCTGTAACCCAGGCATAAATAGCCATTTGCCAGGAGCCTAGTGGTGCTTCTCTCTGGTCCTTTATGTATTTTTCGGAGAAGGACAGTGCGAGTGTAGTCTGGAGAAGCGAAAAGTTGGGCAAAAATAGACAGGAAGTCCTTGAAGGTAACCTTTCTAGTCTTTATGACTGTCAGTTTATGGCATATAGAAGATGCTGGCATCCAAATTAAATTTAAAGAATAAAACACCTTGTATTAGCATTTCTTTATAGTCTTTCCATATGTATCATTAAATAGTATAGTTTGATTTTGCTCTTTTTTTGGCTTTATGTAACAAAAACATGCAGTATAGAGTTTTCTCTGACTTTTTTCACTTGATTGTGCTTCTGAGATTTCCCCATGTTGATTTGGGCAATTTGGTTCATGTAGTACTCTGTTACATGAATATATACCATTGGTTATTTATCTCTTCCACTACCAGTAGACATTTGGGTAGTTTCCAGATTTCTGCTATTATCAGCAGTGCTGCTATGAATATTCCTATATTTGTCTTCTAGGGTGAATTTGTTTCCTAGGGTACTGCTGGATCACACCCATGTTTTACTTTCAGTGGTGGTTTCTTTAGCTAATTTCAAAGGGTAGGAATATTGGAGGTGGGTAGGAAGCATGGGCTCTTGGCAAAGCATGGCAGACATTCTCAAGACTGAAGAGAAATGGGTTGATGAGGAGACTAGCTGATTTGTTCAGTAGAGCTTTTAAAACTGAACAGAGAAGTGGGAAGAAAGGAAGGCTCTGACATGGCTATTTCTTTGGGAGGTTGGCAGATTGGAAAACAAAATAAGCAGAGTAGATTTCCCATGAATCATAGAGTCCTTTCCCTTCGAAAAGGAAATGAAAAACAATGCTGATGGCCTAGGAGCAGCACTAGAGCACAGACCATGTAATGCAACATAAAGTTTTTGGTAGCCACATTTAACAAGATAAAAAGAAACAGGTAAAATTCCATTTAATAATATATATATGTATATACTTGGACCCAATATAGCTACATTATCATTTCAACCTGTAATCAATGCTTAAAGATTATTGTTGAAATTTTTACTTTTTTTTTTTTTTTTTTAATTCTAAGTCCCTCGTACTGGCCATAAAACTGGTGTGGAGGCACAGTGCACAGGAGTGGTGCGCACACTCTGAGCTCACGTCCTCTAGGCCTCCAGCTGTTAACACAGAAAATCCAACAAGTATTCCCATTGGTAGGCAACCCTCAGCATCTCTAGGAGAGTAGAGAGGAAGCAGCTGGGAGAAGCATTACTTTAACCCAGAATACTTCCCCAAATGACAAGCATTGATAGGTTAAGTGAAGGTGGTCAAGATCTTGGAAGAAAACGAGTTGGTGAGCCCCGGACAGGAAACTTAACTTTAGATGGTTCTAGACTCGAAAGTATCTGAGGAAAGGGAGGCAGGTGTTCTTGAGACTGGTGGAGATGGTGACTCAGAAGCATTAATTGAACTCTGAAGAAATAGTGGGAAGACCCAGGGGGTCTTCTGGTGAAAGCTTTCTGATGACTCAGATTTTAAAGGGGTATTTTCAAAAGAAGGAGAGTACGGGTAGCAAGCAGGGATGAATATGGGTAAGAATTGTGTTGGGGGGTTGCAACATAAAATAAACAGACTTGCAAAACAACAGGCAGATTGAAGGAGCCTTCAGTGTTTGGTTTGGTGCAGTTCCCGTGACTGGGAAAAGAATCCCTGCTTTGGATGACTTGTATTTGTATTAAATGATTAAATGGAAATTAAGTTAAATTAAGTGAAAATAAAATTTTTACTGCTTTTGTCTTCTCCATCAAGAACAAAAACATTCGACCAAAAGAGTTAAGACAAATTAAATCCTACAACAGAGAAAGAATTTGTGAAAAGAATTGCTGAGCCCTTCTGTGATCTTTGAGGAAGTCTGGGGATCTTCAAGGGGAGTTTAAGAATGACAGCTCCTCATTCTTGCACAAATTCTGAATTTTTAAGACAAGATGAAGGCACGTGGGGCCAAAATATCCCCCGTACCACTAAGAAAGCTGATCTTGCAGAATATCAGCTTCCTAACACTGAATTACAGACTTAGCCACAGTAACTGGAATAGGGCACCTCTCCCTATAGGTTAACTGCCGAAAAGAAAGGGCAGGACGCCCAGAGTGTGATGAGCTAGGTGGGCACCCCTCCCCAACAAGGAAGTGAGGAGAATGGGAAAGTTTTTAAAATAATTTTTGAAACAATAAGGGAAGTGGCTTAGACTGATGAACTTAGTACCAATTCTGGGCAAGATTCTAGACTAGATATCAAAAATATGGCTTGTTGAGCACCTGTGATAGGAAATCAAGAATCATAAATTTGCTAACAAGTCGTAACTGATTTTCTTTATTAATCAGTTAAAAAATCATGGATTATGAGAATGATACATTTGTCAAAATCCCTATTTTGACAAGCCATTTGACAAGCTGTCTCTTTGTTTTAGACAAGATGTGTAAATATAAGCTAAGTACTAAAACAGTTGTGTGGATTAGTAAACGATTGACTATTCCCAGCCTGATCACTTTCAGTTGGAAAGAAGTTTTTACTGACACGCCACTAGATTATCCTCAGTTCTGCCAAGTTCAAGATTCCCATCAATGACCAGATAGGGAAACAGACTGGGAATAAGTGAAATAATAGATTAGAAAAGAATTTGATGGAATGACTGTTAATAAGTTAAAATATAATATTCCTGGGGTACCTGGCTGGCTTATTAGGTGAAGCATGCACCTTTTGATCTCAGGGTTATGAGTTCCAGCCCCACCCTGGCTGTAGAGATTACTTTAAAAAAATTTTAGGCACCTGAGTGGCTCAGTCGTGAAGTGTCTGCCTTCGGTTCAGGTCATGATCCCAGAGTCGTGGGATGGAGCCCCACATTGGGCTCCCTGCTCAATGGGGAGCCTGCTTCTCCCTCTCTGTCTGCTGCTCCCCTTGCTTGTGTTCTCTCACTCTCTCTCTTTCTGTCAAACAAATAAATCTTTTTTTTTTTTTTTTAATTTAAATATAGGGTGCCTGGATGGCTCAGTCATTTAAGCATCCAATTCTTGATTTTGGCTCAGGTCGTGATCTTAGGATTGTGAGATCAAGCCCCAAGTCAGGCTCTGCACTGGGCGTGGAGCCTGCTTTAAGATTCTTTCTCTCCAGGATGTTTGGGTGGCTCAGTTGGTTAAGAGTCTGCCTTTAGCTCAGGTCATGATCCCAGGGTCCTGGGATCAAGCCCCACATCGGGCTCCCTGCTCAGAGGGAAGCCTGTTTCTCCCTCTCCCACTCCCCCTGCTGTGTTCCATCTCTCACTGTGTCTCTCTCTGTCAAATAAATAAAATCTTTAAAAAAAATTAAGTCTTAAAAAATAAAATATAGTATTTATTTAATAGATACTTATCAAGCATCTAGTATATGCCCTGCACATAAAGATAAGATCCTAAGATCAAAACATAAATCAGTACAATTCCACCTGCTTAAATATTACATAGGAGAGCAAAACCTATTTTAAAATATTGTAGATTTTAATTGACAGTAAGCTTAATTAATGTGTGATTGGGATTAGGGTGCAATCATCAAAAACTGAGATCTCAGGCATTGTTAATAAAAGTCTGGTTTTTAACAGAATGGTTAGTGAGGGCCAGGTCTACTTGGTACTTGACTGCTTTAGAAAATGACTTCCTGTCTTGGGCCCTGCATTGAGAAATTGGATGAGATACGCATGAAAGAAGTGATCGTTTTTAGCCTGAATATGAGACACAAAGAACTGTAATTGTCTCTAGAAATTTGAAGAGCCATCCCTGTGGAATAATACGAGCATTTATGAAGTGCATTTCTAAGCCTTTGATGTGGATTAACTCATAACATCCTCAATCACTACAGTTAATAATATTATTCTAATTTTGGAGATAAGGAAAATAAGGCTCAGAAGGGCTAAGTAAGTAACTTACCGAGAGTCACACACCTTAGAAATGGCAGCCCATGCAGTCTGCCTGCAGCACTAACATGGGACCAGTGTGCCTGCCCCCCACCCGTGGAAGGTTCAGTTTGTTCTCTGTGGCACCAAATGATTCAGTAGGTTCGGAGAATGAAAGTGCAAGGGAACTCATTTCACCTCAGTGAAAACATCTTAGGCCAGCAGTCTGAAGGTGCAAAGGAGTCTTTTCTCTGTCCCTGAAGGTTCTGCAGCCTAGCCTAGCTTACTCCTGCAAACAGTGGAGAAGGAGCAGGTTGAGTCATTTGACCTTTTAGGTTTCTTCGCTGTACCTCTCGGTGACTCTGAGTGTCTGGTATGAAAAGTCATGAGTTGAAACTCCAGTGTCTACAGGCACCTGGGTGGATCAGTGGGTTGGGGCCTCTGCCTTCAGCTCAGGTCGTGATCTCAGGGTCCTGAGATCGAGCCCCACATCGGGCTCTCTGCTCAGTGGGGAACCTGCTTCCCTCTCTCTGCCTGCCTCTCTGCCTGCTTGTGATCTGTCTCTCTGTCAAATAAATAAATAAAATCTTTAAAAAAAAAAAATTATTGGGGCACCTGGGTGACTCAGTCGTTAAGCGTCTGCCTTCGGCCCAGGTCAGATCCCAGGGACCTGGGATCGAGCCTCGCATCGGGCTCCCCGCTCAGGAGGAAGCCTGCTTCTCCCGCTACCATTCCCTCTGCTTGTGTTCCCTCTCTCGCTGTGTTTCTCTCTGTCAAATAAATAAAATCTTTAAAAAAAAAAAAAAATATATATATATACATACATATATATATGTATATATATTCCTTATTTGTATAACAGAAATACTTTTAGGCATTCATTTATTATTTTTGTGAAGTTTGATGTATTTTGTTTCCATTTCCAATAACAATTTCTCAAGTAAAAGTCATATTGTCATTAAAGCTTTTTGTCTTGCCAAAGTCTTCCTTATTATAAATTCATAATTTTATTTTAGAAAAATTGGAAGACCTAAGAAAAGAATATAAAAGGCACCCGGTTGGCTCAGTCGGTTAAGCATCTGCCTTCTGCTCAGGTCATGATCCTGGGGTCCCAGGATCAAGTCCCCGAATCAGGCTCCCTGCTCAGCGGGAGGTCTGCTTCCTGTCCCTCTGCCTGCTACACCCTCTGCTTGCTCTCTCTCTGCCAGATGAATAAATAAAATCTTTTAAAAAATTTAAAAGTAAAATGAAAACATTTTTTTATCTTTAGGTAATCTCTACCCCCAAAGTGGGCTCGAACTTACAACCCCCGAGATCACGGGTTTTCACACTCTACCGACTGAGCCAGCCAGATGCCCCTAAAATGAGCTCTTACAATCTCACCACTCAGAGATAACCATTTTAACACTTTAGTGTATTTCTCCTGATCATTTAATATTTTTCACAAATATTTTTCAAGGAAAATATGGATGCTTGCTTTAGACCTATTAAGACCTTTTTTACAGGGGAAAAAAATGTTTTATTTTGGTAAGTTCTGAAAAATGCATCTTTTTTTTTTTTTCCTTGCAAGGTTTCTGCCTCAATGCTCAAGCAGTTTCCCAACAGTGGCCTGAATCCAGGTCTTTTCAATGTGGGGCCCCAGTTATCTCCTCAACAAATTGCCATGCTGAGCCAGCTTCCACAAATTCCCCAGTTTCAGTTGGTGAGTAGCAGTTATCCCTCCTATAGCTAAAAAGAAAAAAAAAAGGTTATTTGCTTTTTTTCCCCCTTTAACTTTGATTGGCTTTGTTTTATGCGTATTTAAGGGTCATATCCGCTCAATTAGAGGTAGATGTGCCCAGTAGGCCAGGAAGCCAGTGGTCCTTCCCTCCTAGATGTTCAGCCGCTGCACTTGGGTGCGCGGCCCCCTGGAGTGTCCCAGCAAGACCAGCTCAGGAAGCTTTGCTCCTCTCTCTCCTCCCCTGTTTTGTAGGCATGTCAGCTTCTCCTGCAGCAGCAGCAACAGCAGCAGTTGCTACAGAACCAGAGGAAGCTTTCTCAAGCTGTGCGCCAGCAGCAAGAGCAGCAGGTACGCGGGGTTGGCAGGGTCCCTCCAGTGCTCTGTGGGAGGACTGCAGCTCTGCGCCTCCTGAGAGCCGACCACCAGCCCCGTGCAGTCTTGGCTGGGTCAGGGTGTTAGCTTCTCATGTGTCCCTTTTCCCTCCGGTTCCCCCTCGCCCCGGACTCCCGGCCTCCAGCTGGCTCGGATGGTGAGCGCGCTCCAGCAGCAGCAGCAGCAGCAGCAGCAGCAGAGACAGCCTGGCATGAAGCACTCGCCCTCTCATCCCGTTGGGCCCAAGCCACATCTGGACAACATGGTACCCAACGCTCTGAATGTGGGCCTCCCAGACCTTCAAACCAAAGGGCCAATACCTGGATATGGTTCTGGTAAGTGGTCAGTAATGCAAATCACCTTTGAAAAAGTCCGCCAGTCGTGCGCTGAGCCTCTGGGAGAGCTCGGTCCTACGTGACCCCCTGTTGGCGCAGCAGCCACACGGGAGAGAATACTCTCATCCCCACCTTACAGCTCATAGCCTAGAGTTTTGATGGTTTTCCAAAGCTGACCACACAGTAAATCACAGAGCTCTGCCTCCGACTTCTCTGGGTCCAAGGAAGTCTTTTACTGCTGACGAATGGCAGCCTGCTCTTCTGCCACCAGGAATTTTGAAAAGCCAGTCGAAGCATTTGGTAGCGCTGTGACTGCCTTACACATCTGAAGGTTAACCTATTACATTGTGTATGAGCTGAGGTGTTTAGCTCTACTGATAAAAGTTTCTTCTTGCGGGAAAATGGAGAACTAAAACGAAGCTTAGGAGGCAAACTGATAGAATTCTTCTGATATTAGTATTTCGTCTGATTTAAATAGAATTAGCACAAGTAAGGTTATACCTTTGACATTCATCAAGAATTTGTTGACAGGCAAAGGGTAGCTCTTTCGGAACCAGGGAGCGTGTAGTAAGCAGAATCCAGTCAGTGAGGCAATAGTGACTTAAAAATAAAATGTAAAAATGAAAAAAGTACAACACACCACAGCGGGTTTCTGCTCAGAGTGATAAAATGCAGGTTTTATTTTGGTAAAGAAAATACTGTTCTCTGCAAACTCAAAAATAAGAGTTGGGGACACCTGAAACCCTTGGCTCCTAGGAAACAAAGTGCCTCTGGGCACATAACCCTGCTCTCTGCTCTAGTTCTGAGGGTGCCCACTTCCTGCTGGGGTGTCCATGTGCGGGGAGGGGCGGAGACTTCAAGGAGGCCTCGATCCTGATCCTGGATAGTTTTAAGGGAATTAATTTCCAGATCCACCAATGGCACTGTTTCCTTAAAATGACCTGAGAACTGACTTAAATTCAAAATAACCTTTCTTCCACTTGACCTAAGAGAAGAGCAAACTCTCCACCAGCTCCTGTCTTACTAAGGCCTGCCCATCCTGGGTGTAGAAATCCAGGGTGCTAAAGGGGGAAGCCTCCCGTGATGACTAATGAAGGTGTCATTAACTATTTCCAGGCCTCACCTTCTTAATCATGTTTTCTGTTAAGGATGAAATTTGACATAAGAACCTGGGTATTTTGGTATGTGTCCAGTTATTATGAATTTAGATACCGTATATAATAATAAAGCAAGGTAGCTTTGCTTCTTCCATCCCCTTTTGGCACAGAGCGCATGGCTCTCAAAGTAGAGTCTGGTCGTGCAAAGCAAAGTGAACACCTGGATGCCCCAGGCAGCTTTTCCACATGTTTAAAGGTGCAGTTGTTTTTAGCTCTTCTGTCCCAACCCCTCGGGGCATGTCTTAGGTGGAAAGAAGAGTATCTTCCAACAACTTGAGCAACATAGATTAGTGACACAGATACTCTAAAGTACGCCTTTTTTCACAATTTGTCAGATAAAACCTGTGAATAGATCTTTGATGTGCTTTTCTTTAGGCTGGGTGTGCATTGGTCATTTAGTTGTTAAAAACCTAACATCCTGATGTATTTGTTCCAGTTACAGTTCTAGCAGCATCTTTAATATTTTCTGCCTTTTGTTAAAAAGTAAAATTACAGGGAGGTGGGGGGGGAGTGAAATTATATGCTAGCTGTGAATCTGTTAATTTTTAGCAACATACCTTTCTCATTTATGAAAAATACAGAAAATTTTGGGGGCACCTGGGTGGCTCAGTGGGTTAAAGCCTCTGCCTTCGGCTCAGGTTGTGATCTCAGGGTCCTGGGATCCAGCCCCACATTGGGCTCTCTCCTTGGCGGGGAGCCTGCTTCCCCCTCTCCCTCTGTCTGCCTCTCTGCCTACTTGTGATCTCTCTCTGTCAAATAAATAAATAAAATCTTTTTTAAAAAAAAGGGGGGGTGGAAAACTTAAAAATATGTATAGAGAGAGAAAGAAAATTTTTATCATAATGTCTTATTAGGTTAGTGGTGTTATTTGTGATTATTGTATATAACTTTCCCTGATGGCTAAAGGATCAGAGTTCTATATATATATACAAATATACATTTACTGAAGAAAAGGCATTTTTTAAATCATACTCTTATTTCAAAGTAACTTATAAATTTAACTATGCATTATAATCCAAAATAAGTAGGGAGAAAAACATATCGACTTGCTAATTTATTTCCATTTGGTCACTTATGAAACAGTAGGAAATTTTATTAGGTTTTTATCATATTAATCTTATCTGACCACTTACAATCTGCCTTATAAGATATACTTTGCAATTTATTTTGCAGTTAAAAATGTCCTTAATTCTTTAATATTGTGACATTTATTTGAATTGAAAAATACATTTTGGAATTGAAAGTAAATCTAATTTGGCTGCCTGTTTTGAATAAACTAAATCTATAGCTATAAGATTTTGGTGAAAATACATGTAATGCATACAGAGAGGTTAAATTTTTTTCAAAAAGTATATAGCAAAGATGTAGTAAAATGAATAATATTTCACTTTTCCTACTGCTGAGTATTAAACTACAAAAGACACCTGTAGGTGAAAGAGGAACACGAATAGTTAAAAGTCTCTTAGTAAGTCCTAATAAAGCTTCTTTTGGTGTATTTTCTCAAAATTAAAAAGTTGAATGAGTTTAATGACTCCTTAACTGATCCTTGACTGATTGTTTTTATTTTTTAAAAAATGGTTTCTCACTCTCTTTTAGCAGAATTGAAAATATACCTAACTGAATTGTCTGGGGGGATGATCACCGATCTAAACCTGATGTTTTAGCATCTATGCTATTGAGCTTGGGGGATGGGAATATAGCTAAACAGGAATTCACAGAAATAGGTGATGTTTCCTGTCTAATTACTTATATAAGATTTCTTGGTGCTTTTCGTCTCTCGGAATTTAAAAAAATAGGAATAGCTTGAACTCCATCTCATATCTCTCATTCATAGGTATCTGAACCAACCAAGAAGTACAGTCCCTCATCTTATTATAAAATATCCCAGGGCACCGGGTGGCTGGCGCTTGGTGGCTCAGGCAGTTGGGTGTCTGACTCTTGATCTTAGCTCAGGTCTTGGTCTCAGGGGCGTGAGTTCAAGCCCCATGCTGAGTGTGGAACCTACTGAAAAAAAAGGAAAAAATATACTTCCAGTAAAATTTTACTTTTCATGTTTATAACTTATTAAAATTTGGGGGAGCCTGGCTGGCTCAGTTGGTAGAGCATGTGACTCTTGATCTCGGGGTTGTAAGTTTGAGCCCCATGTTGTGTAGAGATTAGTTTTTAAAAACCGTAAGAGACTCTTAAACTCATGAAACAAACTGAGGGTTGCTGGGGGGTAAGGGGGTAGGGATAGGGTGGCTGGGTTATGGACATTGGGGAGGGTATGTGCTTTGGTGAGTGCTGTGAGATGTGTAAGCCTGATGATTCACAGACCTGAGGCAAATAATAGATTGTATGTTAATAAAAAAGAAATTTAAAAAAAAAGAAAAAATATTTGTGTTAAATGGGCAACTGTGGGTGATTTCTTTTACAATGTATTTTTATTAGCATAAAAGTACTGATTTGTTTTTTAATCGATTAAGAAAAGGAAAGGGGGAAAGAAAGAACTAATACAAAGAGCGTGAAAGAGGAAATCCCAGTTTCCTCAAGGAGGTGACCCTGAGCTAAGCGATAATGACGAATAAATAGGCAGTGGAACAGCTGTGGCAAAGAAGGTAATTCTGGCCAGGACAGATAAGAGAGGCCAAGGGTTGGATTTGTAGGAACGCTAAGATAGGTAAAAGGGATGTACTGGGGAAATGAATCCCTGGGAGAGCAGGGGGCATGTCTCATTTCTGTTTGTCCCTCAGCTCCTCGCAGAGCCTGGCACAAGTGAGGCTTTCTGTGGGTGTGCGCTGAACCGAACAGAAGGATCGTGCGATTTGAGCTCAGGTTCTGTGTTGGTGTGCTGGAGGATTCCAGGGGGGCCACCTGGGGGACCGAGGAAGTGTGGTTTTGATGACATAGCAAGGACAGAAGGACAGAAAGGTCTGGACGTCGCTGGGCTTTGAGGTGTGACTGTTTGGTGGCTCACAAACCGCGTAGAGGTTGGGAGTCGGGCCGTAGAGGTTGGGAGTCGGGCCGGCCCAGCCTTGAAGCCTTCCTGATTGTTCCTCTCCTCTTCCTCTAATTGGGTTCGGAGGTTAAACCTTTCAAGGCCGTTTTATCTCCTGTTCTCCTCACAGCCCTCTGGGTGTTTCCTTACCAAACTTTGTTCCTTAGTTACAAGGCTGCCTTGCTTCGGTGGTATTTGAGTCCCAAGTTTCTAACCAGAAAGATGCCCACTTTACTTAAGGTTCAGATGGAACTACTCAAACTGTCCCCTCATCCTCAGATGTGTAACTCTTACTGATTTTCTACCCTTCACATGTCACAAAAGGACTCTAAGCAGCTGAAATTAAATAATTGTAATTCACGGTGGGTTCTAAAAACATTTCAGAGCAACTGTAAAGAAGAGTAATGGGGGGCTGCCTGGGTGGTTCAGTTGGTTAAGAGTCGGCTCAGGTCATGATCCTGGGGTCCTGCATCGGGCTCCCTGCTGAGTGGGGAGCCTGCTTCTCCCTCTCCCTCCACCATTTTCCCTGCTTGTGCGCTCTCTCTCTGTCAAAGAAATGAATGGAATCTTGAAAAAAAGGAAGAAAGAGAAAGGAAATGTGTAAGGAATGGTTCTTTATCTTCTTATTAATCCTCACGTTCTTTCTAATCTTCACCATATAATCCAAGGTTATTCTCAAAAGCTCTTCCTCCATGATTGGAACCAAGCTTTCGAATAGCCTGGAATCGAAGCACTTGGGGTTGGTTTTCTCTGTCAAAGGTAGAGGCGCTCCTTGCCCGAGGAGCAACCCACTCAGGCCATTAAAGCTTCTGTCAACCCTGGGGCGCCTGGGTGGCTCAGTGAATTAAAGCCTCTGCCTTCAGCTCAGGTCATGATCTCAGTGTCCTGGGATTGAGCCCTGCATCGGGCTCTTTGCTCAGCAGGGAGCCTGCTTCCCCCTCTCTCTCTGCCTGCCTCTGCCTACTTGTGATCTCTCTCCTCTCTGCCAAATAAATAAATAAAATCTTAAAAAAAAAAAAAGCTTCCGTCAACCCTGCTATCCTCTAGTCTCATTTCATTTCAACTACGCAGGAAAAAAGAAAATACCTTAAACTCTTCTTTTAAAAAAAACCAAACATTTAACTTAAAATATTTCCAGCTTATTCCAGGAATTTCTGCTCCCCGCCCCCACACTCCCAGTAATCACATGGACTAGTGACGTTGCTTACAAAGAGAGTGCAGGAGCACTGTTCTTCATATTAACAGCAACATTTTAAATATAGGTCAAGGTGTTAGGAGTGATTTGAACTGGATTTATTACACATTTATAAAACTGTCTCTGACCACTCAGAGGCACAGGGAGAAAATGTGACCTGTGCCCTCACGGGATTTGGATAAGTGAGACGTCGGAGCCAGTGAGGCACCGCAGACGGTCGGAGGGTCAAGTGGGCACAGTGAGAAGTGTGGCCTGGCTGCAGTGGCACCTCTTCTCGAGAACCAGCAGATGGGCTTTTGGCTGCTGCAGCCGCCTGAGCTCTTGCGTGGCGGGACCCCTGCTCGCCCTCCTGCAATGGCCGTTCTGCATTCACTGCCGTCCATCCCTGCTTTCCCTCTGGCTGTTCCTTGTTCTTCCCCTCCTCTGTTCCGTTTGTTTATTTTAGTATTTTATTTTACCTTTTTTTTTTTTTTTTTAAAGATTTTATTTATTTGACGGAGAGAGAGAGAGAGAGAGAGCACAAGTAGGCAGAGAGGCAGGCAGAGAGAGAGGGGAAAGCAGGCTCCCCGCTGAGCAGAGAGCCTGATGGGAGGCTCGATCCCAGGACCCTGAGATCACAACCTGAGCTGAAGGCAGAGGCTTTAACCCACTGAGCCACCCAGGCGCCCTTTTTTACTTTTTATGTTGAGTACATTCTGACTCCCAGTGGGTGGTAGGGCCTGGGAGACCCCCATCAGCAAGCCTCTCATGCTGATTCTCCCCTGTTCTGCCCTGTGCAGTGGGAAGTCATGCCCCACCTACGCTCGTGCTGAAAGCCCTGACACCGGAGGCTTGCCTGGGGCTCATGGCAAAGTAACCTCTGAACCTCTCCATCACTGACTGTTCGAGCTTTGGGGTCCTTGTCTCTGCGTAAAGATTGCTTTCAAATCGATCTCTTACATTCTGCCTTGGTCTCCGTGTACCCCATTCTTACACTGCCAGCTCTATTTCTAAAATACAAACTTTTTTTTAAAGTTTATTTATTTTTAGTCCTCTCTACACCCAATGTGGGGCTCAAACTCATGACCCTGACATTAAGAGGTGCTTGCTCTTCCAACTGAACCAGCCAGGCACTCCCTAAAATACAGACTTAGTTTTCTCTCTCACTTGTTAAAAAGCTTCTTTATTCTCCTGTCTTAGAGAAAAAAAAGGCCTGAAGTCCTTGGCCTGATGCATAAGGAACCCTGCAGGACATGACTCCTCATTTCTGCCCCCTCTCCTGTCACTCTGTCTCACTTCAGCCATAGTTAACCAAGCACTGGAGTCACCCTGAACTTCTCATTCCCTAAATGGACCAGATTGTCACCAATCAGAGCTTTGTGCTTGGTGTCCTTGACTTTCTTACATACCTGCCGTCGACCCTAAGTCAAATATCCCTTCTCCTGCAAAGCCTTTCTTCAACCAGACACCCTCATCACACCTCGTGGCTGTTGTTGTGCCGTATTAATTTGATGTGTGGAGATTGCTCTGTGAGTTGGGGAATTCCTGGCCCCAGCATTCTGCCTGGCTCAGGCGTCCGCCAAATGAGTAAGTGAAGGCACAGGTGCACGGGAGGCTCTCAATTAGATGGCGAGTCCTGCACATTCATACCTGCACAAAGAGTCATTGCTCTCTTTAGCAAGCAGGAGCCACGCTGCGTGTTTTGAATCAAAATGTCTTGTTTCTGAGTGAAGAAGCTTCTTGTGAATTAGCCTTTGACAAACGAAGCTATCATTTGGTTGGTTCTATCTCAGGTCTCTTGGTTGCTGGTACTAGAAATATATAGGAAGATGTAAAATGTGGTTCTCTGTTTTAGGCTTCAGCTCTGGCGGCATGGACTATGGCATGGTTGGTGGGAAGGAGGCTGGAACAGAGTCTCGCTTTAAACAGTGGACCTCCATGATGGAGGGACTGCCCTCTGTGGCCACACAGGAAGCCAATATGCACAAAAATGGTAAGAGCGAGCAAAGCCTTACGAGTTGGAGCTGTACGGCCCTCACGGGCCTCGATGATGTATCCTGTAACATTATTTTAAAGCACAAATCTTTAGCTTTTTCTTAGTCTCTTGATTTTTTTCCTCCAAATCCTATGATCACCTATGAGAGGCAGATTGGGGTTGTGTATATTTCAAATTATAGGAAACTTAAAATACTAGCTGTAATTAAGGGGAGCAAAATCTCCCCCTTGTAATGGGATTGAGAACAGCAGAGTGAAGTCAAGTACCCATTGGGATGAAACCCTAATATTTTGGCTGAGAGAATGGAACTCATTTTTTTTTGAGGTGTAAGTGATCACAACAAATACTATCATGTTGATTACTTGAACACTTTAGTCTCTAAAAGATAGATGACTAATAGTACATGAGATTTGAACTGTCCACAAAGCTTTCTTGTTCTTTGTTTTTGGTGGTGTTGTTACGCTCTCTTGTTCCTGATGAATTACAGTGTCTGCAAGACGGCAGTGGAGGGACATCACAGGCTTTGCTTGTGAACTGTGGGCCCTTCATTTCCATCATTCTCTATAAACACTTCTCTGTGTCCCTGTAAAACAGATAAAAGGTCGCAGAACCTTCCTCCAGGCTTTGCCTCGGTGTTTATCTCATTGGACAGTAATTCACCTGGACTTGAGAACCAAGTCTGACCAGGTGTTGGGAAGGTCCTGCCGCAGTTCCCAGCAGACCTCAGCCCCTCGGGTCGGAAAACTTCCAGGGTTCCTTTAGAAACCACTCTTGAAGGTGTCTGTCCAAGAGAACGGTAAACTGGCCACGTGGGTCTCTTCCTGCATGCTGTCATTTGATTTCATGCCACAAAATCAAGGATGATTTATTGAAATTACACATCTATCTGTAGACTGAATAATTCGAGCCCAGCATTTGTAGCTTTGGGCGCTTACCCTACTTCTTTAGGCTGGTGATTCATCGGGTCCCCTTGTCCCCAAAGACATGATAGGTGCACGATAATAAATATAAAGTGTCATGCGAGAGGATATCTAGAAGCTTAAACATTCATTTGCCTTTTCAGAGCTTATAGATACTGTGCTCCCCATTTCCTTAGCCATCGCCACGGGAATCAAGCTCTTCATTTCCAATGACTTCACTGTAATTTCTGTCAGCGGCTCCAGAAAGGCAGACGACTTCTTAGCAGAGCGTGGAGGTGGTTTTGATAATACTCCTGCTGGGCCAAGCCAAGCAGATGGTTTTAATCAATATTTACACAAATATTTTAATACATCATCCTGGAAATAATTTTATCTGTTGATAAACAGCATCCTGAGGGGAGATCAAGTGACACAATGCAGCATGTAAAATTCACTTGAGAAATAAATAGGGTGGTATGTCATAGAGGCCCAAAATTGTATTGAAAGTGAAGATCAGTTTTTGTTAGGTTAAGAGAACTTTTAAGCTTTTAGTGTTCTTCCTGCCTCGTAGCATCAAAAATGCACAAAAGGGGCACAGACAGAACTGCCAAATGCTGTCGGGAAGACAGTCACAAAGGATTGGCTCTGCTTCACGTGCGGGGCCACGGGTCACAGAGCTACAGGGTTCCCTGCTGATCTTGTGCTGGAGAGACCCGAGGCGGGAATTCAGAGCACGGCAGGTGCTGTTCTCTCCAGTGGGCTCCCTCTGGGTACGCTGCGTCTTCCAGCTAAGCGGGGTCTCCTGAGCACTGAAGAGCTTGGGGGGGTGGGGGGGGTGGAGCGTCCATACGAGCGTCGTGAGAACCACGGATTGTGTAGCGTTTTTCCCTATTTCTCACTCTTGAGTCATTAGTATGGAAACTGGGGAGAATGGCGTGCTTCGTCATTGATGAAAGCTTCGTGAATTTCTTAAACCATGGAATTTTACAACTGAAAGGAAGATTCAGGATGAGAACAGTGCTCTGTGCCTCAGTGAGAACCCGAGAGGCTCGGGAAGGTGAAGCGGCTCTTTCCTGCTCACCCTGCTTGTGAATTAGATACCGGCTCTCCAAGGCGACCTCTCGTTCCGGCACCTTTTTTTTTTTCTTAACCGCATAAACGTCAGAATACTGTTTTCTGCTGAATAAGAGATTTGACAAGTTGTGTTCACAGGAATCCCTTCTCGGTGTGAGTTGATTTCCTCTCTCTCCTCAGGCGCTATCGTGGCCCCTGGTAAGACTCGAGGAGGGTCACCGTACAACCAGTTTGATATCATCCCGAGTGACACACTGGGCGGCCATACGGGTCCTGCTGGTGACAGCTGGTTACCTGCCAAATCTCCACCAACAAATAAAATCGGAAGTAAATCCAGCAATGCCAGTTGGCCTCCAGGTACTGTCCAGGCAATGTTTTGTTTTCTGGTGTATCGTTTATTTTTAATTCTTAATTTTGGGTTCTGGACAGATTGCTTTTGCCAGTTATTACGGCACTTACCTTATTTTTTCACTCAGAATTATTGCCTGATAAAAGCAAGGCATGTGCTATGCTGTGGGAAAGATAGGAAATTCACATTAGATGGGGTCTCCGCTCCGTCGAGTTCAGTCAGGAAGATGAGGTGTGGACACCAGTCACCTGCAAGGCAGGTAACTGATAAACACTGCAGAGCATAGACGAGCTACGGGAAGTCGGAGGAGTAGAATTTGGAGATCAAAGAAGGTGATGAGGGAGCCAGACTTGGCATTCGTCCATGCATAGAATGCCTTGTAACATGA
This sequence comes from Procyon lotor, assembly GCA_028646535.1. NCBI lineage: Eukaryota > Metazoa > Chordata > Mammalia > Carnivora > Procyonidae > Procyon > Procyon lotor. Next base: position 102,297,521 of record CM053611.1, read on the forward strand.
GATCTTCTGAAACGTCCATTTAATTGACTTGTTTATTCATGAAGCAAGTATTTATTATCAGTTAGGTACCAGGTATGCAACAGTGGTGCAGTGAGACTCTTACTTTTTTCCTCTCTTTTTATTTGGATATAAGTAATCTATTTTCATTGTAGAAAATTTTTAAGTTTAGATAAGCAAAAGTAAAAAATTGGCATATATCTTTCTAAACCTTTTCCTGTACAGGTGTATTTGTAATATGAATATATTTAGTTTCTTCCCATTAAAGCAGGTTCATAGAATGTATGTATAATACTGTATCACTCTCCATCATGATGGGGGAGGGGGAACAAAAGCTTGTTAATCCTATCAGATGGCTTTGAGTGGATTTAAATTAACGAATGGAAAAAGTTGCAAACACTTCCAGGCATTCTAGGCTTTCTCACGATAAGCCAGCTTATTCCTGCTCTTTGTCCCTGGATGTTCTGCTTCCTAGTGGTCACTTGTATTGTGTTTTCTTTTGTGCATCTGAGCCAGTTTCTGGTGAAATAAATAGGAGAAGTCACTCATCTCCAACCAGTCTCCCAGTTCTTGTTCTGGATGCCTGGCCTGTTCTCCTGAGCACCAGGTTACTTACTCCTGCCTTCGCTGCCCTCGCTGCCCTCAGGCCCCAAATGCCCTGGGAGCAGCAAGAGCAGCAGCGTGGACCAGGCCCTGACGAGCTCTGGCTCTGAGCCACGGAGACACAGAGAAAGTCAGTGTGCTTGATGACACAGTGGTGCTGGCACAATATCTGCTCGGGCTGAGATTTTGATCTTTAATTTTATGATAAAAGTCTGAGATAAAATAGATTCAGTGTTCTACTTTTCACAGATCTATGTCTTATATCAAAAACTAACTTGAGGGGCATCTGGCTGCCTCATTCAGAAGAATATGCAACTCTTGATCTCAGAGTTATGAGTCTGAGCCCCACACTGGACATAGAGATTACTTAAAATTTTTAAAAAACGAACTTGATTTTTATCGTTTTTTGAACAAGCTCCTACCTCTAATATTTGTTCTCCTTATTTCAGAATTCCAACCAGGAGTGCCGTGGAAAGGTATCCAAAACATTGACCCTGAATCTGACCCCTATGTCACCCCAGGAAGTGTGCTGGGGGGTACAGCCACATCTCCCATTGTAGATACTGACCACCAACTTCTGCGGGATAACACCACAGGTAAGAGTGAGGCATCCTTTGTGTTTATTCAAAACCCAACATTTTCGTATCTGTCCATCTGTGGCTTCATTTGTACCTGCTAATAATCTAATAATTTAATCAGAAAACATAAAAATACGTAGCTTTTCAGGGTTTTTTTTTTATATACATTTTTAGATATATTTTAATCTTCCATCAAAGTCTAAATACAGTACTTAAGGCTTCACTGGTTATACTGACGTCTGTCTGCAGTATTTTCATCTTGTTCTTCCTGTGTCACCCAAAGGGTCTAATTCTTCCCTCAACACCTCGCTGCCTTCACCTGGTGCCTGGCCCTACAGTGCCTCTGACAACTCCTTTACCAACGTTCATAGCACTTCAGGTACAAGTATGACCTCTTTGTTTCCCTTTGGCTAGCACTTTTCCGTCAGGTTCCCTTTTACAAAGGAAATGGGCATTTATTTCTTAAGGAGGACTTCAACAGAAGTTAAATGGCTAGGTCAGCTGACATGGAGGCATACCTCTTCTGTTGGCCATGTTCTCAAGGACTTCTAGTGGCTCAGAGACAGGATGGGACATACAGCTTTAGGACAGGGCAGATGGTGATGTAATTGCAGGGAGCCTTGTGGGTATTGAGAGGGCGGAGGTTAAATCTTTGTGCCACAAGTGCTTTTCTTGAACCAGTCTGCCAAAGGAATCATGGGCCGTGGGAAGAGCCAGGGAAGTCCAGGTTGTTATTCCATAGGCAGCCAATTAGGGCTTGCTTTTCTACAAAAAAATCCTTCCGCTTACGGACAAAGGTTACAGGCGGATGGCCAAGGGGAAAAAAAAGAGGCCCTTAATTAATTCTACCAACAACATTTGTTGAATTCCTTATGTGTATGTGTGTTTCTTTCTTTTTTTTTTTTTTTTAAGACGATAGGGAATAACAACTTAATGGATATAATAAAGCCTTTGAAGTCTCTCACTCAACACACTGCCTCATAATTGGTAGAGAGATTATTTCTAATTGGCACCTTGGTCTTGCAAAAGTTAGACCTCAAGCCATTAAAGTCATTAAGGCTTCTGTTCTGTGTCCAAGCAAAAGCAAATGGAACAAATCCTCAGCTACTTTCTAAGACACTGTAGGTGAATGGCTTTACAAATTATCTTCTCTTTCTTTTCAATTCTGTGTCATATCGACCGGGTCACAATTACCTGTCATTTATTGAAGGCTCCTGGACACCAGGCTAATAAGCCTTCACGTGAATTCTTACCTTACCTTCATCAAAGACTGGGAATAGGTCCTGGTCTTCTCCCCATTTTGTAGTTGAAGAAACTCAGACTCAAAGAGCTGATACAGTTTGCCTCAGGTCTGAGTGAGTGTGTAAGGGCACCAACTCAATAATCCACCTTTCTAACCGTCACTCTACATTATACTTTCGTTGGACTTCTTTACATGTAAAAACTCATTTTTCAACCCAACTCTTTTATTCCAGTAACTGCCTGTTGTCTTCAGTTGATCTGTTTTTATCTTTTTATCTACGATTGGACGTTCACCTGAGAGATGACCCAAGAATCACCTCAAACGTGTCTAAACTGAATGTATACTTTTCTACACCCCCTCCCATTGTCTTTCCTAGCAAAGTCTTTCCATTCAGTAAATGTCTTGGGTGTCTCCCAGGGGGTGTAGTCTGCAGCCCCATCTCTCATCCTGTCTTCCACTCCATTTGACTTGCTGTCACCCAAGATGAGAGCCAAGTTTAAACACTCCATGCTCAATCTAGTACCATTTGCATCGGCTCCCAGCCCACCTTTCCGGCCTTCTATACCTCTGCTCCTGTGAAATACTGTTCAGCCAAAACTGGGGGGAAACATACTTGGTACAGATAGAGTTCAAATTGGACATTGGTCTATATTCTCCTGTCTCTCTGAGCCCATCTATTTATGTAAATCCTTCCAGACCTGTCTGCAAAGCCTTTAGTGATGGCCGAGCAGTGTCTTCTCTGTGTATTAAACATGTGTGATGCTGTCTGAGGTTATTAATTCTTTTATTTATCTATTCTGTCTTCCCCTGTGAACCCTTGAGAGTAGCTGTTTGTCTTCCCCACAGCATGGATTTGGTGCTTTTAAGCATAGTGAGCCCTTAGCAAATATTTGTTGATTGTTTTTTAAAAATTTGTTTGAATGTTGGAGTGCCTGGCGGGCTCAGTCAATAGAACATGTGACTCTTGATCTCAGGGTTGTAAGTCCGAGCCCCGTGTTGGGTATAGAGATTACTTTAAAAAAATCTTTTAAAAAATTTTTTTGTTTGAATGTTGATCGCTAATAATCCAGATCAAGAAAAGTACAAATTTCTAATTACTTTCCATTCAGTCAATGAGTATTTATAGAATAGTTTTACTAGGGTTCACATTCTACTGTATCTGTAAGACTGATGGTTTTAGGAATACTTCCCTTGAATTAATCTTTCCTTTCATGTTCTATTTGTACAAGAAAGTAGTAGAGAATTAGTTATATTAAATCTTCAGTTTATGTGTTGTCAATTCAGAGTAATAGTCACTGAAATTTTTATATTTAATAAGCTCAAAGGGCAATGTTACTTTGCATTGCTACTCTCAAAATGTTTTCTTAACTATTTTTGGAGTATTATTTAGGTGTATGCACAAAATTTATGTATATTGACAAAAGTGACCGATCTAACCTTATTCCTTCCTTAATTTTCTCTTCTTTATAGCAAAGTTCCCTGATTACAAATCAACATGGTCCCCAGATCCCATAGGACACAACCCCACTCATCTCTCCAACAAGATGTGGAAAAACCATATTTCCTCAAGGAACACTACACCGCTGCCCCGCCCACCTCCCGGTCTGACCAACCCCAAACCATCATCTCCCTGGAGCAGCACAGCACCCCGATCAGTCAGGGGGTGGGGGACACAGGACTCACGGCTTGCCTCGGGTGAGAAGGATCCGCCAAAAGGACCATCGTTCAAACACAAGGGGTTCATGTTAACACAAGAAAAGGACATGAAGTCTTCACGAGAGAGGCAGTCTGGTAGAGGAAAGAGGATCTCTTGAGTGGAAAGTTGCAGTCAGTCTAGGGCAGAGGGATCCAAGAACTCTCAAGGGACTGGTGGAGTAAAAACGATGACCACAGAGGGAGAACATTAGGAGGAAAACGTCTTACCAGTGAGGTATGAGAGTGCGCAGTGTTCAAGATCTAGGAGAGGAGAGCCGGCCATTCAGTACCAGGATGAAGGGGGTCGGGGGAGGTTTCTAGAAAAGAGAAGACCGTTGATAACAGGAGAGAAGTGTGTGGGCTATGTGAAAATGTTTCTCACTCGTGGCTTTCTGAATTTTTTTTATTGCTCTTTCTAATTGTTTTTCTGGTTGCTTCAGCCTCTACCTGGAGTGATGGTGGTTCAGTTCGTCCCAGTTACTGGCTGGTTCTTCACAATCTCACTCCACAGGTAATCATGTTTCCTTGTGATTTTCAAGACAGGACTTGATTGTGTTAAAAGAGGGAAACTCAGGTGTGGGATGTCGGCAGATAAGAAAGCTCATTAATACCCTGCTCACTACGGAGAGGTCCAGCACACAGGAGTGGGTCTCCCCACCCAAAGGTTTGAAGCCTACTCCTGAATGGGGAGTGTTGGCCCAACAAGGCTTAAGGCTCAATATCCACCAGTTTTATGCTTCATAAATAATTAACCATCCATCTCAGCAGTAGAAGGAATCTGTCGGTTTCATAGTGTAAGTGCCACATGGGGGCTTTCAGTTTTCCACCTGTTATTCTCTTCTTTGTAGATGGCATTACTAATTTGCTCTCTTTAGAACATGCCCTCTGGGTTGTTTTTACAGTGATGGGTTTCATTTGCCCCAAGCCGCTCTGTCTGTCCCCTTGTTTGCTTGCTAACTGACGTACTTGCAGCAGTATTACGTTGAACACTGACGTGAGATTAAATGAACCCACTGAAACTGAGCCCATGACCTTCATTTGGACTTCACAGCACCACCTTTACAACACCTTGTTAAAAGGAGTCAGTTAGACCTCCCTCCCTTTGACACATAAAATGAATTGTCTGGCATTCAATTCATAAATGGATTCAAGCACACTTTAGTAAGCCAGCATTTTCTAGAGTGTTCCCATGGGATATTAATAGGTCTCTGGCCTACTATGTTTGGAATATATACTTGATTAAACAAAATGAAGAAGGTTTCTTCACTGTGAGACTTCTTAGACCCTTCGTTATGCTAACATGTATTATGATCCTCTGTGGGGAAATACAGCTTCTCCTAAATTTACTTGCCCAGTGAATCTATTTGTGGGGAGTGTACCCAGGGCTTGTATTTCAGGGTACATGTGGAGAAAGGCAGTTCCGTAAATACAGTTAACATGAGGAAGAGTCTGGTTTGGCTCTTAATCTCCATATCAACTCAGCTAAAAGCCCCAGGTGGTTTTTCTTTAGTTAATAATTGACTGAAGTATGAAGATTTTATCTGACTATACTCAAAACTATATATACTTCATTAGAACATTTTTCAAGAATTTATTTGAGAGCAAGCACGAGAGTTGGGGGGAATACAGAGGGAAAGGGAGAAGCAGAGTCCCCGCTGAGAGCCCGACACAGCACTAGATCTCAGGACCCTGAGATCATGACCTGAGCTGAAGGCAGACACTTAACCGACTGAGCCACCCAGGTGCTCCAGAATATGACAACATTCTCAAAGTTGTCGCTCAGTGTGGTGGCTATAGGGTTAGGATGAGAGAGAGAGAGTAAGGGACACGCTGTTTTGAAAGGAACCTGGGGAAGCGAACCATCTGTTCACTTCTGTTTTATTCTGTGAAAAATAGTGACTACCTGTGTAGATATATGTAAAATGAATCAAGGGGTTGTCTGTGTTTGTAGTAACAAGGACTGTTTAATTTTAAAGCTCAAAACTACCTTCCAGACTAATCTCAATCATAGCTTAAAAGAAGGTTTTACGGCAAACCTTTGGAACTTGGATAAATTTACTTCCATCACCTAAAATCTGTTTAGAGGGCATCTGTGCTCAAAGGTCACTTGTGGTGTATTCTAGGCCAGGCTCATATAATTGCTTATCATTTTCTGTAAAGAAATTTGGTAAACCTGCTGGTTTCCATCCTGCAGGGTTTCCATGGTGAAACCACACAATGTTTCCACTGTGGCCGCCAGTAGCACAAGTCTTGAAGGCTGTTTCGATGGTAATCTGTTTCCCGTCCAAAGAGATGAACTGAGTGTTGGACTCAACAGCCTATCTCAACCTCGTTAGGATCTCGATACAAATAAATCGAGCAGAGTAAAGAAATAGGTTTGTTCACCCAAGTCCTGGGCGAGAGAAATTATCTCGAATCCCTGGACACGAGAGTCTGACTGACATGAGGCTGAGGGCGGCCGGGTTCACGGAGAAGTAGGCGGAAAGTCTCACCCTGAGGCGGCCCCTGTGGGTGTCTGGGGACACTAGTGTCCGTGAGCTCAGGCAGCCAGCAACACCCTACACCATCAGGTGTGGTTAGCAGTGCTTTTCTGGTTGTGGATCTTCCTCTTAGGTCTCTGTGAGGTCATTAACTGGCGAGTGGAGAATCCTACGTTAGTAATGATGCCAAGAACGTGGCATGTTCTCTTCAGGTCTCATTCAGACGTCATATTACTTCTGCTCTCTGAGGTTGGAATCACGCACATTCACTTGTTGACCTCTTAAGGAAAAGAGACTGCAGGTTGAATCATGTGATTTGTCTTGAGCTCTGTTTTTACAAACTTGTTTTGTCTCCAGTCTAGACACATTAGATTTCAGCCCATTGCTTTGAATATCTTAAAATTTGCCTTTAAGACCTCTATTCAGTGCACTCTTTCCTACTCGGAGTTCTTCCTTCCTTTCTCCCAAGACGAATTTAATGCCGATACCATCATTTACAAACCCAAAGTCCTTCTCCTCCTCCGGTGTAAGAAAGGCCACTTGCGTTCCCTTCACACCCCACCTCCAGGTTTTAATCTCGCGAATGTCATTACCCCTCAGATCGATGGGTCAACGTTGAGAACCATCTGCATGCAGCACGGCCCACTGCTGACATTCCACCTGAACCTAACCCAGGGCACCGCCCTGATCCGATACAGCACCAAACAGGAGGCGGCCAAGGCCCAAACCGCACTGCACATGTGAGTACCCACCGTGCGCTCACTGACACAGACACGCATGAAGCGCACACGCGAGTGGTCCGCCACCTGCTCGACGAGACACAGAGGCACAGGAACATGCACAAAAGCAGCATCATGGCTTAAGCGATTGCTTGGTACTGAGGGGACTGATCTTCTCTGCCTACCTAAGCGCGGACTGTCCTGTGCATCTCATAGGCCACTCATCAGAATTCCAAAACTAAAGAATTTATGAAGTCGTGAAGCAGTGAGTAAATTTTTAAGTACCATGAAACAAAGCCAGTATTTATGAGAATGTGAAACGTTGTAAGAAGCACTGTGACTTTTTGCGATAGAACCTAGCAACCTACCTTGGCTTCTTTGTTGGTGAAGGTGAAACACAGTGGTCTGGGGGGGGTAGCAGTGGTTTTGTCTAAAGTAGGCGGGACCCGGTCACATGGTGGCCATCTCTGCTCCCGGCTGCCGTCAGACTGGGAGCCAGCAGGTGCCACGCAGGAAGCTGCCGACAGCGTGAGCGGGCAGCGGTGAGGCTCAGGCAGCGAGCGCGGCCCTGACACAGAGCAGCGGCAACCCCACGTGTCTAAAGCTAGGTCACCCTGATGCCTGCGGTGTGACCTTTCACCTCCCCTGGGGGAAAAGAGAGGTGACCTTTTTCTCCACATAGGGTACGTGGTACCCTCTAGTAGTCTTCGGATGTCTTGAGATTTAGTGATGCCTTACTGCTTTAAACAGTGCTTCTCGAGCACCTGGTCTGGTTAAAACGCAGGTTTCCATCCTGGAGGCCTGGGGTGGGGCCCACGGTGCGGCGTTCTACAAAGCTTCAGGGGATGTGGAAGCTGCTAGTCCAGGGAGCACTCTGTGACTCTCGAGGACTCAACACCCTCGGTCCCTCCGGGTGCTTTAGGGTTGCCCTCCAATCCATAGCTCTTTCCCTCCCCTTTTTTCTAGGTGTGTGTTGGGAAACACTACCATCCTGGCTGAGTTTGCCACCGATGATGAAGTTAGCCGCTTTCTGGCACAAGCTCAGCCCCCTACACCTGCAGCAACCCCAAGTGCACCCGCCACAGGTTGGCAGTCGCTGGAGACCGGCCAGACCCAGTCAGATCCCGTCGGACCGGCTCTGAATCTTTTCGGTGGGTCCACAGGGCTCGGGCAGTGGAGCAGCAGTGCCGGTGGCAGCAGCGGGGCCGATCTTGCTGGCGCTTCGTTGTGGGGGCCCCCAAACTATTCTTCTAGCTTGTGGGGAGTCCCAGCTGTGGAAGATCCCCATAGGATGGGCAGCCCTGCTCCCTTACTACCTGGTGACCTTCTGGGAGGAGGGTCGGATTCAATCTGAACTTAGAACTTTCAACTCTGACCTCGTGACCTTTTTTGGAACAGCAGCAGCACTAACTTGACCTTTTCGTTTTTTTTTTCAACTTGCAATAAATACATTTTTAAAAGGAAAAAAGAAAACGGAGAGAGAAAAAAAAGGTGGGTCATTGACAGACTGTCTGAGCACATAGTTGCCTCCCTTATAACTTCAGTTTTTTCGTTTGGAATATGAATCCAAAAAGAGAACATATCACTCTTGAAATACTTGAATCATGAACGCCAACCTAGAAAGACAATGTGAAGCAAGTACACATACCATTTAAATTTAAACACAAAAAAATTAAAAAAATTAGTTTCTAGTTTTTCACTTTTTTCATGTTATATGGAAGTTGTTGCTAAGAAACATATATACTGAAAAAAAAAATAGCTTTTTAACTTTGTTTGCACTGGGTGTGTTTCCGTCCTTAGGTCTACCACGTTTGGGAGGGAGGGGAATTCAAAAGAATTGTTGGGGTGGGGGGGGGAAGACTTGACGGAGCCTCACTTTAAAAACAAAAACACAAAAAACCTAAAAAAAAAAAAAAAAAAAGGAAAACATTTGTGATTGGCTGGTTGATCAATACCAGTGTGTTCTGGCACATGTAACTGCCCAGGCATGCTCCTTCCGGTGTGTGTGTGCACGTGTGTTCCTGTGCATCCGCGTGCATCCTTCTCTCTGTCTCTGTGTGTGTGTGTGTGTGTGTGTGTGCGCGTGTGCACCTGTGTTCTCCTCCTCCTCCCCGACGCGATCTCTCAGAAAGCTGCGTTGCTGACAGTCTGCAGGCTGGCTGGCCGGCCATCTGCTTTTTATTTTATTTTTTTTTAACTAAGAGAACACACAGCACGGGGAGCCCCTGCTTTACTAAAGCGACTCCGTTGGGCTGCATTAAGAGAAACAGAGTGCTTCTTAATGATTTAAGCAGGGAGCTCCTTTCCATTTGCAAATTAGCCTGAGTGAGTTTTCTCTTGCTTTTCTTTTGACCTAGCAGTAGAGCGGAGCACTGCCAAGTCCAAAAAAGTAGGAAAGCAGGAGGCACCTCTTGGAGCAATCGTGTGTTTATTTATTTCTGTTTTTTAAAGTACGTGGCCACCAGGCACCTGGAATATCTAAGTTTTATGCAGGCCTTTTCTTCCGTTAGTCTGGGAACAGACGATCTAAGAGAGTTTTTACTTAACGCCGTGTCTCAAAAGCAGAAAAAACCACGTTCCCCCTTTCTTGTGTCATCAGGTAGGAGGCATTCATCAGAAGGTCAGGTAGTGCCGAATTGAAGGTTTCCATTGGCTCTCTTTTTCGTTCTGTGAAAACGGAAACAAATCGGTTGCGAGCAGCCTCCTGAGAACGCCTGCAGCTTCTCCCTCTCTGCTCCTCTCTTGCCGAGCGTTACCTGTGCCAGGCCGCAGCGTGTTACAGCACGAGGCCATCACTGACAGAAACGTTTACTTAACGAATGTTCTTAAACCAGTGTGGACTTCAAGCGTCTCCTTTTGTTCCTCTGTGTTGTGTATTTCCTGTGTATGTGGTTTTGCTTAGGCAGGTATAACTTAGCAAAGACTTTTTAAGTATTGCACCTTTTTTTGGTTTTGACCTCTTTATTTTTTTTTTCCTTGTAATGTTGCTTTTTTTTTATTTCGGTATTTAAAAACTTTTTTTTTTTAAAGCATCAATGTAGTAGTACTCTGGGCCGACTAGGGGGCAACTTTTAATCCACAGTTATCACCAACATGTATGTACTTATGTTGGAATCAACATGTATCAGACTGCTTTTTGTGAAGAGTTCTAGCAGCCCCGAATACCCCTTTATACAAAGCAGATGGCTGGTGGGGCGGTGGGGGGTGGGGAGGGATGTACGCCGATAATGCGCTAACACTTGTGTGGACATCCCAATCTGCATTATACTGTTTGACATAAAGTGCCGACATTCTGTACCAGCAAATACCTGCCCATTCCAACCCTTGGTGGGAGCAGACCTCTACTGTCCTCCATAACTTGCTGCTAGTGAGGACAAGGGAGTTTTTCTTTCTTTAGCATCTTCAGTGAAGGATACAACAATGCCTAATGTATTTGACTTTTAGCTTGTGTCTGTGTGTAGGTGGGTGGGTGGGTGTGTATAGGAAAAGGCAAAGACAAATTATTTGCATTGAAGTGGTTTTAGGAGACAAAGAATGGGAATTCTGTAGTCCTCTGGCTTACCCTGTTGATTGTAAACCTAGCCTCAAAAGAGATTGACATGCATAATTCAAGTGAGCTCTCGCTCATCTAAGTCTTTATGCAGCCTTTGTGGGTAGGTGGTCGAACTTGAGTCTCCAGCGTTGGTTTGGTCCCATTGGATGCCTTGTAGAAAACTAACTGTGCCCTCTTCCTGCTCTCTGGTTTTCATCACCACCACCATGCCCCTTCTGCCTCTGCCCACGTACAAAATGTCTCTTCCAGCCCCCTCCGCCTGCTCTCTGTGTGTGGAGTGAAACCCTGTGGTGTGTGGTGATGTCCAGGTGGAGAGCAGCTGTGTTCAGCCATCTACAGGAGGCGAAATCTTAGTGGCCCTGGGCCAGGAGCATGTCCCGAGGCCCCCACGAGCCCTTGGCGACCCTGTCCACTGCCATGGTTCCCTGCCGTGTCCTGCCCCCACCCCCCTCCTGCCTGCTGGTTCCTTGGCCTGCACTATGGGTTAGTTGAGTTCCTTACGATACTACGGTGAAAGCCGGGTGCTAGAGCCCCTCTTGTTTACAAGACATAATGAGGGATTTGAAATATGTAAAAATAAACGCAAGAAGCTCAAATGTTCTTCCATCTTAAGCTTAAAGGGAAAAAATTAAAAACTTAAAAAAAAAAAAAGACCAAAAAGTGCGTATATATATACATATAAATATATATTTTAGATGAAGACTAACTCTGGGAGCATTTAACAGTGTTTTTTGTTTTTGTTTTTAACATTTATTTTCCTGCTTTAAAATTTGCAAGCATTCTCAGGAATTCTAGGGTAGGAAGCCAGTTTTTTGAAGATGGTTTATTTAACCGTATCTTATCCTAGATAGACGGCTGTTTCTTTCCTGTTAATAAACTTTTACAAGTTCCTGAAACTTCAAAAAGTTTGAACAATTTTTACTCAAAAAATGTAAAAAGAAAAGTCTCCAAACATTATTGTCCTACTGGGGATCACACATTTTAAAACACATAGAAATATTTTTTAAAAATTATCAATTTAGCAGCAACAGGTCAATTCGTTATCTTAAAAAATATGGGAGAAGGATTAGCTTTCTAAGAGCTTTATCATGGATTTATTTGAAATCGTGTGTCATTTAGCGGGAATGTTTGGTTTGTATAAATGGGAATGCCATCACTTTGTTCCTTTCCATTTACGAGTGAACCGACATCTCCCCTAAAGATTGTTATTTTTTTTTTTTTAAGGGAACCCTTCTCCCTGTCCCTGAAACCCCAGCAACAAAAGAAAGAAAGAAAGAACAACTTAGAAAAAAAGAAGTAAACTCTAATCTGTAAAATAGTACAGTTGGATTGCTGAGAATCTATGTAAAGAGCTAGGAAATATAGGTTAATAATTTTTGGAACAAATTTTAAATATAGGCATTACTAGAGGAAAATATCTATGGACTGTTCTATTAATGAAGAATGTCTGTCTTACCTCCCCGCTTGTTATGGGAGGAGGAGAAAAGAAGAAGAATCTAATGAGGAACAAGTGATTTTACTTTTTTAGCTCCCAGCTACTGTTGTGCTCATTTTAATTGCTGTTTTGAAGATCTGCTGCTTAATTATCCCCATCCCTCAGCTGGAGATGTGGAGTATTTCCTTTCAGTTCTTCCTGATGTCGAATTCTCCTTGTGTATTCCCTCCTGGGGCCAGGGGTCAGAATTCCCAAGCATGACCACAGCTTCTTTTAAACATCTAAGCTTCCCAGTGGGAAAGAAACTCCAGCTCGACAGGTAACGGGAGTGGGTGGGGTTGCTGCCTGCAATTTCTCTAAAACCGCTTTAGTGCCTTCGTACATACACCCAGACATCCTAAGCAGGGGGAGCGCGTGTGTATGTGCATGTGGTCCAGTCACTCCGCAGACATGGAGTACGCTTGCCCATTAAGGAAACCGGAGTGGTTCTGGACAGGCCCCAAAAGCAGTGGGCGAAATTTAAGATAAATAAACAGAAATCAAGGAAGTTAAATACGCTTTCATGTCTCGATAATGCGGAATGCCAAGATCCTTCCTTGTGTTACTGCCCTTGTGACTGTGCACTGACTTCTCCAGGTGTGTCATTGTGACAACTGCATACAGTGATTTGGAAAGTCTGTTTGTGTTGGGCCAGTAGAAAGGGGTTCCTGTTTTTCTGCTCTTGTCCTACTTTGTCTCCTCTCCCCCCGCCATTTCTTCCGTCAGCTTGCTGGAAGCTTTGCTTTATTGGTTGGCAGTGACCTAAGAACAGGATATAGTGAGGATATAATGGAAGAAAAAAACTCTTTTCTTTGCGTGGTATTCTTTGGCAAGAGCCATGTCTGCTGAGAGGTTAGGTGGCTTCCATAACACTTAAAAAATTCTCTCCACCACCTTCTGGCACGTGTACAGAGGTTTGCTGGTCACCTCTCCTTATATAGATTTATTTTGTAAACATTTTGATCATGTAAATTTGAGCTTTCCAATTTTTACTAGTTTCCTTTATTTTTTTAAACACTTGATTACTAGTGGCTGGAGGTGCCCATCTTTCAGACATCACAGACTTGGTTTCGGTCTACCACATGAGTAGCCAAAGGGAAAAAGCACTCTTGGGGAAGAGAAGTCTTCCATCAGACTGGAGACCTCTACTGGCAATTGAAATCCAGTGCCATGACCTAATTTTAGGTGTTTAGAAAACAAAAAAAGAAAAACGAAAAAAAAAAAAAAAAACACACACAAAAAAAAACCAAAATAAAAAAAACCAAGTTCAGATCTCCGAGACACTGTGAAGAAATGGATGGCCCAGGTGGCGTCTCTGATCCCTCCATACCTACCCAGCCTTGACCTTTCCCATTCAAGACATGCACGGAAGGTAACTTGGCAGTGCTGCATGTTAAGGTTCCATACCAAAATCTCTCACCAGTGTCCCCCAGTAAATCAGCATCATCCACTGATAGCCATTCGGTCAGTTTGACTTAAAGCAGCTTAATTTTCTAATCGTATGGCTCCTGTTCTAAGAACTTTCCCACCTCTTCTGATATGAATGTAGCATAAATTAGCAGTTGGTTCTTCCAAGTTCCTGGGGGTTGAATGCAGTATCTGAGATACGTGTAAAAAAAAAGAAAAAAGAGAGGAAAAGAAATTCCTACCTAAGAATTTGGAAGAACTTTTGTTAATATATCTAGCAGAAACTAATATTTCACAGGCTATTGACTTGTTGCAAACATTCACTTGAATTTTTGCCATGGGGGTGGCAGTTTTTATAAGGTTAACAGCCAGATTCCATATCGACCTCAGAAGCTGTGTACTTTTTAATTTTATTTTTTTATATTTTGCCATCTTGACTCTTCTCTTAAACAAAATGAAGATGTCTTTGTGCTGAGCAAAACGCTTGAGCCAAGCCTGTTTTCCTCTGCAGTGTAAACAAGAGGTTTTCAGCAGACTTGGCTGTAATAGCTGTCTCTTGAGATTAGGGAACAATTGAGTCTTTATGTAGAAAAGGTCCCCTTCTACCCCATCCCCAGAGTTCAAATTCAGTATGTAACACGTCGTAGGTTATTGTTTCGATTTGGGGTTTTTTCTTTGGTTTTAGCTATCTGTAAGGTCTTTCCCTAGGAGTAGAGATGCATTTTTAGCTGGTTGAAAAAAAAAAATCAAAACTTTTTCTTCTCCAGCGTTTTTGCCAAGTTTTGTCAACCGTCATGCCTACGCATTAACTCTGCATCTTAGTGTTACTGCAAAAAGAAATCTTATTCTTGAATTGTTTTCCTTCCTCTGAGTGTCCAATGGTCTGCATGTGGTGGTGCAGATGAAAATGTTCCAGCCGCTGTGTCTGCCGTGAATTCTCGATCTGTAGACCTCAGAACCCATTCAGAAAGTGGGATATGCCCTCACCCTCTGCTCCACGCTGCACCACACCCTCTTACCTACACGTGCAGGGCGTCCACACAGTCTAGAAACAGGCAAGTATACATAATGTTGTCAAGAACATCATCAGTCTATTAAAAAAAAAAACAAACAAACAAAACCCACATAGAATGTTCTCTGTGTTTCCAGAGTTAGTGCATACCCTGTAATAAGCTCTGTAGGTTTACGGCCAGTGCCAAAAGTGTAATTTTCAGAGATGGTCCCTACTTATTAATGATAGTGTTGTTTTCCTGACCTTGAATTTGACAAAGGAGGTACTGGCATCACATTCTTTAGATTTAAAATCATTATCAACTTCAAGAACCTATGAACATAGAATAACTTAATAAAAATAGAACACGGACCCTCCCTGCCCACAACGCCTCCCCGCGCTGCCTGCACCGCCAAAGGAAAGAGGCCGTGAGCATTCACGGGACGGCAGACGGGGCCGTGTGCAGAACTGCTCCCCGCAGGCCAGGCACTCCTGCTCTCTTTAGGTGCGTGGTCACTCAGACTAGATGGGAAGGAATTACCAAGTATTCTGACACGTGAGTGGTTTTTAAGCGGCCAGTCTCTTGTGGTATTCTCCTACCACCACCACTTAAAAAAAGGCAAAAATGACAGAAGCCGCCAGTGTTTGCCGCACAGAATGTAAATAGTTCTTGTCAGTTAGCCGCACACCTGAATTTGTTTTTAATGAGCAGCTCTGCACACCAGGAAAATTGGTACCACCCTGACCGAGGGGTCTCTGCCAGACTCCCACCACGAGGTCTTCATTGGGACAAACACTTGACTTGTCCGTAGGAGAGGAAAGGTCAGGTGAAGGCAAGAAATGTTCTGTTTTAAATAAAAAAGAATTCGTGTTTCCCCAAGGCACTTTGTGCCTCGATTCAGTTCTCACACTGTCCGTCCTCGCTTCCCAATCCACTGGCCCATCTGGAGCCAAGGTTAATTCGTTGAGACTGTCTTTACAAAAAGAGAACTTCCTCTTTACTGCTAATGGGAACAGCAAAAGAAAAATTGTGAAGGTAGTTTACAATATCCTTGTAGCAGAGATGTGAAACAAAATGCTTTTCTTTTCCTTCTCCCTCGCTTTCTGGGACCTCCCAGGGAATCTGGCGCCTTCTCCCTGGGCTCCTGACAGGTGTGCGTGGTCCTCTGAGGGCTGGCTTGTAGGAGGCGCTGGAGGTGAGCTGGGGCAGCCTTCCTGCGGGGCAGCCTTAATAGCAGAGCTTTATGGAAAGGAAGGGAGTCTATCCTAAATGTGTTCGCCAAAAATGAACAAGGGGGGAGGGGTGTTCATACGAAACAAAGCAAAACCTTTGGAATCCTTCCAGAAGTCACCTACCTTTTAAAGGTAGTATAGTTTCTCACCAAGTGATGCATTCAGCATGACACTTCTTGCCAGAAATTTCAGGATAAGTTGGAATAAATGTGTTTGAAACACCACCCCTGTCCCCCTCCCCCACTTTAATTTTAATTTTGTCCAAGGAATCGATTACTTAAGTGTAGTATTTCTGAATGTGCCTTTGTGAGTACAGAGACCGTCTGTTTTAGGAAGAAGCTGTCCGTAAGTAAAACAAAGACGGTCAGCGCAGTCTTTAGGGAATCGATTATCCTGGCGGTCCCCAGGGGCGGCTCTGGAGTTTTCCTTCGCATCAATATTGCACAGTATGGAGTTGTGTGGAAGAGACTCTGGGGCTCGGGAGGGAGAACGAGGTGATGGTGCACCATGACAGAGACCCAGGTTCGTCCAAGCATGCAGGTTGAATTTATCTATCTGCAGTACCTAGTTTCCTTCGTGTGTGTATATATATAGTGTGTGTGTGCGCGCGTGCCTGTGCTTGTTGGAGTTTTTGTTTTTCTGTAAGCACTGGAGAGCTGAAACATGGTGATGTTCGTGACACATGCATGCATGTCAAGAAGGCGTTTTCTAGCTTCTGCCGCGCGTGGGTGGGCAGCGCATGTCCACCCTCGAGTCTGTCCTGAGAAGGCAGTTATTTTCCTCACATCACATTGCTGTTTATGCAAACAGGGTATTACACGCAAGGAAAAGGCTTCTGAAAGAATAAGATGGAAGTGTTTGAGAAAGAAAAGAGAAAATCTGAGATCGTATTTTATTTCTTCAGAACTATCGTAGTTAAGCATACAGATCTGCAGTGTCTCCTCATTTGTTTTTGTGTTTGTTGTAAACGATTCCACCTCTTCTCCCCATGCCCTAACTTCTAAGGAAACCACAAGTGAATGCCAAGGGCCATTTCCATAATTCCTCAGAACTCCCCAAAGAGGAAAATAATTCCTCCCGCAAGATTCCTTCAGCTTCATTCAGGAGACAAAGGGAGGAGAGATGCGGCTTTCTGCGCTTCTCTCTCATTCCTCCCTAATGGCCTTGAAATGTAGTATTATGCAAATGTGAATTTTGATACTGAATTTAAGAAGAGGTTGTTGGATTTTTTTTCTTTTTTCAAAAAAAAAAAAGGTCCCATATGTGGTCATCATTGCTTCTTTATTTTGTAACGTGAATTGTAACTATGCATTCTGCAAAGGGGGGGAGATGGCAGAATGGGGAAGGAAGTAGTTTTGCATCCTTGTCTACGGTTTCTGTGTCCATGGTATCCCCACGTCCTGGCGGGGGAGGGGAGTGAGAGCGAGAAGCAGTCAAGTCTGCAGTGGGGCAGGAGGAGGCCTGGAGTGCTCCCCGCCATGGAGGGGGGGGGGGCTGCGGTTCCCGACAGCAGGTGTGGTGCCGGATTCTCCTCCCTAGCCGTGCAGTGTTAGCCCAGGGCGACAGGGGGCCCCAAAGGCCCTAGTGATCTCTGGGAAAAAGTACTCATCCTTTCCTGAATTCAGAACCCTTTCAAGCTCAGGAAACCATGCCTCACTCGTGCTGACCTTAAAGTTAATCTTTCTGTCGATTTCCAGAACTCCTCCCACTCCTCCTCCTCACTCCTTTTAATTTTTCTTTTTTCTTCCGTAATCCTTTTTAAGTGAACTTATTTATAAGGAAACTGCCCTGCTCTGCAGGGAAGAGGACTGTTGGCTTGGCAGGCAAAAAGAATTCTCTTCCTCATCCACTGCCCCTCAGCCCAATGTAATCTCTGCTTCCGTGCATCTGTCCCACCAGAGAGCTAGTGAGCAGCCAGGTGCTGGACATGGGAACGCCTACAGCCTCTGTCTCGTCCTAATAGAATTCCTGGATTGATTTTGGCTTGTGGTGAATCCTGGCACCCGCGTTGCTCTGGTCTAGGCATTCTTTGCAGCCGACAGTATCATAAGCCAGAAGTTGTTCTGCCCATATTCAGTGTTTCCATGCAAGCAGTTTTTGTTGTTGATGTTCACAGTACTGTAACGAGTAACAGACTTGATCACAGTCTCCTCGTGCCCGTGCAGGGTTGTATAGGCACGATCTTATCAGGGTTCCAATCTGTTAGATTGCCTTTAGACAAACAAACAAACAAACAAACAAAATCCTGACGTTTCAACTGTCTAACACAAAACAATACCTCGAGGTACATTTCTCCTGCAATGTTAGACCCTTAACCCCCCTCTCCTTTTCTGACATCAGTGGGTTATCCTTTTTAAAATATGAATGTGTAAATAGTATAACTTTTACAATTTTTTTCTTTGCTGTGAAAGCCCTAAAATATGATATTTTTCCTTTTTTTTTTTTTTTTTTAAGCCATCTGAAGTTTCAGATCTTCTTTCATGCTTAAGAAGAGAAAGCAGAACAGGTCAGGGGAGCAGACATGCATTTGTGGGGTGGTGGTCTCTCCACTGCCTCCCACACACAGTGACAGCCGACCCGCATCTAAACCCTGTTTTGAAGAGATGCCCCCTATTCCAGATCTAGTTCAGGGTGGGGAGTGTCTGAATTTCTCTCTTCCAGAAGACCCATCCCCTCCAGGCGCTCCAGGATGTTTTTGACCTGAGACCTTGAGCTCTCAGCCTTCCTTGCTTCACCCACAGGCTCACTTTTTGAGCAACTGTGTAGCATCCTGTAGTTCATAAAGGGACTTACCCCCGGCATTTCAATTTTGGCGCTGTAGAATTCACAGACTTGTCACTTTGCAGTGCTCCAGAAATGTACTGATTTCTTACTTAGAAGGAAACTCATCCGAGACGTGCAAACCACCTTCCTGAAAGGTGTGGGCACCTCAGGCATTCAGCTGACATCACGTAGAAGGAAATGACGTTTCACCAATGCTGCTTGTAGGGATCTGTCAGCTACTGTTCTCCTAGATTTGGCCACCCACAAGGCAGGGTCAGAGTGGATCCTTTTGAATGTTCTTCGTCAACACTTCTTTCCCTCCCCACCCCCACCTTAAAGATCAACCCTGTATCTTTCTAGAGACCCTTTTTAGTTTGAGCTCACTGACCTTGTATAGTGACAACTTCCTTTGAGGGGAAGAAGCTTGAGAATACACACCTGTTTTTCTCACCACCCACCTTCTGATTTGGGGCGCTGACCACCTTTGGGTTTTATTTCTGTTGTTTGTTTGGAGGTCCCTTTTCTGTCAGTCTCCTTCCTCTCATCCCCCAAAAGTTCTTAACTACCCTCATATCCATCCACGATGCTCCCAAAGGGCTTTGCTGATCTCTGCACTTCTTTCCTGGGACCCTCCCCTCCCCCCCACCCTTTGCACACACCAGTGACCAAAGTGTGTCCGGTGATCTCACAGAAGTCATCAAAAATGGTGCCTGCACCACGAATGTGCTCACAGAGACACGTGCACAAGATTCTGCACCCTTGGCCTTAACCTCTGTATGACTTAAGGTGCAGGAACATTTTTAACAGGTTATTTAAAAAAAAATCCTTCTGGGAGGGAAAAAAAAAAAAAAAAGCAGACGAAACAGCTCAATTGTGCCCACTCCTAACTCTACTATTTGCCTACGACTTAATTCTGTGCCCACCCAACCCAACCCTGTTTTGAGTAACCAAAAAGAGACAACAAAAGCAACCTGAGGAGAGGTTTCTGGACTATTTTATCTTTCTCCATTTAGCTGGAGATATAAATGCTGCTTTGGGTTCCATAATCCCAGGGGCTATGTTTACATAGTGAAATATATCCTACCAAATCAGGAAACAAGCATGGGAATCTCTGCAGTGAGACAGAGCTAACTAGGTCGCCAACGACGGGGAACAAGAGAAGCGAAGGGATCGGGGGTCGGGGACAAGGGGAGGGAAGGCGGAGAAGTGCTCCCCTCCTTTCTCCGCCCTCGACTTCTCTCCTTGCCCCCTTTGAACTGAAGGCACAGAGGAGGGCATCAGAAAGAGGCTGGAGTTTTAAAAGGCAGCTTTCCAACTTTGCACACAAACAGGTTCACAGGAAGGTACAGCAAAAAAATCCTCTCATCTGAAACACTCAGCAGAAACAAAGCCTCCCAACCTGACTCCGTAGCCGCACATAGTGACGCTCTCTGCAAGTTACCTAGAAGTGTTCGGTTTTCTTATACTTGAAATAGCTTTGACGATGTTACTTTGGCGGCTTGCTTTTCTCTCTTCTGGTGGGCAACAGAGGAAATGGGATTCAAGGAAGTGTGAGGGGAGAAAAGGGAGGATATGGCATTGTCTTTTTTGTGTGTGTGTTTCCTTAAACATATAGAGGTTTAATCAAACTCCCATGAGTTGAAATTGCTCCTCATGTTACTGGTTTTACATGGACACAGAAACTAGGCACTTTAGAGGTGCACTTGCATGGCAGGCTGGGCCCCCCTTTTCTCTATTTTATTTTACTTTTTTAGTATAGTGGTACTTAAAATCACTGGTTCACTTAAAGAAAAAAACAAACAATAAAATGTTAAACTCTACTAATGTACAAATAAGCTGAAAAGTTGCATTTTATGTGTATTTTTCGCCATAGCAGGTACTGTATTTCTCATGCTGGATTTAAAAAAACAAAAAAACAAAAAAACCAACAAAAAAAAAACTCAAAACCAACAAAAAAAAACTAAAGGGTGGTGTTTATTGGATTGTGACAGGTTGCGTACTGAGGAACTAAGTCGCCGTCATTTCATTAAAACTGAGAGATGATGTAATGCATATGTAAGAGTTTTCTGAAGGGTTTTTTTGGGCTTTTAAACAGCTTATTTTTGTTTTGTTTAGTTTTTTATTTTATTTTATTTTGGAAAGATATGATTGTATTATGTGCAACTCAGTTGCTTACATTATAACTACAAAATATTTTTGGGTTCCTGGAAAAAAAAAAAGAAAAAAGACTAATAAATGTGTTTGGCTGCTAAGCATTGATTGTGGTTTCCCGTTTTATTCTGCCGATTTAATTTGCTTGTTTGTGGAAGGTTTAGATTTTGTTTCTTCTTCTCTCGCCCTCCCTGCTCCACACACACACGGGAGCTCCCCAGAAGTCAGCATCTGAACTGGGCCTCCGTGGTGTCTGTGGCGCCCCGTGAGGTCTTGGCTGTTGGGGTGGTCAGCGTGGCGGGTGGGTGGTGGGCCCGGGCTCCCCACTGCCCACCCCCCCACACCCCCCGGCGCAGGGTCCACAGTCTCCAAAAGAAGCTGATGTTCTCCTTCTGCCTCTTGTCGTCCTTGAATCCCTACTTGCCTTTGGAGTGAGAGCCACCAGAGCGGAGAGAAGTGGCCGAGAACCTGCCAGGCCGCTGTTTCCGACAGGGCCACGCGCTGCGCCCCGGCCTGCCCGCTGATGCCTGGTCCCGGCGGCCTCTTACACATGCTTAGCTGCTCACAGACCTGGTAGACACGTGGCCCCGAAGCGCCTCTAGAATGGCAAAGGGGAGGAATGGAAGGAAACGAACGCTTACTGATTCCCAGATACTGTTGTCTGACTTAATTCTCAGAATGCTGTGCCAAGCAGATGGCAGCGGACCCATTTCGCGAGGAAACCGGCTCGGAAGAATGATGAGCTGCCGGTGGGGAGCGCTGGCTGACCCTGCCGCAGGCCGGGTGCTGCTCAAAGCTGGCCGCGCAGCGAACATTCGCTCATTTAATTGCCCCTGGTCTCGGTCACTGGTGAAACCCTAACAGGAACCTGGGTGGGACCCCAAAGTTACTGTGCCAAAACGCCCTCTGCGGAAAAGCACCGGGGTCTCGGAGAAAATGTTCTTAAGCGAGTCTGTTGTGGAAAGGGGTGGGCCTCACACCTTCCAGGTCTTGGGTCATAAGAGATGTCAGCGCTGGGCAACGTGAGAAGAGGTGAACGAGACGCCCCAGGGCACCTCGAGGGCCCGCCTGTTCCAAGCAAGTGCTATTTCTGAGGACCAGAGATCGTCACAGAAACTCCGAAGACCTGTATCGCCAAGGACTTTATTTTAAATGGGGGGGTATTTTAGAAATGCAGCGATGGCTAAGGATGGGGGTGGGTTGTAGAATGGAAGGTAGCGGTGAAGACTCGAGCGCCTGACTCGGCCTTCCTCGCGCCTGCGGGGTGAGCCGTCACCTTAGGCGACTCCGAGGGTCCACGCGGAAGATCCGCCCTGACAGCCAGGTTGCTCCGTTCCTTCCTCCAGGCCACCCCAGCCATGGTCACCCCACATCGCTCCCCTCCACCGTCACGAATTTCAGCATCCTCGACTGCACCCTCGTGTCCTCCCAACTGGTTCTCACTCCTCTCTGTGTTTTAAAACTCAGCCACGCCAAGACCTGGATGTTATTTACTTTCTCCAACCCATCGGCGCTCTCGTTCCTCCTTCCCAAGCAGGTTGGGTTTTGTAGCCCATGATTTCAATAACACGGTTGCTGACTCCTCTAAGTTCCCTTGCCACTCCTGTTTTGACACCCACGTGACAAAATCCCCACTTTGGAAACCCTACTCTCTATTTTCTGCCAGTCCCCAAAGAGCGGCATTGCTCAAAAACAAAGTCACGATGGGGCAAATAAGGACCAGTAGTGAGACCCTGACGCCACGCAGCGAGCACCCTCATGCACAGAGAAAGAAAATGAGAGGCGTCAGAAAAACCCTCTAAATTCCTGCTTCCAGAGTATAATCAGAGAGAGGTGCTTCCCCCTTCAAGTGCTGCTTCCTCCGGTGTGTGGGACCCTTTCCCTTCCAGCCCCCTTGGGTGTGTTTGACTTGCCATCATCCATTCTCTCTTCACGTGTTTGGCTGGGAGCCCTGGCCAGTCGGCGTGCTCAGTCAAGTCCGTGCCATTGTAGACACCCTCCTGGGGGCCCCCATGCCAGCCCTTGCCCCCCACCCCTGGCTGCTGTCCCATATTTCTTCTGGAGAAACTTCCTCTCCTCCCCGTCCTGGGTGTCTGCCTCTGTCGTTCCCCTGAGGTCACTAACAACCTCCCTAGTCCAGTGGACACGGCCATTTACCTCTTGATGCGGCAGCCCCTGGATTTCCTTCTATGCTCTAACGTGTTCCTTTACCTCCCCCATCTCTCCCAGCTCTGTTGCCTTGGCCAGGAAATGTCGGATTTCATCAGTGCTCAACCCCAGGCCCCGCCTTGTTCTCTGCGCCAAAATCGTAGGTGGTGTCCTCCTGACTGGCCGCCTTCCTTAGTCCCCTTTTTCCTCGGACGGAGCTCTAAATTTTAAATTTTGGAGTGCCCCTGGGCTCAGGCCCAGTCCCGAGTTTTGCTCTCTAGTTATCATGCTCCTCTTAGATGACATCAACCAGCCCTGTGTTTTAAAATACAACACGTGTCCCTGTCCTGCCCAGATTCTGTCTCCAGCCCTGGCCTTTCTAAGGTCCTGTCTGTCCGCGGACACACCGCCTGTCGACTTCCAAGTCTGATGGACAAATCCCTCCACCTTCCTCGTCAAGTCTACTTCCCCGGTCTTAGCCACCTCAGTAATGGCACCACCGTCCACCCAACGGGTCAGACTCCCAGCTGCTTCACACCACTAATTCAGCCATCAACATCCCCACACGGTCCCCATCTGCCATCCTCCCCTCGCGCCCACCCCAGACTTCTCTGGTGCTTCGTGTCCCTGCCCTTCAGGGCGTTCTCCTAAAAATTAAAATCCAAACTCTATCCTATGCTCCACAAACCCCAGACTCAGTCTCATTCCCTGTGATTCTCGATCTCAATCTTCTAGGACCCTTGTCAGCTTTCCTTTTCTCTCAGTCGCGCCAAACTTCCATGCCCACCTCAAGACCTCATATTTGTTCTTCCACTGCCTGGAATGCTCTGGTCCCTACATCATTGTGTGGTCTGTGGTCAAAAGTGAGGTCTTAACCTGCTTATCCTATCAAAAATAGCTGTCACCGGGGGTGCCTGGCTGGCTCAAAGGAGCATGTGACTCTTGATCCCAGGGTCATGAGTTCGAGCCTCATATGGGGTGTAGAGATTACCTAAATAAATAAACTTAAAAAAAAAATAGCTGTCACTCCTCCAATCCCCACCCTAATTTACTTTGTGCTCTTGTCCCGCTATATTTTCTTCCAAGAACTTAGCACTTTCTAGAATTATCTTGTTTATTCTTTATTTTATTTTTTTAAGATTTTTTATTTATTTGACAGAGAGAAACACAGCGAGAGAGGGAATGGTAGCGGGAGAAGCAGGCTTCCTGCTGAGCAAGGAGCCCGATGCGGGACTCGATCCCAGGACCCCGGGATCATGACCCAAGCCAAAGGCAGACGCTTAACTACTGAGCCACCCAGGCGCCCCATCTTGTTTATTCTTTAACATCCATCCCCCTCACTGTAATGTAAGCACTGCACAAAAAGCAAAATTCTTTTTTTTCCTTTTTTAAATTAAGTAGTCTCCATCCCCAACTTGAGGCTTGACCCAACAACCCTATGACCCAGAGATGGAGTCCTATGCCAGCCAGGCACCCCAAGGCAGAATTCTTTCCTGTGCTGTTCATCAGCTCCAGGGCCTAAAACTCCTATGGTTTTAATTACCATCTATGTGCTAATGACCGCTAAATTTGTATTTCCAGCCCTTACCCTTGGGCTCCAGACCTGGATGTATAATTGTCTACTCAACTTTCAAAACAGCTAGATATCTTTTTTTCTTCCCCAAGATTTTTATTTATTTATCAGAGAGCGTGCACACAGCAGGGGGAGCTGCAGAGGCAGAGGGAGAAGCAGGCTCCTCTGATGCGGGGCTCCATCCCAGGACCCTGGAATCATGACCTGAGCCTCAGGCAGACGTTTAACTGACTGAGGCACCCAGGAGTCCCCAAACCCTAGATATCTTAACAGCACTGCAAACTCAACACATCCAGGACAGAAGTCTGCCCTGCCTGCAGCCCCTCCTCCCACCTCATGGTATATGGCATTATAAAAGATAAAACCTAGAGACCTAGAAACATCCGTGACTCTGCCCTATCCCATACACCCCAGAACTATGGATTGAGTGTACCTCTTAATCTCTTCCCTTTCTACCTTTTTTTTTTCCCCTTCTTCCCTTTTTTCCAATTCCTCTGCACTAATCTTATCCAAGCTAGATCACCCATACCCTCTAGGTCTTACCTAGTCCATGGCATTAGCCCAACTGGCTTCTCATGTGTCATTCACCCCAGTTTCCCTGCCCCTGATCCATTCCATACATAACAGATGGGATATTTTCAAAACACAAATCTGATTAAGTCACTCTCCGTCATTAAAGCCTTTTAATGCCTTTCCATTGCTTGGAATAAAACCCCCAAACATCCTTATTTCCAACAAGGATCTCCTGGTCTGGCTTCTGTCTACTTCTCCAAATTTACCTCCCTCTCTTCTCACCTTTGCCCTCTCCACTGCAGCCTCATCAGCTGACCACTGTATCCCAATGCCTAGTACAATGCCTGGCACACAGCATGCACCACTGTGGAATGAATGATCCTAATGGGTAACAGGACATTACATCAAGAATTTGTGTAAGAAAGAAGGACAGAGGGGCGCCTGGCCGGCTCAGTCGGTAGAGCATGCAACTCTTGATCTCAGGGTTGTGAGTTCAAGCCCTGTGTTGAGTGTGGAGCCTACGTAGAATAAAATTTTTTTTAAAAAATATAAGACTCCTGATCTAGAGATATTGATTTAGGTAGCAGTGACAACCAGCTGGAAATACCTAGGTGGCTTTTGAAGATCAAGAACCAAAGCTCTGGAGAACCTGCAGACTCAGAAGGCAAGCCTTGAAGATGTGCAAGCCATTTCCAGTGGGCAGAAAGGTGGGTTAAATCTTGTGGAAACCCCCACTGCTTCCTTTTCCAGAAATGAGAAGGGGAAATGTTAGCCAAGAAAGAGCAGTCAGAAAGGGAGGAGAATCCATACAGTTCTGTTTTCAAAGCAAGGGAGAGGGCTTGTCAAAATTGCTAAGCACTTCAGTCAACCAGGAGGGGTGATTTAGTACAGGAAACAAGAAAAACTGTTGGAGGGGTGCCTGGGTGGCTCAGTGGGTTAAAGCCTCTGTCTTCAGCCCAGGTCATGATCTCAGGGTCCTGGAATCGAGCCCCGAAATCGGGCTCTCTGCTCAGCGGGGAGCCTGCTTCCCCCTCTCTCTGCCTGCCTCTCTGCCTATTTGTGATCTCTCTCTTTCTCTATCAAATAAATAAATAAATCTTAAAAAAATTATTGGGTTCAAAAATGAAAATGACATAAAGCCGTACATTAGGAAAGAAAAAAAGCTGACTCCCCATTCTTTCCCTGCTTATTTCATTCCCCGCATGTCCCCCCAGCACACAGACCTTATTAGTGATTCTTTTTTTAAAAATATTTTATTTGACAGAGAGAGACATAGCGAGAGAGGGAACACCAGCAGGGGGAGTGGGAGAGAGAGAAGCCGGGAGCCCGATGTGGGGCTCGATCCCAGCACCCTGGGATCATGACCTGAGCCGAAGGCAGACTCTTAACCCACTGAGTCACCCAGGTGGCCCTAGTGATTCTTTTAAAAAAAAAAAAAATACTGAAGTATGGTTGACCTACAGTGTTACATATTAGTGGTTCTTCATGCAAATATAGGCAAATGAATATATTATGGGAGAGGGCCTTTTGATTTGTTTATTACAGGAAGTTGTCATGATCAATGAGTGTGGTCTGGAGAAAACCAGACGGCAGAGGTTATAGCACAGTGCTAAGGAATAAAGTGGGGAGGGGAGCACATTTGTTCAATACAGGCGGAGTCCTGGACGGTGAGTGATCTAGAGTCAACTTCTATTCTTGCCTTTGCTCGTCACTGTCCACCTGGGGATCATCAGCCACCTTCTGCAGCTGAGAAGGCCCAGGTGCTGAAAGGTTAAGTAATTGCAGATCACACAATGCCAGGAATGGTTGGTGAAGACACAGCCAGAAAGAGCGGTTTCTGTGTTAAGAAGGTAACAGAGCAAGTGGAAACACTTCTGTAGTGGGAGAGACCTGTGTTTGTTTTTTTTTTTTAATCACAAGAAGGGAGGAAGAACTAGAGGGATAAAAGACTTAACATAATGTAATTGAAAGAGCAAGATCCTTTCCTGAATGAGGATCTGGAAGAACTGGAGACAGAAACTCCGATGTTGAGGGGGGAAAAGTGACAGCAGAGTGAAGCAGAGGCGAGAGCGAGTGCTGGAAGACCGAGGAGACAGTTGAGTTGGCGACAGTCACACAGGAGAGTGAGAATAGTAAACTCATCACTGCACATCAAAGCCACACTCTGCAGAGTGGCAAGCTCCTGGAAGTAAATTCTCCATCGTCCCAAAATTGTCTGCCCTCACCCCTAAAAACGAGCCTCTGCAGCTCCAGAAGGGACGTAGAAGACTTGAGGGATAAGCCCAGGTAACTGATGGGCTTCTCGGATCACCCAGGTATTCTGGAATTAGTGCTTCAGTCAATTCTGGCTGCTAATTCTGGAGTCCAGGTGGAGGCACGAAAGATCCATGGAACGGGGACCTGGAAGAAATGTGAGAGGTGGGGAAAGAGGAAGTGTAATGTCAGGCTCTAACTTGAACCTTGCCTAATGTGGGCCTTATTTCTCTCTCTCTGCTAGACTCCTTGGGGCAGCATTCATTCATTCATCCAGCAGACATTTACTGAGCACCTATATTATGCTAGATAGATCCTGTGCTAGGTGCCAGGGACACAGTGACTGAGATGACATGATCTCTGCCCCCACTGAGTCTGCCATCAGTTGGAAAGGCAAAAACACTGAACTCTGGGGACACCTGGGTGGCTCCGTCAGTTAAGTGTCTGCCTTCAGCTCAGGTCATGATCCCAGGGTCCTGGGATCAAGTCCTACTTCGGGCTCCTTGCTCAGCAGGGAGTCTGCTTCTCCCTCTGCCTGCTGCTCCTCCCGCCTGTGTTCTCTTTTTCTCTCTCTGACAAATAAATAAATAAAATGTTTTAAAAAACAAAAACACTGAACTCTGGTGAGAGTTATGAGAGGCCTATAAGCCAGGAGGTCATTCGTCATCTAGGAGATCCCACAGGTGTGGTCCATAGGGTTTTGAGTGACTTCATGAATAAATGAAAGCAGAAATGGAAAGATGACAGAAAAAGAAACTGTTGTCAAAAGTAAGATCTTGAAGCCTTGAGATTGAATCTGCAACCTTTTTTTTTTTTCTTCAGAGTAAGCTCTACACCTAAGGTGGGGCTTGAACTCATGACCCTGAAATCCAAAGTCTCATGACTGGGCCTGCCAGGCGCCCCTAATCAGCAACTTTTAATATTCCTGAGGTATCATGGTTACCGGCAAAGGGGAGTTCACCTCAGCAAACAAGCTGGGACTTCAGAATGGAATTCCCCTGGGAGGTCTCCTTCTACTGAGGAACTCAGAAATAGGTTATTTCAAAGCAGCATAGTGGCTGCTGCTGTAGCATGAAGGAAGGTGTACATTTGGAGCTGCTAGGAACCAAGTTTCTGGAACCTATCTGCCTGCATTTAACTCCTAGCCTTCCCCCCTCCACACGAACACTCTCAACATGCTCAACCTGCCCACGCCTTTGTTTTGCCACCTGCAAAATGGGGATTGTAATAATGGCTGGCATTTACCGAACACTTCCTCTGCACATTGCCACAAGACCTTTACTTGTATTCTTTTTTAAAAGATTTTTTCCCAAAGGTTTTATTTATTTATTTGAGAGAGAGAGTGAGAGAGAACGCACAAGTGGGAGGAGGGGCAGAGGAAGAAGGGGGGAGAGAGAGAGAGAGAGAGAGAGAGAGAGAGAGAGAGAATTTCAAGCAGACTCCTCACTGAGCACACAACTGGACACCGGGCTGGATCTCAGGACGCTGAGATCATGACCTCAGCTGAAAAACCAAGAGTCCAACGTGCTTAACCAACTGATCCATCCAAGTGTCCCTGAGATTTTATTTTCAAGTAAGCTCTATACCCAATGTGGGGCTCGAATTTAACACCCTGAGATCAAGAGTTGTGGACTCCAATTGAGCCAACTGGATTAAATGAGATTACATGTAAAAACCTCCTGCCTGTAGGTAAAAACCTACTGAGACCTCCACAAATGTTAGAGGGGTTTTTGTCTTGTTTTTTAAGATTTTATTTATTTATGACAGAGATAGAGAGAGAGACACACACACACACACACACACACACACACACACACACACACACACACACACAAGAACCCAAGCATGGGGAAGCTAGAGAGGGCTTGATTCCAGGACACTGGGATCATGACCTGAGCTGAAGGCCAACAGTTAAGGACTGAGCCACCCACGTGCCCCAGTGTTAGAGGTTTTTATTATTACTGGCCAACCAGAGGAAAGAGGAGGGTCATTAGGGAACATTTTCTGGACTAAGCCTTAAGTAGGAGGTTGTGAGAAAACAGAGAGAGGTGTTCCAGACCAAGGGGAAATGCCTTTCCCAAGTCTCCTGGGGTGACAGGGCACGGTGTGTGCTGGGAACCATACAGCATAATGGCTAAGAGTGCAGAATCTGAGGGGGTGGGGGGTGGCTCCACTTACTACCTCAGCAAGTCACTCAGCTTCTCGGAGTCTCAGTTCCAGCACTGGCCGAAATCCATTCTTACTGCAGTTTCCTGCAAGGGGCTCACCTGGACCTCAAGAAATGCTGATTGCCTTTGGACATCATTTCTCCTCGGAACTGCGCTGGTGCCAGACAGGCAGTTGGTAGTGAAGCTGGGCTGGGCGGCGACTATAATTAGTAACAGCAAACGCGGGGGCATCTGCGTGGCTCAGCCAGTTGAGCATAGACTCTTGATTTCCGGTCAGGTCCTGATCTCAGGGTCATCAGACCGAGCCCCTCATCCAGTTCGCGCTTCGCGGGGAGTCTTCCTGAGGTTCCCATTGTCCTCCCTGCTCGAGCGCTCTCTCCCTTTCTCTCTAAAATAATAATTATAATAGCATATAGTAAAAAATAATAATAATAGCAAAACACATAGAGGGTCTTCTAAGTGTCCCAGACATCGGTCTGATATTCTGACACCTCACGGTAGTCTTAAAGGCGGGTCTTAATGTACCTTTTTTCAAATGGGGACACTGAGGCACAGAGTGGCTAAGTAACTTATGAAACGCTAATCACGTTTCTTGTCAACGAAGAGAAACTTGCCAGTCCTCTGCCCCCGCAGCCCAAGCCCGACAACTTTGAGCTCTTAGGTCTCCCGGAACAGGGGGCGGGACCAAGTGGAGGAGGTCCCGCCCCGAATGGAGGAAGTCCCGCCCCCTGACTTCCGCTCCCGTCCCGCTGGTCCGCCCTCGATGGTACTCCCTCGCCTAGTAGGGCGTCCTGGTCGGAATGGCGGAGAGAGGCGATCGCGGCGGGCAGCAGGCGCCGTGCGGGTACGACAGCTACCGCTCGCCGCTTGCCTCCCGCTACGCCAGCCCGGAGATGTGCTTCGTGTTTAGCGACAGGTACAAATTCCGGACTTGGCGGCAGCTCTGGCTGTGGCTGGCGGAGGCCGAGCAGGTAACGGGCCGCGGGGATAGGGGCCGGGCTGGGAGAGGCTGGCCCGCCCCGGCACGTGCGCGGCTCGGCGCCGGGCCTGGGCCTGGCCCCTGGGGGCAGCTGCCCTGCTATTTTCGGCCGGGTATCCCTTTCCTGAGGAGCTATGGCCCCACTGAGGTTAGGGCAGGAGGCCCGGGAGTGACACCTGTTGCCTCCCGTGTTTAGACTCACTGGGGGGTTAGAGACGCGGAGGCGGCGGCAAGAAATACACGCTGTGGTTTTAAGGATTTATCTTGGCCATTCCCGCAGGAGAATACTCTGCTGACCACGGACACTGAGCTCTCGTAACGTGCTTTTGTGTTGTTCTGATTTCTTTACACATCCTTTCCCGTTTAACCCGTAAAGACTTTGCAAACTAAGTGGTGCTTTTCCCACATTATATGGGAGAAATCAAGCCTCAGTGATAGCCAAGCGCGCGAATCCGGACTGTGAACCTGGGTTCAGTGCCGAGCCTGAGCACTCAGCCACTTCGTCTCCTACGTTGCCTCGATGTAGTTAGGGACAGGAGTGTCACTACAAAATTCATGTTTCCTAGGCCACTATTTCCGCTCCACTCGGCTGCGTTTTGCCTTTCTAAGGCGGGAGGATGCGGAGTAGGGGATTATTAGATGGGATTTCTGGTGTCTTTTTTAAGAGCTGCTTATAGAGCTGTTTAGCTCAACGCTTTCAGAAATAGCTTCAGAGGGGCCTTCCCAGAGGAGTTGAAGGAAACTGAAGGTGATCCAGAGAGCTATAAAGTTTCAGAGGAAAATGCCACAACAGACAAGATGGTAGTATCCTCTGAAAGGGCATCGGTAAACTTGGAAACAATCTGAGCACATTCCTGGGAGCGAGGTATAGTGGAACTCCTCAAACAGAAAACTCCGTAGATTTGCCACCTCCCTGTCAACTATGCTCAAGAAAATTAAGTGATGTAGTAATAGTGGACACTTTTATTACGTCTGCCATGTGCCAGGCACTGTCTTTAGACCTTGCATATTAATAGCTCGTTAACCCTCAAAACAACCCTGTATGTTAAGTACTATTTTACGGATATTTGACAGGTGACAGAATGGAGACCCAGAAAGACTTCATCAACTATTGGCTCAGATGACAGTAATGGGTAGAAAAGGACATTAATAGGACAATGTTGTGATTTATCATGTACTGGCATGTACTCTTTTCTCTTTCATATGATACTCCATTCTGTACATGAAGGTAGTGGTGGTCAAAGACTCTCCAGGATCACCATAGCTAGGAAATGTCTTCTAGCTGGAATTGAAGTATAGAGTCATATAAATATGCTTTCAGATTTCAGATTCAGATTATGCATTTCTTCTGCCAAGTCAGCACATTGCCTGAAATGCGTACAATTTTGGGGTAATCTGAGTTTAGATTTAGATTAGATCTGTTAGGGTGTCAAAATTAGCATAAACTGCATAATAATTAAGTAGCTAAGACAAAAATTGAATAAGAGATCTGGAGGAATACAGAAAAGCAGGAGGGGGGATGACTTTGAACAAGGTGCATTGCTTGGGGGCAGGAAGCAGTTCGGCCACACTGCCCCCTGCTGCTTTGTTTTGGGAACAGACCTGAGATATCCTCTCTACTGTCTTTTTTTTTTTTTTTTTTTAATATTTTATTTATTTATTTGACAGAGAGAAAGAGATCACAAGTAGGCAGAGAGGCAAGCAGAGAGAGGGGGGGAAGCAGGCTCCCTCCTGAGCAGAGAGCCCGATGCGGGGCTCGATCCCACGACACTGAGATCATGACCTGAGCTGAAGGCAGAGGTCCCAACCCACTGAGCCACCCAGGCGCCCCTCCTCTCTACTGTCTTAAATCTTTGCCCTGAGGGCTACTGAGCTCTTGAAAATTTGGCTGTTGTGACTGAGGAACTGAATTTTTACTTTTTAATTTCAAAAAGTTTAAATGTAAATAGCCACATCTGGCAAGTAGCTACCGTCTTGAGCAAGATAGGCCTAAGATGCACGATCCTTCCCAGGGCCAAGGCTTGGGAGTTTCAATACAGGTTTGAATGAATTTCACCAATCTGTATATTCAGCACTTGAATCCAGGGTTCTGAGCTGCCTATGGGCTGCAAGCTGTTTTTTGCCAGCCCGATTTTTCCAGTGATGAATGCATGTAAGATGTTGATGTGTTTATTTTCTCGATATCTTTCTCGATGATGTCCTATAGTGGTTTTCAGTTTTACTGAGTTTGCTGTATATAATTTGTTGGCAAAACCACTTGCAACATTCTTAATTTTCATTTCTCTAAGTAAATCCATCTGAGTCAAATGTAAAGTTTTCGCCTGGATCCCTTACTTCGGGCACTTACAGGCCAATCACTAAGGCGTAAGCAATAAAGGCAACAAACTCTCCCTTTTTTTTTTTTTTTTTTAACAAACTCTCCTTTTATGGAGTATTCGTTCTATGGGGAGGGACAGGCTAATGCATTTGTAAAAATGTCATGTGGTGTTAAGTGCTGTAAATAAATTTAGGTTAAAGGGATAGATGAATGACATACAAGAAGGATGTTTCATTTTGGAGTTGGGAAAGATATCTTGGAGGAGATGACATTTGAGCCCAAAGACCAAAACGCGTGAGCCAGGCAGAGATATAAGGGCAGAGAGAACAAAGATCGGAATTATATTGTTGTATATTCTGGCATTTACTTAGAATGTAATTTACATTATTAACTAAGAAATTCATGGCCTCAGGTACCTGGGTGGCTCATTTGTTTAAGTATCTGCCTTAGCCTCAGGTCAGGATCCCGGGGTCCTGGCTCCATGGGGAGTCTGCTCCTCCCTCTGCCCCTCCCCCCACTTGCTGGAGCGCACGCTCTCTCTCTTTCTCAAAAATAGATAGATAGATAGATAGATAGATAGATAGATAGATAGATTTTTAAAAAAGAAAATCATGCCTTCCAGGACGTCTGGGTGGCTCAGTTGGTCAAGCATCTAACTCTTGGATTTGGCTTGGTGGTGATCTCAGAGTAGTGGGATCAAGCCCTGCATGGTGCTTCCCATTCCAGGCAGTCCTCTTGGGATTCTTTCTCCCTCTGACCCTCCCTGTGCGCATGTATGCCCCCCCATAAATAAATACATTCTTTTTTTTTTTTAAAGATTTTATGTATTTGAGAGTGAGAGAGAGTAAGCAGAGGGAGAGAGAGAAGCAGACTCCCCTGCTGAGCAGGGAGCCGGATGTTGTGCTTGATCCTAGGACTCCGGTATCCTGACCTGAGCTGAAGGCAATAGCTTAACTGACTGAGCCACCCGGTTGTCCCATAAATAAATAAATAAAATCTTAAAAAAGAAAACATGCCCTCCTCCCCGTGTACTTTTAGTTGCCACAAATTTTATTGTTTTTTTTTTTTTTCTAAAGATTTATTGATTTATTTTAGAAATAGTATGTGCAAGCCAGGGCAGGGTAGGGGTCAAAGGGAGAGGGAGACAAGCAGACTCCCCCGCTGAGCAGGGAGCCTGTGGCAGGGCTCAGTCCCAAGACCCTGAGGTCTTGAGCTGAAAGCAAGAGCAGGCATGGCTCTTTTGGCTGAGCTACCCAGATCCCCACCCCAAATTTTGAATTTAAGAATCGGGAGGTGGGGCATAAATGCTAAGACGAACCATTTTTTTCCTTGGTGTCACTTCAAGTCATCGTGACATTTGTTTTGCCTGTTCTGCAGACATTGGGTTTGCCTATCACAGATGAACAAATCCAGGAGATGAAGTCAAACCTGGACAACATCGACTTCAAGATGGCAGCTGAGGAAGAGAAGCAGTTGCGACATGATGTGATGGCTCACGTGCACACGTTTGGCCACTGCTGCCCGAAAGCTGCAGCCATAATTCATCTTGGCGCCACATCCTGCTACGTTGGAGACAATACGGTAGGAGCCTGTGTTGTTTTGTTTCCATTTCGGACTCAGTCTACATAATGGGTTTATAAATTTTATGTGATTTTTGTCTAATTTTAGGAAGTGACTCCATAGATCTTTAGTTTTAGGGGTCTCTTAAACTCGGGAATTTTCTGCTTTTGTTTCCTTCCAATCTAAACCAAAAGCCCCTAACGACCTCCATAATAGTAGACTGGCAAATACAGTTTATGGATTGGTTGGCTGGACGTAAGTCATGGTCTTAGTGTTTTAGTGGCAAGGTAATTGTCCAGAGGGGTTTTCTTTCCAGAGTCCTTTATAACTCTTTGTTGTAACTTCTGGGGGAAAAAAAAAAAGGATTGTGTTATGATTCTTACACAGAACACTTACTTGGCAGAGTAGCTTATCGTTAAACATAAAAAAGTTATACCTCATTTTCTTAAGAGTTTACTAGGTGCTTGGTAGTATTCCGAGCACTTTGTGTGTATTACTTCCTTTATTCTTCACAACAACCATAAGAGAGGTGCTTTTATCTCCATTTTTCAACAGCTTCTTGAGGTGTAGTTTACGTACCATAAATTTCCCCATCTTAAATGTGCAGTTCAGTGAGTTTTAGTAAATTGTTACGGTTCAGCCTTCACTACACTCGGGTTTTCTGGCACATCCGTCACTCTGACAAGGTCTCATGCCTGTTTGCAGTCAGTCCTCACTCCTGCTCTCCAGCCCAAACAACCGTGGACCTGCTTTCTTTCTCTGTAGTTTTGCCTTTTCTGGTAACGTCCTGTAAATGGAATCAGAATATGTAGTCTTTCAGGTCTGGTTTTATGATTCCTGTCTCTACGGATGAGGACACTCAGAGAGAGGTTGAAGAACTTGCCTAAGGTCACCCAGCTAGAAAGAACACAAGCCCAGGGAGGATGGCTCCAAAGCTGTGCTCTTAATCACACTGTGCTGGGGGGACCAGAAGTTCCATTACCAGACACTCTTCTGATTGAGAAAGAAGCCACTGATTTTTAAGTCGCCTCAAATACTTGTCGTCTCAAGTGGTGCATAATTAAAGGCATCTGTGTGTAATTGGTGACTCAAGTAATGGAAGAACAACAATCCCTTTATTTGAAATACACTTCATTTTTTAATTTTTTACATGTACCCAGTGTGTAGTTGGGCTCAGTAATTAGTGTCTCGTGTGAGGTGCCTGAAATGCATCTCCTATTTACCTCAAGAATAGCTTCAAAGTTCCCAAACCTTGATATTCTGGTTCGTGTCTTTTTGTTGTTGTTGTTGTTGGCAATGGTACATGTGAACCAAGGAACCAAGGAGGGGAAACTGATGGAATGTTCCCCCTGGAAGCTTCTCAGAGACTCAGGCGCTCCTCTTGGGGAGCTTGTTGACCTGGACCTCTTCACAGTGTTTCGGATGGAAGTTTGCCCTGTGACTGTTTTCCAGTCATTTTAGATACCGTGTACATTGGCCTTTGGGGATATAAGGGTCTTGTTCCTTGGAGATCCCAGAAGTACTGCTCTCCAGGTTGATGTGCTTTTAACACAGTAATCTGAAAAGAGCAACTTCTGTTAGGATCTTCTGGCTGGCACAGAGGGTAGCTAACAGTGAGGTAGGTGGCTAGCTGAGAAGCCCAGTTGTGGGAGCTAAAAAGTGTTGTGTAATATTATTGTTTGGGCCCAGCTGCTTAATGTGAGACCACTGCTTTTTCCTTTGCAGGACCTGATTATTCTTAGAAACGCATTTGACCTGCTTTTGCCAAAGGTAAGGAGTTGGCAGCAGTTTCCTGTCAGCCCTGGTTTCCCACGATGGGAGATGGGCGCCACTTTCGAATGAATCAATACAATGTGAATATAAATAGGTTGTCTTTTACTAAGGCGAAGGATCCTGTATCTCATCTATAGAACTAATTGTTTCATTGGGTTAAAATACTCTAAGCAAATGCTTTTTTAAACATAGCCTTTTAGGGGCGCCTGGGTGGCTTAGTCAGATAAGTGTCTGCCTTTGGCTCAGGTCATGATCCCAGGGTCCTGGGATTGAGCCCCCTTGTCGGGCTCCGTGCTCAGCATGAGCCTGCTTCTCCTTCTCCCTCTGCTGCTCCCCTGCTTGTGTTCCGTCTCTTTCTGTGTCTTACTCTGTCAGGTAAATAAATAAAATCTTTTAAAAAAATAAAAATAAGACATAGGCTTTTATTTTTTTTTAAAAAAGATTTTATTTATTTATTTGGCAGAGAGAGAGATCACAAGTAGACAGAGAGGCAGGCAGAGAGAGGGGGGAAGCAGGCTCCCTGCTGAGCAGAGAGCCCGATGCGGGGTTTGATCCCAGGACCCAGGACCCTGAGACCATGACTGGAGCCGAAGACAGAGGCTTTAACCCACTGAGCCGCCCAGGCGCCCCAAACATAGACTTTTAAATGAAGGAAGTTAAGCAGCTGCTTGTTGTTGGAATATGTGGGTCAGATTTGTGATTTTGTCCTGTTTTTTCTGCATGAGCACGTAAGTGGTCTTTAAATTGTGCAGAAAAAGTTCATGACTCTTTAGGTAATCAATTCAGTTTTCAAATGTTGGTTGCTTTGAACTCATCAAGGCACTTTAGGATACAAAGATGAAAAGATATGCCTCTGCCTTCCACAGGCTGGAGATCTAATTTTATATTGTCTAAAAGTTTAGCTCCTGATTATGTAACAAGGTCACCGTGAACTCATTCTTCTCTATGTTGTCTTCCTGACAGCTTGCTAGAGTGATCTCTCGGCTTGCTGACTTTGCTAAGGAACGGGCTGATCTTCCCACCTTAGGTTTCACACATTTCCAGTAAGTGATGATTGATTACTTCTTGGGACTTGGGCTAGTTTGTGTGCATTTGGCTTTTATTTCTTTCTTCAGTTTCCCTTCTCCATGGAAGCCTGGAGGTGATGAATCTCAAACATAGTGTAAGCAAATAACTTGGGATGCTTATGAGGAATGAACCTTGTCCCTACCTTTAAAACTAGACTCATATGAGTTTATTTGGGGACCCTGGGAAATATGGATCAAGAGCCATAGAAAGTATTCATGCGCCTTGATTTAGTAATTCCATTTTTAATACTCTAGCCCAAGGAAATAACCTAAATTATGCAAAAAGCCGTATGTACAAAAATCTTTGTTAAAATATTGGTTTTGATAGTAAGCATTGGAAACAATCTAAATGTCCAGAATAAGAGGAGAATTAAATAAGTTATAGTATATAGTATGTTCATAGGCTAGAATAATACACAGCCAATAAATGATGCTTATAAGTCAAAATTCATGGAAATATGCTTAGGTTAATGTTATGGAATAAAGACAGCATATAAATTATATAAAGATTAGAAAAATACACCAAGATATAAATATCAATTTTTCTCGTTTGTGGGATGATAGGATAATTACATTTTTCCTATATTTTATATTTTGTATTTTGAAGCATGCTCATATTTTTATGATTATTAACCAAAATCCTTTTCAGAAGCAGAGAATGTCATTTTTGGAATGCTAGTAGCAAACTTCTAATGATGACATTCCAGTAGCGGCGTATTAGCATCTGCTTTACGTTTTGATGGGGTGTTGCCGTGGCAATAAGGATATTATCTCCTATAATTTTTTAGGGAAGGCTGTTGAGTTTAATCTTCCTCGAAGTTCTGGGTACTGCGTTTATGGGTAGTTCTAGGGTCTGCGTTTATGGGTAGCAGAAACCTGAGGGAATTGTTCATGAGGAGTCCGTGTGTAGTAGGTAAGGGTTGGCCGTGACAGATGTTGCCTTCTGCTGGCTCCCTAGCTTTTCCTGAGTCGGAGCTCCTCTTGCTCTCCTGTGCATATTGGGGGGTGCTCCGTGAACGCATGCACCCTGGTACTCCTGTACCTGTGCTGTGATGAGGGCATCTGCTGCCACAGTTGGCAGGCGTTAGGCACTCAGGAAAGTACTGATCCACAGGTATCATCACCTCCGCATAGGTCAGTTCCTGCATTTACAAAGCAGCTCTGGGGCACCTGACTGGGTCGGTCAGTCGAGCACATGACTCTCAATCTCAGGGTTGTGAGTTCAAGCCCCATGTTGAGCATGAAACCTACTTAAAAAAGGGCGGGGGTGCCTCGTGGCTCAGTCAGTTAAGCAGCTGACTTGATTTTGGCTTAGGTCATGATCTCAGGGTCCTGGGAGCCAGCCCTGCATTGGGGTCCCTGCTCGCTTTCCCTTTCTCTTAAATCTTTTAAAAAGTGGGGGGAATGGGGCACCTGGGTGGCTCAGTGGGTTAAAAAGGGGGGGGGAAGGGAAGCAGCTTTACTGAGATAAATTCACATACCATAAAATTCATCTTTTTAAGTCTATAATTAGTGGTGTGTTTTTTTAAGATTTATTTTAGAGAACATAAGCCAGGGGAGGTTCAGAGGGAGAGGGAGAGAGACTCTTAAGCAGACTCCCTGCTGAGGACAGAGCCTGATACCGGGCTTAATCCCATGACCTGAAATCAAGACCTGAGC
The DNA here is from genome assembly GCA_028646535.1 of Procyon lotor. Classification (NCBI taxonomy): domain Eukaryota; kingdom Metazoa; phylum Chordata; class Mammalia; order Carnivora; family Procyonidae; genus Procyon; species Procyon lotor. The sequence goes on from CM053611.1 coordinate 102,336,418, forward strand.
TGAAATCAAGAGTCGGATCCCCAAGTGATGGAGCCACCCAGGTGCCCCTAATGGGTGATTTTTAGTACGTTTACAGAATAGCACAGTCACCATTACATAATTTCAGAATATTTCCATCACCTCTCCAAAAACCCATACCCACCTACCAGTCACTCCTATTCCCCTCCCCTGGCGGTCACGATTTCTGTCTATGGATTTGCTGCTTCTGGACATTTTATTTAAATAGAGTCATGTAGTATTCATCTTGTTATGACTGGCTTTGTTCACTTAGTATAATGTTTTCAGTGTTCATCCATATTGCAGCATGTAGAGTGCTCCATCTCTCTTTATAGCCAAAATGGTGGATATATCAGATTATGCTCTTCCATTCTTCAGTTGATAGACGTTTGGGTTGTTTCCACTTTGTGGCTGTTACGTACAATGCTGCCATGAACAGATCCATGCAAAGCCATCCATTTACTTCTTTCCTTGTACCAGTAGTCTGTTAGCGAGAGTTAGCTAGAAAACACCATGAGATTAATTGGGGTACATAGTGTGGTTCATGGTTTGCTTTCATGTTGCCCGCCGTTGATGTCATTAGCCTGATAGGAGAGAAAATCCATCTGGAATGAGCTAGGTCATCTATTAAAACTCCAACTTTATTCCAGTATATTCATAATTACATTTTATATTCAGGAACAGACCTACAGTAGTAGATTGATTTAGACTTAGGATGGAGAGCAAAGCCCTCAGCTGTTACATTAGTCTTTGGTTATATGTGTTTGGGGTTGCGCTCCACAGTGTGGCTAGCTTCTCATCAGATCTCATCTCCTCACAGAGACCTTCCTTTACTGACAGCCTAGAGTGGCATTCTCCAATGTCCTCATTATTTTATGTTTTCACATTTCTGACAAAAAAATTCGTAGTTACTTTATTTGTTTACACCACAGTGGGAGCTCCATTGGACAGAACCTTTTCTGTGTTGTTTGCTGTATTTTCAAAACCAAGAACACATTAGATACTTAGCAAATGTTTGTTACATGAGTGTATTTGACTTGCCAAAGTCTGGGGACAAACAAAACAGACATTGTCCCTGCCCTTACATTGCCTCTTGATGATAAAGAACTATGTTAGGAGACCTTTAGTTTTATAATCATTGAATATTTATAAATGAAACTGAATTTCCTTAACTGTTACTTACTCAAACTTCTTAGCTCTGGTTTTGTCTACACCAGTTTCTCTATCTCTTACTTTAATCCCTACCCTTTCCGGGGATAGCAATGATTGTTTGAAGAAGCAATGAAGCTGTTATGAAGTAAGTTCTTGGTTTGAGACTTCTCTGTGTCCTTTCTGGGTCATTTTCAGGCCTGCTCAGCTGACCACAGTTGGGAAACGTTGCTGTCTTTGGATTCAGGATCTCTGCATGGATCTCCAGAACTTGAAGCGGGTCCGAGATGACCTGCGCTTTCGGGGAGTGAAGGGCACCACTGGCACTCAGGCCAGCTTCCTGCAGCTCTTCGAGGGAGATGACCAGAAGGTATTCTGAGGGCAACTGAGGGACATGGAAACTCGGTGGTGAGAGCGCCAGAAACAAAACTGACCTCCAGGATGGGAGGAGGATTGATCTTGGGATGAGTGGAGTCTTTGGACCGGAAGGAGTACCAAGGGTTGAAACCTGGGCAGGATGTTGAGATGTCCTCATAGTGGTCACACCTGGATTTCTACAGGGATGTCTTTTTCTTCCAAGGTAGAGCAGCTTGACAAGATGGTGACGGAAAAGGCAGGATTTAAAAGGTAAGTAAATGGGGAAAATGTTGGCTTCCTTGTTCCCTATCAAGTGATTAAAGGCCTGTGTTCAGTGTACTTCTTGATTGGACCCTAACTTTTTCTTCCTTTGTTTTTCTACCCATTTCCTTTTATCTCTGGCCTGGGTTTTATTTTCTTATAGTCTAGATTTTACTTTTTTATAGTCTCTAAGGAAAAAGGAAAGTGTTTACTTCTGAGATTTTTATTTTACTTATTTATTTATTTATTTTTAAAGATTTTATTTATTTATTTGACAGAGAGATCACAAGTAGGCAGAGAGGCAGACAGAGGGAGAGGGAGAAGCAGGCTTCCCGCCGAGCAGAGAGCCTGATGCGGGGCCCGATCCCAGAAACCTGGGATCATGACTGGAGCTGAAGGCAGAGACTTTAACCCACTGAGCCACCCAGGCGCCCCTTCCTCTGAGATTTTTAGAATAGTCTCACCCATGTTGAGGTCCTTCAGTGGGTTCATCTAAATCTGACCATTTCCACTGAGGGCCACCAGCCTTCATCATGGCTCGTTGTTCCAGGCATTTCCATCAGGCTGTGACAAGACACGGGTACCACAGGCCCACACTTCCTTCTCGGGCCTGGGTGTTCGTAAGAAGGGTGGAAGAACAGTGTGTTTCAGAAGCATATTATCAGTGAAGTTGTGTGGGCGCAATATGACTTAGTATACCGGTGAGACCAAGCTTTTGCTTAAGGTCTGTTTTTGCTCATTTGTTTGACACAGTCACATTTTGAAAAAACACTTTTTTCCCCCAGATTTTATTTGTAAGTAATCTCTACACCCAATGTGGGGCTCAAAAAACAACCCTGAGATCAAGAGTTGCATCCTCCGCCAACTGAGCCAGCCAGGCACCCCTGAAATATTTCATTTATGATTCTTTTCAATTTATTTCTAGGGCTTTCATCATCACAGGGCAGACCTACACACGAAAAGTGGATATTGAGGTGCTGTCTGTGCTGGCTAGCCTGGGGGCATCTGTGCACAAGGTGAGTGGAGGTGGCAGTTTGTGGGGGTGGGGCCGAGAGCTTTGCGCACGACAGAGGGACGGAATTGGCCTCTGACTTCATCTAGTCGTCTCTCCAGAGATATCAAGCTTCATTTTCACCATCTGGGGTCTGTAGGTGACAGCTCTGAAATTAAGGTGCGTTAAAGGACAGGACTAGCTCCGGTGTCTCATTAAAGCCCATCTTCCATTGTCTCTCTGCTGTTCTTCAGCACAAGTGTCTCCATCCTCCCTTACTTGGTATCCCTGCTCTGCAGGAGCCGGGAGAAGTCCGAGCGACATGTTCTCCAGGAGCTCTTGGAGAGACATGCTCACCTCCTTCAGCAGTCCAGCCCCTGCCCCCAGAGTCCCGCGCACCAGCGGTGTGGGACGATGCCTGTGGCCCTTTCCCCCCAGATCTGTACCGACATACGGCTCCTGGCAAACCTCAAGGAGATGGAGGAACCCTTCGAGAAGCAGCAGATTGGTGAGTGTTCTGGGAAGAGGTGGGGGCACTGCAGAGATGCTGGGAGGCCTGTGGGCACGTGTGAATAGCTCACCGCGCAGCGTGCTCGGGCACTCACTGTCCTCTGAAATCTCTCTGCCTCTGCTTCTGCTTGCGCACGGCAGGCTCAAGTGCGATGCCGTACAAGCGGAACCCTATGCGCTCAGAGCGGTGCTGCAGCCTCGCCCGTCACCTGATGACCCTTATCATGGACCCGCTGCAGACGGCATCTGTGCAGTGGTTTGAGCGCACGCTGGATGATAGTGCCAATCGGTCAGTACAAGGGGGGGTGCCGTGTACAGCAAGTGGTGGGGAGGACCGGCAGAGGAGCCTGGAAACAAGGATGTTTTGAGCGTCTGTGCATTTTCTCCTTGTCCCCATAGAGCCTGGAGGGGGTTAGCAGGGAGGCAAGACTATAGAACAGTGTGATGCGTGGTAGGATCAGAGTGTGTACGAGATAATCTCTGGGGGGGCTAAGGTGGGAGAGTAGTGGTGACGCAGTCAGGGAAGGCTTCACAGAGGAGGTGATACTCTAAGACTCAAATTTTTTTTTTGAGATTTTATTTATTTATTTGAGAGAGATCGAGAGAGCACAAGGAGAGGGAGGGACGGAGAAGCAGGCTGCCTGCTGAGCAAGGAGTCTGACTCAGGGCTCGATCCCAGGACCCTGGGATCAGGACCTGAGCTTAACCAACTTAGCCAGCCAGGCGCCCCATCTTACACTTTTTAAAAGTAGTTTCACATTACTGTGGTTTGCTTGCGTTGTACTAGGATCTGAAAAAGATATATAGTAAAGCTAGCTCTCTGGGATCCGTGTGTAATCCAAGGAATAAGACATTGATGGAAGTAAGCCGTGTGAACTCATTGCCAAGTCAGCTGCTGCGTACTTCTCAGCACGGTGTGACCTAATCAGATGTGCCCGCTAAAACACCCTGTAACAGTTCGGAGAATCGGTTGTAAGGGGACATGGGTCTGCTCAGAACAAGTTAGGAGGCTACTTTTAAAAAATCCAAGTCCTCACTGGCACAGTGGCCGTGCGATCAGAGAGGAAGGATGTGGGTATAAAATCAGGGGCAGATTGGCTGGCCTCCAGTTCTCACTTGGAGGAGTGAGAATTAAGATCAGCGGTGGGGTGCTAGTGCCATTTACTGAGACGGGAGCCACAGGGAGAAGAGTGGGCTTGACCTGTGAGGAGGAAGCAGTAGAAAAGTGGCTGAGTCGAGTTTGGGGTTTAAGGTGCCTACAGATCAACCGGGTGGAGCTCTCCAATGGGGTGTCCGATCCGGCACTTAGCAGGTGGCCTGGTCAAGGGGTCCTCAGGATATGGGGTGGCTGAAGTCACGAGATGAAAGGAAGTTGTCCGAGTAGAGCATGTGGCGTGACAAGCCGGCGAGGCAGCTTCTTGGGACACACCCTGCATTTCACTCAAAGTGGTCTTTGTCTAAAGAGATGACTGAATTGGCTGTTTGTTTTCCAGACGTATCTGTTTGGCTGAGGCATTTCTCACTGCAGATACGATACTGAATACGCTGCAGAACATTTCTGAAGGACTGGTGGTGTACCCTAAAGTAAGAAGCCTCAATTAAGAAGCGAAATGTTGGGGGGGGGTTGGCATGGGAGGGGAGTGCACTCTCCTCCTGCTCTGGGGTGAATATGTTTGGGGAGCTGCTTCCTAGTCCGACAGAGGTCTTCCCAGGCAGAGCTCATTCCGAAGCTTGTGCCGTAAGCTCTAGAGAACTAAGCCTGGGATCTGTAGGCACATTTATAGGAAAGAGAAAAGGAAGTCCTTTGGCTTACACTCCTCATGAGCATGAATCATCCGGCTCTGGCGTGACTGGCAGAGCGGACGATTTCCGTCGCCTGTTTTTAAGTACCTGAGGCAGATGGGTTCCTTTCCATTATATACTTGGCTCTTGAGGTTGGGCGTTGAAATTTTAACAAAGTTCCAGTTTTAGAAATCTTTGCAATGAAGCACCTTTTAAAAGTTTATTTAAATCAATATTCCTGGGACACCTGGGTGGCTCAGTGGGTTAAAGCCTCTGCCTTCGGCTCAGGTCATGATCCCCGGGTCCTGGGATCGAGTCCCACATCGGGCTCCTTGCTCAGCGGGGAGCCTGCTTCACCCTCTCTCTGCCTGCCTCTCTGCCTGCTTGTGTTCTCTCTCTCTCTGACGAATGGATAAGTAAAATCTTTAAAAAAAATAATCAATATTCCTTTGTTAAATCAGAATAATATTTTGAGGAGGGTGGGAGGGGTGGGGTGGCTGGGCGATGGACAGTGGGGAGGGTATTTGTTGTGGTAAGCGCTTCAAATTGTGTAAGACTAATGAATCATAGGCCTGTACCCCTGAAACAAGTAATACATTATATGTCAGTAAATAATAATAATAGTATTTTGGGTTAGAAAGAAAACTGAAATGCCAAGTGACTAACTATCCATTCTACTCTCTATCTTAACAAATACGATTGTTCATGTCCTTGTGTGCATTTTGCTGGTCAGTTGGGTCTCTTAACTGTGTGTGGGTGACTTCGTAACCTTGAGCCATCTTAGCCCTGCATTCATTCTTCTAGGTAATTGAACGACGCATTCGGCAAGAGCTGCCTTTCATGGCCACGGAGAACATCATCATGGCCATGGTGAAAGCCGGGGGTAACCGCCAGGTTTGTTAACCCCTCGTGCTCCTGGATAAGTGGAGAGGCACCTTCAGTCCCGTTCTCCTCCTTTAAGGAGCATGAGAACATTTCTGTCTTCACCCTCAGTCGTGGTAGCAGTACAGAGCAGTGACCATATTCTGCCATACAACAGGCTTGTCTATTGTGGTGAACTTGGATTGTTAAAAGGGAATCACTTAGTCTCCTGTAGAAAAGGTCCACTCCTAGTGAAGGAATTAGGTCTGAATTTCCAATAGGAAATGATGGGGAGCAGGCAGGACACAACAGCACACGGTTCATGAGGCTTCAGAGGAGGCAGCGCAAGATGGGCATTTACTTCAGGTGCAGCCTAGGATATGGTCAGAGGGTCAAGATCTTGGTGGAGTCAGACTGAGGTGAAGCACCTCAGCCTAGAAGGGCCTTGTGTATCAGGAATAGACAGCATGGATGTGGTTTGGATGACTTCTTAATATGTCCAGATGCCCTCTTAGTAAATGAACCGACACTACCTCACTGTCTTCCCAGGATTGCCATGAGAAAATTAGAGTGCTTTCCCAGCAGGCAGCTGCTGTGGTCAAGCAGGAAGGGGGTGACAATGACCTCATAGAGCGAATCCAGGCCGATGCCTACTTCAGTCCCATTCACTCCCAGTTGGACCATCTATTGGATCCTTCCTCGTTTACAGGTCGTGCATCCCAACAGGTAAGCACCAGAAGGCTTCCACAGCGCTGTAAGCCTCCCCAAATGCCCTGTTTTTACATTGCTGGGGTGCAGAACCTGGAATACTGTCTTTAGTGTTTCTACTTTTATAAGAGGTATGGTGAGAATGAAGCTAGTCAGAAAGAATTCAGAGCAGGCTAAACTGTGACGATTTGGTTCTTTTGAGCTCTTTTAAGTATTTCTCCCTATGATTTCTCTGAATTCTGGTCTGGAGCACGTGGTATAGTGGACAAAGATTGGGTTTTACACTTAAGGTAGATCAGTCAGGTTCCTTCCTGACTTCTGGCTTTCACTGGCTGACAGAATCAGAAAACATCCCCCACAGGCTGGTGGTTATGTGGATTACAAAACCTAGCACCATGCTTGGGGCATAGTAAGTATTCAACAAATGTCACTTTCCCTCTTGGCCTTTTAGAGACTGCAAGAGCTAATTCAAAAAGATTTACGAGTGCAGACTAGGTGCTCAGTATGTATTCCGATACTGTGCTTCATTCTGGGGCTCAGAACTTGGTGGCGAAGGCTCATAAAGAGGTCATTAGAAGACCAAGGAGTACCTGCAGGATTTGCGGGAAGCACATCCTTTGGGATCACAAAGGAGGAATAGAACAGCCCTAAAATAGGAGAAGTGGGGAAAGGCTTCCTAGAAGCCTTGACATCTGAGCTGAGCCTTAGGGATAAGTAGGAGTTGGCAAATAACATCATCCAACATGGGAGAGAAACTACAATCATTTGAGTGTTGCCGGAGCAGCAAATGCCCAGAAGTAGTTACAGGATTTCAAGTTGGAAGCCAAACTGGAGGCGGGAGACCAGCAAGGAAGCTGCTGCAGGCAGCCGAGAAGTAGATGACGAGGGCATTGGGCCAAGGTGGTGATAGATACAGATGAGGGGAGAGATTGCGGGGCTGGTTAGGAAGTTAGTCACTTGGCATCTGGTTGAATGAGGAGGGAAGAAGCAGTGATGATTTTAGCTTGGGCAGCTGGGTGGGCAATGGGGAGACCCAACGGAAGAAGCAGGCTGGGCTGATTTGTGGGGAAGCACATGTGGGCACGGTGGACCGAGCTGCCTCGGTCTAGGGACAGATTTCTGACAGGCAGTTGAGGACAATAGAAGTTCAGTGGTGGAGTAAGAGCTTTATCAAATTATTTCTCAGCTATATAAACTGATACTGAAAAAATGTTACCAAATTTACATCTTGACGTTTTCTTTTGTCTTACATTTGCTTTCCTCTTCGGCAGGTGCAGAGATTCTTAGAAGAGGAGGTATATCCCCTGCTGAAACCATATGAAAGTGTAATGAAGGTGAAAGCAGAATTATGTCTGTAGAATTGGAAAGAATTAAAAAAAGGAGTCGTTGGCTTCATTAACTTTTATTGCCGAGTCTTGGAAAATGTTATTCTAATGCCTTATTTACTTCAAGACCTGTTACCTTAAATTGATTTACCTTACATTGATTTACCTTACCTCGTTTGCATGGTGCTTTCAATTTCTCAAGGTTTACAGTGCAGAAATAAATTACATTGGGGGCACCTGGGTGGCTCGGTTAAGCCTCTGACTCTTGATTTTGGCTCAGGTCGTGATCTCAGGGTTGTGAGATTGAGCCCCAAATTAGGTTCAGTGCTGGGTGTGGAGCCTGCTTAAGATTCTCCTTCTCCCTCAGCTCCTCCCCACCTCTCCCTGTTCTCTCTCTCTCTCTCTCTCTCTTAAAAAGAAAAAAAAAATGATGTTGAGTTGGACTCTTGTTTTCTACAGCAGCAAGCCTGTAGTTCATAGTTTGCTCTGTCCTTTCAGGCATGTTGTCCAGCTAGCCTTGTCTCTTTCACATGCTCACTTGATCTTGAGCAAGCAAACTCCTGGTCCTCTCTTCTGAAGGTAAATTTGATCTGTGTCTAGCAAAATAACCTAGACCCAGATTCAGTATGGTTGGATACCTTTGGTATCCAGTTGGGTTTTGCCAGAATATATAATGAAAGTCGGAGCTACAGTAAATTCTCAGGTTTAAGTTGTACCCACGCTCACTTCATCTTTTAGTAAAACTTATATATCAGAGAAACGCTAATTGGGTCTATTGATTTCATCAAGGCATTTGACAAATCTTTAATCCTGGTTTCACAGATTGATAGGTGATTGAACCAGCCATAGCCAAAGAAAATCATTAGGAACTGCCCCCCACCTGGAAGGGGAGCGCTGGTATTAGTCCACAGACCTCCATCTGTAGCCCTGTCCAATTCCACATATTGTTTCAGCACAGATGAAAATGAAGGAAGTGTATTTATCAGATTAGCAGATAACACAAAACTAGGACAATTAACCAATACATGTATTTGGTAAGATAACTAAAATTTTATCTAACCTGAAATAGATTGAAATGATGTGGCCAAAACTAAGAAGAAAAAATTAAGATAAATGTAAGTAAATTAGGCTTAAACTTCACTGTAGTCTTAACTGTTCTACACCCATGGCATTATGTTCTATTTGCTTTGTTTTGTTTGTTTTTAACGTATAATGTAATATTTGTTTCTGGGGTACAGGTCTGTGATTCATCAGTCTTACACAATTCACAGGGCTCACCATGGCACATACCCTCCCCAGTGTCCATCACCCAGCCACCCCATTCCTCCCACCCCCCTCCACTCCAGCAACCCTCAGTTTGTTTCCTGAGATTGAGTCTCTTAGGGTTTGTCTCCCTCTCTGGTTTTGTCTTGTTTCATTTTTCCCTCCTTTCCCCATGTGATTCTCTGTCTTGTTTCTTAAATTCCTCATATCAGTGAGATCATATAATAGTTGTCTTTCTCTGAATGACTTATTTCGCTTAGCATAATACCCTCTAATTCCATCCATGGTGTTGCAAATGCCAAGATTTTGTGTCTGTGTTTTTTTTTTTATGGCCGCATAATCTTTATCCATTCATCTGTTGATGGACATCTAGGCTCTTTCCGTAGTTTGGCTGTTGTGAACACTGCTGCTATAAACATTGGGGTGCGCGAACCCCTTCGGATCACTACATTTGTTTCTTTGGGGTAAATACCCAGTAGTGCAGTTGTTGGGTCATAGGGTTGCTCTATTTTAAACTTTTTGAGGAGCCTCCATACTGTTTTCCGTGGTGACTGCACCAGCTTGCGTTCCCACCAACACTGTAGGAGGGTTCCCCTTTGTCCATATCCTTGCCAGCACCTGTCGTTTCCTAACTTGCTAATTTTAGCCATTCTGACTGGTGTGAGGTGGTATCTCACTGTGGTTTTGATTTGTATTTCCCTGATGCAGAGTGATGTGGAGCACTTTTTCACGTGTCTGTCGGCCATTTCGATGTCTTCTTTGCAGAAATGTCTGTTCATGTCTTCTGCCCATTTCTTAATTGCATTTTTTGTTCTTTGGGTGTTGAGTTTGGTAAGTTCTTTACAGATTTTGGATACTAGCCCTTTATCTGATAGGACATTTGCAAATATCTTCTCCCATTCAGTTGGTTGTCTTTTGGTTTTATGACTGTTTCCTTTGCTGTGCAAAAGCTTTTGATCTTGAAATCCCAATAGTTCATTATTGCCCCTGCTTCCCTTGCCTTTGGCGATGTTTCTAGGAAGAAGTTGCTGCAGCTGAGGTTGAAGAGGTTGCTGCCTGTGTTCTGCTCAAGGATTTTGACGGATTCCTTTCTCATATTTAGTTCTTTCATCCATTTTGAGTCTATTTTTGTGTGCGGTGTAAGGAAATGGTCTGGTTTCATTCTTCTGCATGCGGCTCTCCAGTTTTCCCAATACCATTTGTTAAAGAGACTGTCTTTTTTCTATTGGACATTCTTCCCTGCTTTCTCGAAGTTTAGTTGACCATAGAGTTGAGGGTCCACTTCTGGGCTCTCTATTCTGTTCCATTGATCTGTGTCTATTTTTGTGCCAGTACCATACTGTCTGGAAGATTATAGCTTTGTAGTATAGAGCTTAAAGTCTGGCATTGTGATGCCACCAGCTTTGGTTTTCTTTTTCAACATTCCTTTGGCTACTTGGGGTCTTTTCTGGTTCCATATAAATTTTAGGATTAATTGTTCCATTTCTTTGAAAAAAGTTGAAAAATTTTGATAGGGATTGCATTAAATGTGTAGATTGCTTTAGAGAGCATAGACATTTTCCCAATATTTGTTCTTCCAATCCATGAGCATGGAATGTTTTTCCGTTTCTTTGTGTCTTCCTCAATTTCTTTCATGAGTATTCTATAGTTCTCTGAGTACAGATTTTTTGCCACTTTGGTTAGATTTATTCCTAGGTATCTTATGGTTTTGGGTATAATTGTAAATGGGATCGACTCCTTAATTTCTCTTTCTTCTGTCTTGCTGTTGGTGTATAGAAATGCAACTGATTTCTGTGCATTGATTTTATATCCTGAGACTTTACTGAATTCCTGTATGAGTTCTAGCGGTTTTGGGGTGGAGTCTTTTGGGTTTTCCACATAAAATAGCATATCATTTGCAGAGTGAGAGTTTGACTTCTTTGTCAATTCAGATGCCTTTTATTTCTTCTTGTTGTCTGATGGCTGAGCCTAGGACTTCTAGTACTATGTTGAATAGCATTGGTGATAGTGGACATCCCTGCTGTGTTCCTGACCTTAGGGGAAAAGCTCTAGGTTTTTCCCCATTGAGAATGATATTTGCTATGGGTTTTTCATAGATGGCTTTGATGATATTGAGGTATGTACCCTCTACTCTTCCACTGTGAAGAGTTTTGATCAAGAAAGGATGCTGTACTTTGTCAAATGCTTTTTCTGCATCTATTGAGTATCATATGGTTCTTGTTCTTTCCTTTATTAATATATTGTATCACATTGATTTGCAGATGTTGAACCAACCATACAGCCCAGGAATAAATCCCACTTGGTCGTGGTGAATAATCCTTTTAGAGTACTGTTAGATCCTGTTGGCTGGTATTTTGGTGAGAATTTTTGCATCCAGATTCATTAGGGATATTGGTCTGTAATTTTTTTTTTTTTTTACATTTTATTTATTTGACAGAGAGAGTACAAGCAGGGGGAGCAGCAGACAGAGGAAGAAGGAGAAGCAGGCTCCCTGCTGAGCGGGAAGCCTGATGCAGAGCTCGATCCCAGGACCCTGGGATCATGACCTGAGCCAAAGGCAGACTCCCAACCAACTGAGCCACCCAGGTGCTGCCCCCGTAATTCTCCTTTTTGATGGTGTCTTTGGTTTTGGGATCAAGATAATGCTGGCCTCATAAAATGAGTTTGGATGTTTTCCTTCCATTTCTATTTTTTGGAACAGTTTCAGGAGAATAGGTATTCTTCTTTAAATGTTTGGTAGAATTCCCCTGGGAAGCCATCTGGCCCTGGGCTTTTGTTTGTTGGGAGATTTTTTTTTTTTTTTTTTAAAGATTTTATTTATTTGGCAGCGAGAAACACAGCGAGAGAGGGAACACAAGCAGAGGGAATGGCAGCGGGAGAAGCAGGCTTCCCGCAGAGCAGAGAGCCCGATGCGGGACTCGATCCCAGGCCCCTGGGATCTGACCTGGGCCGAAGGCAGACGCTTAACGACTGAGCCACCCAGGCACCCCTGTTGGGAGATTTTTGATGACTACTTCAATTTCCTTACTGGTTATTGGTCTGTTCAGGTTTTCTATTTCTTCCTGGTTCAGTTTTGGTAGTTTATATGTCTCTAGGAATGCACCCATTTTTTCCAGATTGTCTAATTTGCTGGCATATAGTTGCTCATAATATATTCTTTAAATTATTTGTATTTCTTTGGTGTTGGTTGTGATCTCTCCTCTTTCATTCATGATTTTATTAATTTGGGTCCTTCCTCTTTTGTTTTTGATAAGTCTGGCCAGGAGTTTAGCAATCTATTGATTCTTTCAAAGAACTAGCTCCTTGTTCCATTGATCTGTTCTACTGTTCTTTTGGTTTCTAGTTCATTGATTTCTGCTCTGATCTTTAAATAATTTCTCTTCTCCTGCTGGGTTTAGGCTTTATTTGCTATTCTTTCTCTAGCTCCTTTACATGTAGGGTTAGGTTGTGTATTTGAGACCTTTCTTGTTTCTTGAGAAAGGCTTGTATTGCTATATACTTTTCTCTTAGAACTGCCTTTGCTGTATCCCAAAGATTTTGAACAGTTGTGTTTTCATTTTCATTTGTTCACATGAATTTTTAAAATTCTTTAATTTCATGGTTGACCCACTCATTCTTTAGTAGGATGCTCTTTAGCCTCCATGTATTTGAATTCTTACCAACTTTCCTCTTGTGATTGAGTTCTAGTTTTAAAGCATTGAGTCTGATAATATGCAGGGAGGGAATGATCCCAGTCATTTGGTACCGGTTGAGACCTGATTTGTGACCCAGGATGTGATCTATTCTGGAGAATGTTCCATGTGCGCTAGAGAAGAATGTGTATTCTGTTGCTTTGGGATGGAATGTTCTGAATATATCCGTGATGTCCATCTGGTCCAGTGTGTCATTTAAAGCCTTTATTTCCCTGTTGATCTTTTGCTTAGATGATCTGTCCATTTCAGTGAAGGGGTGTTAAAATCCCCTACTATTACTGTATTATTGCCGATGTGTTTCTTTGATTTTGTTATTAATTGGCTTATATAATTGGCTGCTCCCATGTTAGGGGCGTAGATATTTAAAATTGTTAGATCTTTTTAGATTCTAAAACTAGATTTTAAACCAGACCCTTTACGTATGATATAGTGTCCTTCCTCATCTCTTATTATAGTCTTTGGTTTAAAATCTAGTTTCTCTGATAGAAGGATTGCCACCCCAGCTTTCTTTTGCTGTCCATTAGCATGGTAAATGGTTTTCCACCCCCTCACTTTATTTTTTTTTTTAAGATTTTTTATTTATTTATTTGACACAGAGAGAGCGAGATCACAAGTAGGCAGAGAGGCAGACAGAGAGAGGGGGGGATGCAGGTTCCCCGCTGAGCAGAGAGCCCTGTGGGGGGCTCAATCCCAGAACCCTGGGATCATGACCTGAGCCAAAGGCAGAGGCTTTAACCCACTGAGCCACCCAGGTGCCCCTCAAAAATTAGATTGAATTCAGTTAACTAGAGATCTGAACTCCAGGATCTGAATCATCTAGAAATCAGGATCTGGGAAGACTGTGAGGTAAACAGCTTCTGTTCACCTGCTCTATTCCGTTATTGCTCTATTCCGTTATTGCTCTATTCCCCTGGCTGATGGTAGATTTCATTTGATAACCCAAAGAATCTCATGTCCTTAAGTGGAAGCACAGAGGCTAAGTGCCTCCAGATTGGTGATGTAAATTCTGGATGGATGTGAGGACTAGCTGACTGAAATTGTGTAGCATAGGGTCTAACATTTTTGAAGAAAGTACTCAGGAAATGATTTTCCTTTCTGAGCCTTGGAGAGTTCACCAGCCAGTCAGGGAGCAGGCTAAAATTTGAGGAGGATGCTGTTTTTTGGTTTGCCTTCCATGGAAGAGAGTACATTCTGAACTTGAACCAACCAAAGAATGGGAAATGAGTCAACAGTTGGGATTGGTTCAGTTCAGTTGGTGGAGCATGGGATTCTTCTGAATCCACCACTGGTTCAGTTGGTGGAGCATGGGATTCTTCTGAATCCACCACTGGTTCAGTTGGTGGAGCATGGGATTCTTAATCCCAGGGTCATGAGTTCAAGCCCCATGTCGGCATAGCGCTTAATTGAAGAGAGAGAAAGTAAAAAAGATAATAATAAAGTTATATGATGAAATACTGTGTGGTTTTTGGGAGATGAGTTTAAGGTGGTTTTAATTTTCTGTTAGGTTTTGAGTATTTTTTCAAGGTTTTTGTTAAGATTTTATTTATTTATTAGAGAGCACAAGTAGAGGGAGGGGCAGAGGGAGAAGCAGACTCCCCACTGAGCAGGAAGCCTACCATGGACCTTGGTCTCAGGACCCTGGGATCATAACCTAGGGCAAAGACAGACCCTTAACCAACTGAACCACCCAAGTGCTGCCCCCTTTTTCAAGTTTTTAATGCAATTTTTATTTAAACTAAATTTTAGAATATTTTTATATTGTAAAGATAGCACAAAGTTCCCATATACCCCACACATGATGTTCTTTATTAACATCTTGTATTAGTGTGGTACAGTCATCACGGTTAATGAACCAATATTGATACGTTATCAAATAAAGTCCTTGAATTTTTAGCTAATGTCCTTTTTTTGTTCTAGTATTCCCATTTAGAACAAATAACATTTAGTCATAATAGCATTTTTAAGCACTGGGATTCATATATATTACTCACAATGTATATTCTTTATCAAAGGTATGCTCTAATGGGCACAAAATTCAGCTCAAATTTAGCTAACCTGGAACATAACCAGAAATCAAGACAGAGTTTGGGGACCATGACTGACCCAAGTGTTTCCATCAGTGAATGATCTAGCCTTTCATTGGCTGTGGCTCTATGGTCCTGAGAAGTTTCAAACCATGAAAAAATGTCATACCTCTTCCACATCTTTCAACACTAATTGTTTAACTAGTAGTCTCCCTTTAAACTTTAAAAAGCTGTAATTAGGATAATTTCGATTGTAGAGCACAGGCAGGCCAGGTGTACTTAAAATATATAAAGCAGGGGCACCTGGCTGGCTCAGTCGGTGGAACAAGCGACTCTTGTGATCTCACGGTTGTGAGTTTGAGCCCCAAGTTGGGGGTAGAGATAACTTAAAATCTTTAAAAAAATAAAATATATAAATCAGAAATGCAAACATAAAGAGCAGATCTCAGAGGGATTCACTCCATAGTTCCTTAAATAAGTTACTGCTTTCAAAAAATGGGTTAAATCGTACTTTACATTTAGAAAGCATTTCTTTAGTGATAACCTGGAGGAAATAGGTATTTACAAGATATATTTTTATTCTGATCCAGAAGTCATACTTTAAGACTTATTTATTTGAGAGGGAGAGAAGGAGAAAGTCCTCAAGCAGACACCCTCACTGAGCATGGGTCCTGATGGGATTGATCCCAGGATCCCGAGATCATGACCTGAATCAAAATCAAGAGTCAGCTACTTAACCAACTGAGCTACCCAGGCACCCCCAGATTTCATACCTTAACACATTTTCTTTTTCAGCACCCTACTGTGTACTGGGAGTACAATGGTGAACTAACCAGTCTGTCCTCCTGGGAGCAGAGTAAGCAAAGTGCTGAATGCTCCTCAATAATGCAAAATACACTGTTTAACATCTGAACATATGAAAAGTACATTAAGCACCACTGAGAAAAGGCGCTTTAGAGATGTAACTTCAACAAATCCACACTGCTTCCCTTGGTTTTTATCATCTTATAAGCCACCCATCCTCATGATGGATACTACTTTCCCACCAGCTTGGTGCTGGCTGAATTTCTTCAATGTACTTGGCTCCATCCACCCTTCCTGTAGCACAAATTGAGAAGGGCTTTGCCTTGAGTGGCAGCCTAGGAAGTTTTTATGACTGGCATTTTTCTTTCTTTTTTGTTCTCTAATGGAGGTGAAATGTGTCTATAGAATTCTCACACGGCACTTAACAAAGTTTCATAGAATTGTTAGCTCCTCTACCATTTTTTAAAAGGAAGTACTGGTTTTCTATCTCCTGTGGCTCTTGGACATACCCAGTATTTTTTATTAAATTATCTCTACACGCAGTGTGGGGCTCGAACTCACCACTCCAAGATTAAGAGTCGCATGCTTCACAGAATGATGCTCCACAGCCAGGTGCCCCTGGCCTACCCAGTATTGATCTGATAAATGTTCCACTGGAATGTCAGGGGAGGGCTAGAAGCTTTATTTGGCAAGTGTTGACAAGTCCTTAGTTCCTTAATAAATGTGTAGGGAAAGTTAGCAAAAATAAAATGTTAATGGCTTATTGCAAAAACCTAAGGGGCCAGTGCTGAAGCTAGCATTACTTAACCATTGGGTTTTGACACCTCGGCTGACGTGACAACTGTCTCAAGGAATTGTGTTCTCCCATAAAGATAAACTTAAGAAATATAGCCCCTGCAACAGTTGTGAGATGAGAGAAAAGGATGTTACCACACTAAGAAGGCCGGAATTCATTGCTCTAAGGCAATGGGTTGGGGTTTTTTTGTTTTGTTTTGTTTGGGGGCGGGGGTGTTTAAGAAAGCAAAATTTGGGAAGGAAAGTGAACTTGGCCCCAAAAACGGGGTTCAGAGCTCTGCTCTGCCACTTACTAGTTTTGCCAGTGTACTCTGTAAAATTCAAATGATAAAATTCACCTAGCTTTCATAGGGCTGTAAAATACATTAAGTTGCTTTGCAAAGTGAGCACAATACAGTGAGGTCACAACTGAGATTGCCTTGCTGTCTGTGTAGACTTTGCGTATGGTTCCATTCCTTGACTCAGGCATCACCCCCTTGGAACACCATTGGAAATCCAAGCTTAGGTTAATAAGCAGCTCTAACACTAAATTTATCTCTTCTGGGTAGGGAGACGTTTCTAGAACACTCCTGAAATACTATTGTAGCTTTTGATAACCTTCCTAAAAGGTGGTAAGCACGTCTTTTTTAAGATTTTATGCTTTTTAAGTAATCTCTATACCCAACGGGGGCTTCAGACTTCAACCCCAAGAAGGAGTGGGGTGCTCCACAGACTGGACCAGCCAGGCACCCTAACACATTCTTTTTTTTTTTTTTTTTTTAGGATTTTTATTTATTTATTTGACAGAGAGAGATCACAAGTAGGCAGAGAGGCAGGCAGAGAGAGAGAGAGGGGGAAGCAGGCTCCCTGCTGAGCAGAGAGCCCGATGCGGGCCTCGATCCCAGGACCCTGAGATCATGACCTGAGCCGAAAGCAGAGGCTTAACCACTGAGCCACCCAGGCGCCCCACATTCTTTTCAGGATAGAATCTGCCCTCTACTAGGTCCTGGATATCAAATGGAAGTGGGCCTGCTACCTTCCTGGACTATTCATTCGTACTGTGCTTTAACATTTTTTCAAACGACCTCTGCTTCTCACAACCATAAATTCACATTCTCATTTTATGGATGAGTTAAGTGTTAGCGTGGTTGAGTGACCCAAACGCAGCCTTCAGACTACGCCCACTGCATTATACATGACTGAAGAGTGAAATTTTTCCGGCATGCCCTCAACCAAATTTGTTCGAAATTGTGGCTTCTTGCAGGGCTTGTAAGAGTGGTTTAAGGCTGGTTCTGTACACCTGTGAAGAAAGCACTTAAATATTTAGAAAATGACCATCAAGTAAGGGCCGCTCTTTTTCTAGAGTCCAGTCGCGTCTATCCCGCATCTCAACCGCTGGTACACCCCATATTGCTCTGAGCTCCTCGGGCTGCAGTGCAGACGAGGGTCAGTGGGTGAGCTAAAAATGGGCTTTGAAGGACTTCTGTGCCCCCCTTGCCCCCCCGCCCCATTCGCCGGGGGACCGGTCTCAGCGGGGAAAGGAGGCTGGTGTGTGAGGTCCGCGAGCGCGCAGAACCCAGCGCAGCCGCAGTCGACTGGCCACAGAGGACTACAGCCCCCAGCATGCTCAACGCCACCCCCCGCCCCCGCTCGGCCCGGCGCGCGTGCGCGGTGGCGCCACCGAGCGCTGACTGGATCCGAGCGGTGGAGCCGCGAGCCGGACGTGGGTTGGCACTGAGGTGGCGAGGATTTGCGGCGGCTGGGCAGCTGGACATCCGCGCCGGGCAGGTGGGTGCGGAGGGAAAGGTCGGCGGTGACTCGCTGGGTCTGTGGAGCCTGGCGCCCACACCTGCCCCTCAAGTGGCGTCG
>CM053611.1:102360655-102378540 GCA_028646535.1 Procyon lotor
GGCTCCCCGCTGAGCAGAGAGCCCCATGCGGGGCTCGATCCCAGGACCCTGAAATCATGACCTGAGCCGAAGGCAGAGGCTTAACCCACTGAACCAGCCAGGTGCCCCTCATTTATTATTTTTTTTTATAAAGATTTTATTTATCTGAGAGAGAGAGACAGACACACACACACACACACACACACAGGGAGAAAGGGCAGGGGGAGGGGCAGAGGGAAAGGGAAAAGCAGGCTCCCCACTGAGCAGGGAGCCCATTGTGGGGGCTCAATCCTTGGACTCTGGGATCATGACCTGAGCTGAAGGCGGACACTTAATTGACTGAGCCACCCAGGCGCTCCTGAACCCCTCATTTAAGATAGCCACTTTCTGAAACCGCCTATTCCTTTCCTGTTTCATTTTACTCTGTAGCACTAATCAGCTGGCATACAATCTAGCATCTTATTTATTTTTTTAATTACTTGTTTCCCCTCTAAAATGCCAGATGCTAGAAGAAAAGGGATTTTTATGTTTTGAGCACTGTTGTATCCTTATCACTGTAGAACAGTGCCTGGCACATAGTAGATACTCAGTAAATGTATATTGAATAAGTGACTATTTCCTCAACACAAAATCACCATTGGGTCTGCTTTGTGTTCTGGGAACACACCTCATTCTCTCTACTTTGGATCTTTTTCAATTGCTTTCCTTACTCTCTGGTGTCTTTTTCTTTTCTTCTCTTTGGATCACAGCACTTTAGGACTAGAAGTCTGAGATCATCCCTTTTCTAAGGACTAGAGATCCCAATATCATACAGCTCATTTAACATTTTTTTTTAAGATTTTATTTATTTACTAGAGAGAGAGATCACAAGTAGGCAGAGAGTCAGGAAGGGGGAAGCAGGCTCCCTGCTGAGCAGAAAGCCCTATGCAGGACTTGGTCCCAGAACCCTGAGATGATGACCTGAGGCGAAGGCAGAGGCTTTAATCCACTGAGCCACCTAGGCGCCCCCATACAGCTCATTAATGATAGAAATGGAGGGAGGGTGGTGATTGACAGTTAATCTCCTTGTCAAACTGTAGTGCCTTTAAATCTTGCTTAGGTCAGACCCTTATAGCACCTAGTGCGGTGTATACATATCCCTCAATGAATTATTAAGCCAGTAAATAAAGATCTGTCTCCTTTATGAAGGCTTTTCCATATCAACCTGTAGTTCTCTCTTTGTTTCTTTGAATTTTGATTAATATTTGTGGTTTATTCTCTTATATTTAACTGGTTTTGTGTTTGTCATTTCATGTGTGTGTATTTGCCTGGTCAATGGAATTGTAATCCCATGTACAGAGACCAGATGTATAGACTATAAAACCCAGTCCTGGGAGGCAGTATAATAGTGAAACACTATGTAGTAGAATTTTCTGTGATGATAGAAATGTTTTTGTGTGATTGTTAACATTTTCTTTATTTCTTTCTTTTTTTTTTTAAGGATTTTATTTATTTCGCAGAGAGAGATCACAAGTAGGCAGAGAGGCAAGTAGAGGTAGAAGGGGAAGCACACTCCCCGCTGAGCAGAAAGCCCGATGCAGGACTCCATCCCAGGACCCTGGGATCATGACCTGAGCCGAAGGCAGAGGCTTTAACCCACTGAGCCACCCAGGTGCCCTGATTGTTAACATTTTCATTATTCGGTCTGTGTGTGAATGAGAGAGAGAGAAAAAGAGATTAAATAATCACATGAGTGGGAGGGGCAGAGAGAGGAAGAGAGAATCTCAGGCTGACTTCATATTCAGCGTAGAGCCCAAAGTGGGGCTCAATCTCATGGCCCCAAAATCATGACCTGAGCTGAAACCAAGAGTCAAACACTCAACCAGCTGCACCACCTAGGCATTCCTATTTATTTTTTTTTATAATCTCTATAGCCAGCTTGGGGCTCGAACTCACGACCCCAAGATCAGGTGTTGCATGCTCCTCCCAACTGAGCCAGCCAGGTGCCCCTGGGCATTCATTTCTTCATTTGTTAATTGTGAATTGTCCAGCTTTTCCACAATGAGTATCTGTGATTTTTTTTTTTTAAGATTTTATTTATTTATTTGACAGAGATCACAAGTAGGCAGAGAGGCAGGCAGAGAGAGAGGAGGAAGCAGGCTCTCCACTGAGCAGAGAGCCTGATGCGGGGCTCGATCCCAGGACCCTAAGATCATGACCTGAGCTGAAAGCAGAGGCTTTAACGTACTGAGCCATTCAGGTGCCCCTCTATGACTTTTATAACCAGAAAATGTATTAGTGGATTTGTGTGAGTAGTTTTGTTTTGGTTTTTTTTGGTTTATTTTTGTTTTGAGATTCAAGAATAGGTAGAAAATGCTATAGGCAAATAAACAGGATAGTAAACTTTGGAAGTGAGTTAAAGTTCATTTTTTAAATAAATGTATACCACAGAATGGAAATGTATTTAATTTTATGAGGTATGTATATTCTTTAAAATTGCAACAACTTTTATTTTTATAAATTATATTTTCTTTTCACATTGATATACATAATACAAGCACATTATGTTCATTCATATTGAGAAGAACCAAGTGTTTGGGGGAAAAGTTATAGGAAAATTTTACTAATCTATATAAACCATTAGGAAAAGCACATGTATTTTAACAACACAAGATACTGCATTTAGAAACTGGAAAGTACAAACTAAAATATACTAACTATACAACATTTAAGCGGTGAATCTAGAAGCTTACTGATACAATAAAAAAATTTCAAATTACTTTGTTGTTTTTTAAAAGATTTTATTTATTTGATAGAGACAGAGAGGGAACACAAGCAGGGGGAGTGAGAGAGGGAGAAGTAGGCTTCCCACTGACCAGGGAGCCCGATGTAGGGCTCGATCCCAGGACCCTGGGATCATGACCTGAGCTGAAGGCAGACGCTTAATAACGGAGCCACCCAGGCACCCTAAATTACTTTGATAAAATGAGCAATTAAGATCTAATGGAGGGGGGCGCCCTGGTGGCTCAGTGGGTTAAAGCCGCTGCCTTCAGCTCAGGTCATGATCCCAGGGTCCTGGGATTGAGCCCCACATCGGGCTCTCTGCTCAGCGGGGAGCCTGCTTCCCCTTCTCTCTTTGCCTGCCTCTCTGCCTACTTGTGATCTCTCTCTGTCAAATAAATAAATAAAATATTAAAAAAAAAAAAAAAAAAAAAGATCTAATGGAGGTACCTGAAATTTATAGATTTACTTGGCCACTGTGACCAGGAAGAACAACAAATGCATGAGGCATTGTTCGGAAATGTTTTGGAAACAAAACAAAATATTATTCCATCCTTTATTTTAAACTGAGACACTCTGAGTACTTTGTGCTTTTCTGGTAGAATATAGATTTGTTTAGCTTCTAAAAGGACAGGTAATAAGCATGAGAGTCCTTATCACTGCCTAGCATTATATATAAATTACTGTAATTTATTAAATTGCATTAATTGTTGTTTGACATTATGGATTCATTTGGCTGTCTCTCTTGGAAGGGGAAGGTGTTCCTGGAGGTCGCATCTGAACTAGAATTTGAAAGAATGGTCAAAGGGTGATTTAGCCCAGTGGTTCTCAAAGTGTGTTCCCTGGACCACAGCATCAACATCACCTGGGAACTTGTAAGAAAGGAACCAGTCTCATTCTACTCAGACCTTCAGATTCAAAAATTCAGCTTTTTAGGGGGCACCTGCCTGGCTTAGTAGAGAATGCAGTTCTTGATCTTGAGGTTGTAAGTACAAGCCCCACGTTGGGTATAAAGATTACTTAAAAATAAAATCTTGGGGGGCACCTGGGTGGCTCAGTGGGTTAAAGCCTCTGCCTTCAGCTCAGGTCATGGTCTCGGGGTCCTGGGATCGAGCCCCGCATCGGGCTCTCTGCTCAGCAGGGAGCCTGCTTCCCCCTCTCTCTCTGCCTCCCTCTCTGCCTACCTGTGATCTCTCTCCTCTCTGTCAAATAAATAAATAAAATCTTTAAAAAAATAAAATAAAATCTTGGGGCTCTGGGTGGCTCAGTTGTTAAGTATCTGCCTTTGGCTCAGGTCATGATCCCAGGGTCCTGGGATGAGCCCTGCATTGGGCTCCTGGCTCCTCAGGAAACCTTTTATCCCTCTCCCACTCCCCCTGCTTGTGTTCCCTCTCTCACTGTGTCTCTCTCTGTCAAAAATAAAATCGCAAAAGAAAAAAAAAAAAATCTTAGGGTGCCTGGGTGGTTCAGATGGTTAAGCATCTGCCTTCAACTCAGGTCATGATATCCAGGTCCTGGGGTCAGGCTCCCAGCTCAGACAGGAGTCTGCTTCTTCCTCTCCCTCTGCCTCTTCCTCTGCTTGTATGTTCTCTTCTCTCAAATGAAAAAATCTTCCAAAAAAGAAAATCTTTATTTTTTATTTTTAAAAAAACATTTATTCATTTGAAAGGAAGAGAGACAGAGCACAAGCAGGGGGAGAGGCAGAGGGAGAAGCAGATTCTCTGCTGAGCAGGGAGCCTGACATGGGGCTCAATCCTAGGACCTGGAGATCATGACCTGAGCTCAAGGCAGATGTTCAACCATCTGAGCCACCCAGGAGACCCAAAAATCTTTAAAAAAAAAAAAGAGAGAGAGAGAGAAAATCAGCTTTTTGGGTTTTAAAAGGTCCTCCAGATGATGATTGTTATACTCCACAGTTTGAGAACCCGGGGTTAAGATTATTTAAGGGAAGGGGAACAACATTATAAAGTTAGGGAGCCATAAACTCCACTATATTGTTGAAACGTAGCTTGTATTTTAAAAAAGTAATTTTATATACAAACCTAAGGAAATGAGATACATAAAACTTTTGTGTTATATAATCAGCAGAAATCCTTATCTTGAAATTTTAATAAAATAAAAAGCCCTCTAAGCCCACATTATGTGAAAATTCCAGCACCCTCCCCCCCCCAGATTTTTCAAATTTAACTCATTTAGTCCTCATAACATCTCTGTATTGTAGGAATTATTATCCCTACTTTATTTTTATTATTTTTTATCCTTATGTTTATTACCCCTACTTTAGACCTTTTATTTGGTTTTCCCCCAAACTACCTTCAAGGCTCTTAGAAGTAGGGCAGACTTTACTGAAAATAGGAGATGGCAAAGGGATTTTACTCGGCAACAACACAACTTCAGTTGGGTTTTTTGTTTTTTTGTTTTTTTTTTTAATTTTTATTAACATATAATGTATTATTTGCCCCAGGGTACATGTCTGTGAATTGTTAGGCTTACACATTTCACAGCACTTAACAGCACATACCCTCCCCAGTGTCCACACCCCAGCCACCCCATCCCTACCCCCCCCACCTCCCAGCCACCCTTAGTTCGTTTCTTGAGTCTAGGAGTTTCTTATGGTTTGTCTCCCTCCCCATCCCTTCCTGTTTCATTTCTCTCCCCCACCCTCCCCCCCGAAACTCCCGCCCTGCCTCTCAAATTCTTCATATCAGAGAGATCATGTGATACTTGTCTTTCTCTGATTCAGTTGGGTTTTGGATTGTTCTTTTCTGAAGAGGCATTCTGTCCTCACCCTCCAGACTGTTCCACCCTCGGGCATACTGAGTGTTAATGTCTTATAGGTCACTTTGTTCCAAAGGATGCAGCTCTTGACCTTAGTTATGGACTTCCCTTCCCCTTTTTTTTATGGTGCAGGCCATTTCTAGTTCTGTTCTCCCTTGCCTCCAAATTTCTATTCATTTTTTTTGCTCGGCAATTGATCTCTTCTTTCTTTTATGCCTTTAAGGTTTACCTTCCACCTTTAAGGAGCTTATCAAAGTATTTTCCAAAACAAAGATAAACCCCCTCTCTGGAAAGCATTCTGTAGCCAACTATTAAAATAGTAATTCCTCACTGTGCTATAATGATAATATTGTAAAATTTTAACTGTAGGGATCATGGGGTTAATTTACCTTGTCAAATGGTACCATATTAAACTCTGGTATCAATAATCTGTTATTAACCTAATCTCATCCTTTGAGTTCTTTTTATAAAGCTGACACTTTAAAGTAGAAAAAGCAGATTTTCAAAAATCCAAATCCTCTCCCAAATGAGACAGATTTATTAATTTCATTTAAAATTTTTTCAAAGGGAGAGTTCCTCACATTGTTTTTTGTGTTTTTTTCCTCACATTGTTTTTAATGCAGATATTGCTCCTAGGTGCTTAAATGTATCAACAGATGACTAGTCAGTTACAGACTATATCACTATAAAAACGGCATGGTTACTGGGGAAAATGCTGATTATTTAGTTCAGTAGAGAAAAATATTTTAAAATCTATATTGTTAGATCGTATATATAGGGAAAAACCAAAAGAGATGATAATAGACAGGAAGAAGATGATTTGTTAAGGTGGCAGACTTACAGCAGAATTTTTTAAATTTTGATTTCCATTAATGTTGCATAAGTGCAGAACTTCCCTTCCCATGAGAAACCCAATAACTGTGTCTATACCCCAGAGATTTTCCTCTGACCGGAAGCTCAGATTTATCCTGCTACCGTTTATCATTTGTGCTCGCATCTTACTGTGTTCTCAGTGGAAAAGAATGATCTTGTTCAAAATGCCCAGAGGTGTTGGAAAGAAGTGCTCCTGAGCTTTGGGCTCTAATCTCACCAGACCCCAGCTCAGGTTGTGGTGCCTGAACTGTGGAGAAAATTCAGGGTATAGGGAAATATCTCTGTAAAAGTTTTGGATGTGGAAATAACATTTTTCCTTTACAGCCTATCTTGAAAATTGCCGTACTTTTCTAGTTTCCTAGTTTATAAGCATCTTTTTTCCTTTAAACTGCTTTCAGTGGCTTTGCCTTTGGAAAGTGTTGCACTTGAATGTAATAGAAAGCTAGGCAGCCCCAAGTGAAGTCAGACACCTGGGGATTTGGTTTAGCCTTCAAAACAAAACAACAAAAAGCCTGGTGTCTTGGAAATATGAATTTTAAACTATTGTCAGTTGTTTTTCCAGTGATTACTTAGATTATTGGAGGGAAACTTGCTAGAGTAAGTTGAAAGATGACAGACTTTACCTTTTAGCAACTTAGAGTTCCTAACTTCGCTGGTTGCTAAGATGCTAAGATGTCAAATTCATGCTGAACGTGTTAGCAAAGTGTTAGTTACAAATGAGAGATTAAGGGATCCTTTTCACAGTTATAGATAAGCTATTTCTAATAGTTTGCATCTTTTTTTCACTTCTGCTTTTTATGGTTTTGGGTAAACATTAAATCCCTGCAGAGTTGGATACTTGAGGTAATAAGTAGTATTTCTGTTGGAGGAAGAGGAAGGCAAGATTTAGAGAATCTGCATAGCTGCTGAAAGATCAAGACTCTGTTTGTGGACCTTAGAGCTCATGGAGGACATTTCCTTAGTCCTCAGGGTTCCATTATATGAAACTGTAGTTTTTAAAATTGAAGTATAATTCATGAACCATAAAAGTCACTTTTAAAAAAGAAAAAGATTTTAGTTTTTAAGTAATTTCTATGTGCTGCAGCATGGAGCTCGAACTCACAACCCTGAGACCAAGAGTGACATTCTTCATCTACTGGGCCAGCCAGGTGCCCTAAATGTCACCCTTTTAAACTTTCCAGTTCAGAGGTATTTAGTATATTCACTGTGACGTGCAACCATCACTGTTGTCTAATTCCAGAATATATTCGTCACCCCCAAAAGAAAACCTACAGCCATTAGCAGTCCCTCCCATTTCTCCCTCCCTCCAGTCCCTGGCAACCACTAATCTACTTACTATCTCTATAGATTTGCCTATATTGGGCATTTCATATAAATGGAATCATACAGTACATGGTCTTTTGTGACTGGTGACTGGATTATTTCACTGAGCATGTTTTCAAGTTTCATGTTGTACCCTCTATCAGTACTTCATTTCTTTTTATGGCTGAATAATATTCCATTGCATGGATATATCCATTTTGTTTGTCCATGCATCTGTTGAGGGACATTTGGATTATTTCCACTTTTGGCTGTTATAAATAATGTTGCTATGAATGTTCAGGTACAAGTTTTTAGGTGATAAAATTATTAAGCAATACCTCTGTATTTTTTTAAAAAAGAAAACATTAAAAATCAAGACCGATAAGCCCTATCCATACTCCTACCACCTAACTCAGCAATGTTCATTTTTGTGGTACCTTCAGCCTGTAGGTTTTGTATTTTAAATGGGTGAAATCATGTACTATCTTTATGCTGATGACTCCACTTTTCTGTTCTCTCTACAGCTCACTCCAGTTGGACTTTCACCTTCACCATTAAAATTTAAAACTCGGGGCGCCTGGGTGGCTCAGTCATTAAGTGCCTGCCTTTGGCTCAGGTCATGATCCCGGGGTCCTGGGATCGAGCCCCGCATTGGGCTCCCTGCTCGGCGGGAAGCCTGCTTCTCCCACTCCCATTCCCTCTGCTTGTGTTCCCTCTCTCACTGTGTTTCTCTCTGTCAAATAAATAAAATCTTTAAAAAAAATAAAATAAAATTTAAAACTCTTCTCAAGATTACCAAAAACCTCCAGCTTGCAGAACCAGCAACCCATTCTCTGTCCTCATACCACTTGACCTCTAGGTAGTACATGGCACTGATGATTTCTTCTTCTTCCTCCTCTTGATTTCTATAGCACTACACACTACTAGTGTTCCTTTTACTACACTGGCCACCTCTCAAATTTTATTTCCTGTTCCTTTTCCTGCCTAACCTCTAAGTATTGGAATGTTCCAAGATTTGGTTGTAGGCTCCCTATTCTGCATTCTCTCCTTGGCCATAACATCTAGTCCTAATGATTCCGAGATGTAGTTCTGACTCCTTTGAACTTTATATTCATATATACAGTTGTCTACTTGACATCTCTACTTAGAGGTCTAATAGGCATCCCAACTTAGCATGACCAAAGCAGATCTCTTGATTCCTGACCCTGAAACTTGCTCTCCCCTAGGTCTTCCCTCATCTTTGTTAATAGGACCTACACAAAACCCAGAAGTCATCGATTTCTTTCTTTATTCTTTATTCCTGTTATCTACCTCTGCACCTACAGATTATATCCAGAATCTACTTACTTGTCATCACCTCAACTACTTTAGTCGGAGATACTGTCTCTCACCTGGACAACTATAATACCTTCCATCCGTAACCCATCTGTAGTTCTTTCTTCACACAGCAGCCATTGTGAGTTCTTTAAAACCCAAGTCAGACCATGTCATGTCCCTGCTCAGAGCTCTCCAGTTGCTTCCCATTAAAATAAAATCCAGCATTTTTGCTGTGGGTAGTAGGTCCTCTGAAAGCTAGTTCCTGCCTGTCTCTCCAGTGCCGTCTGCTATGTTCTCCTCATCACTCTCCCTCCAACACACTGGCCTGTTACTTCTCCAGTGTAATAAACTCTTGTTGTTCTTTAAGACCTTTGCACAAGCCATTTCTTCTGCTTGGGCTCTCCCTCTAGGTCTCTGCAGAGCTGGTTCCTTATCATCTCTGTGGTGTCAGATGAAATGTCATTTCCTCAGGCCTTCTCTGACCGCCTATCAAAAGTAGCCCTTCTGCCCCTATGTGTCACTCTGAAACCTATTAGTCTGTGTTACTTTTTTCATAGTATATACTGTTACTCTGAAATTACCTTACTCATTTATTTACTTATAGTCTGTTTTCTGTCACCAATATTAATAGCTGGCATTTAGTAAGCACGTACTATGTGCCAGATATTGTGATAAATCTTTATTTACTTTTTCTCATTTGTCATCCCCTTTTACAGATGAGAAAACTGCATGTTCACAAGAGTAAGAGTTTCGTCTGTCTTGTTTTACATGCTAGCACTTGTTTACTCCCTAGAACATGGAACAGTCTCTGGCATATAGTAGTTGCTCAAAAAAATTTGTTGGTTGGATAGATAAATGAAAGACTCTCAAATTTAATCTCTTTAATTCTGACAGTTCCCTGGAGATGTACACTTTTATATCCAGTTACCAACTTCTTGTCTCCAGTTGTATATCTAAGAAACATTTACATTATCCCTCAACTCGTAATCCCTTCTTCCCTCAAACCTCTTTCTTTTCCACTCGCCTCCATATAAGTAAATGGCATCCTCATAATCCCAGGATTCAGACCAGAAACCTAGGTCTCACTTTTGTTTGCTCCCTTTCTTTGTCATATCCCACCCAGTAGCAAGGCTTGTTGGTTCTTCTGATTCTATCCTGAATCCATTCACTTCTTTTCATCTCTACCTCCACTGTTACCACTCCCGTCACTTGTTTCCTGGATCTTGTCTTTCCTCACTTGTCTCTGTGCACCTATGCTTGTCTCTCTACAAGCCACTTGCCACACAACAGCCACATCTAGGGCCCTTTGTGGATGGATTTCCATTGTCCTTAAAATCTGAATCCTTTACCGTGACCTACAATTCATAGTGATCTCAGTGCCTCTACATCTCCCATTTCCTCTTATCGCCCCTCTTGTTCATTTTGTTTCAGTTACCCTGGGCTCCTTCCTGTTCCTCCAAAGTCTTGTGCACATCAGAGCAGAGCATTTGGATTTTGTCCATTCCTTTTGTCCATAACTCTCCACTCCTAGATCTTTGCAAGGCTGGTTTCCTGTCCTTCAGGTATCAACCCAAATAGTACTTCCAAGACTCCTTCCCTGGATTCTTTATCACATCAGTCTTTTGTATTATTCAGAGTACCTCCCACACTTGGGAATTCTCATTTATTTGTCCATCTGTTTGTTTTCTATTTGATTTTCCCCTCTAGATTGTAAATCATTGTTGCCCTAGCACATAATGTTTGTTGGAGAAATATTTGAGGAGTGAATGGCTAAAGGATTTACACATTTCTGGGTATGCATGCAACATTATAATGTTTTCACTTAATGTTAGATAATAAATAGTGTACATATTTCCTTAGTCCCCACAATTGGAATTTTTATACTTTTATGTCTGGTTTCTTTCACTAAGCATAATGTTTCTTTTCTTCTTTTATGTCATGGTATAATTTACATATGATAAAATTCATTCCTCTTAGTGTGCAGTTCTACAAGCTCTGACAAATACATAGAGTCATGTAATTACCAACAGTCAACATATAGACAGTTTTCTTACCTTTCAAAATTACCCTGTAGAGCTAAGTAGTTAACTCTTCCTCCTACCCTCATCCTGTAGAAACTACTGGTCTGTTTTCTGTACCTATAGTTTGCTTTTTCCAGGGTGTCCTAAAGATGGGATCCTGCAGTGTGTATCTTTTTCAGTCTGACTCCTTTTCTTTAGCATAATACATTTGAAATTCATTTGTGTTCTTGAGTGTGTCAGTAGTTATTTCTTTCTTTTTTTAGTTTGTTTACTGATTAATGACCCATTATGTGAATGTATCACAGTTCTTTATTTACCAGTTAAAGGACATTTGGGTTATTTTCAGATTTTGTCAATTATGGATAAAGCTGCTGTAAACTTTTACATACAGTTGTTTTTTTTAAGATTTTATTTATTTATTTGACAGAGAGACAGTGAGAGAGGGAACACAAGCAGGGGGAGTGGGAGAGGGAGAAGCAGGCTTCCCGCTGAGCAGGGAGCCTGACGCAGGGCCTGATCCCAGAACCCTGGGCTCTTGACCTGAGCTAAAGGCAGACAATTAGCTACTGAGCCACCCGGGCGCCCCTACATACAGATTTTTGGGGTAAGCTAAAGTTTTCTCACTTAAAAATACCTAGGAGTAGGATTGTTGGGTTATATAAATCATGTTTGGCTTTATAAGGAACTTCCAAACTTTCTTCCAAAATTGTTGTACCATTTTCCATTCCCACCAGCACTATAGGAGAGTTCTAGTTGCTCTGGATCCTCATTAGCACTTGATATTGTTGATGGTAGTGTTTGGTTTTTTGTTTTAACTGTTTAATATTTGTGTGGTAATATCTCATTGTTTTAATTTGCATTTCCCTGGTGACTAATGATAAGTATTTTTCTGCACACTTGTCATCTGTATGTCTAATTTGAAAATGTTTCTTTTTATCTAGCTATCCATTTAAATAATCTCTACACCCATTGTGGGGCTCGAACTCACAACCTGGAGATCAAGAGTCTCACGCTCTTCCTACAGAGCCAGCCAAAGCACCCTGAAAATGTTTCTATTTGAATCTTTGCCCCTTTTTAATTTTTTTTTTTTTTTTACTTGCTGAGTTTTGAGAATTCCTAATATTCTGGATACATGTCCCTTATCAGATATTTGATTTGAAAATATTTACCATCTGGGGCTTTGATTTGATAAAGTCCAATTTATCTTTTTTGTGTGTGTATATGTCATGCTTTTAGTTTAAAATCTAAGGAATCTTTGCCTAACCAAGGTCACAAACATTTTTTCCTGTTTTCTTCTAGAAGTTTTAGTGTTCAGAGCACTTGGCTGACTCAGTCAATAGAGTATGCAACTCCTCATTTCAGGGTCATGAGTTTGAGCCCTACATTGGGCTTAGAGTTTACTTAAAAAAAAAAAATAGGAGCGCCTAGGTGGCACAGTTGGTTGAGCATCTGACTCTCAGTTTCAGCTCAGGTCATGATCTCACGGTGGTGAAATTGAGCCTCACATTGGACTCCATGCTCATTGTAGAGTCTGCTTGAGCCCCTGTCTGCCCCTCCACCTTACCCTATCTCTCTCTCTCAAATAAATAAGTAAATAAATCTCAAAAAAACAAGCTTTAGTATTAGGTTTTACATTTCGGCCTCAAAACCATTTTGAGTTAATTTTTTGTTTATGGTGTGAAGTATGGGTTAACTTTTTTTTTGCCAGTGGCTATCCAGTTTTTCTAGGACCATTTGTTGAAAAGACTATCTTTTCTCCATTATATTGTCTTTATATATTTTTGCTGAAAATTAATTGCAATCATTTATAGGGCTGCCATAATAAAGTGTCACAGACCGGGTGATTCAGAATGACAATAATATTATCAAACATTTTTTTATGTTTTAGAAGCCAGAAGTCTGAAATCAGTGTGTCATCAGGGACTTGCTCACTCTGACACCTTTTGAGGAAGGATCTTTCCTTGCCTCTTCCAGCTTCTGGTAGCCCCACATATTCCTTGGCTTGTTACAGCATAGTTCCATTCTCTGCTTCACATAGTATTCTCCCTGTGTCTCTTCCCATTGTCTTCCCTCTGTATATGTCTGTGTCCAAATTTCCCCTTTTTATAAGGACAACAGTCATATTGAATTAGGGCTCACCTTAATGATGTCTTCTTAAGTTGGTTAAATTATAAAGACCCAGTTTCCAAATAAGGTCACATTCTGAGGTATTGGGGATTGGGACATCAATGTATCTCTTTTGGGGAACATAGTTCAACCCATAACATTAATTGGCAATGTGTATGGGTTTCTTTCTGTATTATTCTCTTCCATTGTTCTGTATGTCTGTTGTTATGCCAATGCCACAC
Organism: Procyon lotor; assembly: GCA_028646535.1. Taxonomy (NCBI): domain Eukaryota; kingdom Metazoa; phylum Chordata; class Mammalia; order Carnivora; family Procyonidae; genus Procyon; species Procyon lotor. The sequence goes on from CM053611.1 coordinate 102,374,034, forward strand.
TGTACTGTAGCTTTATAGTAAGTATTGAAATCAGGTAGTGTGAGTTCTCCAGCTTTCTACTTTTTCAAAATTATTTTGAGTATTCTAATTCTTTTGCTCATTCATTTAAATTTTGGAATCAGCTTGGCTTACTCCTATCAGCTGCCCAAATGTCTCCATTCTTTAGTCTCTAATGGTCTTCAACTTATCCTTCATGTAGACTCCTATTCATACTGACTCAAATGAAATAACACCTTGTCATAGAAAGAAGCCTTTTACAGTAGCCAGCCTCCAAGATGGCACCAAATGTTTCTACCTCCTAGTATTCACACCCTTGTGTAGGCCTTCTCCACAGTGAGCCACAGCTAACCTCTGTGACCAATTATGGCAGCAATGACCATGTGTAACTTTCAAGGACAGGCCATAAATGGCACTGCAGCTTCCATCGTCTCTTGAATCACTTGCTCTGGAGGAAAGTCGGCTTCCAAGCCGTAAGGACACTCAAGGAGCCCCATGGAGGAGCACCAACTTTGCAAGCCACTTAGGTGAACCACCTTGTAAGCAGATCCCCTAATACCAAGCCTTCAGATGACTGCAGGCCCAGCCAACATCTAATAGCAATGTCATGAGAGACTCTCCTCTCATGAGGAGATTCATGAGCCAGAATCTCCCTACTGAGATGCTCCTGAATTTCTGACCCATAGAAATTAGTAAGAGATAATAAATGATTATTTCTGTATTAAGCCACTAAGCTTTGGGGTGATTTGTTATGCATCAAAGATACCTAATACACCTTCATGACTCTTCCCTGCCTTGAGTTGAGGCTCTCTCCGTATGTTCCTATAAAGTGTTGGGAATTAAGTCCATCACAGCACTTACCTCATAGCATTTTTATCCCTTTTTCTTTTTTGGCCAACTGACTCCACAAGACTAGGCTGCATCTTGTTTCCCTCTGCATCCCTGGCACTCAGAAGTCTCTCAATAAGCATGTGTTAGATAAATTAGATGAATGAATGAACATCAGCAAATGAAAAAAAAAAGTAAATAAAAGTCAAATTCCACACCACGGTAATAACTAACTGGTGTTTTATTTACCCCATATTCTCCCTTCTTCTGGGTGTCTGGAAAATAGCAACCTCCCTGCCACACTGACCCCACACTTTTTGAGACTGCTTCCTTTATTCACTCTGATGATGCAGTTCTGGGAAGCTACTTACATTTACATGACTTCATCTCTCTGAGCCTAGTCAGTTGGTTCTGGGTGAACACAGACTTGAACTGGACCAATCATTAACACTCAACAGCCACTGCCAAACATGAAAGACTAGGCATGAGCACTTTTCCCAAAATGGCCTATATATATATGAATGCTTCCATCACCAGAGCCTGACCCTGACTCTGGTGATGGAAGCATTCATATATATACAAACACATATGAAGATATATATATATAGGTATAATATACTATCTCTAGGATCTTTAGTGATATATCCTCTTTCATTCCTGATTTTGACAATTGGTGTCTTCTCACTTTTTTTCTGGTTCACTCTCTCAGAGGTTTATAGACTTTATCTTCTCAAAGGAGATTTTGGTTTCGTCTATATTTCTGTTTCCACTTACCTGATTTCTCTTATCTTTATTACCTATGATTTTTTTTTGTTCTTTGCATACTTTGCATTAAATTCACCAATACGTTCAACAACTTAGATAATAGACAAATTCCTTATAAGTGCACAAACTACCAAAGCTCACTCAAGAAGAAAAAGACAATCTGAATTGCCTTAACTCTATTAAATTATATTTGGAAACCTTTCCACAAACCTTTCCACAAAGAAAACTCCAGGCACAGAAGGCTGGTATCTCCCACTGTTCTTTCCCTGTTTTGTCCCCACCCCTACCCCTCTCACCCCCCTCACCTCTGGCAACCTTTAATTTGTTCTCCGTATTTATGGGTCTGGTTTTGCTTTCTTTTTTTTTTTTTTTAAATATCTTATTTATTTATTTGACAGAGAGAGATCACAAGCAGGCAGAGAGGCAGGCAGAGAGAGGGGGAAGCAGGCTCCGTGCTGAGCAGAGAGCCCGATGCGGGGCTCGATCCCAGGACCCTGAGATCATGACCTGAGCCGAAGGCAGAGGCTTTAACCCACTGAGCCACCCAGGCGCCCCTGGTTTTGCTTTCTGTTTCTTTGCTTGTTTTATTTTTTGGAGTCCACATAAAAGTGAAATCATGTATTTGTCTTTCTCTGGTTTATTTCACTTAGCATAATATTCTCTAGGTCTATCCAGGCTGTCACAAATGGCAAGATCTCATCGTTTTTATGGCTGAGTAGTATTCCATTTGTGTGTGTGTGTGTGTACGTGTACAGTGGCCAGTGGATTGGGAACAATCCACTGTGTGGATCCGTACTGTGTGTACAGTATGTCATCTTTATCCATTCATCTGTCATTGGACAGCTGGGTTGCTTCCCTATCTTGGCTATCGTAAATAATGCAGTAAATATAGGGGTGCATATATCTTTTCAATTGAGGGTTTTTTTATGGATAAAACCCAATAGTATAATTAGTGGATCATATAGTATTTCTTTTTGTAACTTTTTGAGGAACTTCCATACTGTTTTCCATAGTGACTATACCAGTTTGCATTCGTACCAACACTGCACAAGTATTTGTTTTCTCTGTATCCTCACCAATAGTTGTTTTTCTTTTTGATTCTGCCCATTCGGACAGATGTAAGGTGATACCTCATTGTGGTTTTGATTTGCATTTCCCTGATGATGAGTGATGTGGAACCTCTTTTTGTTTGTCTGTTGACCATCTGTATGTCGTCTTTGGAAAACTGTTCAGGTCCTCTGCCCATTTTTTAATCAAATTATTTGGGTTTTTTTGGTGTTGAGTTGTGTAAGTTGTTTATATATTTTGGATACTAAGCCTCTATCGGATATATCATTTGCAGATGTCTGCTCCCATTCAGTAGGTTGTTTTTTTTGTTTCGTTGATGGTTTCTTACCTTGTGCAGAAGCTTTTTATTTTGTATAGTCCCAATAGTTCTATTTTTGCTTTTGTTTCCCTTGCCTTAGGGGACCTATCTACAAAAACGTTGCAAAGGCCAATTTCAAAGAAATTACTGCCTATGTTTTCTTCTAGGAGTTTTATAGTTTCAGATTTCATATTTAGGTCTTTAAGATTTTAATTTTTTTTTTTTTTATGTAGGCTCAACACCCAGCATGCAGCCCAAGGCAGGGCTTGAACTCACAACCCTGAGATCAAGATCTGAGCTGAAATCAAGAGTTGGACACTTAACCGACAGGGCCACCCACATGCCCTAAGATTTTAATTTTTAAAGCACTTATAGTAGCTACATTATTATCTTACTCAAGCCTTTCTTGGGACTTTCCTGGCTTTGTACTTCTTTCTCCCAGTTAGTTTTTATCAATAATTTTTTGTGTCCTGTCATTTTCTCACAGAGAAAAATAGTCCTTAGGATCTCAGCCCTTTTAGAATACTTGTGGCAACCCTGCATTATTGTCAAGAAAATTAGAATAGTAGGTCAAGAGTAGATGAAGGATAAAATCTTGGTCTATATCAAGAGTGAGCACCCGTTCCCAACACACACAAATTTACAGTGATATCTGACAGTCTTTGCTTTGTGAACAAAATTTGTCTTACGGGAAAGGTGCCTAAAGGTGCCTTCAAGCATGTAAATTTTTTTTTTTTTTTCAAGCATGTAAATTTAATTTTAAAAATTCCTTCTGTAGCACCTCAGAAGTTGTTTGCATTGATCCTGGTTTTCAGAAGTTTGTCTCTCAGTACCTTTTTTTTGTTTGTTTGTTTTTTAAATTGGAATATGAATATATTTATTAGGATGCTCACAAGAATGACACACTAGCACTGTCCTTCTGAAGTGATAAAGAATACACACACCCGACCTACATCGTGGCAGGAAACAGGGCTCTCGGAGCTGGTACCAAGCGTCCACTGAACACATCCCCATTCACCAGAGAGGATGTTCCCTTGATTCCAGCATCTCTGCTGTCGCTTCCAGTCAGGTCTCCGTGACTTGCCCAGACTTCTTCATTCCAGCACCAGCCGACCCTCTTTTTTTCTAGCCCCTCTGGACTCCTTCAAGACCTAGGTCAGCTGCCTCATGTCTACCTGGCCCAGGCAGCCTCTGGAACTCTGCAGCACATCTCTTCCGTATGCTGCTGCCCCGCCACCCTCAGGAGCAGGGCTGGGAGCTGGGGAAGGGGGGAATAACATCACATGACCAAAGCAGACGGCAGGGTATACTGGCAAATGACACTTGGACATAGACCTAAGGACCTCGCAGAGTACATGCTTTCTCCCCAAATGATACACAACCCCCTAGAAGGCAAACACGTATGGAATGATTCTGGACTCCAGGCACAAGGGATATAAAGTGAATGGCGTTTACATCCATCATGTCCTAATAACACTGTTGGAAGTTAGCGCCTGAATGTTGGAACCAGATCCCTATCCTGGCTCTTCCCTGCCTTTGAATGGTGTCATC
>CM053611.1:102379040-102391865 GCA_028646535.1 Procyon lotor
AGTATGATACACAACCCCAGGGGGAGGGCTCAGTGAGGAGTGGGGCAGAGGCCGGGGGTTTAGACTAAGAGCCTTTCAATGGACTGCTGGATGGACTGGATCTGCTGCTTCAGCTGGGAGCCTTCTTTGATGGTGACAGAACAGGCGATGACAGGCCTGGAAACCCCGCAGGCCCGCCCCAGGGCCTGCTTGGAGCGCATGAACACGTAGGGCACATTCTTTTTTTTTTTTTTTTTAAAGATTTTATTTATTTGACAGAGAGAAACACAGCGAGAGAGGGAACACAAGCAGAGGGAATGGTAGCGGGAGAAGCAGGCTTCCTGCCGAGCAGGGAGCCCTATGCAGGGCTCGATCCCAGGACCCTGGGATCATGACCTGAGCCGAAGGCAGACGCTTAACGACTGAGCCACCCAGGGGCCCCCGTAGGGCACATTCTTATCCTCACATAGCAGCGGAAGGTGCAGGATGATCTCCAGGGGCTCAGCGTCTGCAGCCATCACGATGAACTCAGAGATGCCTCTGTTGAGGGTTTTGGTGGCTTCATTGGCTCCTTTCTGAAGCTGCTTGTAGTTACAGGACTGCTGAACAAGGTCCAGTAGTTTTTTGGTGAGGTGGGCATCTGCAAAGGTGTAGGCCTTCGGATTCACATCAGCCTCAGTCATAGCTGCGATTCTGCGGTCCGGCGCACCTCTCAGTACCTTTGTGACAACAACAGGGCAGCTCCTGACGTAGCTAACTTCTTAGCCGGTTTTTTTGGCTTCCAGATGGCTGCCTTCAGGAAGGTTTCCATAACGACCAGAGGCTGGAAAAACCTGCCCGCCCAGCTTAGCAATATCATATCCGGCTCCTACTGGGAACTTGGAGACTCAGAGCAGTCGGTGGAAGATGTGGCAAATATATATTATTGCAGATACTCTTTAAAATATATCCAGAATCTGACCATTTCTTGCTGGTCCCACTGTAGCAAAGCCAGCGTCATTCCCACCAGCATCACTGGCAAGCCTGTTTGCAGCTTTCTCTGCACAGTAGCCAGAGAGCTTTTAAAAACTAAGTCATATTCAGGTTTGCCTCTGCGCAGAACCCTGCTTTGATGCCCGCCTCACTGAGAATAAGATCCAAAGTCTGCACAGGCCCTCCATGGAGGGTCAGGCCCTCCATGATTCATGCTGTGTCTCCCACCCCAGTTTGCTATCACTCTCCTCATTCCCAATCCATTGGCCACCTTACTGCTGTTCCAGCCTTCCAAGTATGTTCCTGCCTCAAAGGCTTTGCACTTGCTATTCCTTCTGCCTGGATCCCTCTACCCTCAGATAGCCACATGACTTGATCCCTCCCTTCCTTCTGTTTTGGTCATTGCTCACATGCCACCTTATCCTCAGAGGCTTTTCCTGACCATTTTATTATACGTAACCCCTCTCTTCTGTACTCTCTATACTTTTACCTTCTTTATTTTTCTTATAGTACTGTAGTTATCATGATCTGACTCAGCTGTTTTTATGTTTATTGTCTGATTCTCTAATGTAATGCCTGGGACTTCTGATTTCACTGTTGCATCTCAGCCCTTAGAACCATGCCTGTATTATGGTGGCACTCAGTACATGTTTGTTGAGTGAATGAGTGGGAGGCAAGCTAAGATGAGAATTGTCTTCTTGTTCCCCTCAGTTCTCCACAGCCAGAGATAGCTCATTTCCTCCACTGTCAGCAACACCTGCTTCCTTCACACTTTCTCTGTCACTCCGGAAGAAACAACCTCTGTGGCGTCAATGATGAGGACGCCTGTGATGATCTAGCTGGTGGCTGTGTGACATCTGTTCACCAAGCAGGATGGGGAGGTGGCATGTTTTTGTAGGAGGGTACATGGTTGGAGTCTACTTGGAAAACTGTATGTGGGTCTCTTCTAGGCTTATTTTCTTCTGTATAGTGAATATAGAGGTATCTACTTCAAAATGTGTTACAAGGATTGAATGATGACGTGATTTTAAAACTTCTAGTTTATTCCCTTTAATGTAAAAATATGTATTGCTCTATCCGGTACGAAATTCTCATTCACACCTGGCCCTACATATCTGTTAAACTGAGGGAAAACATTCTTTTTATTAAGATTGATTTATTAGAGAGCACATGCATGCATGCAAGTGCGGGGAGGGGCAGAGGGCGTGAATCCTAAAGCAGACTCCCCACTAAGCACGGAGCCCCACGCAGGGCTCAGTCCCACGACCCTGACATGGTGACCTGAGCCAAAATCAAGAGTCGGACACTTAACCACTGAGCCACCCAGGTGCCAGGAAGACATTCTGTTTTCATTATTATCCTTACACAGAACAGACAAGCCTACGATGGCCAGCCTTTTAGGGAAGTGGATTCTGCCATCTGGCTCTCAGTGGTTCTTATCTGGAAGCAGGAGGGAGCAGCTCTCGTAGTTGGGCAGCAAGGCCTCCCTGATGAGCATTTAGTCCAAATGTGGCATGGTTTGGGTGTGTCTGAGGCAGGTGTGGAGATCGGTGACCACTTGAGCTGCCCTTATGAGCTACAAGATGACTCTTTTGCTCCCAGATTTGCAAGTGTGTCTTTAAAGAGAATGAGGATTTTGTCATATGCCACTATGAACATATGCTCAAGTTAAGGGTCCATAGGGTGATGTTTTCCCAAAGCTCCCTTTGATTTTCCTTTTTTGCTTCTTTGTCAGTCATCTGACCCTTCTGGTCTACCAGAATTCTGTGGCAGAGGGCATGGAGAAGGCGAGGCACTGCTGTGGGCCAGAGCAGCAGCAGCCCCCTGAGAAATGGAAGGAGAAGACATTTCCTTAGGTCTGGATCTGGAGGAACATGATTTCAAACCTGGAAGGCAGCTTGTCCTAAAATATTTCAGCCACCTCACCTTATTGCTACCTCTTGTTTCTTTGACGGAGTCCAAGCCTTTATTCCCTAGGTGGAAATAAAAGGCTTAATATTCAGAAAAGGCTGAGGAAACTGCTTTAGAAACTACATTTCTATTGAAGCTCAGGTAATAATAGATTCTTTCTAGATCTGTTAGGAGCAAGTTAGAAAGTTAGAGGATACCCCAAATTGATGGCTTTTTCTTTTTTAAAATTGAGATATAATTTACATGCTATAAAGTTCACAGTTTTTATTTAAAGTGTGCAATTAGTGGTTTTAGTATTTCATACTGTTGTGCAACTATCACCACCATCCCATTCAAGAACATTTTTCTTTTCCCCCAGATGGAAACCCTGTTAGTGGTCATTCTGCAGTCCTTTCGCCCCCCAACCCTTAGCAATCACTGGCCTACTTTCTACCCATGGATTTGCCTCTTTTGGACATTTCGCTTAAATAGAATCATATAGTCTTCACCCTCTTGTGAGTGGCCTCTTTCACTGAGTGTAATAATGTTCTCAGAGTTCATTGATAGAGCCACACGTATCAGTACTTTGCTCCTTTTTTTTTTTTTTTTTTTAAGATTTTATTTATTTGACAGAGAGACATCGAGAGAGGGAACCCAAGCAGGGGAGTGGGAGAGGGAGAAGCAGGCTTCCCGCTGAGCAGGGAGCCCAACGTGGGGCTCGATCCCAGGACCCTGGGATCATGACCTGAGCCGAAGGCAGCTGCTTAAAGATTGAGCCACCCAGGCGCCACTAGTACTTCACTCCTTTTTATGGCTAAATAATTTTCTGCTGTATGGATGGTCTAAACGTTTTGTATATCCATTCATCATCAGTTGGCTTGTTTCTCCTTTTTGATTATAATGAATAATGCTGCTGTGAACATCCATGTACAAGTTTCTGGGTAGTTGGACATGCTTTCATTTCTTTTGGGTGAGTAAGTGCAGGAGAGGAATTACTGGGTCATATGGGAATTCCATGATTACCTTTTTGACAAACTGCCAGACTGTTCTCAGCAGCAGCTTCTCCATTTTGCATTTCACACACCACCTGCAATGTAAGGGTTCTACTTTCTCCATGTCCTCATCCAGTCTGTCTTTTTGATTATAGTCGTCTTAGTGGGTGTGAAATGGTACCTCACTGAGGTTTTAGTTTGCATTTCCCTGATGAATAATCTTTTTACCTGCTCATTGGCCATTTACATCTCTTTGGAGAAATGTATGTGGAACTTTTGCCCATTTTGTCTTTTTATTGTTGAGTCCTCGTTTTTTGAGAGGACAAAAAAGGGAGGGAGGCAGGAATTTCAGTGGTAACAGGAGAGATCTGGATTAGATTGCAACCTTCTGGTTTCCCAGGTATTAAGGTTAGTGGAGAATGTGGTAGAGTGGATGGTTTGGTGAAGGAGAAAATGTCAGTGTTGAGGTGAATTTGAGGTGTTGACTCAGAGGCTGAGTTGTATTCTGCTAAATGGTTCCTCAAAGATTCTAGCTCAGGGAAACCTATTCATGGAGGTTTGGCCATTTTGGTTTTTTTTTTTCCCCTTTTGAAAAAGCATTTGCCTGAGCCTAGGGCATCAGGAAGCCTGTGTGTATAATTCTCTCCTTTAATAATGGAACTTAGCAGGTACTCCCCTTGGCTCACAGAGCTGTTAACATCAGTTTTGTAGCTTCTTCAGAATGTTTCATGTATCCTATCCTAGACAAAATGTTCAGAACAGGAGGTGTTTCTTTCAAGTGTGACTTTTCCTTTTCACTGCCCCTTGGCCAGCAAAATCAGAGTAATGGGTAGAAATTACTCCCAGGAGAGAGGCTGCATTATAATGAATTTCCCCTCTGCTCTCCTACCAGGGCAGATGTTTCTGGACCAGATGAAGCCTGAGGAGCCTTCCAGCTGTAAGATAATAGGCTAGGAAGCCTTCTGAGTGTGGATTTTAGAAGACTTGCCCCGCCTCTCCACACAATGTCAGGTGGGAGGCAGCCCCTGGGTTGGAAATGGGTGAGAGCCTGTCCAGAAAGAGGGGAGGGTCTCACGCTGGAGGGCCCACCTAGTGGAGTGGAAGACCTCTGAGGATAAGAGTGCAAGAATGGAGGAGGTCCTCCTACTGGGCATCAGGGTTACCACTTTTCATGGCTCAGATCTCCAGGTTCTCTGAATCCATCCCTCCAGCCTGTAAATCCTCACACTTGGGTGGGAGAAGAAGCAAGGAGATGAAATTTGGTTATGTTTTGTAACATGCTCCTTTTTTCTTTTACTCCTCCAGAAAGTTGTTCATTTTTAGGTCTCTTCCCCTCTCCCATCCATCCCATTTTCAGTGGTATAGTCCCTTTTCTGCTGAGGCCCTTGTTGCGGTAGTGGGGGATGTCCCACCTTGAATTTTACCCCTGAATGCCCTGCATTTTCTTTATTTCCCATTCCTGGTCCTCCTTGATTTTAGGAAACCACATACCTTCTGCCAGTGGTCCCTTCTCAGCCCTGACTCCGAGCATGTGGCCCCAGGAGATCTTGGCCAAGTACACGCAGGTACAGCTCTGTGCCCAGGCTGTGGTGCCAAAGGGAACCCACTACTTTAGGCTTCCTTGGGAGGGTAGTGGTAACCATCCCCACTGTGTTCACTTGGGCTCAGAAGCCACCGTCAGAGATGGCATCTTAGCTCCATGTCCTCTGGGAATTAGTCATTAAGTTAGAGGAAAAGTATTAGGTACCGTGGGCTCATATATTATCAAGACACAGAAATGCATAAAAACTCTTTCTTACCTTGATCTTATTATCTTTGACCTCTGAGGAGGTGGTGGCCCCTGTAGCTGAGTGATGACCACAGAGGCTTCACGGAAGAGGGTAGCCTTTGATCTGAGTCTTGAAGGCTGGTGGAATTTCAGCAGGCAGCAGTGTGGGTGGCATCTTCCAGAATCTGTGGTCCCAGACTGGTAGCCACACAACTGACTCTTCCTAATCCTGGTTCTAGAAGGAAGAGTCAGTGGAACAGCCAGAGTTCTGCTACGATGAGTTCGGTTTCCGCGTGGACAAGGAAGGTAAGAAGGAGCCCTGGTGTGTAATCTTGCTGCTGTCTGTGGGGAGGACTCTGGTGATTCTCCATTGTGCTGCTACAACCTGGGCTCTGGGGGCTTCACCTGCTCCTGAACTGACGTAACAGTGTCACCCTCAGCGGCAGCTCTGAGTATATGGACACCTCTGATTTAAGTTTAGGTAAATTTTGTTGATCTGCATATGATAATAATAGCAGTAGTTTTATTGTAGTGAAGTTGAAAAATACAGAAAAGTATAAAGATTAAAACAACCAGTAATCCTACAACCTAAAGATAACCTCAGACATTTCAGTTTGTTTCTTTCCTGGCTGCGTGTGTGTGCGCATGAGTGCATGCATGTATACTTTTCTTATTACTAACATGTTATCTACACAGTTTTATATTGCTCTTATGTCTCTTAACATTATTTACCACGAGCATTTCTTCTGTCAGTTAAGACCTCTTTAAAAGCACAATTTTCAGTGGCTGCATAATATGCCACTATAATGGATTGATCCTAAAAATAACCACTCTTCTATAAGTGGGCCTCCAGGCCACTTCCATTGTTTTCTACTCTAAATACACCTGCTGGTTTCCAGATGGGCTGTCGGGAAGGCTGTCTGCCAGAACCCAGGACAGCCTGTCACCAGGATAGAACTGTGACTAGAAGATTTTAATGGGCTGAAACTGGCCCTCTTCAGGTCACTCATGTTCCAATTCTGATGTAAGTTTTCCTTACTCTCTGGTTTGCAAGCAGATACTTGGAAGCTAAAAAGCTTATGGGGAAGGCCTGTGAGGAACACAGGGAACTCTCTAGCATAATGGAAATATTCTCTGTCTTGATGGGGATGACATTTAGACATTTATTTACTGATACCCAAGTGTACACTTAAAATTTGTGCATTTTACTGCATGTAAATTCTCTAAAGGTGAAGTTTTGCGAGGCTGAGGGCATGGCTTTCGTAAGGACGATGAGTAAGGACAGCCTCTGCGTGAGGCTGGTGCATCCCGATGTTGCCTGGCGGACGCGAGAGCTCTGTTGGGTGTTCGCACCAGCACTTCCAGGACTGCCTGTGGGTTGTCCGCTCTCCACTGCTGCATCCCCAGTGCCTTGGACAAACCTGAAAGTGGTCTTGGTCTGCTGGAATTCCCAGGCAGTGAACAAATGTATGCGGGGGGCAAAACGAGCTATGAATAAATTTGGAGCTATGGAGAAGACGGAAGGTGGATTGTGTGCAAGGTGATAAAAGGGAAGGCTCTCAAAGGGGAGACATTTGGATGGAGACCAGGCGGCAGCGAGTACAGCTCGGGGAGGGGAGTAATCCATGCCGAGGCCCTGAGGTGGGAGTGGATTTGGTGAGAAATAGCAGGAGCTGATGAGGACGGAGGAGGCAGGCTGAAAGGATGTGGTGGTGGAGCCTTATAAGGCCTCTTGTCAGAGTGAGCCGAGTGACGTGGTCCGACTCGTGTCTGAGAAGGGGCACTCTTCCTGCTGAGTGAGTGCCTTTAGCGGGGTAGGGGTGCAGACAAGCGAGTGAGAAGGCTGTATGGTGACCCCAGTGGAAGTTGATGGCTTAGTTAAGGACTGTAGTGGGAGGCGATAAGAGCAGTGAGAATCTGCCAACAGGACTTGCTTGGGGACTGAATGTGGGGGACAAGTGAAGGAGGAGCCAGAGGGGCTTCTGAGCTATGAGCCTGAGTATCTGGAGAGTAGAGGTGGGTCTGTGGATCCGGGAGGGGCTGGGCAGGGGCAGGTTTTGGGCAGAAATTCAAGAGCTTGCGTTTGTTGGTTGGTATGTCTGTGGTTGGTACGTGCGGCTAGAGCCAGGGGAAGCTGTTGGAAATGTGGCTCTGGATTTCAGTGGTGAGATCTGGGCACTGGACCTAAAGGCCACAGCCTGTCCCTCCTCACCGTTGCATCTGCCGGCTCTTTCCTGGCAGACGGTGCCAACCCCAGTTCCAGCAAGCTGCCGGGTGTGTCTCTGTTGGAGGACCCTCCACAGAGGCTGCGGTGGCAGGCCCACCTGGAGTTTACCCACAACCACGACGTGGGAGATCTCACCTGGGACAAGATCGCGGTCTCACTGCCCCGCTCTGAGAAGCTTCGCTCCCTGGTGCTGGCCGGCATCCCACACAGCATGAGGCCACAGGTGAAGCTGTGGGGGACCTTCAGGGGGTCCAGAGCGGGGGAGGGGGAGGGTGCAGATGTCCCACTGACGGCTCATGCCGGCTCCCGCTGCAGCTGTGGATGCGGCTCTCCGGGGCCCTGCAGAAGAAGAGGAATTCTGAGCTGACCTATCGAGAGATGGTAAAGAACAGCTCCAATGATGAGACCATTGCTGCTAAACAGGTGAGGCCGGGCCAGCACCAGGGGCCTCAGAAAGAACTTTCTGGTCAGAAACTGTGTGGGCCTGCAGGAGGGCAGTGAGTTGCCTGGGGTTACAGGAACCCGCCCTTATTGGTCTCTTGGCAGGGGTGGTCTGGGCGACCAGGCAGCTGTGTGGCAGCCCTTCCACTCCCAGACACGTGTCTGGAACATGCCTGCACTTCCTAGGTCCTCTGTAGGTAGCAAAGGACAATTGTCAAAAAGATCACCAAACCTGGGTGCACATGAGGATCACCTGGAGATTTTAAATATGGACTTCCAGGCCTCATTCCAGAGACTGTAAATTCTGTAGCTCTGGCTTGAGGCCCAGGGATCTGTCATTTTATTTTTTTTAAGTTCCCCCTGATGAATCTGGTGGAATCAGCTACATACTAGCTGAGCTCTAATCCTGAAGGAAGGCGGGTCAACTTTGACCCAGAGCATTAGGAATCCTCATTCCTGGGTGAGAAGCCTGCCTGGGGTTTGTTCTGCACAGGGGGTCCCCAGCTTGCCTCACAGGGGCGCCTTAGGTGTCACCAGTGTGGAGGGTGGTATGGGCCTCCAGGCTTGCAGCTGTGTCTCACAGGGCTCATTTTGGGTGGGCTACTGGCAGATTGAGAAGGACTTGCTCCGCACCATGCCCAGCAACGCCTGCTTCGCCAATGTGAGCAGCATCGGGGTGCCCCGCCTGCGCAGGGTTCTCCGAGCCCTGGCCTGGCTCTACCCAGAGATCGGCTACTGCCAGGGCACAGGCATGGTGAGCACAGCCCAGAAGGGGCAAGGGGTGTCCCCAGGGATGTTCTCCAGGCCTCCTCGGGTGAACAGTGCTAGCCCCACCACCCATCCTACTGCCTTGGATAAGGGCAAGAACCCCATGGGGGACTGGGGCTGCCAAACGCATTGGTTCTACCCCTGAGAAGAGCATGAGTCCATGATGTGACCTCCGGGGGGGTACCTCTTCTAATTCACATGGAGACCTGGGTAGAAGCCCCTTGTCCCCCCCTGCCCTGGCCAGGTGGCTGCGTGCCTCCTGCTGTTCCTGGAGGAGGAGGACGCTTTCTGGATGATGTGTGCCATCATCGAGGATCTGCTCCCTGCGTCCTACTTCAGCACCACTCTGCTGGGTGTCCAGACAGACCAGCGGGTTCTGCGCCACCTCATTGTCCAGTACCTGCCCTGCTTGGACAAGCTGCTCCAGGAGCATGACATTGGTGAGGGGGCCAGCACCCACCCTCTTCTTTGGGATCAGGGGGTCCTGTGACTGCGGCTCAGATGCTGCAGGTCTGAGGCCTCCAGACCCAGCCAGCAGGGGACAGGGCAGCTGGCTGAGTTGGAAGAAAGGAGCTCACCTGACAAGGGCCAAGCCCTGAACACAGCTGCACACGCAGTCTTTGTGGTGCTCTTGTTCTCTGATGTTCCCCGACAGCTTGTCGCCCCTCCTCTTGGAGCAGGCAAGGCCACTTGCTGCTTTTGGGGAGTGACCCTCCCCCTTCTCCCCAGCTCGACCTGGGGAATGCCCCCTCTTCCAGGCTGTCCTGGGCCAGCTGTCCCTGCTTCCAGCCACAGAGGCTCTGGTCTGTGTCCACAGAGCTGTCCCTGATCACGCTGCACTGGTTCCTCACCGCCTTCGCCAGCGTGGTGCACATCAGGGTGCTGCTGCGCCTCTGGGACCTGTTTTTCTACGAGGGCTCCCTGGTGCTGTTCCAGACCACGCTGGGCATGCTGCGGCTCAAGGTGCTGCTGGAGCCCTGTCCCACCTGGGGCCCTTCTTCTGGGGAGGGGGCTGCCGTGGGGTTCCACCTTCAGCATCATGTGGTCTAACCACTGGCCCCTCCTGGGAGGCCCATGGTGTGGTGGAACTCCTTGTGCTCGGTTTGACTATCCAGGGAGGTCACCCGTGCCGCTTACAGGCCTAGCATCTGGCAGTGACAACCCCTCCGCCTACTCCTTCCCTTGCATGGCCCAGGAGGAGGAGCTGATCCAGTCTGAAAACTCGGCCTCCATCTTCAACACGCTGTCAGACATACCTTCACAGATTGAGGACGCAGAGCTCCTGCTGGGGGAGGCCATGCGGCTGGCTGGCTCCCTCACAGATGTGGCTGTGGAGACGCAGCGTCGCAAGCACCTGGCCTACCTCATTGCAGACCAGGGCCAGCTCCTGGGGACCAGTGCCACCACCAACCTCTCGCAGGTGGGCCCATGAGGGAGGGGTCCCTGAGGAAGCCCAGAGTGAGAGAGCCTGCGGGGAACATACCAGCCCTTCCTGCTCTGCTGCCCCCTCCTTAGCCCGGCCCCCTGGGACCCGGCCTGGTCAGACCACAGCTGTACAAGAACCCGCCGCCCCAGCCTTCTGTGCTGCTCTGCTGTGACCTGCCCCGTGTGGGTGTAGGACACACCTGGCTATGAACTGACCGCATTTCCAATGCTCAGAGCTGCCCGCGGAGGCCATTTCAGACGAGGTGGCATGAGACCCTGGCCCCAGGAGGAGCTCTGTTAGTTTCCTCCAGTGCTGGGGCGCCTGCCGCCCTACCCGGCTGCCACTGACTGCTCCCTGCCTGCAGGTTGTGCGTCGCAGGACCCAGCGGAGGAAGTCTGGCATCACCTCCCTGCTCTTTGGTGAGAACTGCTGTGGCAGCTGGTGCCAGGCTGGGTTCAGTGGCTCCTTCCCTGCCAGTGGGTCCCCGCTCACAGCACTCCCCGCCCCAGCCAGTGGGGTGTGGGTGTAGACTGGGGGAATCCATCCTCAGACCCCTGCATGGACCCTCAGCTTCTTTGGGGTTGTAGGGGGAGGATGGCTGGGGCCGTGGCTGCCATGGTTCTCTGGGGCTTCCAGGGGAGGACGACCTGGAGGCGCTCAAGGCCAAAAACATCAAACAGACGGAACTGGTAGCTGACCTCCGGGAAGCCATCCTGCGCGTTGCACGCCATTTCCAGTGCACAGACCCCAAGAACTGTAGTGTGGTGAGTTGTGGGCTCAATCTGGGGGCCTTGGCTCCCCAGCCTCATTCTGAGGGGCCGAGGCCCTGGCAGGGAGGCACATCCCCTCAGCAGGCCTTTCTGCCACTTGGGCAGGAGCTGAGCCCAGACTACAGCATGGAGAGCCACCAGCGGGACCATGAGAACTACGTGGCGTGCTCACGCAGCCACCGGCGCCGGGCCAAGGCCCTGCTGGACTTCGAGCGACATGACGACGACGAGCTGGGCTTCCGCAAGAATGACATCATCACGGTGCGTGGGGCGTGGGGAGCAGGCACCCCTGGGCTGTCTCGCGCGCCCAGCCGAGGGTGCAGCTGTATGGCTGCAGGCACAGGGCCTGGGCAACCAAAGCTTTGCTTCCTCCTCTTCGCCGCCGGCCGACCATGCAGATCATCTCTCAGAAGGACGAGCACTGCTGGGTCGGGGAACTGAACGGCCTGAGAGGTGAGACCTCTGTGTGGAGGAGGAGCAGGCTGAGCAGGGAAACGGGGAGCCGGGCTGCCTGCCCCGCGTACTCTGGCCTCAGCAGGAGCTGGGCCTTCTCAGCCAGCAAGCCCCGCACTGGGGCCCTTAGGCCACGGGAGGTGGGGGGACGCTGGCCAGCCGCTCCTCACAGGGCCCTGCTTCTCCTACAGGCTGGTTTCCAGCCAAGTTTGTGGAAGTCCTGGATGAACGGAGTAAAGAGGTAAGAGGGTGCACAAGGCCTGGCTGCCCCTGGGAGCTGCCATCTGACCTTGGCACGCGCTGGCTTGTGGCCGTGGGGAGGGGGTGGCTGGCGCCTCTCAGACCCTGTCCCCCACCGTCAGTACTCCATCGCGGGAGATGACGCCGTGACAGAGGGGGTCACGGACCTTGTACGAGGGACCCTCTGCCCAGCTCTGAAGGCCCTATTTGAACATGGGCTGAAGAAGCCGTCCCTGCTTGGGGGCGCCTGCCACCCATGGCTGTTTATCGAGGAGGTAAGTCAATGGCTGGATTCACGTCCCCCACCATCCTTTCCCTTGAGCCCCTGGGCCCTGTAGAGCTGGCAAGGGGTGGCAGGATGCACTCAGACCCTGTGGCTTTGACCGGTGCCTTTCCTGTTGTCTCTTACACTCACCTTGACCCCCAGGCAGCAGGCCGGGAGGTAGAGAGAGACTTTGACTCGGTGTATTCGCGCCTGGTGCTGTGTAAGACGTACAGGTAACAGGCCCCAACCCTCACCCCATGGCCTCCTGGCGGTCCCTGTGTGGGGAGGGCACAGCCCCAGCCACGCACACTGTGGCAGCTTCGATTCCTCCCTCAGGTTGGACGAAGATGGCAAAGTCCTGACCCCAGAGGAGCTGCTCTACCGGGTAAGCAGGGTGGCGGGTGGGGCAGGCCTCCTGCGTCGGCAGCTGGAGTCACCCGAGTGACCGCTGCGCCCTCCCAGGCCGTACAGTCTGTGAACGTGACCCACGACGCCGCACACGCACAAATGGACGTCAAGCTCCGGTCCCTCATCTGTGTGGGGCTCAAGTGAGTATCTCTGCCCACTGTGGGCCAGTGACCATCCAGTCAGACGAGTGGTAGCCGGGGCTGTGGCTCAGGGGGGGGGGGGGGGG
>CM053611.1:102391965-102402230 GCA_028646535.1 Procyon lotor
GGCATGGTTTTAGCAAGGTGCCCAGAGAGGGGGGCGCCTGCCTGAAGGGAGCTTGGGCATTTGGGGTCCAGACCCGGGCCAGCGTGAATGTGCTTTCTGCGCCTGCCACCCGGGGGGGGAGGGGGGACAGACTAGCTCCAAACACGGCTGTGGGCTTCACTCCTGGCCTGACCAGCAGGGCTGAGGCCCCTGTGTGCAGCAGGTGGTGGCAGAGTCTCAGAGGAAAGAGGTGGGACGGGACTGAGGGGAACGGGGGCCGTGGGGACAGTGGGCCCGAGTGTCTCCCAGAGGAGAGGAGCCGGAGCCGGAGCCAGGCCACTCTGCAGAGACCAGCTCTGGCTGAGCGGGAAGGTGCGGTCACAGAATGGAGGGAAAGGGGCTGGGGGTGGGGCAGCCCACTCTGTTCCCCTGTCCCCAGCGAGCAGGTCTTACACCTGTGGCTGGAGGTGCTCTGCTCCAGCCTGCCTACGGTGGAGAAGTGGTACCATCCCTGGTCCTTCCTGCGCAGCCCTGGCTGGGTCCAGATCAAGTGCGAGCTCCGGTGAGTCCCCTGCCACTGCTTCCGGAACCCCTGCCCAGCGGTCTGGGGTGGTTACAGGGGCAGAGCTGACCTGAGAGCGACTGACAGCCTCCCCGCTCCCTTCCTCACCTCCAGCGTCCTCTGCTGCTTTGCCTTCAGCCTCTCCCAGGACTGGGAGCTTCCTGTGAAGAGAGAGGTTTGTGCTTGGGGTTGGTTCTTGGCCCCGCAGCCCGCCTTCCCCCTGTGGGGGCCGCCTGAACACCGGAAGGCTGAGGCAGGGCCTGTGGGCACCCCATGAGTGCTGGCATCACGCGGTACACGGGCCCCTCTGGCCCCTGCCCCCTCGAGCTTCCTTGCTGCGAGCTCCTGAGCCGCCCACGACAGAGGCTGTCCCTGTGTGCAGGAGGAGAAGAAGCCACTGAAGGAGGGTGTTCAGGACATGCTGGTGAAGCACCACCTCTTCAGCTGGGACATAGACGGGTGACACTCTTCCTCCAGCGCCCGTCAAGCCCAGGCTCCCCCCAGCCTGCTGGCTACCGAGCAGCCCCTTCCTCTAGCAAGAAGAGAACAGCACAGTCCTGGCCAGTCTTGGGCTGGGGTCTCCGGTGGCCCAGGCCCACTCCAAGCTGCGGGGGTGAAGGGGAAGCGACACTGGAGCTCTGGCCAGGCACCATGGCACGGTGAGCGGGGACACCACCTGGAGCGCCCAGGATGTCACGGGGAGGACAGTGGGTGGCTCCTCCCAGTGCCTAGGGGAGTGCTCTGCCCCGGGCTCCAATTTCAGTTTGTACCAAC
Organism: Procyon lotor; assembly: GCA_028646535.1. Classification (NCBI taxonomy): domain Eukaryota; kingdom Metazoa; phylum Chordata; class Mammalia; order Carnivora; family Procyonidae; genus Procyon; species Procyon lotor. The sequence continues at coordinate 102,393,281 of CM053611.1, forward strand.
CAAGAACCTTGTGAGGAGGCAGAGAGCCATCTCTATTTTGTCCGCTTTTGCTCAGGAAGGGGATGGGGTGGCCAGAGGCTCCTTGGCCTCTTTGGTTTGTCAATAAATTGTGTCCTTGGGGAAGCATCTCCCGTCTTCTGTCCAGCTAGTCCAAGGTTCGTCCTTCCTGGAATGGTGTAGAAACCTTAGGACCCAGCCATACCACCCGCCTTTTCTGTGGATTGATCAAAACTGGCCCAAAATCAGTGTTTTTTTATTTTATTTTAAAAAGTCCACACAGCTTCCCAACCTCCGCCCCAGCCCTGGTTTGGTGCTCCGTCCCTAATCCCGTTAATGACAGCGACCGGCCAGAAGGGAGGCTGGGCCCCAGGGCAAGAGGAGGCCACAGCTCAAGGGCCGACACCCCTCTTCTCCCAGGGCCACCGTGGCTGCAGTGAGGCAGCGGGACGGAATGTGGGTGGGTGGCCAGGAAGCACCTCTGCCCTCGTGGCACTAGTACGGAGCAGGGCACAGGCTGTGGCAGAGTGTCTACATGTCAAACACACGTGACAGGGCTGAGGTAAGCTGCGTCCAGCCCCGGGGCGGTGGTCTCCAGGCCCTTCTGTATTGTGCACAGGATGGGAGGGAGCGCCAATCCACCTCCCAGCCCCCCAAAATAAATGTATACATATGTATGGCGATATAGAATATAGAGCTATATACATCTGTACAGAAACCATTTGCCACCAGCCACTAAATGCTTACCCTACACCAAGACACTAAAATGGCAAGGGGCTCCCCTCCCAGGAAGCCTAGGACCCTGGGGTTGGCATCATGGGAACGGGGAGGTAGAGGCCCAGCTAGTTTCTTCCCTCACAGGGAAGAGTGGAGAGAAGGAAGGAGAGCCACCCTGGGCCTCGCCTGCCTGAGCAAACTGCAGCCAGACTGCACCTCCGACCTCTGAAGGAGGTCAACAGAGGTCAACAGGCCCCGGGCTGTCCGGGCCTCCTGAGCTCCAGGCCGAGACCAGGGCTGCTCCTGGGCAGCTTCTCTCCTTGGTGAGCCTGAGCCAGGTGGCGGCTTGACCTGCTCCAGCCTCCCAGGGAGGGAAAAGCAGGGCCTGTGATTGTCAGGACTCGTGACCACGGAGAGGCAGGATCAGGCTGGGAGAGGGGAGCTCCCGAGGCTCAACTTCCAGCCCCTCACGTTCCCGGCTCTGCAGCCCCAGAGCTACAAGCAGGAATCCCAGTGGAGCTGCAGGTCGTGACCGTCGAGGAAGTCTGTGGAGAAGAGGCTGGGCGAGGTGGTGCTGAGCGGGGCCAGGCTGAGCACGGGGCCGCCCGACGACAGCTCCAGCCAGTCCATGCTGTCCAGGTGGCCGTCGGCCAGGTCCAGGCCCATGCTGCTGGGCTCAGGGGCAAAGTGCAATTCCGAGGTGTCCATGGGTGATGGGGGGTGGTCCAGGATGGCAGAGCTGCTCAGCATCTGGCTGTGGAGGTCATCGATGAGGGAGAGGGGCTCTGGCCCCTCGTGCCCGCCGGTCAGCAGGGGCAGCCCTGTGCTGCTCTCCAGGAAGTCCTCCAGGCGCCCAGGGAGGGCAGGTGAGCCCGAGGGAGGCGGTGCCGCCTGGGGGAGCTCGGCAGAGGGTGGGGACGGCGTGGCCAGAGGCGACCCGCAGGTTGTGGTCGAGGGGGGCTTCTCTTTCCCTGCTAGGGAGGGTGGTGGCTCCTTGAAATCTGCTGAGATTTCTGGCAAATGAGAAAGTGAACGGATGTCAGGAACCAGGCCGGAATAGGACCCGAGGCTGGCCCTGCTTTACTCCACATACAAAAAGTTAACTAAATGGGTCGAAGATCTAAATTCGAGAGCTGAAACCACAAAACTCTTAGAGGAAAATGGGAAATCTTCTTTGGCTTTGCTAATGATTTCTTGGTTGTGGTACCAAAAATATCACAGACAAAAAAATACATTAACTGGACCACATAAAAATTTCTAAGTTTTGTGCACCAAAGGATACCATCAAGAGGAAATGTCTGCACACCAGGGAACTGATGGTTCATATCCAGACTAAAGAGTTACAACTCAGCAAAACCCAACAGGGAAAATGTTGGTGAGGATGTGGACAGATGCAAGCTCTTGTGCGTGGCTGGTGTGAACAAACACGGTGCAGCTGCTGTGGAAGACGTGCAGGGACTCCCAGCAGCTGCGAGTGTGCCAGTGTTCACAGCAGCACTACGTACAACAGCCCAAGGGAAAACCGCTCAAGTGTCCCTTGTGGGTGAGCAGATCAGCACAAGGTATTCTGTCCTTACAATGGGATCTTGCCACAAAAAGGCAGGAAACTGACACCTGCTACAACACGGATGAACCTTGAGGGCGCTGTGCTATAACCAAAGGACAGGCACAACAGGATTCCACTGGTATGAGGTCCCCAGAGCAGGCCGATTCAGAGCAGGAAGTAGAACAGAGGTTCCCTGGGGCTGGGGAGGGTGGGGGGCGGTTCCTGCCTAACGGGACCAAAGTGTCAGTACAGGATGATGAGAACGTTCTACAAACAGATGGTGGTGGTGGTTGCACAACACCAAATGTATTTAAGGCTACTGAATTACATATTTTGAAATTATGAGAATGGCAAATTTGATGTGTATGTAACCACAATAAAAGTAATGCAGAAGCAAACCAGGCTTGCCCCCTCCCTGGCCCTCTAGAGCCTGTCCTGCCTCCCGCGCTCCTCCCATCTCACCACGCTATCTCCCCAGATGCCTGCTCCCGTTCAAATGCCCTCTCGGGGCATCTGTGCCACCTCTCTGGCCAGTTCTGTGTTCCTTAGGGGGCAGGCAGCACCCCACCTCCCTTTCTCTGCTCTATCTTCAGGGCTAGCACTCAAGGCCCAGCCTGCTGGCCTGCTCCCTCTCTGCCTCTGGCATCATCTTTTTTTTTCCAAGCAGCCTGACCCCTCCCAGTTTGGGTTCCTGTCTGGACACTGGGAACTCCCCCTCCCGGGCCTCTCTCCCAGGCTCTAGACTAGCCTTTTGGACTGCCTGCAAGCACCGCCCAGCCCAGCAGTCTCAGGGCCACCTGTGCTTGTTAGAAATGGGCCTTAGGCCCCACTGCAGACTCCAGAATCTGCGGAGCCTCCCTAAGGTCCGAATCCGTGACCTTGAGGGTAACATCAGCTCTTCAATGCTGTGGGATTTCTTTTTTGAGATAAGGTTCATTTTATTTACGTAAAAACCTTTAAAAAATAAATGATCCCTACACCCTACAAGGAGTTCGAACTCACAATCTCAAGATCAAGAGTTCATGTTCCACACACTAAGCCAGCCAGGTGCCCATAAAATTCACCCATCTTAAAGTATACAGTTCCATGCCTGAGCTCTCGCTTAACCTGTACCATCTCGCTAACCCTCTCCCTACCGCCATCAGCAAAGCACTCCGAGGCCTTCCACACACACTCTGCTGCCTTGGCTACTGCCACCTATGAACGCCCCCGACACCTACCTGACGCTGAGCCCCCCTCATCTGCCCTGTGCCCTCCCTGCACTCAGGGACCTCCTCCATCAGCATGCAAACAGGCTGGCTCTTTGGTCCCTTTGCAGGAAACCCTCTGCAGAGAGCTGTCCAGACTTGCGGGCTCCTCCACGCCCCCAGGCCCTTACCTCATCCCCCAGGTCCCACTGCAGCAGGCTGAGGTCACTGTCTCCCCTGGCCGCCCAGTGACAGCCCTGGACTTTAGGATTTCACAGTCTTGAGGACACCCTCCCACTGTCCACTGCTGAGCATCATCTGCTTGTGCCCCTGGACTATGCCTCCTCCTCCCCTCTGTCACCCAATCTCATGGCTCCAAATGTCCATCTAGATGCCAACAACCCTCCTGCACGCCTTCACGTGATGCCCCTGCTTGGCTGTCTCAGGACTTATCAGCCTGAGCCTACACGGATGCACCCCCTGGAGCTCCCCGGGGCAGCTTTGCAGCCATATCTGGATAACTCAGGCCGATCCCTTGGTGACATCCATGGCTGCCCTCCTGTTGTCCTACCACATGACATGCCTAATCCATAAGGAAATCGACTGGCTCTCTCAAACAGAGCGAGACCTAGGCCCTTCTCCGCCTCCCTGCTATGGGCTGGCCCAGGGCCCCGGGATCCCCACGGCTGCCTCCTGGCTCCTGACCTTCCAGCTGGAACTGGACTGGAACCGGACATGCCACTCTTCCAGCATACCTGGCCCCACAAGTGCCCCCCAGGGAGCTCCACGAGGTCAACCCAAATGCCCCACACACCTAAGACCCTCCCCTCTCCCTTCCCAGCTGTAATATTTACTCTTCACACATGATACAATCTACTTGTCTACTACTCGTCTCCTCACACTAGGCTGTGCAAAGGCAAACATCTGTCTTGCTCATCGCTGCATCCCAGGCTGTGGGGACAGGGCCCACCACGCCGTGGTGCTGGGTAAAGCAATCCCTGCTGGGGGGCTGCACCCCGACCAGTGTTCTTGTCCAAGCCCTGGGGAAGGTATATGTCTCAGCTGTTGCTACATCCAAACTACAAGGCCTGTCGGCCCCTTAAATGTTCTGTGACGAAACAAAAACTAATAAATCAAGCACCTCGGCTGAATACGACCTGTGGAACAAGGAGGAAGTGGGCTGGGGAGTCAGCTCAGGGGGTCTGGGCTTTACCTCCACTCTGAATAAGAATGTCAAACAGGTCATCCATCTGCTGGCTCGAGGAACCATTCTCCTGTAGAACAAATAGAGGGGGGAAAAAAGATGAAAATCTAGAGCAGGAGGCCCCCTCCTAGCTCAGGGCAGAGCCCCTTCCTTCCATCCTGGCGCTGGCAGCCAGACCAGCAGAGCCCACCGGCCTGGGCTCAGGCTCCCAGAGCTCACTCCTTAGTCAGGCCAGGCTCTGGCCAGTCTGCCCATAATGCCCCCTCCACCCTCCCAGCCTGGCAAGGCCCGCTCTGCTCCTGTCTTCCAGCTGGCTTGGTGGGGGAGGGGGACTGTGGGAGCCCAGCCCAGTAGCCTAGGCAAACGCCCACCCTGGCCAGGCCTCAGTCTACCTTCTTCACCTGCTGTCTGGGCTGCTGGCTCACGGCTTCGTCGTAGCCAGGCGGCTCCTTCTTCAGCAGCGAAGAAGGGGTCCCAAACAGGGGCTGTGATGGGTGCTCGAGGTCCATCTGGGCTGGTGGGCCAGGGGCTGGAGAACCGGGCTGGGACAAGGGCTGGACAGGCGAACAGTGAGAGAACCCGTGGTTGGGATGAGGGAAGCAGGCCCAGCACGTTCCAGGAAGGCCAGGCAGGAGGCGCCTAGCTTCTGGGTTTTTAGGAAGCTTGCATGGGAGCCACTGGGGAAGAAGGGCTAAGGGATGGGAAGGCCCTGCCTCACCTCTGACGCTGCAGAGGACGGGGTGGGCACGGGCGACTGGCTGCTTGGGTTTGGTACAGCCGCATGGGACAGGGACAGGCTCTGGGTCGAATGTCCCCTCTCCTCCCTTTCTGCTGGAGGCTGCTCAGGGCCCCTGATCTCCCATCCTGAGGCGCCCGGTTCCCATCACTGTCCACTGTCCCCTCCTCCCCAAGCTCTGCAGGGCTGAGAGGCCACACAAAGCCTAAAGCAGCCTCACCTTTGGACCAGGCTGGGTGGAGGGGCTGGGCTGTGAGGGTGGCAGCAGCAGGGAGAGAGCTGCCAATGACGGCTTGGTGGGGGACAGCTGGCCTCTCCCCGCCCCTCACTGGAGCCTGTCTCACCCCCATGGCGGGGGCCTTCCACCCGAGTACAGAGATGGGCGGGCCGAGCCGAGAGGGCTCCACCCTCACGGCTCTGGGGTCTTTGGCAGCTCCCTTAATCTCCCCAAGTCTTAATGCCTCCTTTGGTGACACGGGGACGGCGAGCCCTCACTTGAGGACCGAGCGGAAGCTGAAAGGAAGCGAGCACAACCTGCCCAGCCATGGGGCTGCCTGGCAAACGGGGCTGTCAGCCTCGGTGTCCTCACGCTTCCCGCGGGGCCCCTGCCCCTCCCACGCCCAGGTACCTGCTGGGGGCTCCCGCTGGCCAGGCTGGGGCTGTCTGCATTCTTATTGGTCACGGTGAGGACAAGGTGGGTCCCTGTGGAGTCGGTGATGAGGGTGGGGGGCGTGACCCCCTTGATGAGGCCGGGGCCCTGGGGGCCCAGAAGCAGCTGGGGAGCGGGGGCTGGCTCGGGCTCCGGCGGCACGGCTTCTTGCTTCACTACCACGGCCGGGGGCGCCAGGGGACAAGAGTCTGCGTGGGGGGCGGTGGGGGCCGCCAGGCTGGGGCTGAAGGGGTGAGCAGGACCCGGGGGCTGCCGGCTCAGCTGGCAGCTGGAGAAGCTGTTTTCCTGCTTGACGGTGGTGCCCAGGGGGGCGGGGGCGGGGGCCGGCTGCTGGGCCCGCTTCTCCTGCTCCAGCTGTAACCTCAGCCACTCCACGAGCTGCTGTTTCTGGCGCAGCATGCGGGTCAGCTCTTCGATTTGCTTGTCCTTTTCTTGCAGCATCTGGTCCTTGTCACGCCCCTCGAGCTCGGCCCGTACCCCGGGGCTCAGGCAGCAGGAGCCGGCCCGGGGGCCCTCCTCCTTCACGAGGATCTGTAGTGGCGAGGCCTGCAAGGTGAGCTGGGTCAGCGGTGAGGTCACCATCTCGCCAAAGGTGTCCCCGGGCGTGGAGTTCTCATCGCCCGTGCTGAGCAGTGAACGCTCCGAGGGGGTGGGAGACACGGGGGGTGTGGAGCCCGTGCTGCCAAACTTCACCACGCCGTTACTGGTCACCGTGGCCACCACCACCTCAGCTGGGGCCAGGCCTGCTGCCACCAGGGCAGGCCCCGTGCTTAGCCGGGCAGCGGGGAAGGCGACCACCACCTCCCCGGCCTTGGGCAGGATGGCAGGGGCGGCGGGGCCCTTGGGGGCTCCTGGAGCAGGGCCGACTTGTTCCTGGTATGCACGCAGACGCTCAATCAGGTCTGTCTTGGTGCCTGAGACGGGCAGTGACCGCAGCTTTAGCTCCTGCTTTAGCTCTGCCACCTGCAAGGGGCCGAGAGTCAGGGGCGCAGGGCGACAGAGACAACTGGGTCTAGGGAGGAGGGCAGTCGGGGAGGTGAGAAGGACGAGTTCTTTGTTCATTAGGCTTCATCCATCTGGGTCCCGCCAGTCCTTCAGATCCACGAGTCCCTGACCCTCCCCCAGCCCCGGAGGGTGGGACGTGTGCGCCCTGAGCCCGGCCTCCTCCCTCTCCCCATCCTCACCACATGAGAGGCCTGGCTAAAATGCTCCCCCAGCCCCCATCTGGGCATGAGATGCCATGAGCTGGCCCCAGTCCCAGCATAACTGGTGCTCGATTAAATACTTAATTCAATCAACTGGATTTTACAGATGAGAAAACAGAGCTCACAAAAGTAAAAGAATTTCAAGATCACTGCTAGTGAGCAGCAGAGCTAGACATTAAATCCGTCTGATGGGCTCTGAAGCCTATGCCCAGCTACCCGCACAAGGGGTGCGTCTTGCTGGGGTCAGATCCTGACTCAGGAGGGGTCAGTCTGCTCCTGAGCATAAACTCTCCAGGAAAATTTGCTCCATTCCACCTTCTGATTGGGGCAGAAGAAACAGGCCGGGCACTGGACGTGACCCACCTTCCAAGGCCGCAGAACACGAGCAGGGTCTGTGCCCCAAGAATGGGCCATTCTTTTCCCAAGGAGATGCAGCAAATTCAGGGGCGTTAACGGACAAAGTGGAAAAGGTTGGGGAGCTGAAGTGGACAGCCCCAAGTGTGACTCCTGACTCTACCACCAGCCAGCTCTGGGACCTCAGGCAAACCTCTCTGCCCTCAACACCTCTGCCCGCTCGCCCTTCGGTGGGAGTGACACTCCCTGTGTCTCAGCTCCACAGCAAAGACCAAGGAAGGGAAGCTGTACAGAAGAGGCCGGTGGCCCCAAGGCCCTAGACCACGGGCTGCAGCAGCCGACGGTGACGACTACCACGAGGGGGCAGGCGTCGTGGATGACCAGGGCCGGGCCAGCCCCCGAGCTGGCTCCAGGGGCCTCTGCTGGCGAAGACCAGAGTCCGGAGCTCGGCTCTGCCTTCCGTGACCGTGGGGCTCGCCGGCTGCTCTCCCTGCAGACGAATACTAGGCCGCGGCCCACGGGAGAGGAGGCCGGCAGCGGCTCCAGCCAAGGGGCGCCCACCTACCTTCATGTCGTCCAGGTTGGCAGGCAGGGCTCCCGGCTTGCCCGTCAGCGAGGTGCTGTTCTGACGCGCCAGCCCACTGGGGCCAGGAGCGCCCGAGCTGGAGCCGCTACTGGGAGTGGAGAGGCTGCGCATCGGGGGGGCCCCGGCGCTTCCGGGCGCCTCGCCGGCTGGCCTGACACAAAAAGAAGGGAGACGTGAGCCCCTGGCCAGCAGCACCCTCGGGGAAGAGATGGGTGTGGGGTGTGGGGCGGGAGGATTCAGACCAAAGGGTCCTTGAAGATCTGGGGTTCACTCGACCGGGCCCGGCACCGGCCGGTCAGGGCGCCTCTGGGCAGGATGGGCGGGGGGTGTCGAGGGGGCTCCTACTTGGGCGGGGCAGGCAGGATGGTCTGGTAGTTGTAGTGCTGCTGCTGCTGCTGGTTGAGGATCTGGAGCTGGAGGAAGAGCTGCTGCTGCTGCAGAATCCTGGCGTAGGAGGAGTCCATGGGAGGGGCCCCCCGGTCCTGCTTTTGGTCCGGGGGGATGTACTGGTGATACTTGAGCTTCTTCACCTTTGGCTTCAGCTCCTTGGCTTTCTTGCTGCGCTGAGACTTCTCACTGGCAGACTTGGGTTGGCTTTGCTGAGGGCACGGGGGACAAGGGCTCCATCAGGGGGCAGTGTTGGGCTTCTGAGCAGGGCCCCGTCCTCCACCAGCAGTGCCCACGGGCATGCCAGGGACGGGGGGGGGGGGGGGGGGGGGGGGGGGGGGGGGGGGGGGGGGGGGGGGGG
>CM053611.1:102402330-102412333 GCA_028646535.1 Procyon lotor
CAGCCCCGCTTACTTAAAAGAGCCTCTAGCCCGGAGGGAAAAATCAAGCAAATGCAGATGTCACCAAGACCTCGAGCAAAGAGTGACCGCGACGAAGTAAGAGCAGCTGGCGGACGGAGCGCCTGCCTTCCACACCGGCCTGCGGCTCGGAGTGCTGGGGGCTTGGGGAGCCAGCCTGCAAAGGCTGAGGCATTACCCGGAAAAGAAGAAGGGTACAGGGATATATTTACACTATTCTTTCAAACATGTGGTCAAAGAAGGGCACCAGTTGTGTGACAAGGAACAGAGCTGAGGAAGGATTTTAGGGGAAACACTCCGACATCTGTGGCCGGCCAGGAACACACCACAGAGACCAAGAGTGGTGCCCCGATGAGGGAATGGCCTGGGCACTGGGACCCCAGGGGGCGTGGCCCGCTGCCTCCTCCAGGCCTAGGAAGCCACAAAACTTGAAATTTCCTGCCAGCAGCAGGGCCTCAGGGCCTCGCAGAGATGGTGCAAACAGGGAGGGCCTGGGGGTGGGGGCGTCACCCAGAAGGGCACCAGGGAGGCCCACAAACACAGAGGTAGCAGCCACAGGCACTGCGAGTGTTTGGCTCCAGCAAGGATGGCTCCCAGGCTGTGAGTAGCCATAGGAGAGGTGCATGGCTGGCCGGAGACTCCCAGCCAGGGCAGGGTCTGCGTCGGGGGCTAAGTCCCAGAGACGCTGGAGGCAGGCGGCTCTGGGCGCGCTGGGGGGACCGGGCACTGGCTCTTGGTGCTGCTGCACTTAATTCACCTCAGTGCCCGACACAGTGTCCCCCACACGAAGGTGGGCCTCTCACGGGCTGGCGGTAAGCCTTGCCCCTCAGACATGCTTGGTCAGGCCTTGGAGGAGAAATAAAAACGCCCAGGGGCACCTGGCTGGCTCAGTCTTAATCTCGGAGTTCAAAGTTCAAACTCCACATTGGGGGTAGCGATTACTCCAAATAAAATCTTTCAAAAAAGAAAACGGCCAAGGTGGCCCTCGTGTGACCTCAGGCCCATCATTTCCCTTCTCTGTCGCGCCACTCGCAGACTATGGCCGCCTCATGGTGTCAGTGGACCAGAGGGGGTGTACTAGACCTGTTTTCAGGGGGAGGGTGGAGTAAGAGCCAGGAAGACCCTGTCCAGATCCGGTAAGCGTCCACCGCGCTCAGAAAGCGGCAGCTGTGAGCAGGACAGCCAGTGTCCACACGGGAGAAACTCCCACATCATCTCGGTGACCTTCGCCAGTCCCCAACCAGGGGGAGATATGCACCCCACTCCCTGCAGCTGTCCCCGAAAGGGGAGGGAGGGCAGTCAGCTGGGGACCTGTACCTTAATGAGCGTCGGGGTGGGCTTGGCCGCGGGGGCTGCGGTTCCATTGGTGAGGCTGGGAGGCAGAGGCGGCTGCTCTGCCAGGAAAAGTGTTTCTCCGGATTCTGGGCCCAACGGGAGTTGAGACACAACCTGAGAGAGGAGGAGGGGGGCGCGGCCCTATCAGGCGGGGTGCATCCCCCCCTCCCCTGCCTGGGTGGGGCTGCGGGCATCTCCTCCAGCACCAGCACTGCTTGGGGAGGGGGGCACAAATGGTGGGCAAAGATGTGGGGGGTGAGAGGAGCAGTCCTGGGGGCCAGGGCGGAGGGAACAGGAACACGGAGACAGAGGGCAGTGAAAAGGTCACTGAACTACATGAAGGAGAAGCGGGCAGGTCTGGGTGGCCGCAGGGACAGGCCAGGGAGCCTCAGGTATCTTACTGGGAGGCAGCCCCGGCCCAGGATGGCGGGCTGACCAAGGCAGCTGAAACGGGGCCCACTGCCAACATCTCTAGGACCCAAGCAGCCGAGGGAGCACCCTGGCTTCCCCGTCCCATCTGGCCCAGGGAAAACCTCAGAGGGGCAAGCTCACCTGAGTGGGGGATACAGAGGTGGCACTGGGCAGTGGCTCACTGACTCGGGCTTCCAAGGGTGACGGCACGGAGCTCTGGGATTCATGGCTGGCAGGCTGCTCAGGGGATAAGGCGTCACTGCTGTCTTCATCGAAGGAAGAGCTGTCCGCTACTTTTGGGTAATTCACCTGGCCCACTGAAAGCCAAAGCCACTGTAAGACTCCACCCCCAGCCCCCACAAATGGGAAGAGGTGCTGTGCTCCCCAGCCAGGCCTGTCCCAGCAAGGCGCCTGCTCCGTCCCCTCCCGGCCCCCACATCCAGGGCAGCCAGGCAGACAGGACAAAGACCAACAGCTGACCTGCTTTCTGGGTCCAAAAGAGCTCCAGGAAAGCTCATCATCACGACCCCGGAACAAAGGCAGAAGAGTGCTAGCTACTACGCTGTCAAAGCGCTCCCTTGTCTTTGACTCTACACTGTGTCCAGTCCTCGAAGTTCCACGCTCCCTCCCCGCAGCCTGTAACCACCGCCATTCATCTAGATGTTTCCCTGCCGTTAAAAAGCACTTCATGTCCATCCTGTGGTGGCACAAATGCTCCTCTTCCCCCAGAGGCTTGTGCACCCCGCGGCGAAGGCTCAAAGGGACCAACAGCCTGAGAACGCAGCTCCTCCCCCGGGCTGCCTCGACCCCCTGAAGCTAAAGGGCTAAGGGCCTCCTGGAAAAGGTGCCTGGACAGGTGGGACAGGATTACTGGACGTGCGGTGACTTCCTTTTAGTGGCCTGCGACTCCTGGAGATCCAAGGCCTGGCAGCGGCAGCCACCACAAGAAAACCCATCCCGCTGGCTCCAAGTGCCTTGTCCTGCCGCATGGCCAGGGTCCTGGCTGGGGCCAGGCCGGGAGGGAGGAGCAGGACGGCCAGGGCCCTAGTGTGGAAATCCCAGGACACAAAAGAAAGACAAGTAGGATATTTCAAAAAATTATGTCACAACCGCCCACTCGGCACCGCTGGGGAAAAGGTTCTACCCAGGTCTGCTGTTCACACGGGAGGAACGGAGGTGGGGGTCACGGCCGAGGTGAGCGGTCGGGCACGCCTGGGGACATGTGCGCAGTGGGAGGACCGCCGATAGGGAACAAGAACAAACCAGGAACTCTCCCAGCAGACTTCCTCTCTAGGGCCACAACCTGAGGCTCTCTCCTCCCCTGGGACCAGGGAAGGCTATACCCGGGCTCGAACCTCCACCAGCCAACAGTGGTGAGGGTGCCAATCACGCCCTCTCCTCAGTCCTGGCCAGGGCCGTGCATGCAGCGCGTGGGGGGAATTGGGCTCCATTACCGCCGCGTACCCCAGGCCACTGACGCATCTAGGTTTCTCCCAGCATCTCTTTCTCCCGGCGAGGAGACCTGCCATGGGACGGCAGCCACACGGGGTCCCGCAGGGGATGGTGGAATCCGGGATGGAGGAGCTCTGGCTCCTCCCCAGAGGGCAGTTCAACCAGAGCCAGCGGCGGGCCAGGGGCAGGCTATGGAGAGACAGGGTCCCTGCCCTCTGATTTTGGCCCAGTCCCCTCTGCTCAAGGGAAACAGACTGTGGAGATGTTCAGGGAAGACTTTTTGGAGGGGTGGTCTTGACATGAATCTATAGATCAGCTAGGGGAGGAGGAGGGTTGGAGGAGAGGGCAGCAGTGTGGCCGTGGGGAGTGTGTGGGGAAGACAGTGGGAGGTCAGCCTCTGCAAAGCCCGTCACGCCCCCATCTTTATCAGGGCTCAGGACCGCCTCGGCCCCCTCCCCACACTCTGCACACTCAGCTTCTCCTCCTCCTCCTCAGACCTGGCCTGAGTCTCTCCCCTCCCAGGACCCATCTCCTCCTCTGACTCCTTCCTCTCAGCCACAAACTTGCATTTCTTCCAGCCTGAAACTCCTTTGCAGCCCACCATCTCCCCCTCTTCTTTCTCCACTCACCTCTTGAACAAACGGCCCGCATCTGCTGTCACCACCTCCTTACCACCTACCTGTTCCCCAACCCGCACCATCTGGGTTTTGCAGGCAAATGCTCCTTTCCCTCAGGTCACTAAGGGTTACCACCTGCTTACCCAACTAGCCTGCCCTCCTCAATCAAGCCATGCTCTGCCGGGCCACTGCCCACACGGTCCCCTCTGCCTGGAATGTCCTTCTGTACCTTCTCCATTGGGCAAGGCGGACCCCACATGTTTCATACTGTGTGCGATACTTCTCTGGGCCTCCCCACCATACCCATCCCCGAGAGAAGCCTGCATGGGCCAGGCTCGCTCTGTACCTGACACACCATTACCCCTACGGCGTCACTACAGTGCCTGTCCCTTGGTCTGTAACAGACGAGACTGCTGATGGCAGGAGCCCTTCTGTGAGTCTCCCAAGACACCCAAGACCGCCGGGCCCTCTCTATCCCTTATTGCCTGTGGGCCTGCAGCCTGTCCTGCAAGCCAGCTGACTCGGCTACTATGTCACAGGACCGTGGCCTTCTTGCTACACAGCGCTGGCATCTGACCAGGAGCTGTGTTCTTGGAGGGCAGCGTCATACTGTGTTCATCTTGGTAATCTGCATGACGTCAACCAGGGCCTGGCACCATGCCGAATCTCACATTTTGGGTGGCTGGAGAGTCCAGAACTGACCTTGGCCTAAGGTCTAAACACAGGCCTCCCATTAGGGACTGCGGTGGAATCCGGTGATGATCGGGGCAGGTGAACACGGAGACGAGGTGAATGCCAGGGCAAAGCGGGGAGCGTAGGGGGGCTATCAGCCCCAACCGGCAGAGGGGCTGGCAGGGCACACTGGCTGCCTCCTCCAGCGCAGAGGCCCTAGAAACCAAAGTCTCCTCTGACCAGAGCTCACCACTCAACTTGGCCTGCTCTGGGGTCTGTGGTTCCCCCCTGGTGCTCTGCCCAAAAGATCTAGCTCCTTACACTGGAGGGAGCAGGTGAGCCTCATGGCGACCTCCCAGGGGCAGGAACGCACGGCTCTGTAGCCAAGAAGACATGCCTATACTAACAATGACCAAAATATAAAGGAATCAGGTCCGAACACCTACCTATGCACACAAGGCCCTGGCACGTCCTGGACTCTGCCCACTTTCCACCTCCATCCAGTTCCATACCCAGGGTGCTCCTCGCCCTGACAGGCTCTCCCTCCCTGGAGCCCATAGTGCCTCTATCCCCATACGTACTTGAATTCCAACTCATCCCGCTGCCCCAGTCTCGGCCGTCACCTCTCCCGAACCACCCCCTGGGCAGGGCCAGGATGGGGACCCTCGTCTGTGTGCCCAGAGCAGTCGGGGCTCTGTCTTGCTGTCTCGCCTGTACCCGCTCCCAGGTGCGAGTTCGATAAGGGCGAGGGGCTTGCTCTACTTTGTGGGGCTGAGGTCCTGGCACCCAGCACACCTCTTAGATCAGTGCTTGCTGAGCAAAGGATCTGTGGGAAAGTGTCGGGCTCCAAGGAGAGGTTGCACCAATACAAAGAACCAGGAAGGAACAGACTTCTGATTCCCGGCACCTCCACAGGTTCACACACACCAATCCTGACGTCTAGCTACCCTGTGAGAGAGTGTACTGAAGAGAAGGTGGACAGAGGCCTCTCTGTTGTCTAGTTATTCTGGCATGGTCCTTGAGGCCACTGTCACTGTCCCAAGTGAACACAACGTGTTTCTCGGGCTCTCAACTGTGCGCTTCAGTTCCCCAAATCGAAGCAGGAAGTCAAGCAGCAAGAAGCCCAGAGCCCCTTCCTCCTGCATCTGGCCCGCACGTCCACACAGGGCGCCTGGGGTCTCCTCACCAATGATGGCTTCCTTCAAGCTGGACTCCACAGGCAGAATGTTCTTCTCAACAAGTTCCATGGGTCCCGGCCTCTGTGCAATCTTCTCGTTGAGGTCATCGGCCAGTCTGGCTCTCTTCAGCTTCAGCTGCTTGGCCTGGAGGGAAGGCTCGGCCGAGGTCTCTGCCCATGGGAGAGAATGGAAGGCAGGAGGGTGTAGGAATGGAGCTGGCTCTACCCTGGCAGCTCCAGAGCAGCTGTCCTCCCCTCGGGGGAAGGAGCAGAAGCCATCAGGATACAGAGAGTGTCCCAGGCAGTGAAGAGCGGCCCAGCCTTAAGGTCTGCAGGACACAAGAAGGGGCCCCGACTGCAGACAGAGTGCAGGCACACCCCGTCAAGGTCGCTGGGCACGGGGGCTATAGGCCAAAAGCTCAGCAGGTGACGGAGCACACCTTGCCCTTCCTCAAGCCTTCTGGGTTACGAAGGCAATTCAGTCCCTGCTTGGGTCTCAGCGTGCCTGTCCACACGATGTGGGGCTCAGACTAAGGAAGTTCTCCACACTCAAAGTTGACTCAAAACTAAAAATAACAACAAAATGGATACATTCACACTGCTTTCAGCAGCCAGAATAGCTCCTTCACTAGAACGTGGACAGAAGGTGCCCGGGGCCAGGCGGACATACCTGGGATGCGCTCACTTGGGCGTCACAGGTGCTCACGTGAATGCTGAATGGATGTGGGAGTGAAGGAACACAGAAAGGAACTGCATTTTTAGAAGATGGTGCAGAAAAGGCTTTCGTACCAAGGGAGGACAAGATCCAGGGCCACCACAGGGCCAGAGGAGGAAAGGGCAAGCCAACCCAAGAGAATGTGACCGTGGTGCTCTGGGAATTCGCAGAGCCAGCACGGCTACCACGGCTCTGCTGTTCTGTGTTAAGGCCTATGCACTGTCAACAGAATGGGAGCGATAAGAAAGAGGGACAAAGAAATGTGGGGGATGCATTGTGGAAACAGCGAGGGCAAGTGGAGAAAGCATTTCCAACCTAACACACCTTCTAAAATATGCATCCTGACCAGCTCCGATCTCTCCGGCCGGGAACGAATCTTCCGTTTCAGGTAGTCCTCTGTCTACAGAAAAAAACACACCAAGAGGATCTCAAATTCAGGATACAAGTTATGGCATGGAACCTCTGTAGCCTTCCCACCCCCCAACTCAGCCTGGAGCCTGCAGGGTTCTGAGGAAAGGGGAGGTCTGGGGACACCGCATCTACTTCCAGTACACCTGCCCACCCCCAGCCCCCGCCAGGACTATTTGTTTCTCTGAGGCTGAAATACTAATGTAGTTCTTTTTTTTTTTTTTTTTAAGATTTGATTTATTTATTTGACAGATCACAAGGAGGCAGAGAGGCAGGCAGAGAGAGAGGAAGAAGCAGGCTCCCCGCTGAGCAGAGAGCCCAATGCGGGGCTCAATCCCAGGACCCTGAGATCATGACCTGAGCCTTTAACCCACTGAGCCACCCAGGTGCCCCACTAATGTAGTTCTTAAAAATCTATTGTACTATCATAAAGGTAATATATGTTCATCAAATAAAATGTAGAAAATTACAAAGTAAAATAATAAAAATTTTAATCACTCACTGTATTTTGGAATATTTATTAAGATTTTATTTATTTATTTGACAGAGAGAGAGAGAGATCACAAGTAGGCAGAGAGGCAGGCAGAGAGAGGGGGGAGAGCAGGCTCGCTGCCGAGCAGAGCCCCATGTGGGGTTCGATCCCAGGACCCTGAGATCATGACCTGAGCAAAAAGCAGAGGCTTTAACCCACTGAGCCACCCAGGTGCCCCGGGATATTTATTTCTAATCATTCTTCCATGCAGATTTCTAATTTTGCAGAGTTGTAATCATAGTGAACATAATTTTTTATCTTGTTCAAAAAAATGTAGCATATGATCTCATGAGCACCGTCCATTCATTTTGAATGGCTGCCCAACAGAATACTAATTCTGATAGACGGTGTCATAGGTGTAGTTCCTTCAAGTCCAATGCCCTCATTTATGCATTTCTGAGACTTCAGGTCAACTAAAGCGTTCCCTGACTAGTCTCAGTGCCAGCCCACTGCTGTAACACCCGGGTGGCCCGCGGTTTGTCTGACTCAAAAGTCTGTGGCTCTTAACTACTGCACCAGAATTTTTCAAACCATAGGTCAAGACCATGAGTAGGTCAAAACCAGCACAGGACAGGATAAGACAAGATAGGACAGGACAAGGCAGAATAGCTTCAAGTAGAAAATAACAAGCCAGAGCACACTGCCTGTGGGAACGGTAAAGCCCTGGTGCTCGCCTACTGCCTCAGAGCCCTGACTGGGCAGCGCGGAGCCCTGCGGGGGACGGCTCTGGGTCTGTCGCTCTGCCACATCTGCAGAGGGCACTGGGACTGCCACGGCTGCTGCAGAAGACAGTAGAACAAGTGTGTGACACCACAGGTCTTCAGAGGCATCAGAAGGAGGCGTATTTTCTAAGCCACCTGACGTTCTGAACCGTGGCTGAGGACACGCTAGAATGCAGCACTAACTAAGAAAATACCTGAAGTGCACAGACCAAGGTTTGAGTCCCAGCTTTGCCACTTACTAGCTGGACAACTGAGTTAACCTCTCTCAGGTGCAGCTACAAAATGAAGAGAAGAGCACCTCACCCCTAAGAGCCCAAGTGAGCAGACACGAGAGAACAACATCACTCAGCATGTGGAAGTAATCGGTAAGTAACGGTGGTTCGACTGAGCTCCCGTTAGCTCCTCACCTACTTGTGCAGCAGGCCAGGTAATGGCACCAAGTCGTACAAGCGAGTCGGGGGCCCAGACGAGCCCTGCCCCCTGCTACACACACCCCACCCCACCCCGCTGTATTCTCCACTCCTCCCAGTAACTACAACAGCGAAGCTTGTTACTGCTTTGGTTCCCGGTGGATGACCTCATTCTTCCCACTCACTCTAAGGATTAATCAAAATTTTCCTTAGAAATTTAAAAAAAAATAAAATAAGACAGTAAGAAAGTCCTAGAAGTAAATATTTCAGTCTCTGAAAGAGCTGTGGGTCTTAGGGAGCCCTGACCTATATGGTCCCCCACTGGGGAGGTTCTCTCTCCTTGTCTTTTATGTAAAAGAAAAAAGTGAAGGGGGTGGAGGGGAAGCATGTTCTGGCGACTTCCCCATCCCTGCCCACACTGGGCAGGAGAATATCCCCCAAGGCCCCTGAGGGAACTGAAACCAAGAGGGGACGAGGCAGCTGGCCAGGTGCTGTAGCAGGAACTGGCGCTCAAACGGGGGCCCAGCTTCCGCATCCACCGCCTCCGGTGGGCACTGGCTACTCAGGGCCCATGGAGACTGTTGAGGTTTCCTGCCCCTCGGAATGCCCTTCCTGGAGAGGTGTGGGCAGTGCAGCCAAGGACGTGGGAGACCAGTCCTCACAGGCTTTCCTATGGCTGGTGTTTGTGCCCTAACATCTATAAAAGGACAGGTGGAATTAAAGATGGGAAAATACCAGTGGTCCCTAAAGCAACAGGAGGGAGGGCTGCTGATATAACTTTAAATGCAGCAAAGGAGAAATCCTGATCGCATTTCACATCACCCTGTGAGATGGCTGGGGTGGGGTCGGAACAGAAAAAGGCAGCGCTTTGTGTCTGGAACTGAGTTGTGGGTTGGCCCCTTCCACTGGACTGGAAGGAACACACCAGCAGTGCAATGGGCTCCGGAGGCCCTCGGTGAAGAAAGGCCTTACCCTGGCCCTCTCCAAGCTCCTTCTCTGTTCATGAAACGCAGCTGGACTTTTCAAAGCTGTTGGGAAAAGAATAAAAAAACAATTATTTTTAAGAAGCATCATGTATACAACTGTAATTTACGGTGGAGAAAGCATTTTAATTCAAGTTAATTTTAGCAATACTAAACCTTATCAGCGGAAGTGAAGAAGAACACAGCACCTGAGTAAGCCCATATCTTTTATGGTTCAGTTAACCCATTAAAAGTGTTTTGAAAAAAAAAAAAAAAGCGTTTTGGTTACTTTGTTCCTAATGAGGTTAGGAACAAAAATTCAGGCTCTATAAAGTGTACAAATGGAATACAACTTAAAAAAATATCCTGGACCCGGGGCGCCTGGGTGGCTCAGTCGTTAAGCGTCTGCCTTCGGCTCAGGTCATGATCCCAGGGTCCTGGGATCGAGCCCCGCATCGGGCTCTCTGCGCGGCGGGGAGCCTGCTTCTCCCGCTACCATTCCCTCTGCTTGTGTTCCCTCTCTCGCTGTGTTTCTCGCTGTCAAATAAATAAAATCTTTAAAAAAAAAAAAA
>CM053611.1:102412433-102423186 GCA_028646535.1 Procyon lotor
ATATCCTGGACCCAATACTTGACAATTAGCTGCACAATCCTTATTGATCAGTCAACCCTCCAGGAAAGCGTGCTGGGCCCCCCCTCACTCTGGTGGAGACAGGGACACAGACAGGAGCACAGCTGCATGTCGGGTCCACCTTACTTCTTCAACCTAATTAGGAATTGCAAAGTAACCAAACATACCCCAGAAGACATATGTCTGTTTGGATGCCATTTCCTTCTTCACGTGAGCTAATATAATTGTGCCGCTAAAATTACCTTGAATTTCATCTCTGAGAACTAAAAGAACTTCACAGTAAGTGTATGGTTGACCCTGGCGCACACAACCAGCAGCTGACAGGAAGGGCTCACTACAGACCCTGAAGCCTACTGCTATAAGACCACAGACTCAGCAAACAAGACCAATCCAGGACCAAATCTCAAATGTGGCACAATGAAGAGAGTTGTGTATCAATCAAACACTTGGCTATAAAGACACAGTATGATTTGGGACACCATGAGGGTAAGAGGGAAAAAGGCCTGACTCACTTCAAGTAGGGAACAACAGCAATAAGAGAGAAATTTACAAGACAGTGGTCAGTTTCACTTCTGTTGCCCTAGAATTTCAGAACAGCTGTGAAACTGTGTGTGCAGATAACTTTTGAGAGGCTGCTGGCTGTGGTAGGAGCACAGGGGAGAAGCTTAAAGTAGCAAGAGCACAGACATGACCCTATCCTGCCTGAGCCTTTGTGCTTCCTCCCCCATCCCACTCCTGAGGGCTGAGCCTCAGCAACAACAGTCCCAGCAGAAAGATCTAAATGTCCCAGCAGTCCTTATTTAAAAAACAAACATTTCTGAATCCTTAGGATGAAAAACAATCATTTAAAAAGATCAGTTGAGACCCCTCCCTGTCTTCTAACAGCAGGGGGAGCTCTAGAGTTAACAAAAAAAAACCACTAAGAAAAACCAGCGTGGCCTGCCTCCCCAACTACCAGAGCATTCCAGGGCACTATCCAGTCTATCCCAGCCCTAAGCTGGGGAGGTCCTGGGCAATTCAGTGAGTAAGCAGATAGCTCCTGCACCTGCTACTGGGTAAAGCTGGTTCACCTCTTAAAACCAGTCTCTAAAAGTCCTGATATGCTGGAATCTGGGAATAGGGTGTGACAGACCACGCTAATAGAGGAGACAGTAAATACAAAGAACCAAATCATAAACTCAGTGCCTGCCCCACCCCACTCCCAGCTTCCTTTCTGCCTTATTCCTCTGCACAGCACTCATCACCACAGACATTCTTTCTAATTGGTTGATTGTCAGCCTCCCATTAGGACACACTCTTTCCTCAGGGCATGACTCTTTCCTTTGTTTCTGTGGATCCCTGCTGCCTGTCGTGCCCAGCACATATTTCATTCAATGAATTAATGAATATTCTGTAAGAAATGGAACAAAGTGTACACTAGTGACAGGAAAGCAAAAGGGTTGTGGTAGAGCTCTAAACCTTCTAAATTCTCACTTAAATGGCCAGAATTTTGGCTCTCATCTGGATTCAAAACTTCACAGAAGTCCCGGATAGAAAAATCAAGGTAACTGTGGTGTTTTCCTGGGTTCTACGAATCATTACTAGTGTGACACAGGGAACTGCACTGTGGGTCTCATTTTCTTCTCCTGTGTGAGAGTGAGAATCTGCCTGCCTCTCAGTAAGAGTCAGATGAAAGTGGAGTGCTTCGGAGCAAGTGGGACATACACAGATGAATGAATTACGGGTTCAATTCCCACACACGCCTGCCAGCGTTGGTACCACAGCATACACTTATCTAAAACCCCGGTTAGTTTGCTGCTTCAACAACCTACCTTGGCTATCCCCAAGGCGTAAGGCACAAATCCAATTTCTGGAAAAACAACTCACAAAGCAGAGAATTTCTAGATGGGAGGGGAGTCCATCAAGGATGATGCAGCACCAAGGGGGATAAGAGGCAGAACTGGCTGTTGCAAAAATGACTTCCTGTTTGATAAGGGAATTTTCACACAATGGCAAGGGAGAGATTAGTATTTATGGAGTGCCTACTTACGTGGTCGGCACTGTTCCAGATATTTTAAACATGTTATCTGATTTAATATTCCTAGTGATCCCATGTGGCAGGTAATACTCCAGTTTATAGATAAGAAAAGGCTCAAGAGGATGGGAAAGGCTAACGGGTGGCAGAGTTAGGATGACAACCTCACTCTATCACACCCTCAAGTCAGACTTCTTCCCACTCCTCTAGGTTGAGATTTCTTAACTTCAGAAAGTAGAGAAGGACGACCCTATCGGATGGGGAGGCAAAGAGGCTTCAATTAGGTGTACTGCCTGAACGGAGGGCTGGGCAGGGGCAATTGGAAAGGTCAGCTTGACCACAGCACTGAGCACAACAGGTGTGAAGAGGGGTTCAAAGTGACCGCAGGCACAGAAAGCCACGGTGTGAAGCCTGGGGCTCACCCTGGAGCTTAAGGGGCAGCCTTTAGCACTGATACTAGGAAACTAGTGGGAAGGTTAATGAGAGACCAGAGGAATTCATCAGCTGCTCAGGGCCTGATCAGGAGAATCAGAAATGAGGACAAGAAAAGAATTTAAGACAGTAATTACCAATCCCACAAGCCTATTTCATTTTATAACAACAGTATAAACACAATGAAACCTCTCCCAACCCACGAGGTAAGGATCCTTCTTTTAATTTTATGTGATGAAGCTAACAGTGGAGTAATCTGTGAGGTTATTGAGTGGTGGGTCCCAGCCCAGCTCTAGCTCTGTCTGCCTTTTCTTTTGGTCTCAAGCTTCTGACACGTGTGCTGGTTTGTCCCAGTCCGTGAGTAGCCCACACTCACTCTGTGCTCTTCTCTCCCCACTGCTAACTCAGTGGGGAGAGCAGGTTCAGCAACTTCCATAGCTATTTCCAATGGAAGAAGAGAGCAAGGGCCCCCTTCCTCCAGGTCGCTGTCAGGATTCTTGTAGGATGCTCGTCAGGCTTCTGTGGGGAGAGACTGGAGTTGGGGCAGCCAAGTCGCAGGGCAGTAAAGGTAAGCCCTGGGCTTCCTTGGAGGAGTGAGTGGCAGTGTGTAGTCAAAATCACCTGAGGCTTCACAAGTGAGCGCAGCAAAGTAGAAAATAGTTTTTAAAGTTGAGGCCTCTGCTTATGGAAAAACCCTAAAAGACTCAAAGTGAACCCATAAATGCGTGTCCAATGAGGAGGGCCACATTCGCCTTGGGCCTCCATCTCCCTCCTCCTTGCTGTCTTAATGGCTTTGCCACAAGGGCCAGGATGTTACTCAGAAATTTCATTTCCCCAGAAACTCCTAGAAGGCAGTCTTTGAGAGAAGCTCCCCAAACCAGTGCATACCCAAGAATTATGCACGTGGCTTGTGACATGTTTGGGGTGGGAGGGCACCTCTTGATCCTTTACTCCCACCGTCTGGAAGCTGGTTCCACTGGGACACTTTACTGCTTTGTGTGCACAAAGGGAAGTGTGCAGCATACACCAAAAGGAAAAATAACCAAGCTCCTCACGGAAATCAAATGAACAGAAGTGGCTAAGAGGTGTGACGTTCTTAATCACAGTTTCAGTTCTAGATGTGGGTCTCACCCCTGGCTGGCTATAACCACCAATTTATATTCTGTTCCCTCTAGTGCTCATTTTCTTTTTCTCCTTACATGTTTGCCTCACCTTAACTAAATGAGGGCCTTGTGAACTAAAAAAAGAAAAATGGTTTTTATTTAAATAAAAAAAATACACTGCCATCAGCTCCCAAGGGGGAGCTCAATGCCACACTCAGTGTGTCCACTGAGCTTTGTGGCTTACACAGTGCCCGAGCACAGGAATCGAGCTGACAGGATTTAATCTAGCAATAGAGAGGGAGTATAAGGACCCTTAAAAACCAACCTATGGCAGGGGCACCTGGGTGGCTCAGTGGGTTGAAGCCTCGGACATTGGCTCGGGTCATGATCTCAGGGTCCTGGGATCGAGCCCCACCTTGGGCTCTCTGCTCAGCGGGGAGCCTGCTTCCACCCCTCTCTCTGCCTGCCTCTCTGCCTGCTTGTGATCTCTGTGAAATAAATAAATAAAATCTTTAAAAACCAAAACCAAAACCAACCTATGGCATTAAATTAGGACATTAAACCAGCCCCAGATTTACTTAAACAGGTAGGCAAGTGAAAATCTTCTAGGATACACAAAACAGTTCTGGAAACAGTTCTGTTCTTTCCTTGCCTCTCAGCAAGGAAAGACAGCAATTAGCCATCAAGACTCATTTCCTCATTACCATTAAGGAGTATTTACTAAGTGCCTGTGTCAGAAATGTCGCTTTATTAGGTGCTGATATAATAAAAATGATGGTTCCCATCCTCAATAAGATACTTTTGCCAGAAGCTCACCAAGTCTATACTCAGAGGAACCCGAGAAGGCTATGAACACAGTAGAGCTCACAGAGGTCAATGGAGTGCCGCTGTCTGAGGAGGCCCTCCTTCAGGAAAGCCTGCTGGATTTCTTTTTCTACTGTAGAAGGAGCAGGCATACACACAGTGGATACGTAAGTTGGGGGTTTAGGCAGGGGTGGAGTGTGGAAGATAAATGCATTTAATAACCTGGGTAGGAAATTAGAAATATAGTCATCCATCCATCCATTCAATAAACAACTCTTAAGTATTATGCTAGTCACTGAGGGCAAGGATAAAGAGAACAGGGTCCCAGCCCTCAAAGGTAGTTCATGATCTGGTTAGGGAACAAGACAAATAATTACAAAACAAGATGGAAGAACAATTATAAAGGTAATTTAAAGTGCCACATTAGACAGAAGAGGCAAAATTCAGTCCAAGGAAAGAGTGTATGAACAGTCCAAGGAAAGAGTGTATGAACCGTCCAAGTAGATTTCACAGAGAAAACCAAAACGAACAAAACAGAAACAACACAGACAGATAAGAAAGGGTGTGGGGAGGTCATCTGAAGCTAAAGAAGAGCCAAGAGCATGAAAGTACAAAGAAGCACGCCAAGTTCAAGGAGCTACAAGTAGTTTGATATGGTGGAACCAAAGAGGAGGTCATGTGACAGTGAGGTTGGAGGAGGGGCAGAGCCCAGCCCACGAAGACTCTTCATGTGCCACTGCAGGGACTTCTGCATCTGGGAAGATGGAGAAGATGTACTGTTCTCTACTCCTCCCACTAAGTACAACTAAAAACTCCAGATGTTACATATAAAACAAACATAAGTAGGGGTGCCTGGCTGGCTCAGGAAAGGAGTATGTGATTCTTGATCTTGAGGTTGTGAGTTCTAGCCCCATATTGGGGATGGAGTTTATTTAATTAAAAAAATAATAAACGAACAAATCTAAGTAGATTCTGAAAGGTGAAGAGAAGGAAACTAGCTGGTGAGGGACATGGAACCTGGAGAACGA
The DNA here is from genome assembly GCA_028646535.1 of Procyon lotor. Classification (NCBI taxonomy): domain Eukaryota; kingdom Metazoa; phylum Chordata; class Mammalia; order Carnivora; family Procyonidae; genus Procyon; species Procyon lotor. The sequence continues at coordinate 102,417,833 of CM053611.1, forward strand.
AGCAGTAGTGAGTTCCCTAGGTTTTGACTTGGAGCTGAGGAAACCAACAATCTGGGAATGCCAGTGGAGGGAGATAAAAAAAAGCCACACCAAAACCTGCTCTCACTGGCCAAAGGACCAGAAAAAGGGCAACCTCGCCAAATGGAAAACTTTTAGACAATAATCGTCCTATTCCAGACAGACATCACACAAACACCTCACCCAACACCAGGAGTCTAGACCCCTCCTCCCCCCTGCTTCTTGCAAGGCTATTATAATACAGCTCTCCAATGAACCTACCCAAAGTGTCAAAGAAGGCCAGGTAGGAAGTTGGGGCTTTCATTCGTACCAGCCAGTAACAAATACCCTCCCCACAACCAAGGAATAAGTGGAAACCAAACAGGGAGCCTGGACTTGTAACCCCACCTAGAAGAATAAGACACCTCTCCCCTCCCTGCTGTCAGGGGAGGGTTGGTGAAGAGTCAGGACTTTCACTATGGCTCAGGGATAACAAGGTCACCCCTAGGCATAAAAAAAAAAAAACTAACATCATATCATCCAACCCTGGATAAAGAAGAAAAAAGTGGATTGAAAAGTACTTAAAGAAATAAATGGCTGAAAACTTCCCAAATTTGGCAAAAGACCTAAGTCTACAGATTCAAAGGATAAGCAACCTGGAAAGAGATAAACCCAAAGAAATTCATACCAGGATACATCACAATTAAACTTTGAAAATGAAAAACTTGAAAGCAGTCAGAGGGAAAACAATTTGAATGACAGCAAATTTCTCATCAGAAACCAAGGGGCCAGCAGGAAGCGGCATGATACTTTTCAAATGCTATTAAGATTTGTATCCGGAGATGGGGCTCCTGGGTGGCTCAGTGGGTTAAAGCCTCTGCCTTCGCTCAGGTCATGATCTCAGGATCCTGGGAACGAGCCCCAAATGGGGCTCTCTGCTCAGCGGGGAGCCTGCTTCCTCCTCTCTCTCTGCCTGCCTCTCTGCCTGCTTGTGATCTCTCTTTCTCTCTGTCAAATGAATGAATGAATGAATGAATGAATGAATGAATGAATAAATTTGTATCTGGAGATTCATATGTAGCCACCACATTATCCGAGGGAGTGACATAAAGAGACCTGCATGGGGGGGGGGGTAGTTCTTACTTGATATTTTATATGAAAAAATAAAATGAACAGACACACAGCTGGTAATTGGTACATACTCATTTCACCCACCATGTCTACACTCACATGCTCCCCTTCCCTGCATCCCTTTTTAATTCTGAATCTATGAAACCTACAAATATACTGAAAGAATAATGAACAGCCGTATAACTATGATTAAGATCCACCAGTTATCTTTTAGCCATATTTGTTTTCTCCCTTATGCACACAAGCACGAGTATATACACACACAATTTTTGTTTATAGAATCACTTGAAAGTTGCAGATATCAAACAAGGCATTTCATCTTCAAATTCTTTAGTGTGCAGTTTCCTGAGAATAAGGACATTCTCCTACAGAACAAAAACACCCTTATCACACCTAAGAAAATTAACATTAATTGAATGATATAATCTAATTTACAGTCCATATTTGAATTTCCTCAGTTGCCCCTCCAAATATCTTTTTTATTTTTTTTAAAGATTGTATTTATTTATTTGACAGAGATCACAAATAAGCAGAGGCAGGCAGGCAGAGAGGAGGAAGCAGGCTCTGAGATCCCAGGACTCTGAGATCATGACCTAAGCCAAAGGCAGAGGCTTTAGCCCACTGAGCCACCCAGGCGCCCCAAATATCTTTTATAGCCTTTTAGATTTTCCCTTCAATCCCGGATTTAATTGAGAATACATCTGGCTGCTGTCCCTTCAGTCACAATCTAGAATAGTACGTCTTGCCTTTTTTGGTTTCTGTGACACTGACCTAAGTAAGCCATCTGTCTTGCAGAAAGAATGTCCTATATTCTGAATTTGTTTCCTCATGATTAGATTTAGGTTAAACACTTCTGGCAAGGAGACTACACAGGTGATGTGTAACTCCTGGTATTAGAAAACACATAATACCATGTTGCCCAACCACTGATGGTGCTAGAAGTTTGAAAGGTGACAGGAGATGTCTCCATTTTAAAAGGAGCACTTCCTCCTTTGTAATTAATATGTAATTTGTGGAGTAACATTTTGAGGCCATGTGAAAATCCTGTTCCCTAACCACCACTTACCTCATTGTTTTAGCATCTATTGATGACCCCTGCCTGAAATCAATTATGACACTGGGAACGGCAAAATAGTAAGACCTGCATCTTTACAAGATCGTGTAGCAGTGATCAAGAGATCATTTAGAAGAATAAAGTGGAATGACTAGGTGAAGGGTTATGCCATTAACACTCCCAGACTACAGGAGGAGTAAGCTTGGGACAGGGTGGGAGACTGTGTTCAGTTAGGGGCACGCTGATACGAGTTGATCATGAGACATCCTATCAAGAGATGTGGAGGTGTGTGCGTGTGTGTGTGTGAGAGAGAGACAGAGAGAGAGAGAGAGAGAGAGAGAGAGAGATGTCATTCAAAGATAATATGACAGGTTATGTAGAAAGAGAAGAAAATCCTTGCCAGGCTGAATTTTAAGAGAATCCCAGAATTTAAGTGATTCAATTCATCACTAATGATGAAGAGAGCCCAGCAAAGGAACCATTGGCAGCTCTCTGAGGCAGGAGAGAGCTACGCAAAGCTGCTATCAGGAGTCAGCCTCAAGAATGATAGTAGGGAGAAGAGAGATGGCAGCAGTGGGCAGGTCAGACAGAGTAAGGCTGGCACAGCGTCCAGAGGATTACTGACACTTAGGAAGTGGCCGCTGGTCTTGAAGCCAGGTCAGTGGGCTGCTGGGGCACACTCTGCACCAGGTGGAGAAGAAGTGAGGAAATGGAGTCCAGAGGTTTATGTCCCCTAAGAGGTTAAGATGTGCTAACAGTTAATTACTCATTTTCCCAATAAATATTTACTGAGAGCCCACACGTCAGACTCAGTTTTGGTGCTGGGATAGCCATGTTCTCCCGCAGCTTACACTCTAGCGAAGAATGACACATAAGACAAATGAACATATAACACTGTAGGAGGTGATATGGGCCATGAAGAAATATAAAGCAGGAGTTGAATGACAGAGTCATTCTGTGGGGCAGGAGCATTTCACTCTCCGGAAGGTCAGGAAAGACTTTCTGGTGAACCGTCTGAACAGAGACCCGAGGAAGGAGTGAGCCCTGCAGCCGTCTGTGGAAGAGCCTCCCAGGCAAGGAGAGCAGCAAGAGCAAAGGCCCTGGGTGGGAACCTGCCTGAGTGACAGAGGGCATTGAGGAGGCCAGGGTAGCAGAGCAGAGTGAACAAGGAGTTGCAGGAGATACGGAGAGAGGGGTAAGAGAGGGGTAACCACCGGGGCTTTGTACGACTTTGGGCTTTACTCTGTTTTCAGGTGGTACTAGAGGAAACGACATGGGGAGAAGAAATAAAGTAGGACTGTGTCTGCCAACCTAGTGAAGGACAAAAAGGCTCCCAAGAGTAACGTAGAGTTGCTGCAAATGGCTTCCCTGTTCTCCCTGATGTTGGGAATTACCTTCTTGAGCTTCTTGGGACTTACTATTTTCCACAATTCATACTGGAGAACTGATTTGCCTGAGATCACACCCTAATCAACTACAGAATGGAGATCAGACTTTGGTTCTTCTAATTCCAAAATTTAGAACTTTTTATTTGTCTATATTTCAGCATAACAGAGGCAGGAGGAGGGGAAGGGGATCAGGGACACAAAAGACAATCTCTGATCAAGTATCTCCTCTACCCCCCCCCCCAAACCAAATGTGATAGTTACAAAACAAAACAAAATACACAAAGAAACAAAAACCTCAGTGATTTTAATCTGATCTTTTGCATTTTGCTTTAATCTCCTGGCTATTCCTCTAGGAGATGCTGCCTTGTCCTTTTCTCTAATACTGGCAATGGGACAGAAGGGAGGACTTCAGATGTAACCTCAAAAATAATGTCTAGTGGACACACATTCTGCCACTGCCCTTCCCTCCAGCCCTCTACTGAAGGGGGCCAACAAAGCAGGAGTCACTATATACACAAACTCCTTCGAAAGTTAATGGAGCCTTTTGCCACATCCCTTGGCCTAGCACGCCGCTCCGGGCAGTTCGTTAACTTGGTCAAATGGACCACTGACAGGGTGTGGGGCCCCCAGCCCTGGAGATAAGGGACTCACAAGTGTCCAAACTGGGTCATTCCATAAGCAGCAGCTTCAAATATCCTAGAAATTTGTCATACTCTAGAATCATGCAGACAGGCTATCCTCTACTTGAGAATTCCTGCGAGAAGATAGTACCAACGATCTATACTACCACTAAAGATGAAAAGAGAAAAGATCAGCAGTCTTTGGTCCAGTGTCCCTCTGAGTGCAGCTGGAGAGTCACGGGCATTAGCTGTCTCTGGAGTGCAAGACTCTGCGGGATGCAGATTCCTGGGCTTCAAGACTTTGACTCTTTATTAAGCTCTTTGAGGATTCCAGTGCCACTAAAATTCAAAACCCATTGTTTCTCTAAGTACAACAGGCAGAGGAAAGGTGTCACCACAGATGAGAAAGGATTTTTATTTGCTCACTCTCCAACACCATGGACTAAGCGACCATAAAGCATACCTAGTAAGGACTTGATAACTTTTTTCAACAACTTAGTTCCAAATTTCAACTCTGCTAGCTATGTAGGTGCCCACAAATTAGTAGAGTCTCACCCCCTGTGCCCTTTTCAGGCTCACTGCCTGGTGCTGTAAAGCATGCATTTTTGAGAGTCAAAGGGTCAGGTCTTTCTGCAATTCCCCTCCCACCCCAGTGAGGGGCTAGTTCAGCTGAGATGGATTCGATACCCTATTGTGTGTACCTGGCCATCACACTCACCGGTGCGAAAGGGTGTACAGCACCTTTGCATGTGACCAGAATCTAAGGGCTCTGTATCTGGGCAGAGCAGGGGCTTCTAACCTGGGCACACTGTACCCCCAGAGAGTATCTGTGAAGCCCTGCAACTGTGCTGAAACTTGGGAACCTGCCCAGGCAACTGTGTGGCGAAGGGACAATGTAAGATTGTCGAAGAAGCATCAATGGCCCAAGAGAAAATCAAGCTCTGATCTAACTAAGGGTTATTATGACAGAAATGGAAAGATGCCCCTGGCCTTCAAACGTCTGCCTTCGAACAGCCGGCAGAAAGGGGCAGCAACTTGGAGGCAATTTTACTGCTCCTCAGCCTCCCACTACCAACTTTCACCTTACCTCACTAACTGTGGGTCCTGATCTGATGCTGTTTTCAACTTTCACTATTGAAACTGCGGGGGGGGGGGGGGGGGGGG
>CM053611.1:102423286-102482509 GCA_028646535.1 Procyon lotor
CCCTGATCCCTGCCTGTCTCTCTGCCTACTTGTGATCTCTCTCTGCCAAATAAATAAATAAAATCTTAAAAAAAAAAAAGAAGACGAAGAACCATTAGTCTGTGGCCTTCAGGAATTAGCATGGACTTTGGAACCAGGAGACTGGATAGGCTCTGCTTCTACCTTTCAGTGGTGGTGTGATGGGGGTAAGTCACATGACTCCTCTGAGCCTCAGTATCCTCACCTACACAATAGCAATTATACAAACCACTAGTACTAGCTAGTACTAGTTAGTACTAAATAAAGTGAAAGTGCTTTGCCAGCTTCTAGAGGCCCTGTTAAACTTGAGGCATTGTTACTGTTTTAGCTTTTTTTTTTTTTTTTAATATTTTATTTATTTGTCAGAGAGAGAGAGAGAGAGCGCACAAGCAGCAAGCAGGCAGAGGGAGATGCAGGCTCCCTGCTGAGCAAGGAGCCCGATGTAGGACTTGATCCCAGGACTCTGGGATCATGACCTGAGCCGAAGGCAGTTGCTTAACCAACTGAGCCACTCAGGTGCCCCACTGTTTTAGCTTTTATCTGTGCCATCCTCCTGCAGGAAACGGCATACGTGTGGAATCAAATGCTGACTGCTGGCTGGGCTTGACTTCCAATTTTTGTCTCACCGTTTCAGCTGTCATACCAAAATCCCTCAGTAATATCCCACAACAAAGATAGTAACTAAAGAGTTGTGTTGATAGTTCCAGGGACTGGCCATGACAATGGAAACCAGAACTAAACCCATGTGAATTGAAGAAAGAGCTGGGTGGTGGACTGTGGGGAAGGGATCACACACTCTGGTACAAGCGAGAATCCAAACAATCAGAAAATGTGCTGCACACACATCCTGTTTTGGTTCTCGGACTTGCCACCACCCCTGTTTTGGCACCTGGGCTGTCACCCCCACCCAAACCAGCAGGAAAGCCAGCGACCAAGAATAAACGAGTGGAGACTCGGGACGCTGTATCTCTTCCTTCCCAGAAACACAAGCTGCTCTAGCGTCTCACAACCTTGGCCCCACGGTAGTGAAAGACACTGAGACTGGGGAAGAAAGGTCAGTGTGCAATCTTCTATAGCATGAATATCAGCAGGTTCACTGAATTCCAAAAGGTTAAAATATGAGGGGCCAAAGACGGTGAACTTGGTCTTCTGAGTTTCCCTTTGACATCTCTGGCAAGTACGTTTATAGCCAACTTTCACATTACAGCCTGGCCTAATGCTCTGGATCAGACAATTACCCCAGCTCCTGGGGTGAAGCACACACAACCCTGCAAAAGCTACTGCCTCTTATTAAAGTCCCATTATCAACAGGCTTAAGTTATCTGTGTAGGTAAAAACTCCAAATCACCTTTGCCCTTCTCCAGATCTTATCCCACCCGGCTCCCGGCTAAAAATGTTAAATCACCACATCAGTAGACACTCTGAGGGCCTCCCTTGAATATGTGATTCTTTAAGTCTGTAATTGGGCAGGTATAATCTGTGAGTAATTTCAACGAGCAACTTTATAAACTCCTTCACTTCATTTACTACCTTGAAAAGAAGCTGGCCTTGAGGATATCTCAGGCACTTCAGGAATTATTATTATTTTTAAAGATTTTATTAATTAATTAATTTGAGAGAGAGAGAGAGAGAGCAACCAGGAGGAGGAGCATAGGGAGAGGGACAAGAAGACCCTGCCTCGAGCATGGAGTCTGATGCAGGGCTCAATCCCATGACCCCAAGATCATGACCTGAGACGAAATCAGGAGTCAGACACTCAACCCACCAAGCCATCCAGGTGCCCCCACTCTAAGAATTATTACATAAAACTGAATACCTACTGTACCTTTTAGATACTAAATTGTATCAAGAACTGTTATCAAGAAGACTACTTTTGATGACCTATTCAACAGAGAGCTCCCTGTTGGATTCTTCTTTGGATTCAACATTGAATATGCTGAGAACATGAACACACAACTCACTCTAGAGTCCTATTTTGGGATTTGTTACCAACTGGCCAAGGAGGATGTATGATGCTAGTCACTGACCAGTGAGTGAACATACCCTACGACAACAGGGGAGAGGTCGCGGTATCTATCAGAAATGAGACATATAACACCCAGGAGTGACACGATCAGCTGGTCTTCTCCTGAGATGAAAGAGAAGATTCCTGAGGCCACGTGCCCGACACAATTTTCTCTGGGCCTCCAATCTAGGATCAGGTTAGCCCCAATCCTGGGACACACGTTTTACAACAGTATTTCTCTAATGCCATGTCACCTTGGTATTCAACTACAGGAAAGGGTCACATTTCTGGGCTAACGAAGTATCATTTCAATTAGGCAGGGTTCTCTGCATCTTAAAAAAAAAACAAAACACTATATTGTACACCTGAAACTAATAATTATATATCAATTTTATTTTAAAGATTTTTGTTTATTTGTCAGAGAGAGAGAGTGGCAGGCAGAGGGAGAAGCAGACTCCCTTTTGAGCAAGGAGTCCAATGCAGAACTCGATCCCAGAACCCTGGGATCATGACCTGAGCCAAAGGCAGACACTTAACCAACTGAGCCACCCAGGTATCCCTAAAATTTTATTCTTAAAATATTTATTTAAGTAATCTCCACACCCAGCATGGGGCTCAAATTCATGACCCTGAGATGAAGAGTCACACACTCTTCTGACTGACCCAGCCAGGTGCCCCAATTCTACCTCAACTTTAAAAAGGAAATAGGCAACTAGCTTTCTCATGCAAAGATATCTATGTATCTAAAAGAGCTGAATGGATCACAGGAACATTTGTGAGGGTCAGCATCTAGAAGAAGCACGAGACCGAGGGCATGGATTGCATCAGAGGCAGCAGGTAAACTGTGGGGTTTGAGGGACACCTTTTCTGGGCTCCTACTGGAAAGGGACTCGGGCCGCAGAGACTACCACAGAGCTTCTAGCAACTCCCAAGTGGACTGGAGCAAATGGGAAACCATGGAAGCCCAGGTGAGGATCTGCTCTCACCCCAACCCCCACCGAGACAAAGTAGCCACTGGGACTAAGTCTTGAACCTTGTAACACTTCACTTAAAACAAGACAAATGACATTTCCTTGAAGCCTCTGCTTTTGTCACCTTAAATCTAAGGGTTTTGTGTGTGTGTGTGTGTTTTTAAAGATTTTATTTATTTGACAGAGAGAAACACAGCGAGAGAGGGAACACAAGCAGAGGGAATGGTAGCGGGAGAAGCAGGCTTCCCGCCAAGCAGGGAGCCCAATGCGGGGCTCAATCCCAGGACACTGGGATCATGACCTGAGCCAAAGGCAGAGGCTTTTAACCACTGAGCCACCCAGGAACCCCCTTAAATCTAAGTTTTAAAAGAAAAGGGCAATTCAGCCTCAAAGCAGACCCTCATCTGCCCTGGAATGACCACTGTGTCCCCACTGGTGAACATTTCTGTTTCTTGGCAAGTCACCCAGAAATTTAAAAAAACATTTCCAACCCAGACACTTATTTGTTTTGTTTTGAGAGAGGTTAAAGAAGAAACGTCCACTGCCATGAGAGAGTAAGCTAATAAAATGATAGTCCTGTTAATATATGACCAAAATAGGAACAATCTTAACAAAATAGTAACAGTCTTAATAGAACACTATGCTGTCCAGTGGTTCTTTGACTCCTAACAACTTTCAACAACTGTTTTTTAATCTGTGGGTAGGAAGAAAAATGGAAGAAGGATTTATTGAAAAATAGGTCCTGTTCCCAGACACCAATTTTTTGAGAGAAATTAATGAGATATATATATGGGGGGGGGGTGGTAGATCCAAGCTGATGCTCCTCTCATTCTTTTTTTTTTTTTTTTAAAGATTTTATTTATTTGAGAGAGAGAGAGAGAGAGAACATGAACAAGAGAAGAGGGGCAGAGGGAGAGGAATAGCGAGAAGCAGACTCCCAGCTGAGCAGAGAGCCCAGTGTAGGGCTCAATCCCAGGACCCTGGGATCATGATCTGGGCTGAAGGCAGATGCTTAACCAACTGAGCCACCGAGGTGCCCAACTCCTCCCATTTTTTTTTTTAAGTGCATCAAAAAAATTTGATTACAATGTCTAAAAACCAGAAAATCTAGTGTATGTACCTGCCCTAATTATGCTAACCAAACCACCCAAAGTTTTCCTGTATTCCTTCTGCACATGTTACTCGGCTTCCAACTTTTGATATTAGGTCTTATCTTCATGACTTCAGGTCTATGAAACACAGCTGACATTCAAAACCCATTAGTGCTTCCTTAGGTCAAATCAAAAGGTGTTTTAAGTATACTGAAGTCATTTAAATGCAAACTACAGGATTCCTCACAAATTACTGGTATCAAGATAGAAAAGATACAAAAAAGAAAAGCCTTATTAATATCACAGATTATCATAATATTAGTTTGTCCTAACAGAGCTTTTTCAAGCTGCTACAAAACGATCCTAAAATCACTAGCAAAAAGAAACAGTACAGGAAAAAAATTGTTTACATCGGCTCCATGTCACAGTTATTCTCCCTGCTGGTTTCCTCAGAAACATCTTCATGATACAGGCAGCAGTGACAGCGACATCTGAATCTTTCTACTCTTGGTTCACCCTCCTCTGTTTCCTTCTGCTGTAGATCTTTTTCAAGCTCGGACCCAGCGTTGAGGTAGCGCTGGCGGTACTGAATCATCCGAATCATCCTTGCCATCCTTTCTTTCCGAGCAGTTAACAGAGTCCTTACTCCAGTCCTCCTCCCACTGCTGCTGAGGATGTGCTCCACCAGCCCCTGTGGTTTCCTTGCTCTGTCCTGTTTCTGGTACGGATATTCTGGCAGAGGGGAAGGGGGGACCATACTAGAGTCCAGAGTCAGTTTACCAAGGTTCTTGGTTAATACTTCAGAGATAGTTTGAGAAGCACCTGAGCCGTCCTGGGCATTTTCCTCACTGGGCGCCTGAGATGACCCCGGAGCCAGGTTGGGTGAAACTGCTCTGGCGAATCCATTGGAAGCCTCCAACTCCTCCCATTCTTTTTTTTTTTTTAAAGATTTTATTTATTTGACAGAGAGAAACACAGCTAGAGAGGGAACACAAGCAGAGGGAATGGTAGTAGGAGAAGCAGGCTTCCTGCCGAGCAAGGAGCCCGATGCGGGGCTCAATCTCAGGACCCTGGGATCATGACCTGAGCCGAAGGCAGACGCTTAACGACTGAGCCACCCAGGTGCCCTAACTCCTCCCATTCTTAACTGAGAATAACACTGCCTATATTTCAAAATCATGAACAATAGATCACCTCATTTATTTCCAAACTAACTCTGTGGGGTAAGTAAGAAGGGTTACTATTTCCTTTTTATAAAAGTAGAAGTTGAGTTCAGAATAGTTAATAGAGTTGCCCAAAGTCACCTTGTTCCTAAGTGGCACAATAAGGTCTAAAACTCCACTAATACAAAAGCCACCAGTCACATGTGACTATTTAATTAAAATTAAATAAATTCTGCTCTTCACTTAAGCTAGTCACATTTCCAGTGCTCAAACAGCCGGTATAGCTAGTGGCTAGTGTTATAGAATATTTCTGTTGTTGCTGAAAGTGCTATTGGACAGAGCTGGTCTTATGGCTAGTTCTTTTGTTTGTATTTTTATTTTATCTTATTTTGCAGGGTGGGGAGGTGCAGGAACAGAGGAAGAGGGAGAGAGAAAGTCTTCACTTGATCTTAGCCAAAAGGCCGAGAAGCGATGAGAGAGAAAATCTTAAGCAGACTCCATACTCTGACTGGAGTTCGATCTCACAATCCTCAGATTAAGACCTGAGCCAAAATCAAGAGTCAGATGCTTGGGGTACCAGGACGGCTCAGTTAGTTAGTGTCTGCCTTCAGCTCAGGTCATGATCCCAGGGTCCTGGGATCTAACCCTGCATAGGGCTCCCTGCTCAGCAGGAAGTCTGCTTCTCCCTCCCTCTCCCTCAGCCCCTCTCCTGGCTCATGCTCAAGCTCTCTCTCTGTCAAATAAATAAATAAAATCTTTAAAAAAAAAAAGTCAGATGCTTAACTGACTGAACCACCCAGGCCCCTGTTTGTTTTTAGCTTTTAAAGATTTTATTTTTAAGTAATCTCTACACCCAACGTGGGGCTTGAACTCACCTGGGAGAAGAGTTACGCACTTCACCAACTGGGCCAGCCCGGCGGCCCTGTGGCTAGTTCTTTTGAATTCTAGTAACCTGGGGAAAAAATTCCATGCTATCCCCAAGTTACTAGATGATAAAATTAAATTACAGCCTCTTTCTCATTACAAGAAACTCTGGGGCTTCAGGAAGTTGGTTTATCCTCCCAGGGGTTACAAAAACAAAAATCAGTTTTAAAAGAGCTTTACCAAAATGGATTTGATCCATATACACTAAGGAAAGAGAATATGTAAACTCAGTTTGTACATTTGATGAAGAATAATATAAGTACTAATTCCTAAGTTACAAATAAAAATATCATTAAGAAGAAATTTAGCTTCAGAAGAGATCATAGTAATCAATCCTAATACTTGAAGCCATTAAATAGCTTCTTGTCAGAGTTTAAAAGAAATTTCTTCTTGGTGCAGAGTTTGTTATAATCAGATGAACAGGAGGTTTCCAGCTAACCCTGGGGCCCCGTAAAATGACAGATCAGCCATGAGTGCTGCAATGGGGCCACACTGTCTCTACATAGATCACTCAGCTAACAATGACAGCTGAAACGTGACAAAGGGATTAAACTGCAGAACTAAGGTTTAGGGAGTCAAGATACAGCCAAGTTTATTAAAAATACAGAGTAGTGGGGCACCTGGGTGGCTCAGTGGGTTAAAGCCTCTGCCTTTAGCTCAGGACATGATCTCAGGGTCCTGGGATCGAGCCCCGCATCGGGCTCTCTGCTCAGCAGGGAGCCTGCTTTCTCCTCTTTCTCCTCTCTCTCTCTGCCTGCCACTCTGCCTACCTGTGATCTCTGTCAAATAAACAAAAATCTTTAAAAAAAAAAAAAAAATACAGACTAGTGGGGATTCATTACATAAAGCCATTCTTTACAGATTCCATGTGAGATACGCAGCACCTATTTGCAGACCTACGAGCCAGTCAGAACTAGCTGACCAATTTGTTCACTTTTTCACATTAGCAACACATTTGAGTACCTCTCAGGGGCTAGGCAGTTTGTGAGTCTTCTGGATTGACAGCAACTGACTGCCCTCTCTGAACTGTGATGCCCTCACACTCTTCAGATCCTTCTAACTATTCAGTGGTTAAGGGTCACCAATGGCACCAGCTGGGTGCACAGAAATGCCATTTAAAGTGAAAAAAAAAAAAAAAAACCACAAAAAAAACCAAGCTCACTCAAGCAATGGAGCAAGGTCTACTGGACAAAACTAATGATTCTTCACTTGCTTGCCAAGATGCCAAGGTGTTTCCACTACACACACATGGGAAAACAGAGGGTTCATGGTAGCACAGAAACATGTAACTCTACGCTTTTCTTAAGGACTCACAATAGAATAACAAAAGGCTGAGAAGGAACAGACAGACAAGGTTCTTCTTTCAAATCTAGAAAGATTACAGGAGACTCTTTCTCATTTGTCTGGGTCAGAAAAACTTCCATGTTTTCCTATAAAAGGTTATTCCTCTGCAGCAGCTCTCACCGCTAGAACATTTTTCTTCATTTTCACCTAAACCTTATGACCTAGTACACCTTTAAATGTCAAAGAGAAAGGCCGTGGGGAAAGCTTTGTTTGAGAACAGAGTGTACCACACATGACCGTGTCTTCTATGAATCTTCATTCTGGGTACAGCAACATCTCTGGTCTTAATCTTAAACACAAGCTTCCTATCTGTGCCATCTTTCCTCTCCCTCAAGATATGCAGAGCTTCAGACATTATTAAAGAAAGCTCAGGGTCTGGAATATGTAATCCTTTGCTCTCTGGCACTCTGTATTTGGTAGGGTTTATATAGTGTTAAATTTGAGACACATGTTTACATGAGCAGAATGACAGATGCTGGGAAATGATCCTTTTTAAAAACATATCAGAAACCAACTTCCATACCCCATAGTTTAGATGCCATGAACAGAGCATATCAAGCAACAGCAAGGGGTATGTAGGAATTGGGAGATGCTTTAATCCCTGGCATTTTATGAAAGGCCATATCTCAACTCTGAACACCCTGAAGGCAAGGGAGCCACTGAAGACATGGGAATTGTGTAGGAGTATTCTGGAAGATGAGGTGGGTGGGTTTTCTTCCCAGAGCTATAAATAAGACTGGAATCAGAAGAATTTGATAAAAGATATAAACGGAGAAATGATGAGGTAGAATACAACCAGGAGTACATCACTCCTTTCCCTCAGTTCAAGGGCGTACCTACTTCCTCAGTTGTACAACAAACTTTTACATATAAATGCACTTTAGAGGAACCCCTCAGGCCAGCAAGATGGGAGTGGAAGTGGACCCTTCAAACCAGATGTTACTTTTGCAGGCCTCCAAATCTCCAACAATCAACAATTTGCTGCTCACTTACAAGCTGCTTCCAATACTGTTCTATTTTCTTGGGAAACTGTGGCACGGAGGGTGAGAGGCAGGGCTGGTGGAGTTTGGCAGGTGGTGGGGAGGTCAGGGAGGCCGAGGGTGCTGGAGTCTACAACAGCATAAGGGTAGAGAGTGCAGGGCTGTGATGAGGAAGAATTTACTCACAGGCTGCAGGGCTGACCAAAAAAAAAAAGGAACCTCAGGACCCTATTCATGTATCACCTGGTACATAGATGAACAGGGAATTTCACACCTGAAACTACTGCCAGGCACCTAAGAGATTGTGACCTACTTCCTTCACTAGAAAAGCTGAAAACCAAAACTGCCCATAGCTGAAGGTGGCTCTTGGTAGGAGGAAGATGCAGTATTTCACAGAAGCAGGTAGCTTCTATTCCTATAGGTAGGGCAATTATTCTCACTTCACAGATACAGAGAACAGTGCAGAGTATACAATTAGGTATTCAGAACATTTTAGAATCTGGGCTCCTGACAGAACAGAAGCATTGTTCCAAATTCCATGTCTAGAATTCCAACAAGTTTGCAAGAGAGTTGTATCTGTTCCTGTCTGTCATTGACATACACACACGCATATCACACTTTACAACTGGCTGTCTTGAGTCATTCATTCAGTGCCAGGTTCTGGATAAGACACATTCTCAAGGAGCTCAGAGTATGGCTGGAGAGAAATGTATAAGCAGATAACTCCAACAGTAGAAGCATCATCTGTCTTTTAATAACATAGAACACAAGAAATGCTGAGCAGGGAGACCGTACTCCTTCAGTTGTGTTAAGCAGTGAGCTCCAGTAGTCCCTGGTACCTGGCAGGAGACAGGCACAGGAATGCAGGGCCCTCATCCACTCTGCAAGGCTTTCAGACCCTGAACATCTCACAAATCTTGAGAAATAGCGTTATGCTCTCAGACCTAGTACCGTAATTAGTCAGCACCCCCACAGGATGCTGAAGTGTTCTTTATTTCGTATATGGGTAAATTTTAGCTACTCAAATAAACTGTTAAATGTCTGAGGGCAGGTCCCTTGCTTGATATTTCTTTAATCTCTCCAGGACTAACTCCCCTGGGCACAAAGTAAACATTAAACACATGATGTCCCTGGTGAAAGGGACAAGGAGATGAGACTCTGAGTGACTTGTTCCTCCACAGGGGCTTATAGAGACACTTCTGGAGTGCTCTGTAAAGCACAGTGGTGCCCTACCTGATCACATCACTGACCCACCACACAAGCAGCATGCGCTCTCTGACTCTTCAGGGGTGGGGGTTGGAAGTCCTTCACTGGAAAGCCAGAGAAGATAGCAGCATGAGGTAGGTAAATGGTTTGAAAGTTAACTGCAGTAAATAAAAAGCTGAATTTGAGACTTAAGTTCCTGGCTGATGCCTTGGATCAAAACGGACCTCAGATCCCTTCCAACTGCTATACAGTTCTAGCTCTTAGAAATGGACCTGCCATCACCACGATATGAATCAAATCCCATCCTCACTTGCTTAAAAGGCTTCAAGGCTTCCTACTGAACCTGAAATAAAATTCACCTCTTCCCCGTAGTCGAGAGGCCCTCGTCCTAGCCCCGCCCACCCTGCCAATCTTAACTTGGCCCAGGCTCCCCTCACTCAACAGGCCCCAGCCACACCCGCTTCCTTAATGTTTTCAAACATGTCAGGCTCTTACCTGCACTAGGCGCTTACATTTGTTCTCGCTTCTCCCTGACCCTCTGCCTGCTTCTCCATCTCATCCTTCAGACCTCAGCTCAAATATTCCCTCCTCAGGGAGGCCTTTCCTGATCATCCTATCCAAAGAGACCCCATCTCATTCCTGTTTCTTGTTAACACACCAACTGGTTAATTGTAACACTTACCATACTCTGAAATTATCTCATTTGTCTCTTTGTTTATTATCACTATTCTCCTTTTAAACATAAAACTCCTGACAGCAGGAGCTGGATTTTTCTTGGTGCATCAAGGGTACACACCAGGTTCTCAAATATTCTGAATGAGTAAGTGAATGAGGATTAGGAAAACACAGTGGCAGTAGGTCAGCACTGAGTTAAGGTGAAAAACATCAGTTCTCTCCCTCTGAGGCTAGAAGTTGTTGTATGACTTTTTTTTTTTTTTAAACTTCATAGGGTGTGTCCAAGTAGCAATAACACTCAAGAGAAAGGAAAGACGAGGGAGAGCCTAAGCTCTCCGCTGATGACTTAAAAAGAAATGTCAAAAAGAGCAAAATCTTGCTGGCTCCAGCATCCACTCAGTTTAGAATGCTACTGGTATTAAAAGAAAATTTCCTTACTTCTAACAGATTCCAAGGTTGGTTTCATTTCTCCCCCTGTGATGTAGTTGTGCACCTACTAAGCCCAGCTCTGCAATAACCCCATCAAGCACACTAACACACATGCCAGCCACAGGGATCTGAGAATCTCACTCTAAATAAAACTGCAGTTGATTCAAAATACCAGGTGGAAAAGGGTTTTCTTTTCCGAAGAACCTGAACGCGAAGGCAAAACACATGCAAGAAGCAGGTTCTTTCTCACACTCCCCCAGCTCAAGATTTACTCCTCCTGTAAAGGGAAGTGAGCGTAACAGGGAGTAGAAACCCCTGAAAGAAGCAATTCAAAGGGGGAGGATGGTTCAACAGCACCGTTCAACCCAATGCTGTTTGTTTCACTGAACTTAATATGGGCGGTATCTTAGATATTAGTGATCGAAAGTCCTTGAACTTGGAAAAGCATAAGAGAGGGGCAAACGGAACCTGTCGCCCCTGATTTCTGTTAGATGCTTCCCATGGCACAGCAGGCACACACGCGCAATCGACAAGGAGTTCCAGCAGACGCTGAGCGAGAGGGAGAGGCACTTACGTGGCATGATCCCTTGGCTCACCAGTTCTTCTCGTGTCCGGCGCTGCTGGAGCTTCAACTGCAGCACTGCAGGGCGGCAAAGAGAGAGGAGAGATCGAGGCTCAGTTGGGCATTCCACCACAAAAGACACATTTTCAAATATAAAGAAAGTCTCAGGACAGAAGGGTGTAGTGTGAAGGAAGGATCCCTTTAATCGTGACTGTCTGTAATTGCAGAAGTGGCCTGATACAGCAGGGTTTCCGTATTCTGCTGTGGGCGGCGAGAGGAAGTTGCGAAGGGTCTTGCAGGGCGATAACAATCCACAAAGTACCCAAGTCTTGTCTCTTGCTCAAAACCTCCTACAACACTGTATCCTCCTCCCAAGACTAAAAAAACACAAGTTCTTAACTCAAAGGAAATATAATGAGGACCAACACCCAGCAGGAAAAGCTTTCTAGATGTTCTACACTGTCTTCCTGGCAGCATGTGTTTACCATCATGAATGTAGTGAATGATACCGTGCTCACACAGATCAGGAAGTATAGGTTATTTGTAAAATCTTGTCTTTTGTACCTAAAAATTATACCTGCTTTCACCAAACAATGCATTTCTCTAGACCAGAAAACATTTTACCATCAATATAACTCTTTTCCTCTTACTGTTCAGGTCAAGCTTTGCCTTGTTGAGGTAAAACCACCAAGCAACACGAGTCAAAGCGCACCTGGGGTAGGGGAGGGTCACAGGTATTTCTCCCACCTCCACTCTGGCAACACCACCTAACGAAACACTCAAAGGAATTATTCTAAAGTTAAAGGTCAGTGATCTCTATTTCAAATGCCAATGAAACGAAAAGGGCATTACCACTGCATACCATGCAGAATGACCATGGCACGGCCTGTATACGGAGGCTAATTAACTGAGAAAACATTCAGAGAGGGAGGGTTAGGAGCCAAGGAAAGTCCCTTTATGTGGTAAGTCTTCAATTACAAGGTCTCTTCAAGTCACATCTGAGGGAGACCTGCATCTAACAGGAATCCCATTATCTTAGGTTACCTGCCTTTTCCACTCACAGAGCAGTTTTTAAGAAAGCCTCTAAGAATGGCAGAACCATAACGAGGCTCCTCCTGACTACATCTCAAATTCAGCAGGTCCAAAGTAGAACCTTTCTCCCAAAAAGCTAACCCACTTTCCATCCTTATCGCTTTAAAAAATGGAATCACAATCTGCAGTCCCTGCGCTCCCCCACCCCCAAACCAGCATTAAGGTTTTGAGCCAACTTCAGCTTCTCCACCTCCTTCACGCTCCTCCTCTTACCAAGTTTCCGGCGCCACAGTTTCGCCATGTTGCACAGACAGCTCCCTGGCTCGCGACCTTACTACAGAGTACCTCTCCCATTGTAAATGCCCCAGTCGAGCCTGTCCAACTACTCTTCCTCAGGTACCATGTACTGGCCCAACTGTTCATTCTCTCACTTGGAAATGCCTACACTTTTCACCTACCTTCCTGACTCCCACGGATGCAGAATTACTTTAGACCTCCTGTGAGCTACCGTTTATCTGTTATAAGAAGTGTAGTAGTAGTTTACCCTGTGTGATAGTTACTCCCTGAATATAGTTCATCTCTCCTACCAGTTTATAAACTCCTAGAGGGCAGAGAATATATTAATATATGCCCTCTGTATACACTCAATACACAGTAAGTATTTAATAACTGTTTCTTGAACTGAACTGTATCTCAAAATGATAATACAGTCTGAGAGGTGTTATCAGGAAGTTATAACTATTACTATTATTTTTAAAAATTAACACTTAAAAGCAAAGACTTGCAGAATAAATGGATAAAACAAGGGACACACTCATGGCCAGACACTGTTCTATGTACTCTCATATTTTAACTCATTTAATCTATCTAACACCCCTATGGAAAGACGTGGACATTACGAATCTCATTTTACAGGTAGAAAAATAATGCCCAGAGTGATGCAGTAATTTCTGCATTTATGCATTATCCCTAAGATTATCCCACTTTAATAAGAGGTGCAACAGAATTTGAACCTAAACATTCTGATTCCAGAATGTGGGTTCCTCACTTCTCTGCTTCTTCAGGGTCTTCTAGAGCCTGTGCTGCTGAGACAACAGGCTTGGAATGTGACCCTGGGTTGGTTCTCTGGTGAAGACAGAAAAAGGGACTAGGGAAAAAGGATGTGGTTCAGGCCAGGGTGAAAGAAGTCTGAGTGATACTTAGTAAAATAAATTTAAACTAACCTACGATTGTGATTTCAGATAAATTAGAACCACAGATTAGCAGCAACACTAATAATAATAATAATATGCAAACAGTTAACATCTAGGAGTCACTGAGTGTCACTATGTGTCAGACCCAGTGTTAAGTGATTAACATACTTTTAACTTAAAAAAAAAAGGCGGGGGTGGTCCTATGAAGATGGTACAATTATTATCACCATTGTACACATAAAGAAACTAAGGATCAGGGGCGCCTGGGTGGCTCAGTGGGTTAAAGCCTCTGCCTTCAGCTCAGTTCACGATCCCGGAGTTCTGGGATTGAGCCCCACATTGGGCTCTCTGCTCAGTGGGGAGCCTGCTTCCCCCTCTCTCTCTGCCTGCCTCTGCCTACTTGTGATCTCTGTCAAATAAATAAATAAAAATCTTTAAAAAATAAATAAATAAGAACTAAGGATCAGACCTTTAAAACTTTGCCTTGGGTCACACAGCTCAAAAGTGGTCGCATGAGAATTCACACCTAGGCCTTCGTGATTCTAGCCTAGAGTTTGGGGCACTTAATACTATGCCATGTGTCTCCTTGGAGAAGGAAAATAAGAGGAAAAAAGGGAAAATATTTGTCATCTTTTATATATATATATTCTTTCTTTCTTTCTTTCTTTCGAGATTTTATTTGACAGAAAGAGCATAAGCAGGGGGAACGGTGGGCAGAGGGAGAAGCAGGCTCCCCACTGATCACAAAGCCCAACTCAGAGCTCGATCCCAGGATCCTGGGATCATGACCTGAGCTGAAGGCAGATGCTTAACCTACTGAGCCACCCAGGCGCCCTTATATATAGTGTTTCTAAAGCCCAGTGTATTAGAGCTATTAGAAACTGATTAAATATAACAAATTGATTTGATTTCTGAGAACAGAGAAACCTAAATACAATTCAGTAAGTCTGAACACTTCAAAGAAACAGTAACTAATGAAAACTCTGGCCATTGTCCAAAAATAATTTTGAAATACCAATCAGCAGCCCTCCTAAATAACCCATCTACAGATAGGGCCATAAGGGATATTATGCAAACTTCTTGACTGAAAAGCTTATTGCCTCATGAGAGCAAACATTTAAGACTATAATTCAAGTTTTTTTATGAGAACACAGTAAAGGTTGATTTAGCCTTTGTTTTTCAACAGGTCTAGCTCAAAGCAGACGGTTTATCTAACAGATCTTTCCATCTGTAAAACTAAATGAAATTAAAGTTCAGTTATCTGAAAATTCTATCCTGTGCCCTCTCAGCAGTGAACTCCCAGCTCCATGCTTATCTGAAATCTGACCAAGTTCCCCATTCACATAATAGAATTCACCCTTTATCAGTAGTATCTTGGGTATTGCTACAACCTGATTGCAGGCATGTACTTTAAACACTGCAAAACCCTCTCCTGCTAACTCGAACAACATTTACAAGGAGGAAAAGAAAAAAAGACCTAGGCAGTAAACTCTAAATTATAGTTGTCAGCCTCTACATCATTTTACTTTGGAACTGATCTGTTTGACTGTGTATAGATGCAAGGATCCCTCTTCTGAAACTTTCAACTACAAAGAAATAGATACATATGAATTTCTGCTTTCCTTAGTCTATCTCAATTCCTCTTAATTCTAAGCACTCTAAATAAAATGCCTTTATGTTTCCAGAATTCAGGGATTATTCATTTTACTTTTTAAATTCAATTAGCCAACATCAAGTACATCATTAGTTTCAGATGTAGTATTCAGTAATTTATAATTTGAGGGATTATTCATTTCAGAAGAAACCATTTAATAACTCACTTTCAGTACATAGCATAAGAGCCGTCCATGCTGTGTTCACTACAGAAGGTACCCCAATCAGCAGTGCATTTCAAAGGCCATACATTTAACGCACATCCACCCTCACCAAGAAGCACCAAACACTAGTTCAGATGGTTATACTCCTAGACGGTGCTAGACCAGGGAGATTCAAAGGAGTAGGAATTTGACAAAATCTCTCTATTCGTTACACTCATTCAGATTTCCTCTCCACTCCCCAAGGGGATAAAAACTAAACAAAAATACCTATTTTTGTACATGCACGAGTCTTTATACTTTCACTGTTATTGAATTCCACAAATTTAATATATCTTCTGTTTCTAAATGGGTCTGCACAAGCAGCCTATATATAGATGAACAGATGTCTTTAAAGCTGATGGACAGTGAATCGACGGAGTTGTCTGCCAGAAAAAGGACTGGAATAAAAAGAAACCAAACCATAAAGTGGGGAACCCTAGGTTCCGCACTCCCCACAGAATGAATCAAATTTTCCACTTGTTTCAAACAAAGGTGATCGATCAAGTGTTTAAATAATTGGCTTCTTGGGAAATCAAAGTAAAGGAGTAAACTTCATATATTTCTGCCCTGTAAAGACCATGGAAGTATGCTGATGACATTCAAGAGGTAATGCCAAAGAAATGGACGCATCAAACAAACAGACCAATTAGGATTGGAAAGAAAAAGCCAAAAATAAGTGGTGTGTCCTCAGGCCCAGCTCTGTGGCTTCCACTGGTTGGTAGTCCTGGATTTCCCTGGAAGGGAGATGTGCAGCTTGGCACACTGTTCTCACCTTATTCATATTTATCCACTAGTGATTCCACAAAGGCTTCTAGAATAGGGAGATGAAGTATTTATGAGGGAAGCAGAAAAGAACAGGAAGGAGATTAGTATGGGAATGACAGTAAAAGAACAAAAACCCCCCCTTGGCATCATCCTTTGCTCAGTAAGACCTCTTCAAGGAAGATTCTCATGGCAAGGGCATTTCCAAAGCCTGATCTCCTAGTAACTCATCCATTGTTTTTTCCTCAATAACCTTTAGGTACCAGTCCTAGAATAAATAAGCAAACACAATTTAATTCAGCAATAGACATCACTACCTCTACCTTCAAACTGGAGAATCTGTTTCACCGGGAAAGACCAGAGAAGGAACAGAGTGGGTTTTAGCCTCAGGTGAAGCTTAGCATGCTAATAATTCAAATACTCATCTTTGTAGCAGTGAATTATACCTAATGGTGTATTTTATACTTCAGTTTATCCTATATGCCTTAAAAAATCATTTAGTGACATCCAACTTATAAAACCACATCATCCATCACTTAGAATCAAAGGCTATATTCTCTGAGTACTCACGAGTTTCTTTTAGAATACAGGATTAAAAGCAGGTGAAGGGTGCTCCCAGAAGAGGGGATTACCCCACATGTTCGGCTGCCTGGGTTACTCTATAGCATCACGACCAAAATACAAATTCAGAGTTGGGATGGGGGGATGGTTCTCCATTCATCTAACAGAGGTTTACTAAACAACTAATGTGAGGCACCTGGGTGGCTCAGTCAATAAGCACCTGCCTTCGGCTCAGGTCACGATGCCAGGGTCTCGGGATTGAGCCCTACATCAGGCTCCCTGCTCAGTGTGAAGCCTGCTTCTTCCTCTCCTACTCCCACTGCTTGTGCTCCCTCTCTTGCTGTATCTCTGTCAAATAAATAAATAAAATCTTATAAACAAACAAACAATGCCCGTCGGGCCCTGTGCTAGGTGCTGGATACACCTGTGGTCTTTATGTTACCATAAAGCTTTCAGAAAGCAAATCACATATAAATAAGTACAAGTTACGATTAATGTTTTACAAGAAAAGAATGAAGAATATGACAGAGGTCAGACCCTGGAATTCATAGTTTCTCCTTTACGTCAATTGTTTAAGATACTAAAACTCCTTAAAAAACAGAGACCTCGGGGTAAACTATATTAAAATAAGCTAAGGCACACTGTTTCATTTATTCACTTTATACTTATTTACTTAGTTGCTCTACAGTTCACATACTAGTTGGTAAGCACACCAATTCACCTCATATTCATGCCCTCTTCAGTTCTTCCTTAGTTTCTGGTCAAAACTCTCCTTATGCATTCATTCAAGAAATATGAGGTTTTGCTATACATGCCAAATACTTTGCTTGTTGCTGTAGATACAGCAATGACCAAAGTCACTGCCTTCAGTGGAGTTTACACTTTCATGGGGAAAACAAACATCGAATAAATATGTGTAAAAGTAAAGAGTATTTTCAAAGAAATACTTGGACACCACATCTCAACTAAGCAATTAGACTGCTGCCATTATTCCATTCAACCATTCGAGATTTTTTGCACTCTCAAAGCCAGGGTTTCATACTACAGTACTGGGTACTACGTGTGTGAATAAGACATGGTTCTCATTCTCATGGAATTCTTACATCTAATGGGAAAGGGAGACTCAAAATGAGTAACTACGATACTATAAGAAAGATCTGATGTCCGTAATCCAGACTTTTACTTAAAAAGCCATAGGAAAATGCAACTTAGCTAATACACATGCCCTACTATATTAAGGGTCCCTATCAAATTCAGTCATCTGATCTTATGTGTGATAGACATGCATGCATAAATAATAAAAAGAGGGTTGGTATCTTAAAAATAATAAAAATTCAAATAGTTACATATTTTTTTACGTGTACTGAGAACACAGAGGTGATAATGCCCAACAATGGAAGTCACAAAGAAACAAGATCTTTGCTCATTGGGTAAGAATAGTGAACACATTAATGGGGCCTTAAAAATTTTTATCCTCATTATCAGTTTTACTAAAGTTTCAAGTGATTTCTTGAGGTTGTTCCCAAAAAGTAAAACACTCCTCTAGGTCCCTATTTATTGTAATTTCCCACAAGTCTTTCCTGATAGAGCTCAGAAACAAAAAAGAAAGTGAGGCATCTATGCTCCCTTATCCCTTCCCATCACCCCTCCTGCATTCTGGCTCTCTATCCCTACTCAGTCTCCCAGCATTCCTAGGACTGTTCTCCCCTGTGCTTTACATAGGATTTCCTCAAGCTTTCTAAACTCTAAGTTTCTCTAGACACTTTCATGATTACTTCTTCCTTCAACTTGGGAAACCAGCCTAAATGGGTTAGCACGGTGTATACTGCACCAAAAATGTGTTTCTGGCTTGTGCTTTTGATATAAACGAGAGCATTTTTAAGGTCCCAATGTATTCTATAATTAGCTCTACCTTTAACCAGAAGGGTTTACTGTCAACCAAACTACAATTTCTAGGGAATGGGGCAAGCAATGCATATTGGGTTGGTTATATGAATATTTTATAAGTTCCAACTGAATATAATACATTTACAGAACTGACCTGTAAGGGAAGAAGAAAGAACGTCAGAGAAAGAACTGGAAGACACAAGTTCTAGTCCTGGCTCTGTTGCTACCTAATCAAGTCACTTAACTTCTTTTAGCCTCAATTTTCCCACAATAATACAATTCATAAAAGCAATTCCTGTACTTTGAGCTAAAAAACAAAACAAAAAAAAACACAACATATGTGAAAAGTGCTTTGTAAAACCGTAACATGGACTATAAACGTTTTCCTAGAATATAAATCTTTATCTCAGCTAGCTTTTCTTTAGGACAGGAATGGACACTGCTAGTAATTTGGTACCACACTTCCAATGACATGTTTTATTTTGCAAAATAAAAGGGCCTTATATAAAAACATCTTATTTAAAATCATATCCTATGTATTCTGGGGCAGGGGGAACCAGGAGTAAGCTGTAGTTGGAGGGGAGGGAAAAAGAAGGGAAAAAGGGGGAAGGGATGGAGGGTAAGTGTTTCCTTTTGGAAGGCAGTTCTGGCAGTGAAGAAGCACCTTCTATTCCCAGACTCTCTTCAATATGGTATGTCTAAAAAGTAAGACCCAGAGAAAAGCAGAAGGATCAGTACCCATTCATTAATAAAGTTAAATATATGATGATTGTTCAAAGCATGCTGCTGAAATTCTAAGCTGGCAATACAGAAATAGTGTTTAAAGGAACCAGAAAGGTCATTCATCTGTTGCCAGGGAAAAAAGGACCTGCAGATGCAGAGTTAAGACAAAAGGAGGTGACGACGACAACAACAACAACAACAACAACAACAACAACAAAGACAAAAGGAGGTGGAGGTAAGAAAAGTAAAGGTAATTCTCTCTGGGATCCTACCGATCGATTCACCATCTAAAAATCATATGCAATGAGGTATCCTGGATTGGATCTTAGAACAGAAAAAGAGAATCAGTGAGAAAGCATGTGAAATCCACATAAGTTTGGAATTTACTTAGTAGTATACCAATGTTAAACTCTTAATTTTGACAAATGTACCACAGTTATATAAGAAGCTAACGTAAGGGTAACTGGGTGAAGGGTATATGGGAACTCTCTATACTATCTGGGACTTTTTTGTGAGTGTAAAATTATTCCAAAATAAAATTCTTATTTTTTAAAAATCCATGAATTTGACTCTCCCTTCAGAAAGATTTATGAATCAATTACTAAAACATTTTAAGGGTCAGATTTTTCAAACTGAAATGTTACCATCTACTAAATGGAAGGAAATTATGGATTCATTCCTATACATGACTAATTAATTATTAAAAATAATGGGGCTTCTAATAAATTCAGAATATAAAATGACTGCGGCATAAACAATACAATGATCCACAACGTAATGCTGAAGAGAAAATTTCCTAATTCTCTCTAAAATCACATATACGAGAAGCACCTGAGTGGCTCAGTGGGTTAAGTGTCTGACTTCAGTTCAGTCATGATCTCGGGGTTGTGAGATCGAGCCCCACTTTGGGTTCCCCACTCAGGTGGGAGTCTGTTTCTCTTCTCCCTCTCCCTCTGCTCTTCCCCCCCAACTTGCGTGCTCATTCTCTCGCTCTCTGAAATAAAATTTTTTTTAAAGATTCATTTATTTATTTGACAGAGAGAGAGATCACAAGTAGGCAGAAAGGCAGACTGAGAGAGAGGGGGAAGCAGTTGTAATTTCTCACAGTTGTAATTTCCCACAAGCCTTTCCTGATAGAGCTCAGAAACAAATGCAGGGCTTGATCCCAGGACCCTGAGATCATGACCTGAGCCGAAGGCAGAGGCTTTAACCTACTGAGCCACCCAGGTACCCCTTCTTTCTTTTTTTTTTTTTTTTAAGATTAAACAAATAAATCTTTAAAAAATAAAAAATAAAATCACACATGCAAAAAACCACTTATGAGATTTCAAATTGGGTTGTTTTATCAATACGCACAATCATTTAACCCTTTCACAATCCTATAAATTCCTCTTCTATCTCTGTATGTATTATATAAACATGAGTTAAATTATCTCTCAAATAAACTGCTCTAGATATCAGAAGTAATAGCAAAAAATGATAAATATTATCTATTTAACCTGAACACTCTCAGAGATCAGGCAGAGAGATCAGGAATCTTCCTGGGGTGGCAAACCTAAGTTACTTGTACATCTACCCTGACAACTTGAGCCACTGAACTATGTACAATAAAAGGTCTCTGTATTGTGAAATAATAAAAGTGAAAACATGCATGTGCCATCTTATGAAATTCTTCTTCTTCTTTTTTTTTAAAAAGAGGGATGGGAGAGGAGCATAAAGAGAGGGAAAGAGAATCTTAAGCAGGCTCTATGACCAGCTCAGAGCCTGACATGGAGCTCAATCTCACACCCATGAGATCACAAGCTGAGCCAAAATCAAGGTCACGTAATGGATTGAGCCACCCAGGCACCCCATCTTATTCAATTCTTAAAACAAGGTTATGTGGAAGGTGCTATTATTATACTAGTTTGTAGCTGAGGAAACTGAGCATAAGACAGATTAAGCAACTTGCCTAAGGTCAACCAGCTCCATTTCGATCTACGGCCAGAGCCCTTAGCCACTATTATAGGTTATGTTTCTCTTCCTTCATAAAACAGACCAGTTCCTCATGTTTAAAAATGACATTATTAATAATGCTTTCTGCATGATGTGGCTGGAAAAAATTATCTACTTACTAAGAGGGAAAATCCAGGTGATTTCAGTGAATAGTACAGGACATTTCAGAACTCTAGAATCTAAAAGCCTCCTTATATTAAAATTTCAAAAGGAATAGAAACTAACAGGATAATAGTGGTCACATGTAAAGGTCATTCAAAGGGGCTCCTCCCAGAGACAGGAGATGAAGGATACAAGAGAACTTCACAGACCTACTTCCCATTTGGCTCTCAGTGCAGAAATATCCACACTGAAAAGCAGAGAGCACCTGCTTCCTGATACTACTTCATTCCTGCATTCTGCCAGGGGTTTTTCCCTGGTTTTAGAAAGACTCTGAGTTGATTCATTCATTCATTCATTCATTGAACTGATATTTAGTATGCACCTACTATATGCTAGGCACTATTCCAGATGATACAGCAGTAAAATGGACAGATGAGGTCCTTGCCCTCACAGACATATGTTCTAGCGGGAGAAACATAGTAAGTTATTTATGTTATAATTTCCAATGGTACATTATGTGAAGAAAAGTACAGCAGAGGGGCACCTGGGTGGCTCAGTGGGCTAAAGCCTCTGCCTTTGGCTCAGGTCATGATCTCAGGGTCCTGGGATTGAGCCCCACATGGGGCTCTCTGCTCAGCGGGGAACCTGCTTTCCCCCCCATCTCTGCCTGCCTCTCTGCCTACTTGTGATCTCTCTCTCTGTGTCAAATAAATAAATAAAATCTTAAAAAAAAAAAAAAAAGTACAGCAGAATAAAAGAACAGAGAGTGACTGAGGGTGGTAATTTTACACAGAGTACACATGGAAGGCCTGTGGAGGAGATAGATGACTCTTATACAGAAACCTACATAATATGATAAACCATGAAAAGATCTGGAGAGTGTTCCAGGCAGCAGAAATAGAACACGCACAAAGGCACTGAGTGAGAAGAGGCCTGTCTTGAGAAGGAAACTAAGATATCAGACACGAGGAATCTAATCTGTTGAACTCTCAGTGGGATGTACCACTGCAGTGACTCATTTCATCTCAACAGCTATGTGAGGTATGTATTACCTCCATTTTACAGATGAAGAAACAGCAGTTCAAAGAGGTTAACTAACTGTCGGCACAGCTAGTAAGAGGTAGAGCCAGAGTTCAAACACGAGTTGGCCTGCTACCAAAGCCTCTGCTTTTTCTGCTACATCACATTTAATGCCAGAGTCATAACAAAAATAATACGCATAAATAAATAAGCAAATAAATCAAACTCTTTCCCACATCCTCAAAATCTGGGGCTCACTATTTCATTTTGGGTAGCTGTTCATCCCCCCCACAAAGTAATGTTCTTCTTTAACTGCAGTGGGCAGATCTCAAACTGCCAGCCATCTCAATGTCATCAGTCGCTAACGCAATGCTCAAACAACGAACTCCAACACACAAGATATGAGCATAACACGTACTTGCACCAGACATCTGAATGGGGTGAAGGCACATTGGGAATGTTCACATTCCCAGGGAAGGCACAAGGGAATGCTTCCTTTAGACTGGCAGGGCCATCTGAACAAACCCTTCAAAAGTTAAAGGCGCCAGGAACAGTGTTTTCCCTGCAGCATTAGTTCTGCACGTTCACCCAGGAAATGTGGGCAGCCTTGAATCTCATTTGCTATTCTCTGCGGGTATTACTGGTGCTGACATTTTGCACCCAACTTTGTTGAGGGTAGGTGACAGGTGAACAGATTCAAAACTTGGAACAGGGTATAGTTATTCTACAGCAAGCCAGAAGTGACAAAAATTCTTTCCCTTAAAACTACATTAGAGTACTTATTCTTTCTAGATAATGTGGACCCAAAAAACATAGCATGGTAGAATACTCAGGAGGGAGGCCTATATATCCATACAAATTCTGTAAATACTTAGAAAGTTAGGCTTTTTTCTATCAAAGTATTTTAAACTCTCCCGATAGGCTTATCCTATTCAGCTTCTTCCTATTTTTGAAATTAACTTTTAGTGTTGGCAGTAATAAATGACAGCTCATTTAACAGACATTTTGAGGGGAAAAAAAAAGGTAAATCCTGATTTTTGTTGTTGTTGCTGCTGTTGTTTTTTAAGGAGACTGCATGTCCAGTGTGGAGCCCAATGTAGGGCTTGAACTCACAACTCTGAGATCGAGACCTGATCTGAGATCGATAGTTGGTTAAGCATCTGCCTTTGGCTTTGGTCATGATCCCAGGGTCCTGGGGATGGATCCCCACGTTGGGCTCCCTGCTCAGTGAGGAGCTTGCTTCTCCCTCTCCCTCTGCTGCTCTCCCTGCTTGTGTTCTCTCACTCTCTGTCAAATAAATAAAATCTTTAAAAATAAATAAAAATAAATGAAAACAAATATTCTCTAGGGCAAGGACTAGGAAACAGAGAGGTGATTAGAAATGAGAAATGTGGCCACACGCGCTAAAAATACACACATACAAAATCTGGAAGTTCTTAAAATATTTA
Source organism: Procyon lotor (assembly GCA_028646535.1). Taxonomy (NCBI): domain Eukaryota; kingdom Metazoa; phylum Chordata; class Mammalia; order Carnivora; family Procyonidae; genus Procyon; species Procyon lotor. Next base: position 102,447,234 of record CM053611.1, read on the forward strand.
TATGTAAATTTCTCTATGGGTACTTAAGGGAAAAAAATAATAGCTTCTCCCCTTAAGTTGTAGGTGATGTAAAACTGTATCTATGCCTATCTATCTGTCTCAAAAAACTTAAAGGAGTATTTTAAAATTAATCTTGGTAAAAGCTACAGCAAAATTGTTCATTTCTGTAGAAGACAGAAAGGCAAAAAAGAGGGAGAGTTAAATTTCATGCAGCATGTGAAGTATGAAAGCTATAAGTCTATCAGCTAAAATTGCTGCAAGAGTTACAATTCTCAAGATTACATACAAAAAAGAAAAGCCAATCTATTAAAATACAGTAGCCCAGGGCGCCTGGGTGGCTCAGTGGGTTAAGCCTCTGCCTTAAGCTCAGGTCATGATCTCAGGGTCCTGGAATCCAGCCCACCGCCCCCAAATCAGGCTCTGCTCAGCAGGGAGCCTGCTTTCTCCTCTCTCTCTGCCTGCCTTTTTGCCTACTTGTGATCTCTCTGTCAAACAAATAAAAAATCTTAAAAAAAAAAAATACAGTAGCCCATTTAACTACTGAAGGATTTTCCTACTCCCCATTCTCCAGGTTTAGTGGAAACCTCTCAGAAGTAAACGTATATGTAACTGTAAGGGAGTTCATGTTGTTTGAAGAACTACAACTTTGTATTTCCTGAAGTTTGTGTGGTCAAATTTGCAAGTGGAACATTTCATTATTACAGGTTTTGCACAAAATTTTACAAAACAAACCTACATTAAGTTAAAGCAGAACTGAAATCAATGCCTTTTCTGGACACTTCAGGAATTATTTCCATTTATTTTCCTATCACAGAATCCTTTTCATTTAGATGTTTGACTCCTTCAGCACAGACCATGGGTAGAGGGGGCATTCCAGCTCCAAAGCTAAAATGGAAGTAGAATGCAGAGTAATGAAACAATTACCCAGTTACCACATACCACATTTTTCTAACATAATTTTGAGGGATGCAGAAGGTGCCACACCTATGAGCAGAACGCTTATTTTTAAAATGTCCCAGATATACTAGCTTGTAGTTTCCCTTCTCCTGTATTTTCAAATCATCCCAGTATTAACACCCCTCTTTAAGAAACCTCACCCTAGTTGTTTTGGGAAAAAATGCATTACAGAGGCAGCTGGGTGGCTCAGTGCGTCTGCCTTCGGCTCAGGTCACGATCCCAGAGTCCTGGGATCGAGCCCCCCATCGTGCTCCCTGCTTGACAGGAAGCCTGTTTCTCCCACTACCATTCCCTCTGCTTGTGTTCCCTCTCTCGCTGTGTTTTTGTCAAATAAATAAAATCTTAAAAAAAAAAAAAAAGGCATTACATTTGACACTCTGTGTGATACACAAGCAAGACCCCTCTTTCTCTGGTTCTTTGGTCTCATCAAAGCATGAAAACAGCCAGAACTACAGCAACAGCTGGGGATCATTAAACCGACAGAAATAGCTTAGGAGACTCCATTGGTGTGTGAGTGGGGGGAGGAGAGGCTCAGTATCAGATTAAAAAAAATCAAAAGGGCAACAGGAAAGGGGAGGGATAAGGTGAAGCCTAAGAAGTATATCATACCCAAATTTCCTTTACGCAGCCAAAGGGATGCATTGAAACCAAAGAAAGGACAGGTGACTGCAGCTTATCTTGCCTAGCCCTCACCTATTCTCATACGGAAGGCTTAGTCAAACCTAAAAATGTGAGTCAGTCAAGACAGGTGGGGGTGGGAAAGTAGGGGAGTCATGGCATCTCAAAGGCTAACCCTGGGTCATCCCCAGTCTGGAGGAATCTCTTAGAGGATGTGAGTCACTTCTGGGGCTGTGCTGACAGTAAAAATCAACTCCAAGAGGGACAGAGGTATGAAAATACAGGCCAGTCCCTAAGTGGACTCAGACACAGACCCGTCCCAAGGCATCCCTTCAACTGGGGGGACCAAATGCTAGATGAAATGCAGGCTGTCGGGGCTGTTCGTGCCAGAGCACGACCACGCCTCCAATGCTAGCTTTGTAATCTGCCAGGCCTCCGAAGGTCAGTACAGGAATGTGCCATCTGCCTGGCCCACGGCCCGAGTGTGTTCAGCACATATCTGAATGCCCTACAGGAGCTTTATTCAGATCCCTCCATGGGAGTGGGCCTGCATACCCTGATCTCCATGCTTCAGTCTGGTTGGCTGTAGGATCCCAGGGTATCCTCTCCATCCTCACACTTGCTAGGGTGTCATTTAATATCAAGGCCTATCCCACCAAGGCATCTTCTGCATAACTGATCTCACAGGACTGCAGTTTCAGACAGTTCCCCACCTGCAAGCCTGAACAGGAAATGATTCGATTGCAGATATTTTGTCTGCAACTCTCTTTGGCAAGAATGTTTGGTAACTGTGGGATTGCAGGAACTTCAGCTGAACATTTTATTTGATGCATCTAATGATTTACTAGAGAAGGCTCCATGCTGATGCCTGTTCTCAACAAAAGCAACCACTACACTACCCTCTTCTACAATGGCTTCTTTTCTAACTCACAAACCTGTAGGAAAATATGCTCATGCATATTTCCAAACTACATCAGTCTTGGCTACATAACTGTATTTGAACAGGGTTTTCTATGGTCTCAAAAAACCCCCACAATAATTGGCTTATTCTGAGTATTTTGACTTAATATTAGGAAGAGTAGGCGATCAACGAAAATAAACCCACTAGAGAGGAGACTAAAAAAGAGTTTATATACATATTTAGTTTATACACACCCATACAGATATATCTCACATATAGTTCATTTTAAGGCTGCATAACACCAAATGACAGGATATGTGTCAACCAAACTATTGTGACTATAGTCACTTCTCAGTGTGTGCAGCCTAGGTGGGAGCAAATATATCTCTCATCAACCTTTAACAGAGTATATTCTTTACAGAAACTATAAAAAAAAGATGTCACAAATATTTATAATCAATCATTTACTACGTGCATGCTTTGGTAGTAGGTACACAGGAACTGAGAAGAAAATAAATATAATAAAAATAACTCCTAAAAATAATATATAATACTTTACAAAGCTACTTTCACATATACAATCTTATTTGACTCTACGAGTTAGGATGGCAGACATTATACCCATGATACGATGAAAGAAACTGGTTTGCCAAGCTTGGAGTAATTTAGCCAAACTCACATTGGCAAGATCAACCAAGAACTTCAGGTTCTTGACTATCAGCTCAGCGCTGAACACTAGCTGCCTACCGCAAAAAGGCTTTCAGCCCTCAAGGAATTAATCTCTGACACCTAATGCCTTGGACAGTGTTTCTCAGATGTACCAAGTTTCTTCCCAGTAAGAATCTCACCAATCTCCTGGACCAGGTTCATATTCTAAATCTAATTCAAGACAATTGTAGGGAAAGGTTATTTATTAATATCAGTGACAATTAAAAGATCTGAGGGGCACCTGGGCAGTTCAGCCAGTTAAGCATTTGCCTGATCTCAGGGTCCTGGGAAAGAACCCCGTGTTGCGCTTCCTGCTTGGCAGGAAGTCAGCCTCTCCCTCTGCCCCTCCCCCATTTATGCTCATGTTCTCTCTCTTTCTCTCTCAAATAAATGGATAAAATATTTTTTTAAAAAGATCAGAGTTTCTGTTGAAGGCTAGAATTATTAACATGAGATCCTGAATAAAACTCAATTAGGACAGAGTGCTCAAAAAGTATCTTATTTAGGATGAACACATTTTTGCTTATGGGCATGATACTGCCCTCTAGTGCCAGGAAGCATAGTAACCTCAGCGGACTAACTCAGCTAATGATTATTAACCACCTACTGTGTACAAACACACTTCACTAATGAGCACTTTACAGGGGGGAAAAAGAGAAATGGTTAAGCCAATTACATACAAAACCGTAAAAACTAAACCCCTCAAGGAATTTATAAATATAATAGACAAGATAAGAAATGTAAAATAAGTCACTGTAATCAAGGACAGTGTTGTAAGTGCTTTGAGTTTGCAGAGAATAAATCACTAGAGTACAAAAAGGATGAAGCAAGCTTTGTAGGAGCAGCAGCATATAAACCATTTCTGGAGGACTTTACACACTAGATATGAACAAAAACCAAAAACTAGACAGGACCCAAGACCCAGACGTAGGAAATACTATAAGGTTAAGAACATAACTAATATGTTTCAGTTTAGATGGAGAACTAAGTTTGTGAAAGGGAGTAGAAGGTAGCTAGAAAGGCAGGTGAAGGTCAGACGGTGAAGGGTCTGAAACTATGCTATCCAATATGGTGCCACTTGCTACATATGCTCTTCAAATTCAGTTAAAATTAAATAAACTTAAAAATTCAATTTCTTAGTCACTCCAGCCACATTTCAAGTCTCAAGAGTCACATATGGCTAGTAGCTGATGTACTGGACAATGCTGATATAGTGCTGGGCAGTGCTGTACCAGAAAGTTGTATTAAACCACAAGACATCAATCTTTGAAGGCTTCTTCTAAAAAATACAGTTCTGATTCTTGCCAAAGTCAAGAAAACCACAGTCCTAATGCATACCCTTATGGGTATGGTAAATAGTTTATATTACCCTTATGGGTAATATAAAAAATATATTTATTTACCCTTATGGGTAAATAAAAGTGTGGTCCTTATCCTTGTGCTGTCAACTAAAACAACAGGGAAAGTATCGCACATGGCATCCTATGGTCCTAAACAATTCTCTTGAAAAATGTGTGCCATCTTTTAAAATCCTTTTTTAAAAACCTTAGTAAAAATACGAGAGCTAAGAAAAATATGAAAGAAGGAAAAGCTTATCATCAGGCATTTATCTCTAATAATAAAACACAAGACTGAGAAGAGTCACTTCCACTGGGTAGTTTGGCGTATTTGAAGGAAAAATGGTCTTTATCCCTCAAACACCTGATTCGGCCTGAAAGAGTAATACTAGACATCCTTTATACTTTCACTATCTAATGCACAATTTATTTCTTCTGTGCAGCTTATAAAATGACAATCATTTTTTTAAAAAAAACAATGTATACTGGTAGAAAACTTAATGTGAGCTCTCTCAAGATCCAACAAAGAATTCTAGATACAAAGTTCCAAGTACAGTATAAAATCAGAAAAATATATAGTCAACTGCTTTGGCTAGTTGTCTAAAATTACCATTCTGATCCTACTTATGACAAGTCTGCATCTCTGTTTCCTATACACTGCTACACTTGAAACAAATATTCTTAATGTTCACACTGGGAATCTGAAACACTATAACCTTCTGGTTACAAGAAATCAACAGTAGCAGCCCAAAGCTTTAGGTCCTAAGCCATACTGTCTCTGTATTTCAAATAATCTTCCCTGAAAGGTTACTGTGGTGTTTCTTTGACATTGTAACACTTCTAAATATTAAAAAAAAAAAAATCAACTGCCTCTCAATCCATTTTTTAAACCATTCTCTTTGCAAGCTGGGCACTAATAACCACTCATCTCTTTGTCGGTGGATTCATTCATTGCTGATACCACAAGCTCAAATCATCCTGTCAAATGTTAGTAAAGTCCCAAAGAGATCTTAAGAATTCAAAAGAAATGTCTAAGTTTTTAGAAAAGTAGCAGTTATATAATCAATAGTGGAGAAGCTTTCCAAGCTAGGAGAGAGAAAATGTTGACAATTCTTTTCCATTCATATCTGTTAGAATTTGAATGAAGTCCCTACCCACCCCCCCTTTTTTCATAACTCAGAGTTCTCTTGAAAGAATTACTGAACTTTTTTGCAGAACTCAAATGTGTTCATTCTATTCCCAAAGAATATTTTTCCAGCAGTTTCAAAATACAAAAGAGGGATGTTCACAAAGGAAAAATCCTTCACGGGTGTTAACCTAATAAACAGTTTCCTGCTATCTTTCATACATGTGGATGTAATTCTAATATAACTCTACAATTACCAAAAAGATTGGTAAGGCCAGCCCCAACTGTTCCCTCTAACCCAAACTAACATGCAATATAAGTAAAAAGCCTTCCAAATATTATTTTAAATTATGATATCGTAGTTATGAGATCTCAGAGGTTATCTATCCACTTTCAGTATTTAATAGACAGAAGAAACTAAAGTCATCATCACTAGCTTAGTATTTATTTGTATAGAACCTATGACCAGAGTATGTTTTATTGATAAAGCACTGCATATGACCCACATAAAGCGGAAGAATCCCACCTTATAAAGTTTTTTCTTCCTTCTTCCATAATCTAGGTTCAGTATATGAGCTGTCCAAGGGCAGAAGGAAGGGAGCAAGAAAAACATCATAAACACTGTCCCCATCAGGTCATGAAGTACACCCTATGGTACCATGCTCAGTTGTCTACCTGCTGAGGGCTCAACAAGCTTTAATAAAAAACTCTGGGAGAGTAAACCACCCAAAGTCAAAGCTTGGACAGCTACCGAGGAATAGGGAGGAGATACAAAACCTGCAGTAACTAAGGAGGAAACAAAAGCATGCAAATCCCCACAGGATAAATATGCCAACCTTCCCGAAAACTGTGATAAGGGGCCAGGCACACTGCGGAGTAGCTGTCCTCTCCCGGCTCCAGGACAATCCATGAGAGTGGCAGAATCCTGCAGGTGGGTTGATGAATCCTGGTCTCCTCCTCCAGCATGCTGGGGGAGATGTGAGGCTCCAAAGGCCAGTGTTGCAATAAACCTATCTTCCTTACCTCACTCCTTAAAGAGGCCATTTATTATTTGCTGAAAATCTGATTAGCATTGCTCTTTAGGTTAAAGTGGGTACTTCATTTCTGCAGTGCTAAAGGTTTTAAGAACAGCTAGACCCTAAGTTTACGTAGGGAGTGGGGCATTACAAGCAGTGACAGCAGAAGGTCAGAATCAGTAAGTCTCCTGGAAAACATTTCTTCCTGTCAGCACTGGGCCTCGACACAGACACCTCCCTCCTCTACCCATATGCCAAAAAGCAGGACTGGGATGATTTCAATGTGTAGAGCTGGAAGAGAAGAGGGTTCCCTTAGAGAAAATGCTCGTAGCAACCAACCAACCTCATTCACCCAAAATAGTAAACAGTTGGTTTCTCTGCTCAGAACCAAAAGGCTTCTGCCAGACAAGTGGTATCACATGACCAGGTTCCCTCTTCTCTCCTCTGCCTCCCTCCCTTCCTGTGCAAAGTCTGCACCAAAGTGGAACAAGGACCTCTAACACTGTACTATTTTATTTCACTTGACATTTGTTTTTAAATGTTTACATATGAAAGATACCAAATTGGGAGGAAGGGCAGTACCAAGGGAAAAACTCAGGAAGAATTTACTTTGAAATAAGCCACATCACAGCATCAAGAAGCAGTACCATAAACATAATGGTTAATTGGCAAATATGCTCAATGAACAAATAAATGAGTTAATAGAACTTCTTGGCAATTTGCAGATATTTTAGTGACAAAGTCTCTAAAAAACAGATACAGCTCTGTACATATTTGACTTTTTCATTTAGAAAGAAAATAAAGGCTCTTAAAATGGAAGCTAGTGTCAGAGACGATATACTGCAACAGTAGCAGCCCACCAACATTTTGAGATTCATACCCTTATCCATCTCAACTTACCTCACCATTTGATTCTACTCCTTAGATATCACAGTCCCACCATTCAGATCACTGGGTAGAAAACCGAGGCAGCTACACCAACAAACTAAACTGAAAAACCTACACAGCTAATTATGGAAAGAGGTGCCATCCTGACACTCACGGGCATTTTCCCCTAAGGTGGTCAGGAGGCTGGAGGCACAGCTAGAGCCAGATGTGCCACCATTTTCTTCTACCCACAAGGTTCCCCAGCACTTGAAAGCTGAGCAAGGCATAAAATGTAGAGGCTTGGAAGCAAAAAACCTCTAGCGGAACAATTTCTTCTAAGGGGAAAACAGGTGAGGTCAAAGAATCAACTGTGTCACCATCCTCTGCCATGGCCCCTACTCACAGGGCCCACCAGGGGGCTTTGACGTAAGAGTTGCTCATACTCATCCATCCCTTTGCACTGTTAGATGTTCAGTAAATATTTGTAATATGGAAAGGAAAGAAAAAGAAAAAAAGTATCAGAAATCCTTACCTTAAGCAACACCTTTTCCCCCAAAAGACCATGTGAAGATAATAATTTGGCCAATATCAGAATACAAATACTACTAATAAGAATTTGCTGGTGAGGAGGAGGAGCAATGCAAACTCTCAGACATTACTGGGAGAATACAAAATGATGATCTGGGAAAACAGTTTGGAAGTCTCTTACAAACTTAAACTTGGATTTACCATACAATTCAGTAATCCCATCCCTGAATAATTAAACAAAGGGAAATGAAAACTTATGTCCACCCAAGGCGCTGTACATGAATATTCATAGCAGCTTTTACATTTTGATGACCCAAAACCAGAAACAACCGAAATGTCCTTCAGCTTATGAACAGAATAAAAAATGGTGGTACATCCATACAATGGAATACTACACAGTGATGAAACACAAACTACTACAGACAACAACATGTACGAACCTCAAAAGCATTACCCTAAGTGAAAGAAGGTAAATGCAAAAGGCAACGATACTGAATGACTGCATTTATATGAAATTCAGGAAAAGACAAAACTATAAGGGCAGAAATAAAATCAGCAGGTACTGGTACTGGGGCTGGGGATGGAAGAGGACACTGTCTACAAAGAGGCAAGATGGGGGGGCGCCTGGGTAGCTCAGTGGGTTAAAGCCTCTGCCTTCGGCTCAGGTCATGATCTCAGGGTCCTGGGACTGAGCCCCGCATGGCGGGGGAGGGGTCTCTGCTCAGCAGGGAGCCTGCTTCCCCCCTTCTCTCTGCCTGCCTCTCTGCCTACTTGTGATCTCTGTCAGGTAAATTAAAAAAATCTTAAAAAAAAAAAAAAAACCTTTAAAAAAAAAAAAGAGGCACAATAGCACTTCTTGATGGAAGTATTCCATATATCCTGACTATGGTGGTAGTTTATTATTATTTTTTTTAATCAAAACTCAGTGAACTGTACCTGTAAAAGAGATGACTATGACTGCCTATAAACTGATTCCAATTTTAAGATTCATATAGTTTATTGGATGTACATTATACTCAACAAAAAAAAACTATACAAAACAGTGCGTGTTGTATACCATCATTGTACAGAAAAAACAAGACTATAAACATAAATACATATATGGAATGCTTCTATAAAAGGCCTGTCCCATGGGGCAGCTCTTTCCTATCCCTTCCCATCCACGCTTGGCTGGGGACTATGAGGTGCTTATCTCTCTTCTGCAGAGTATTAAAATTCAATTTTTTTTAAATTTAGCTTTTAAATTTCCATCTTCAGTGATATCCAAAGGAAAACTGATCCTAATTTAAAAAAAAAAAAAAAAGCAGATTATGAAATACCATGCCTAGAGGTAGAATGGAATAGCAATTAAGAATACAGGCTCTGGGGGCGCCTGGGTGGCTCAGTGGGTTAAGCCTCTGCCTTCGGCTCAGGTCATGATCTCAGGGTCCTGGGATCGAGCCCCGCATCGGGCTCTCTGCTCAGCAGGGAGCCTGCTTCCTCCTCTCTCTCTGCCTGCCTCTCTGCCTACTTGTGATCTCCCTCTCTCTGTCAAATAAATAAATAAAATCTTTAAAAAAAAAAAAAAAAGAATACAGGATCTGGAACTAGATAGCCAGGGTTTAAATCTTGGCTCTACCACTTACTAGCTGAGTGACATGAGATCTTTAACATGCCTGTGCCTTCATTTCCTCATCTGTAAAGTGGGGATAATAGTATTTTCCTCATAGTGTTGCTATAATAAAAGAGTTAACACACGTAAAGCACTTAGAACAGTGACTGTCCTGCAAGCATTCAGTAAGTACAAGCTGTTGTCATCACCCAATTACGTAATGCATACATAAACATGTCACTGTGCACAGAAGTGACTGGAAGGATAGTTACCAATTGGGTGGTGGGAATACGCTGATTTGATTTTCTCCTTTTCTCCCTTCTGTTTATCTGTATCTTCCAAATATTCTACATTAAACAACTATTGTTTATTTTATTTTATTTTATTTTATTTTATTTTATTTTATTTTATTTTATTTTATTTTATTTTATTTTATTTTATTTGATAGAGAGGAGAGAGATCACAAACAGGCAGACAGGCAGGCAGAGAGAGAGGGGAAAGCAGGATCCCTGCTGAGCAGAGAGCCCGATGCGGGGCTCAATCCCAGGACTCTGAGATCATGACCCAAGCCGAAGGCAGAGGCTTTAACCCACTGAGCCATCCAGGCACCCCCAACTATTGTCTTTGTAATAAATTAAAAAAATTTTATTCCTCAAAAAACCATTTGTTCAAAACGAAAGAAAGAGGGGTGCCTAAGTGGTTCAGTGGGCTAAAGCCTCTGCCTTCGGCTCAGGTCATGATCTCAGGGTCCTGGGATCGAGCCCCGCATTGGGCTCTCTACTCAGCGGGGAGCCTGCTTCCCCTTCTCTCTCTGCCTGCCTCTCTGCCTACCTGTGATCTCTCTCTGTCGAATAAATAAATAAAATCTTAAAAAAAAAAACCCTGGGGCAAATAATACATTATATGTTAATAAAAAAAAAATCTTAAAAAAAAAAAAAACGAAAGAAAGAACACTGGGCTGAGACTCAGGAGTTCTGTTTTCAGCTGTGCTGCTAATTACTTCGTTGTATGACCTCAAGGTGTCACCTTCATCTCTAAAAAGGAGGGGCTAGAGCAGATAGGGTGTCCTCCATCCCTAAAATGGTATGGTTCTCTAAGATTTATGGTGGGACTGGACAAGCTACACCCTTTATTTTGTTTCATTTTTCTTTCCGTATTTACTGCCTACCATGTGCCAGGCTGTGATACAGACAGATGAAACAGCCAACCCCCTGCCCTCATGGAGCTTACAACAGGCTCGTAAACAGACAGACTCATACCCAATCATACAATTTGTCAGCATGATAAATGCTCTGATGGGAACTCAAAAAGAAGACCTAGCTGGGTTTGGAGGAGGAGTTCGAGAAGATACCTGACCTGAGATTTGGATGGTTTAAAAGAAAAAAAAAAGTCAAACTAAAGATGGGGAAGGGACCTGCAACCAAAGGGCGAGGAACATACAAAAGCAAAAGGTGTGAAAATAACAACTTTTTGGGGAACAGAAGATAGAGAGAAAAGAAACAGAGAAAGGGCATTTTGACAGCAATATGGAAACAAAGACGGCCAATCCCAGCAGAGAGAGGTTGGTCAGGAAGAGGGAAACGGGTACTCAGACTGTTGATAATCATTTCCAGAAATCATATGGAACTGTGAATGGTTTCTTCTTTTTTGTGTGTGTGAATGGTTTATTCTAATTCAAATGCCTACATATGCAACAAAAAAACCCTGGTAAACATGAGTCTAAGATGTACTTTACTACACTTAGAAATATAGAATACACTTACAAAAATTTTACAAACAAAAAGTCAGTTCACTTCCACATTCCATGGTTAACTGTACATCCTTGTTTATTCAGTAAATAGTTATTGTGTGTTATACATATGCTTGGTACTGGGGGAAAAGGGAGACACAGAAAGCAAGAGAACCAGATTCACTTTTTCTTCTATCCAGGACCTGCTGAGATCTTCTGCCTCTCAGAAGCAGGACAGGTGCAATGTGACACGGTGGCTGAAAACTCTTGACTTGAAACTGGAAAAATCTTTGTATAAATTCTTGCTCTTACCACCTACCTCCAGTCTGGGTTTGGGTAAGTCACTTAACCTCACTTAGCTTTCATCTCACCTGAAAATGGGGATAACATCACCAAATTAATATGGTTTAGGATGAATTTAATGAAACAAGCAATAATCAGTATATCAGCCATCTAGAAAATGTTCCAGAAGTGGTTCCTTTTACTAATTTTAATTTTCTATCTTGGGACAGCCCAAGATCTCCCAGTATATATAGACACAAAGATACTAACAGGGTAGAAAACAGGGGGAGTAAGGTATAAAGGTCTACTTAACGTTACTGAATTTACATTTTAGTGAATTCACAACTATTTTCTTGTTAAGATGTCATGCTCAGAACTAACATTCCTGAAGGATTTCTCAAACTGTTAATATCTGCCTATATTACATGACCTAGGAAATTAAATAAATACCATCACCCAAAATAGGGAGCCAGTCACAATCTCTTCTGGGATTCCTCACTCTGACTCTGACTAACCCTGAGTCATTTAAAGGACGGAGACAACGCAGAGTACTGACAAGCAGTCTGAACACAAACGCAGAGCAGGGGTGCCAGGGCGCACTGCAGACAAGCACTTTACTGCAAGCAGACTTTCTGAAACAGAAAAACTAACATGGAAGGAGAGTTTTCTAACTGGCTGCACCTTTTAGTAATCACGTCTTTCAGGAAAGCAATTAATGTTTCTCAACTGCTGCCTCTCTATAATCACACATACTCAAAAATACTTTAACCATCTTTTTAAAATGTTTATTTCTTAAAAATGACTTCCAGGACTCGAGTGGTCATTTTAAGATTTTAAAAGCAGAACACAGCACACAAGAAGAAAATGTCTTTGTGATATTAGAGCTTAAGGGTCCAAATGATCCTATTTAAACATCACCCCCATAAAGTTCCTTTCATAATGAAACCAAGCAGTGATACTGTCCAAACAGAAGAATTTAAGAACCAGAGGAGAACCTGGAAAGGATTTTAAAGTACAGTTTTTCAAGTCTATAATTTTTTATATATAAGTAAAGTCTATGCCTACAAGCAAAAGAACACCATACCTTTATGTCTCTTTCTCTTATTAGTGTACAATCAGTCTCTGTAGAGAATTCTCATGCTACCAGGGAACCCCAGGATCTTTCTGCCTACCCAATCCCACAGAGGACATCCTGCAACTCCCCTTCACTCTCCCTCCTATCATGAGTCCACAAGGGAAGCTGGCAGCTAGTGAAACTTCTGAACCACCCAAGCTCCCCTGCTATGCTCCACTCTGCTTAAAGGTCCCTAGTACTGTGCACTGGCAAGGAGAGCCTAAAGAGAACACTAAGACAGGTTCTTCCTTTGAGGTGCAGGAAAGCTGAGCTAATGAGGGGATCTGTTCATCAGGGCTTCTCTATAACTGCTTGTGATCGGCCCAGAACATACTACCGTTTACTTTTTTTAGTGATCCAGGTGTCACCAGCCAAAGAAGCTCTCTCCACATAATGAACTAGCAACAAAATTAAAAGTGCAAAGTTGAAAGCTGCTAGAACTCCTCTAGCATAAGGCCGTCACCCCTCACTATCTTCTCGGAAGCAAGAGTACTGCAGGCTAATTTTTCTGCCAATCCAGACATTCTCCCTAGAAATCAGGCTGCCCAGCAGTCTCTTGCTTACCAGAGGTTACACATTTTGCTTCACAGACGTCAATGCTCTAGTTCACATAATACACAGAAGCTCCAATCTCAAAACAGTACAAACAGGAGACACACTTACCTACACAGTGTTTGCAATCTGGGAATCTGCAAGAAGCCCTTTAAGATAATGAGTTTATTTAGCTCCCTAAAAGGTACTGTACTCAGAGTCAGTTCCTTTGGGATGCTTCATAATTTTAAAAAGAGTGATGTCCTTCATCACACATTTTGAGACTCTGATACTATTCGACAACAGCAATAACAAAATATTTTTTTAAAGTAGGCTCCACATCCAGTGTGGAGCCCAATGCAGGGCTTGATCTCACAACCCTGAGATCAAGTCTTGAGCTGAGATCAAGAGTTAGATGCTCAGGGTATCTGGATGGATCAGTCGGTTAAGTGTCTGACTCTTGGTTTCAGCTCAGGTCGTGATCTCAGGGTCCTGGGATTGAGCCCCATGGTGGGCTCCACACTCAGCAGGGAGTTTGCTTGATATTCTCTCTCTCCCTATCCCTCTGTCCCTCCCCACCCCCACTCACTCACTCTCTCTCAAATAAATAAGGGAATCTTAAAAAAGTCAGATGCTCAACCAACTGAGCCACCCAGGTGTCCCCCACCCTGCAAATTTTTTTGATCAAGACTGTACTACGAAGAAGGTACCAACATTTCCCAGAATACTTTAAAAAAATAAACCATCTAAGCCTGCATAGGCCCACTGTAAAGAGTCAGTGAAATTTAGATGAAAATAATAAATTTCATAGCTTTAAATGTAAATGGTAAAGAACTCAAAGTTGAACTGGGGATAATGAGCCTTCTTTGCAAAAGTTCAATATTTAAGAAAACAAATATATTTGGGGCGCCTGGATGGCTTAGTTGTTAAGCGTCTGCCCTTGGCTCAGGTCATGATCCTGGGGTCCTGGGATCGAGCACTGGATTGGGCTCCCTGCTCAGTGGGAAGCCTGCTTCTCCCTCTCCCACTTCCCTGGCTTGTGTTCTCTCTTTTGTTGTCTCTCTGTCAAATAAATAAAAACTTTAAGAAAGAAAAAAAAAGAGAGAACAGAAGAAGGAAGGAAGGAAGGAAGGAAGGGAGGGAGGGAGGGAGGGAGGGAGGGAGGGAGGGAGGGAGAAGAAAGAGAAAGAAAGAAAATATTTTATAATTGAAAATGGATTTTAAAAATTTTAAAAGTGACCACCACTTGCTTTGTAATTTTAAAAATTTAACTCAGATTTCTCAATTTCTTAGGTCTCAAATTCTCAGATAATCTCAGAATAAATGCTGCATCTGCTCAGAATTCAGGCCATGGTGAACATATCAACACACTGGCCTTTCTACTAGGAAACAGTAACTTTTCAATTAATAAAACTAGGTGAATGGTGAGAAACAAACTTATCTTTAACCTTTATATATTTTTTCACTTTATTTTTTAAAAGATTTTTATTTATTTATTTGACAGAGAGAGAGAGAGATCACAAGTAGGCAGAGAGGCAGGCAGGGGTTGGGGGGGGTGGAGCAGGCTCCCTGCTGAGCAGAGAGCCCCATGTGGGGCTCAACCCCAGGATCCTGAGATCATGACCTGAGCCGAAGGCAGAGGCTTTAACCCATTGAGCCACCCAGGTGCCCCTAACCTTTATATATATCTTTTTTTTATAAAGATTTTTTTTTTTTTTTGACAGAGAGAAACACCGCGAGAGAGGGAACACAAGCAGAAGGAATGGTAGCCGGAGAAGCAGGCTTCCTGCCGAGCAGAGAGCCCGATACGGGGCTCGATCCCAGGACCCTGGGATCATGACCTGGGCCGAAGGCAGACGCTTAACGACTGAGCCACCCAGGCGCCCCTAACCTTTATATTTTTATAAAAAGCAACAAAGAACCAAGAATTATTTTCTGAACCCAAACCTTGTATTTAAACTTCATCCCCACAAATTTAAGCAATCACAATGACAAGGGGAAGCATAGCAAAGCAGTCACTCAAGTAAGGAAAAGTCTAGAAAAGAGTTTGGTCAAACAGAATCTTCAGTTTAGAAGTGCAAGATGTATGATAAAGGAAAGTCCCCTCTTTTTAAAATTATGAAACATTCCAACTTGGAATTGACTCTTTCAGTATACTATCTTTTAAGAAACACAGATTTACCACCTGTTCATGTCCATCATCTTAAAACCCTGGCTCAAAACTTAACTTTTCCAAGAAACTTTCCCTAATTAACCTCAGAAAACTCTAGTCACTCCACCTGCTGTACTTTCAGCATAAAATTTTATTTTGTAGCATGACAATATCTACCTCCAACTGAATACTAAGCTCTTTGAAGAAAAGGATTTTAGTATCTTCTTTCTTATTTTATTTTGCCACAAAATAGGGCTCTACCTACCATAGGGCTCTACCCAACAGATACTCAATAAACATTATCAAATATCCACAGCTTCCAATCTATCTTTCAACCAATGCTCACCAATTATCAAACATTTAGTAATATCTCATTGTAAAGATTCTAGGGAAAGGGAAGTGGAAAAGATCATATTCAAATTAGTCCTTGGGTACTGATAATGCCTAGACTGTGATGGTATTTATGTTAAAATAAAGCTTAAAAATTATCCATGAGTCTTAATCCAAACTCATCCATACTGTATCTAATCAAGACACTGCATGGTATTAATAGGCAGGTGCTTTGAAGTCAAAGGTGTGACCCTTACCTCAAGCACTTATAACTAGATTCCAGTTTCTTTCAAAGTACTTAACATGAAAGATTGCTGTTAAATGAGATAACTATTTAAAATACCTACTAAGAGGGGGGTGGGTGTTAGTCAATATGGAGTAGTTATAATACTGTTAAAATTATGACTAATTATAAGGCTAAGAAAAATTATTCATAATATGAACTGTACTACATTAAAGTGCACTATGACATCAATTCTCTGGTTAAATATGGTACACAAAATATAATCCCTTCTTGAATGTAATCCGCTTTCCACTGTGATAAGCTTCCCCAGAAAGTGATCTTTGCTACGTGGTAATTTGCCAAGGATCTGGGGAAGAAGGTTTTGCACAGATGCAAAGACATATTTCCCAGTAAAACTCAGTTTTATGCAACATTTCATTTTAATAGATGCCTTAAAATCTGAATGCCAGCTTTTCACTGTTAACAAACTACTGCATTTGCCCCTAATCCCTTACAATCCAAGTCTCTCCAGCATTTCAAGATGTGGCTACAGAAAGAGGCTGGGCTTTCATATGGCTTATTCAGCAAACTTGTTAAGAATCCTAATTAAAGTCCTGATTAGAGAGAAATTAAAGTTAACAATGAGCTATCACTTTCCACCCATCAGACCAGTCAAAAATTTAGAAGAATTTATAACAACTATATCTAGCAGAGAGATGGGGAAAATGGTACTCTCAAACATGGCTGGTGAAAATGTGAAGTGTCACAGTCTTTTAAAAAGTAATTTGGCTATGGCATCTAATGAACTTGAAAATACATATTCTCCCTAACTCATCAGTTCCATGCCTAAGAATACGCACCACAGAACTACATACATAAAACATGTAAAAAAGAGACTTATTGCAGCGTTTTTCATCATCGCAAAAAAGTAAAATGAATATAATATCCATAACTAATATATAGTCATTTAAAAGAACTAATTTGAGCTATGTCAGATGATGTAGGATCCCATTAAGTATTGTTGAGTGAGGGGTGCCTGGGTGGCTCAGTGGGTTAAAGTCTCTGCCTTCGGCTCAGGTCATGATCTCAGGGTCCGGGGATCGAGCCCCGCATCGGGCTCTCTGCTCAGCGGGGACCCTGCTTCCCCCTCTCTCTCTGCCTACCTCTCTGCCTACTTGTGATCTCTCTCTCTGTCAGATAAATCTTAAAAAAAAAAAAAAAAAAAAAAGTATTGTTGAGTGAGAATAAAAGGTAAAAAAAAAGCATGTAATTTCATTTAAAAACAAATCAATAGCAAAAAAGAAAAAAATACTATTTGTATGTGCATATGGATCTATAATAGGATTATGTGTGTGCCAAGAAAAATATGGAAAGATATACACTAGGTTGTTTACATGGTTTGGGGGTAAAGATTCACCAGTGTGCAGGGAATGTTGAAGAAGTAGTGAGGGAATACTAAGGAAAAAAGGCTGCATTTAAAAAGCAAGGATGCAAATTTTCAGATTTATGCATCTATGTAAAATTGTTTACATGTAGACTGAGGTATAAGGACTTAAGCAAATTTTAAAAATAATAATAATCCCCTAAATGGGGAGTGATGAATCATGACTTTAAAGAATTTATCCAATTATCTCATTCTGATTGCTGCATTTGTCAGGTGATGATTTTTATACCACGTCTCTAAAATTAACGAACCCCCATTCTACCACCACCTTCACAGCTTCCCACAGTAAGCACCACTTGCAAACAGCTAACACACTGCATTAGCTACCAGCAAGCACAAGTGATACACGACAAAAATTTATAAAATATAACCATGGAACACTGTTGAGTACACTATTATTTCAATTCTTTAGTGGCCAAACACAATAAATATTGATCACATTTATTATGGTTGGTGAGTTCTGACTCGAATAGATGTTGGCCTCCATTAGCACCTTGTTGAAACCTACTGTGCACCCAGAGAGAACCATACTCTAGATTAATCTTAGGTACAAAAACGTGTCCTCAAACCCCAGTTAGTATAGAAAAAACTATTACTAATGTTCCTCCACCTTAAATAAACTTCCAATTGAGATATATCAGAAGACATTCCATCCACAGAAAGTGGCAGTGTGCAGAAATAAATCTTACTGGGAATAGACAAAACCATTTTTTCACACTCCATCAGCAACTGTGCTTTATTTTTAAGTTTCTCTTATTAATCAAATGGGAGATGAAACTGCCTTCAGCCGCTGCTAGGAGAAACACTCTTTTCTAGAAGCCACTATGCTAAAGTTAACAATAGTACACGTGCCGGGTACTGTTCTGTGTGCTTTACACCTATCGACCCTTTTAACACTCACAAAAACCAAGTGGTTCTTAACCCAGGGCAATTTTGCCCCCAAAGGGACAAAAGGCAGTATCTGGAGACATGTCTGCTTTTTACAGCTGGAAAGTAGCCACCGGCATGTAGTAGGCAGCAGCCAGGTAATTCTGCTAAGTACCCTACAACACAAAGGACAGCACAGACAATACCACCCCAAAGGTCAACAGTGCTCAGGCTGAGAAACCCTGCAGTGAAGCCATGAAGTAGGTACTACTGTTGTTCCCATTTTCCAGATAAAGAAACTGAGGCACCGAGAAGGTAAGTAACTTGGCTAAGGTCACAGATCTAGCAGATAGCAAAGCCAAAATCTGAACCTACTAGTGCAGCTCCAAAGTCTACCCTCTTATTCTTTCACAAGAAAGACACGAGTTAGGAAGCTTACCAACAACTTTCTCTCCCCTTCCTAGATTTCAGGCTTGTTTGGAAGAATGAATTATTTATCTGTACATTCATTCTAAATTCTGTCTTTCTGACCATCTATCCACATCCACTATGTGCCAGATACTGCTCAAAGGAATTCTAGGTGAATAAAATCTCTGTCCTTGGGGAACATATGTTCCTTACTCACATTCATTCCCCGACCGTCCTTATTAGACTCTCACCACCCATGTCTCTTCCCTTTAAGATTTTATTTCACTTATATTAACATATATCGTATTATTAATTTCAGATGTAGAATTTAGTGATTCATCAGTTGCATACAACACCCAGTGCTCATTACTTCAAGTGCCCTCTTCAATGCCCATCACCCAGTTACCCCGTCCCCCACCCAACTCCCCCTCCAGCAACGCTCAGTTTGTTTCTCAGAGTTAAAAGAGGTTTGTCTCCCTGAGATTTTATTTTTTTAAGTAATCTCTATACCCAATATGGGGCTCGAACCTACAACTTTGAGATTAAAAGTCACACACTCCACCAAGTGAGTCAGCCAGGTACCCCTCCTGCTTTATTTTTTCTAGTAACACACATCATTCCAAATATATTATACATTTGCTTGTTGTTACTGACTTCCCTTATGAATAGAACTCCACAAGAACTCTATGTGCAGAATTGGGAAGTCTACCTGGCACACAGTAAGCATTCAATAACTAGGTGTCGAATGACTGGATGAACAAATGTCTTTTCAATCTAACCATTTCCTCGTGACTGCCACCTCTCACCTGGACTTCTGCAATTGCCTCTTATTTGGTCTCTCTGCCACCTTTCTTAGCCCCCTTCAATTTATCTTCTACACTAAAACCAGAATCATCTTTCTAAAATGCAAACTAATGCCACGTCTCTATTCCAAACCCTTTAATGACCTCCTGCTACTCTTAGGATAAAGTTAGAACTCTTAACGTGACTTTTAAGGCCCTGTTGAATCTCAAAGTTAAGTTCTTACCACTTATCTTCTCAAATTTAATTGCCATAGTCATGGAAGTAGCAGTAATAACTAACATGTATTGAGCATCTGTTTTCTGCCAGGCACTGATCTAAGGGCATTATATATCCTAAATAATTTACTTCCAAACTGAGGTAGGAGTTATGTCTATTTTCAGATGGGGAAACTGAAGCACAGAGAAGTAACTGCCCAAAGGCAACTAGTAATTGGTAAGGCCACGATGTAAATCCAGGCAGTCAGGCTATGGAGCCCTCACTCACATCCATGATCCTATGCTCTCTATACAAACTGTAACAAAAGTCCCTCAGCTCCTCAAATGCACTATTTCACCTCACACCTCCAGGCCTTCATATCTCTCTCTCCTGGAACGTCCTTCAGGTCACAGCGTAAACATCCCATCCTTTGCAAGGCCCTTCTGTGATGTTCCCTAGCATTGTTTGGATTGCCCTGCCCTGTTCTCCCACGGCATTCTGAATTTCCCATTATAACCCCCATTCTACTTTATTATAGTTACTTATCTGTTCTCACCAGTAAGTTTCAGGCTGCACAAGGACACAGACTATGTTTCTCTTGTTCAGCACTGTATCCCTAGCATGCGGCCCATACCCTGGGACACATGAGGGGCTGAGTGAACAATTCCACATGTCACCAGTACCATGAAGCCTTTCCTAACCACCTTTCAAAAGTCACTCATTGTTTCTCTAAGAACTCTGCTCATATAATACATTTTATGCTTCATATTTTGTCATATATCTATTAAAAAGGATGTATATACATATCATTTTTCTGTATGCTTCTGAAAAGTAGGTTATTGGGGTGCCTGGGTGGCTCAGTTCGTTAAGCGACTGCCTTCAGCTCTGTTAATGATCCTGGAGTCCCAGGATCGAGTCCTGCATCGGGATCCCTGCTCAGTGGGGAGTCTGTTTCTCCCTATGATCTCCTCCATCTAATGCTCTCCTTCTCTCTCTCATTCTCTCTCTCTCAAATAAATAAAATCTTAAAAAAGAAAAAGAAAAAGCAGGTTATCTTATACATTGATGAGACCTCTGAAGTGACTTTCACAAACTTAGCACTTAAAATATTGTGTACAAGGGATGACTATTATTTCTTACAATGCCTATAAATCAACAATTATCTCAATAAAAATGCCAATTTAAAAAGTAATTATGGAAAGAAATAGGTTGATAAATAATTACTCAGGAGCTAAAATGACCCCCACTATTTGATGAAGGACAAACTCTCTGACTTAACAGTCAGGGTCCTCAATAATCCAGTTCCTTGTTACCTATTCAACTCAATCTTCTCTTGCAACTACTCTACACCACACCTCCTATTCTGATTAAGTGAAAACTTTACTCTTCCTCACATACCATACCTAGTTTCCAGAACCTGTCTTAGGATATGCTTCCTATCTGAATACCATCCAATTCACCCTCTCCTCCTCTGACTCCTCTTGCCTTTCCAAACTGCACTATTCCCCTAAGGTCCAGCTCTAATCTCACCTCCACTGTGAAGTTTCCTTGACCTCATTTATCTCTTTTTTCTTGGGATCTTATAATCTTCTCTAACCCCTGTACATTTATAAGCATATAAATTTCCTGAGTTTCAGAGTCATTCCTTCCACTTCTTGGGAATCTCCCAAGAGTACCCATCAGAGTGTTAAGTATATGATCAATAATTAATAAATGCTTGCTGATTAAAGTTAAAGTCTCGTACTAGCCATGTGTATTATCAACTCTCAATCATCCATGCTAGCAGTAAAGCCCCTACGCAGAAAGACAACCTGCTGGAAGAGTCCAATGATCTTTCAAGGTGGGAGGAATGCCTGTATTTGAATTAAGTACTGTGTAGTTGTTTCCAATTTTCCAGGAAGTCGCAAAGCTGCCACAAATGGTCTAACTGCACAATTCTTCTCTTCTCAGGGCCCAGAGTCTGCTCAGCTGGCAAACAACTGTATAACTTTTCCTCATCTGTGACACAAAGATAAAAATAAGCAGAGGTAGTCATATTCTAAACATTTGCTGGTTCACACCTTCTCCTAATAGGGAGATCATTGTTTGGGCACAAAAGATCAACTATTCTAACTCTTACTGGGCAACTATCTTATTTGTATCAACAAAATGCTTTTGTAAATAGAAGACAGCGACAATACCAATAAGAATTTTGAAAGAGAGATCTGCCAAAGAAAACTCCTACGATGATCTACTATTAGGATAATTCAGAATTGATAAAAAGCCAAATTCTTCCCATAGTCCACAGAGATTTGCCTCGGCCTACAGCTATTTTCCCTAAGTGAGAGTTTCTAAACTCCTAAAATTCTTTTTGGTTTGCTTCTCTTTCTCATCCAACTGGTCAAATTTTCTTATAACAACATATCCACAACTGAAAAGCTAAGTTTCTCAGCCTGAACTTTTGTTTATACCTGGTAGAAGATACAGTTTTCTCCCAGAGGGATTTTAAAATGCCTGAGCTTATCTCCAGAAACCTCTTCAAATACTTTCAATAAACTAATGGCAACAGTTTTGCTACTAAAAAAAATTTCCCAACATCTTCCTCTTTTGGCAGGCTCTGCTGAAATCCCCCTCCCCATAAGGGGGAATCTGAGTAAAAACACTGCCAGCTTCAAGTTCCCTTAGGCAAATTTCCAGCCTCAGTCAAGGCCATGAGGTTAAACATTTCTCAATGACGCAGGCTCCCTCCGAGGGAGGAACAAGAAAAAAAAAATCAGAACTTATTCTTCCCAGTGCAGTAAATCAAGAGGCAGTGCCAAGTCCTGAAAAAATGAAGTATAAGTTAAACTACATACTGTTTGCTCTGCTAAGGCCCCCCCCAGGAGGAGCACAGAACTGGGATGCGAGCTGTGGGATGGGAGAAAAGGCAACCGCAGAGCCATCAGTCCAGCCAGATTGACAGATAAACCTCTAGGTTCTCTAGGGAATTTCTAGAATATTAATAATGTGTATGTTTCCGGTCATGATATAATTTATGGTAACTAGAGCAGCTAAAGCAAAGTGACTGAATTGGTGGTGTGGGGTAAGGAAATGAAGTCCTACATGACACAAGTCATCATTCAGAATTCAAATGTGTATTAGGTAGAAGGCGGGGGACTAAAGAAAAGAACGCTTGGGAAAGGACTATGGGGCTGATCATATAGAAGGCAAGGTCATCTGAGGGGCTGGCAGGGCTCTTGGACCTCTGGCCACCTGCAGAGATAAAAGAATAAAATAAAATCAGAACTATTGCCCCAGAACTGATTTATAGATCATAGAACTTTTGAGTTAAAAAGGGTCTAATCCTTGGGCGCCTGGGTGGCTCACTTGATTAAGCATCCAACTCTTGATTTCAGTTCAGGTCTTGATCTCAAGGTTGTGAGTTCAAGCCCCTTGAGTTCTGCACTGGGTGTGGAGCTTACTTAAAAAAAAAAGAAAAAAAAAAGAAAAAAAAAAGGTCTAATCCTTACAAGAAAATGCCAATGATGAAAATATTGTTAACGTTTGTATAGTGCTTTATTTATTTATTTATTTATTTTTTTAGGATTTTATTTATTTATCTGACAGAAAGAGCGAGGACAGGAACACAAGCAGGGGGAGCAGGAGAGGGAGAAACAGGCTTCCCATAGAGCAGGGAACCCAATGCAGGGCCTGACCTCAGGACCCTGGGATCATGACCTGAGCCTAAGGCAGACTAAGGCTCCGTGACTGACCAGCCAGGTGCCCCTACAGTGCTTTACTTCTTAAAGTGCTTTCATGCATTTATTTCTTAAATAAAAACTATCTTGTACCTGCTGTGTGCCAGGAAATGGGGATACAGAATTAACACACCACCCCTGCATTCAAGGAACTTATTGCTAATGATGAAAGCCACTAGGAAAAATTATGTTTAAAAATTATATTAATCACTCTGATGATCTATACTAAATATAGGGAGAACATCAGAGAAGGAGGACGTCAGTCTATCTGGGAATGAAAGACCACATGCGTCTCAGAAGAGGCAGCCCTTGCTGGGACTTGAAAGAGGAATAGTTGGTAGGCTGGCAAGCAGAAAAGGAATGGTCAAGGCAGAGGGAAGATTATATGCAAAGGAATAAAAAAATTAGAAGAGCACAGAATGTTCTGGATACTAAAAGCAGTTCAGCATTGCTGGAGACTCTGACGTTGGAAGTGATAGAAGATGACTGAATAATTAGTCAGAGGCCAAAGATATGAATGTAATAGTTTAAAATTTTACCCCATAAGAAATGAAAGAAGGGGCACCTGGGTGGCTCAGTCAGTTAAGAGTCTGACTCTTGATTTCAGCTCAGGTCTTGATCTCAGAGTCATGAGTTCAAGCCCTGTGTTGGGCTCCACACTGGGCATAGAGCCTATGTAAGAAAAAAAAGAGAAAGAAAGAAGGAAGGAAAAAAGATGGAAGAAGTCTGAGTAAATTAAAAATGATTCGAAGTGATTATCAGAAAAAGTATGTTGGCAGCTGTATGCAGAATAGGTTTGAAAAGAGTCAAACTGGGCACCTGGGTAGCTGTGGGTTAAAGCCTCTGCCTTCAGCTCAGGTCATGATCTTAGGGTCCTGGGATCAAGCCCCGCATCAGGTTCTCTGCTCAGCGAGAAGCCTGCTTCTCCCTCTCTCTCTGCCTGCCTCTCTGCCTACTTGTGATCTCTCTGTGTCAGATAAATAAATAAAAACTTAAAAAAAAAAAAAAAAGTCAAACTACAGCCCGGAGACCAATCAGAAGGCTACTGAAACCACAGTGAGAAATGAGGAGAGTCTGATCAAGGAGAGTGAGACAAAATATGAGAAGTCAAAGCAGAACTAGCATCTACAGAACTCAGAGACCAAAGAGATGTGAGAAATATAGGAAAAGAGGAATTGAGAATAACTCCTAATTTTCTGCTTAGGTAACTGGCACCAAGTTAGGAGATGCTGGGACAGTCTTGGGGAATGGTGACATCATCTTTAAATATGTCAAAGTCTGAAGTGCATGTGAGTCACCCAGATGTCCAGGTAGGAAGGATGAGTGGACTAAATGAACCCAGAGCCCGGGAAGTAAATTGGGGTTAGAGATAGACGCAGACATCCTGAGTAAGTAGTAGCTGAAACCACACATTGGGATGACATTGCTGGGGAGAATGTGCGGAAAAAAGGGTCAAGGACTAATCCCAGGAAGTACACTTGAGGGACAGGAAGAAGAGAAGACTGCAAAGAGACTAAATAGTATACAGAGAGGCAGAAGGCAAGCTGGTGAAAGAATAGTATCAATAGTTTACCTGCCCAGGATCTGAATATCTTTCCTATTTGGGGGAAATTCTAAGATGGGGAAGGCAGGCCAGCCCCTCTTCCTAGTACAGAAGCTGAGGAGGAACAGAGAGCTCCTTTCAGCATCTTGGCCTCTAGCTGACAAATATAACCCAAGTCTGGCCAAACAGACCTTCTTATCTAGAACTTTGAAAACTGGGGTAATAACACAAAGGTCAAAAATATAATCAGAAATTATTCATGGCACTGTGGCAAATGTCTACTGGTGGCAGTGCCAATGGCACCAAGTGTTTGTGGGAGATCAGGACAGCAACAGTAGCAGAGAAAAGTCCAGTGAGCAGACCCAGTGAGAGTCCTCAGCAGACTGGTCCCATGACACATTCTTCTCTGTGTGCTGCCTCACTCAATTTCTGCTCAATTTCTGCTCATTTCTTCTTAAGACTGTGTGGTATACAATACTCTTCCCAAAAATGTATTTTATGCTTAGGTTAGCCAAGATTACACAAAGAACCCTGAATATAGAATGAGAGAACGTCGAATAGGGTCAAATGGTAAAGAAAGGTCAGATAAGAGGGGGCCTAAAATGGGCCTACTGCATAGGGTGCCTAGCAGCTCAGCTGGTGATCTTGGTGAAATTGTACACATTTTATTTCATGCCATCCTTATGACATCTTCTATGGAAAATAAAGCAGGTACTACGTCTTTATTTTAATAATTTAAAAAATGAGGCTAAAAGACACTAAGAGGATTGCTTAAGGTCACACAGTTCTTTTTACTATCTAAGTTTGCCCTCAAGAAAGTTATTTTATGAATGTTCATGAAAGGAGATCTTAAATGTCTATACTAATTCTTTATACCATGTGTCAACTGATACTGATGATGACCACATACACTTCTCAATCCTAGACTTCCAGCTTCTTTAATTTTGTAATATAAGAGAATCTTAATAAAAGCACTAGGATCCTTGTAGACAACCACCCGGAACATACCTCAAGGAACATGAGGCTCCTTGCCATCATCCTTCCACAGCTCATTCAGGGTGCTGTGGTCACTACTTACAGAATACATCATCAGCAACAAGAAGTCCTCAACTGGAAGAAAGGACCTGCTCTCCCTGACCATGAGAACCACTGTGGGAAT
Source organism: Procyon lotor (assembly GCA_028646535.1). Classification (NCBI taxonomy): domain Eukaryota; kingdom Metazoa; phylum Chordata; class Mammalia; order Carnivora; family Procyonidae; genus Procyon; species Procyon lotor. The sequence goes on from CM053611.1 coordinate 102,473,380, forward strand.
GAGAGGCTGAGAGCTTTCAAAAGAAGATGATTATTTCTCAACTTCATTCCTTTGGGATATGTCACAGCCAGGAAGGGAGAAATTGGAAAAAGCAGCTTTCACAAGCTGCCAAATCCATGTCCTAGTCCCAGGGGATAATTAGCCAATGAGGTTTTGTGGAGTTGATGTAATGTTGGCAGAGGCTAATGTTTTATGGTTGAACATGTAGCCTCTTGATATTTAGCTACAGGGCTAAAAGGATGACATCCTGAAAGGCCAAGAAACTCAAACATATAACACCACCACTTAGCAATTTGCATCTTAAAAGTAATTTGTAAACTTTAACGACCCATCTTTTTCATGAACAGTTTATAAGAACATTTGTTAAACTGTAAATTTTCTGAATCTAAATTTCTAAATCTAACTCTTTTACTAGGAAAAGAAAATTCTAAGCACCTCCAAAGAACAAAGACAATTTAGAAAGCTTAAAGTAACAAAAGAAAGTAATCAGAAGAAAGGGAAGTTTTCCAAGAAATAAAATTTGTTTGTGGTACTTTAATCCCACTACCAGCATACCAAGCTTAAAACTGTCTGACGTCCTTATGAAAACAATTTTTGAAACTGAGACACTAAGCCAAGAGCTTTCAGGAGCACCACATATCTCACCAAAAATTGTCAATCTTCACCTTAAAAGTATTCTGAGATGCAGGAGGTAAGAAATCAGTGGGCAAGGAACAGAGCATACAGACACTAACACTCTTGGTTTGAGCTTGAGCTATTAAATTTCAAAATGAACACTTGCCATTTTAATGAAAATTGGTAAGTCCTTTGACTTAAATATGCCACAAGGATCTTCCAAAGCCTGAGACAAAACTCGTACATTAAAAAGAAAACATTTTAATCTCTAACTAATGAGCTGAAACATACAGTGCTCCTAAATACATACTAGCTCCTTACTTGAAACAGGAAAAAATTTTGGATCAACCCCAGACAGACATATACCTAGTGACAGGGATACTACTGTCACTACAGGGATACTAGTGACAGGAGAATACTCTCCCTAGTTTATTGACATTTGACATTTCACAAAAATTGAGAATGACTTTTCTCAAAATGCATGAGAGAGAGGGAGAGCTGGTACCAAAAAAAATGACCCTCTACATTTTATAAAGGAACCAGAGGATGGTCCCTTAGCAGGATGGTTTGTACCTGCTCTACAAGAAACAGGGTTGGAGCATCTGAATACTGAATGCTCCGGGAATGGTTTTCTACTTTCCAGCCTCTCCAATATTTCTTGTTCGTATCAGTCACTCATCATCATGCATTTATTCAGTACCTATTATTATGCATCAAGCTAAACAGATGCTGGATATAAAATAGTAAAACAAAATTAACAATAACAGGAGGAGCCTGGCTGGCTCAGTCGGAGGAGCATGTGACCCTTCATCTTGAGGTCTGTGAGTTCGAGCCCCATGTAGGGTATAGTGATCACTTCAATAAATAAAAAAATTAAAAACAAAAAAGAGTAACAAGCAGATACATGCCTTCATAGAGTTTATAATCTAGTGAGGAAAATATACATGGAACAAAAGAATCCCATAAATAAACATAGAATCTCAAAGTATACGTACCTGAAGAAAGAATGAGAAAAAATGAAAACAATCAGAGGGGAATGAGAAAAAATGAAAACAATCAGAGGGGTGGCTGAAGAAGGAAGGGAGGGGCAGGGCATTCTCGGAGACCTGTGGATAATAGGATATTAAATAAAGCAGATGGGAAATAGGAGGGAGGGAAGGAAGGAAAGGTAGATAAAACCCAGGAAGCCAAAAGGAAAAGGGTGGTAGAGAGGGGGATTAAGGAGGTAAACTGGCAAAACTATGCACACTGGGAAACACTATTCCAAGAGTACAAATGTCGATTGTAGATATTACCTAAGCTCTTACTCTAAACTACCTAAAGTGGAGTATGATCCCTATGCAAGTGGGGACCTTATGTTTTTCAAGATTCTCAAACACCTTTCATGTAATACCTAGAAAATTCTATGAATACATCAAAAATATACTTCTTTTTCAAATTTATCAAGTTGTTTTTTTTTTTTTAAAGATTTTATTTACTATTTAACAGAGAGAGACATAGCGAAAGAGGGAACACAAGCAGGGGGAGAGGGAGAGGGAGAAGCAGGCTTCCCGTCAAGCAGAGAGCCCAATATGGGGCTCGATCCCAGGACTCTGGGATCATGACCCGAGTCGAAGGCAGACACTCAACGACTGAGCCACCCAGGCGCCCCTATCAGGGTTTTTCTAAAAACATCCATATTGCCACATTAGTTGGGATTAAACATAAAGTTAGCAGAAACAAAACTAAACAAAAAACCCATAAAGTTAGCAACACTGAGTCAGTTGACCAAAAGCCTAACTGCAAGGGGAACTTCAGGATAAAGTTAACGGAAAAAAAATAAAAAATAAAGTCAATGGAAGATTATTTGCAAACATCTCATGGACAGACTTCAGCAGACATAAAACTCAGCTTTTAAGAAGTCCTAAAAGCTCTGTACTACAGAGCTCAGCAGGAAAGGAAGAAGGAGGCAAGGGATCTTTTTCTTAACAGAGCCAACAAGGACCTTCACATGGAAAATGTTCCTACTCTAAAGATATACAGGTTTAAATTTACTTCCTATCCACAGAAACTATTCGCTACATCGGAAAAAATTTCTAATGCACATTTATGGCAAGACACTCAAGAGGTTTTGCTTAGTTTCAAACATATGACACTAGTTTTTTGGCCGTGGGTATAGAGTCAGAAATCTTACTACGCAGAAATTCAAAACAGCATCTTTTCCAATCTTCATGAACAGGTACAAGACTCACTGTACCTGTGGAAGCATGGAAACTTTTTAAATAGGGTTAAGTTTAGAGAAAAGGTCATCCCTATGCAGAAAGGAAGTCTAGGACAACAGAATTCAAGACAAGTATTAAAGGGGGACCTGGTGGCTTAGTCGGTTACTCATCCGCCTTTGGCTCAGGTCATGATCTCAGGGTCCTGGGATCTAGCCCTGTGGCTGATTCCCTGCTCAGTGGGGAGTATGCTTCTCTCTCTCCCTCTGCCCTCCCCTTAGCCCATTCATGCTCTCAAATAAATAAAAATCCTTTTTAAAAAAATACAAATATTACAAAAGACAAGGAGGTTAAGGGTTCTGTTGTTGTTTTTAATGGTTATGTCATAGAATTCTAGAGGGATAAGGAAGGAAAAGAAGGGGGCAAAAAATAGAAGTAGGCAATGTACTGAAAGAACAGGACAAAGGAACTTAGACAAGCCGGGCAGGCTATCAGGAGATACCATATACATTTGGAGGATAAAAGAATTTAAACTCACGTGGAAAACAATATAATGTGGTGATAGAGAGCAAAGTTTCTGAAGCCAGGCCATTTAGGAGCTCTACCACTTACCAGGTGTGTGGCACTGACTGTGTTCCTTATCCACTTTGCCCCTCAATTTCAATATCTGTAAAATGGGATAGTAAAAGCATCCATCTTATATAGTTGTTGCAAACATTAAAAGAGTTAATATATGTAAGGAGCCTGGAATACTGTGGCACATGGTAACTCCTACTTGAGTGCTGGCCACTATTATGTTATTTTAAATATATTTTTATATTTTTGTTGGAATTCTCACAAAATCCACTTAGAATTCCATACTCTAGAAATATGCCTCTTAATGTTTTGGGATTTGTTTGTCTTTGCATTTTCCTGTTTGGTCTCTACTAGTTTTTAATAGTTTGCTTGTTTGTTTGTTTGTTTAAAGATTTTATTTATTTGACAGAAAGAGATCACAAGTAGGCAGAGAGGCAGGCAGAGAGAAAGGAGGAAGCAGGCTCCCTGCTGAGCAGAGAGCCTGACGCGGAGCACGAACCCAGGACCCTGAGATCATGACCTGAGCCAAAGGCAGAGGCTTAACCCACTGAACCACCCAGCACCCCTTTAATGGTTTGTTTTTAAAATATAAGGCTGTCTTACAGCAATCAGACAAGATAAAGAAACAAAAGGCATCCAAATTCATTAAGGAAAAAGTAAAACTTTCACTATTTACAGATGACATGATACTACACAGAGAAACCCTACAGACTCCACCAAAAAACTATTAGAACTGATAAATGAATTCAGTAAGGGCACAGGATACAAAATCAATAAACAGAAATCTGTCGCATTTCTATACACTAATAATGAAGTAGCAGAAAGAGAAATTAACAATCTCATTTACAGTTGCACCAAAAATAATAAAATACCTAGGAATAAACTGAACCAAGGAGGTTGAAAGATCTGTACTCTGGAAATTATAAAATACCGATAAAAGAAACTAAAGATGACATAACTGGAAAGATACTCCATGCTTGTAGATTAGGAAAACAAATCCTATTAAAATGTCCCATACTACCCAAAGCAATCTACAGATTTAATGCAATCCTTATCAAAATACCAACATTTTTCACAGAACTAGAACAAATAATCCTAATATCTGTATGGAACCTTTATCCCAAATAGCCAAAGCAATCTTGAAAAACAAAACTGGAAGTATCACAATCTCAGATTTCAAGATACACTACAAAGCTGTAGTAACTAAAATAATATGGGGGCACCTGGGTGGCTCAGTTGGTGAAGCATCTGCCTTTGGCTCAGGTCATGATCCTGGGGTCCTGGGATGGAGACCCACATTGGGCTCCCTGCTCTTTGGGGAGCCTGCTTCTCCTTTTCCCTCCACCTGCTGCTCCTATTTGTGCTTCTATCAAATAAATAATAAAATCTTTTTTAAAAAATGAAAAAAATATGTATATATAAAATAGTACGGTACTGGCACAAAAATAGAGGCATAGATCAATGGAACAGAATACAGAGCTCAGAAATAAATCGACAACTATATGGTCAATTAATCTTCGACAAAGGAGGCAAGAATATGCAATGGGAGTGGTATCAAATAAAGCCTTGACAGGGCCCTGGGCCACTGCTGGTTTGAGAGGGAAAAAAGAACATGCAATGGGAATAAGATAGTTATCTTCCACAAAAGGTATTGAAACCTGGATAGAAACCTGGATAGCTACATGCAAACAATGAAAGTGGACCACTTTTTTACACCATCCACAAAAATAAACTCAAAATGGATTAAAGACCTAAATGTGAGACCTGAAACTATAAAAATCCTAGAAGAGAACACAGACAGTAATTTCTCTGACATCAGCCGTAACAACATTTTTCTAGATATGTCTCCTAAAGCAAGGGAAACAAAATCAAAAATAAACTATTGGGACTACATAAAAATAAAAAGCTTCTGCACAGAAAAGGAAACAACTAATAAAACTAAAAGATAACCTGCTGAATGTGAGAAGACATTTGCAAATGACATCTCCAATAAAGAGTTAGTATCCAAAATATGTAAAAAGTTTATAAAACTCAACACCTATTAAATAATCCTATTAAATAATGGGCAAAAAGCATGAATAGACATTTCTCCAAAGAAGACAGCAGATGTCCAATAGACACATGAAAAGAGGCTCAATATCGCTAATTATCAGGAAAATGCAAATCAAAACCATAATGAGGTATCATCTCACATCTGTCCGAATGGTTTAAAATCAAAACACAAGAAGTAACAAGTGTTGGCGAGGATGTGGAGAAAAAGAATCTGTCATGCACTGTTGGTGGGAATACGAACTGTGCAGCCACTGTAGAAAACAGTATGGAGGTTCCTCAAAAAATTAAAAATAGAATCACACTATGATCCAGTAATCACACTACTGGGTATTTACCCAAAGAATACAAAAACACTAATTCAAAATGATATATACACCCCTATGTTTATTGCAGCATATTTAAAAATAGCCCAATTATGGATGTAAGTGTCCACTGATAGATGAATGGATAAAGAAGATGTGGTATGAATATATACAATGGAATATTATCTGTAAAAAAAGAATGAAATCTTGCCATTTGCAGCATCATGGATGGATCTAGAGGGTATAATGCTGAGTGAAACAGGTCAATTAGAGAAAGACAAACCATATGATCTCACTCATATGTGGAATCTAAGAAACAAAACAAAGAAAAAAAGAGACAAATTAAAAAAACAGACTCTTAAATATAGAGAACTGGAGATTCCCAGAAGGAAGGCTGACAGAGGGATGGGTCAAATAGATGAAGGGGATGAAGAGTACACTTTTTGTGAGTACTGACTAATGTATAGAATTGCTGAATCACTATGATGTACACCTGAAGCTAAAATAACACTGTACATTAATTGTACTGGAATTAGAAAAAAAAATATATATGGCTATCTTGGTTATGTTTAAGGGAAATAATAGAAGATTTGTCCACCTGTAGGGCAGAATTTTCAATAGGAAACCCTCTTCCCAGGGTTAGGTATTGTCAGGCCCAAGAACTGAGTGAGGGCTGGGGAAGGAAACCTCAGGGAGAAAATTCAGAAACCAACCAATCTGTTTTTTCTAACTTAGAAACTATCTCCCTAAACTGTTTCCTTAAAGTGTTTTGTGTAATATATCACATTTCCTAATAAGAGATCAGGGGCCGGGAGACAGAGATGGGTGCAGGTGGAAAAGAAGTTCACACACTTGTTTGTTTTTATTTTTAGCATTACCTAGCGGTGCTACCAACTTTTCTTCTTTTCCTTACTTCCTTCCAGAGTAATTTTAACTCCAATCTCCTGGTGCCCAAATTAGCTCTGGGTACTGCAGAGTGGAGGTGAAAGGCAATCAATCTGATATGTTATACCCAATGGAACATTCTTCTGTTGCACATAAAAGGAAAACAGCAGTACAAACCAACAGAATGTTCCATAAACTTAACAAAAATTACAATAATTACACCCACTCATAGTTTTGAAAAGAAGTGCAACAGAATCATACTAGTTCAAAAGCACAAGAGCCTAAATGACTGAAACTGATCAATCTAATTTCACTTTGTAAATTGACTAGATGGAGAAGAGAGAAATTAGCAACAGAAGTCAGAGCCCTTAGGTTCATTTTTCTAACAGTTGTTAAGCCTTATAAGAGATAAGCTAAAGATCATTTTAAGCTTATAACAATTAGAGATAATTTTGTAAGTTTTAAAAATCAATTTTAGTTTTAGATATAATGAACTTCACCCATTTTAAGCAAGCAGTTCAATGCATTTTGACAAATGCACATACCTGCACAACTATGACAATAAAGACATACAACATTTTCAACCCTTAAAGTTCTCATCCCCTTTTGCAGTTAACTTCTCTACTTCCGGCCCCAGGCAACAACTGATCGGCTGTCTGTCACTCCAGAGAAACCTGCATTTTTTTCTTATACAAGTTTTTAAATTGAGATATAGTTCACATACCATTCAATTCACATATTCAAAGTGTATAATCCAATAGTTTTTAGTATACTCTCAAAGGTGTGCAACCATCACTATCTAATTCTAGAACATTTTCATCACCTCCCCCCAAAACCCCTTATCCATTAACAGTCAGCCAAACCCCATCCCCATCCCATCCCTCCAACACCAGGCCCTGACAACCAATGGTCTATTTTCTATCTCTATGGATTTGCTTATTCTGGATATTTATAGTTCATATAAATGCAATTTCACAGTATGTGGCCTTTTATGTCTCTCTTCTTTCACTTGGCATAATATTTCCAAGGTTCATCTATTTTATAGACTTTATCTGTACTTCATTCCTTTTTATGGCCAACATTCCATTGTAAAGATCTAGCACATTCTGTTTATCCATTTATCGACTGATGGACACTTGTTTCCATATTTGGCTAACACCACTATGAACACTTGTGTACAAGTTTTTGTGTGGATGAATGCTTTCAATTTTCTTGAGTATACATCTAGGAGTGGAAGTGCCAGGTCACAGGGTAATATTCTATGTTTAATTTTCTGAAAAGCTGCCGAACTGTCTGCATTTTTCAAGTAAACTTTCTATGTTGAGGTAATTATAGATTCATATTCAGGTATAAAAATAATACAGAGATCCCATGTTTCCTTTGCCCAGTTCCCTCCAATGATAACTTCTTGCAAACCTATAGTGCAACATTACAACTAGGATACTGACACTGATAGAGTGAAGATACAGAACATTTCCAACACTACAAGGATTCCTCAGGCTGATCTTTTATAACCACATCTACTTTCCTCCCTGGTCTTTAGCTCCTGACAACCATCAATCTGTTTTCCATACCCATAATTTTATCATTTCAAAAATGTCATGCAAATGGAATCATACAATGCATAACCTTTTGGGATTGTTTTTTTTCACTCAGCATAACTCTCTGGAGAATCATCCAGGGGGTTTTACATATCAATAGTTGGTCCTTTATTATTACTGAATAGTATACTAGAACCTGCATTTTTAAGATTATATAAATGCTATAATCCAATATGCACTCATTTGAGTCTAGCTTCTTACATTCAGCATATTTTTGAAATTCATCCATGTTTTGGAATATATGAGTAGTTTGTTCACTTTTATTGCTAGTAATTTTCCGCTCTATGGATATACGACAATTTATCCATTCATCTGTTGATGGACATCTATGTTCTTTCCAGTTTGGAATCATTAATAATAAAGCCACTATCAACCTTTATGTGCAAATGTAAATATGTTTCCATTTCTCTTCGGTCAAGACTTAGGAGTAGAACTGCTGAGTCATGTAGTAAATATGTTTAACTTTATAAGATATGCCATATTGTTTTCCAAAATGATTATACCATTTTACATTTCACCAGCAGTGTATGAACTCCCATAGCTCTGTAGCCTTGTCAAGACTTGGTATTGTCGGTCTTTTTAATTTTAATCATTATAGGGGCGCCTGGGTGGCTCAGTCGTTGGGCGGCTGCCTTCGGCTCAGGTCATGATCCCAGGGTCCTGAGATCGAGCCCCGCATCGGGCTCCCTGCTCAGCAGGAAGCCTGCTTCTCCCGCTACCATTCCCTCTGCTTGTGTTCCCTCTCTCGCTGTGTTTCTCGCTGTCAAATAAATAAAATCTTTAAAAAAAAAAAAAAATTTAATCATTATAGTGGGTGGGTACTGGCGTCTCACTGTGGTTTTATTTATTTATTTTTTTTTAAAGAGATTTTTTTTTTAAGGTTTTATTTATTTATTTGACA
>CM053611.1:102483009-102531151 GCA_028646535.1 Procyon lotor
GGGGGGGGGTTGTCTTGTTATTTGAGTTCTAAGAATTCTTTATATATTCCAAATACAAGTCCTTTGACAGGCACACATAAATATTTTTTCCCATTCTATAGTGTGTCTTAATTTTCTCAACAATGTACAAAATGGAAAAAAAGTATTTGAACTTGAAAAAGTCCAATTTAAGAGTTTTTCTTTTATAGTTCATACCTGTGTCCTTTAGTTTTCACATTTAGGCCTATGACCAATTTCAAGTGAATTTTTGCATATGGTATGAGATAAGGGGCAATTTTTTTTTGGTATAGAGTTAAGCCCAGTTGTTTTTTGTTTTTTTTAAGATTTTATTTATTTATTTATTTGACAGAGAGAAAGAGAGAGAGAGAGAGATCACAAGCAGGCAGAGAGGCAGGGGGAATCAGGCTCCCTGCTGAGCAGAGAGCCCGACTGGGGGCAGGGGGGCGCAGCAGCTCAATGCGGGGCTCGACCCCAGGACCCTGAGATCATGACCTGAGCTGAAGGCAGAGGCTTTAACAAACCCCTGAGCCACCCAGGTGCCCCTAGAGTTAAGCCCAGTTCTTTCAGCATTCTTTGTTGAAAGGTTTCCTTTCCTGATTCATAAACTTTTATTTAAATGAGAGATATAAAGAAAAATAACATTACTTTTAAACACTCAAAACTACTGTCATCTCAGAACAGAAGATTCCCACACCTTCCCCCACACTCCTGTGCCTTCCCACTTCAGAGAGCACAGGCCTATGCAGCAATCTCCCCTGATTCAGAGAAGAAGCAGTTTAACTTCCAGACAAAAACTAAAATCTTCTGAAGCTATTCATGAGTTCACAGAAAGGAAAGGAGAGAGTAAGCCCCCATCATTTTCCCACAATGTTGTGAGGCATATTGGATATATTCTCATAACTGTTCAGTATGATTTCAACCAACATCAACAGAAACAACTAGCAATATAGCTTTCAACAACACAGGGATAGCAAAGGAGGTATAAAGAGCAGTGCTTTGAAAGTCAGGACATGGGGAGTCAAAGCTATGTGATCTTAGGTAAGTCACTTAACATTCTTAGCTCATCTGTAAAATGAAGGATCATCTCCAAGATCCCTTTTCAGGTAAACATTCTAGAATGCCAAGGAGAAACCTATTTGTTCTTTCTCTCAAAAGTCAAGAGAAAATAGCTAAGAAAGTGTCAAATTGTGAACATTTCTCAAATGCAGAATACTGTACTAGAAGCAAGTTTTTTTTTTGTTTCCTATTTTAGTATATGTGCAGCCGAAGCGAGCACTTTTTGTTTCCTATTTTATCCAATGCTTCCATACTAATTACACATCATACACTTTTTCAACCACTGCATTCTCATCTTTTCATTTTTATCATTTTGAGCAGTGCTTCCTACTGAGGAAACACACCAAGTCATCTTTATTTTACCTGTTCACCTCAAAAAGAAAGTCAATAAAAATGTCTGTTGAAACAATACTTCTCAACCTTAACACGCACCTAAAGACCCTGTTCAAATGAAGCTTCGGACTGTATGTGTGGGGGAGCCCGAGACTGCGCATCCCCTAACAAGCTCCCAGGTGATACTGATGCTGCTGCTAGTCCTTGGAACACACTTGGAGTAACAAGGTGTTAGAAGACGGAGGTCATAGTTTCTGTTTGGGCAGCCAAATTAATGTTAGCACCATAAACTTCAATACTCTCTACACAACCAAATATTTTATAAATTAGTCTTACAGCACCAATTTGAGGAATATAATTTGATTGATTCTCTAAAGAGTAAACTAAGATAACAGTTCACAAAATAAAGGTCAATTCAATTAACATTTTAATTCTTCAACACAAGGGCTCCAGGTCCTATTTACAAGATAAAGATGAGGCAATATGAGTTTTGCCTTTCTGATAAAGAACAGATATTGTGAGGAAGATTTTACATGTACCCTAGGTTCAAACAACAAAACACATAATGAAAATGTACTATCAAATAATTAAAACATTTTATGCTAACGCCATTATTTAATGCCTAAGAGAATTCAGATTCTTCTTACCCATCAAAAACAAAAATATAACTTAGTGTGTTTTTGGTTTATAAAAACTTCAGACAGGTTCAGCAAATTGAGAGTAGTTAAGCATGCACAAGGATCTATAGCTCTGCCAAGAACATGGCCTAATATAAACACTGCAAAGATAAATTTCAATAAATCTTACAAAATAGAAACAAAGACAAAAAATGTAAAAAGGATTTATACAAAGTAGACTGGTCATAACGAACAGTTCAATGGGATGGAGTGCCTCCTTATCATGCATTGTTTGGTTAGTGCAGTGTTCTGACTGCAGAAGTCCCAAATCAACAGTTAGAGCTCCAAATCCAACATATTACACTTTCAGCTATTTTCTCCCTCTTTTAACTAACTGTACCTACATGTACACACATACATGCAATTAAATATGGTTTTTATCTGAATACAACAGAAATGTATGTTTATGATAGAAAATCACATAGAGGAAAACAAAGAAAAAAAGACCCTTATGAAATCCTATTACCCAGCATCAGCTATGAATATTCTAGTATATATCCTTACATCCATTTTTTAAGGATTAAATGGATAAATAGTAAACATTTTCCCACATCTTTAAATAATCTCATGACTATATTAGTTTCCAATCACATGAATGCACTGTAAGTTATTTAACCAATCTCTTACTGTTAAAATTTTGGTTTCTGTTTGTTTTAGGTTTTTTTACTACTACAAATAATACTACTATAAACATCCTTATATATAAATCTTATATCTTTTATAATTTCCTTAGAACAAATTCCCAGAAGTCTTTCAAAGTTAAAGAAGAAACTTTTTTTTTTTAAGATTTTTTTTTTTTTTAAAGATTTTATTTATTTGACAGAAAGAGAGAGATCACAAGTAGGCAGAGAGGCAGGCGAGGGGGGGAGGGGGGAAGCAGGCTCCCCGCTGAGCAGAAAGCCCAGATGCGAGGCTCCATCCCAGGACCCTGATATCATGACCTTAGCCAAAGGCAGAGGCTTTAACCCACTGAGCCACCCAGGTGCCCCTTTTTTTAAGATTTTATTTATTTATTTGACAGAGAGAGAGAGAGAGAGAGAGATCACAAGCAGGCAGAGAGGCAGGCAGAGAGAGAGGAGGAATCAGGCTCCCTGCTGAGCAGAGAGCCCAATGTGGGGCTCGATCCCAGGACCCTGAGACCATGACCCTAGCGAAGGCAGAGGCTTAACCCACTGAGCCACCCAGGCACCCCAAGAAGAAACATTTTTTAAAAAGTTTCTAAGAGTTGCCAAATGTCAAACAGTAGTGGCAAGTTGTCAGAATATACAGGAAGAAATAAAAAATCTATCTGCATTTAAATGTATTCAAATCCCAAAGAACAAAATCCCAACAACAAAAGACAAAAATAACCACAATAACATAAAAATATAAAGCACTTACTACGTGCCAGAACCTTTATAACCATTTTACATATATTAACTCATTTAATATTACAACAACTATCTAGGGTTGGTACTATTACTGTTACCATTATTACTATTATTACTATTTTACTCTTACTATTACTATTTTACAGATGAAATAACAGGCACAGGGAGACTAAGTAATTTGTCCAAAGTCACACAGCTAATTAGTGGCAGAGCTAAGGAACTTGGGTTCCAAAGTCTATGCTCTTAAACACTACCTACTCTTCTCAAACTCTGATGTCACAATTCCTTTACCTTCTTATAGTTCTTGAGAACTTCGAAAAGCTTTCATGTGGATTATATCCTTCAGTGTATTTTAGGTAAGAAATTAAAACTAAAAATTTTTTAAATATTTATTATTTCTTTACAAATTTTTTAAAAGATTTATTTATTTATTTGAGCCGGGGAGGAAGGGAGGGGAGGAGCAGAGGGAGAAGGACAATCAGACTTCATGCTGAGCTCAGAGCCCAACACAGGGCTTGAGGATCCCGAGATCATGCTTGAGCCAAAATCAAGAGTTGGATACATACCTGACTGAGCCATGAGGAGCCCCTGAAATATTTATTATTTTTTAAAAAATAACAATAAACCTACTACATGTTAATATGCTTCTGTGAAAGATATGATTATTTTCCAAAACAAAACAAAGTAGTAAAAAGAGTACAACTGTTGGGGTGTCTGGGTGGCTCAGTGGGTTAAAGCCTCTGCCTTCGGCTCAGGTCATGATCTCAGGGTCCTGGGATCAAGCCCTGCATCAGGCTCTCCGCTCGACGGGGAGCCTGCTTCCCCCTCTCTCTCTGCCTGCCTCTCTGCCTACTTGTGAACTCTCTCTCTGTCAAATAAATAAATTTAATTAAAAAAAAGAATTAAAGAAAAAAGAATACAACTATTTTACCATTTTTGCAAATCTCTCTAATGTATAATTTACTAAACAACAGCTGAATTTTCCTATATACTGCATTCAACCTGTTGAAATATCACATACATTATATAGCTCTGGAAAACTACAGTGTCCACTCATGAGGACAACGTAAAAAAGGTAAAGGATATTTTAATATAAATATATAGAAGGCCTTAATCTTGCATCTACAGACTAGATCTCAGGGACACCTAGGGGTTTCCCAGACCACACTTTGAAAACCACTGGAACTAGTTAATACAGTGCATGCTATACAAAACAGCTGAAAGGCATGGTCTCAGGAACATATCTGCCTAAGGGCAGTCAGGGAAGGTCCAAGTAAGTGACATGTGAACAAAGATCTGAAGGAAGAGAGGGAGCAAGCCATGAGGCTACCCAGTAAAAAGTGCCCCGAGTAGAAGGAATATATCATCAAGTACAGAAGCCCTGAAACAGGGGCATTCCCTAAGGTATGCAGGGACAGCAAAGAGAGTGATAAGGCTGGGACAGATCATGCCAGTGAAGAGGAACAGATTCAATCTGAGAGTTACAGAGCTGGGAACAGATCACATAGACTCTATAGGCACTACAAGGACTTGGGCTTTTCTTGTGAGTGAGAACCACTAGAAGATTCTAAGTGAGAAGAGAGCTGATCTGACTTTCATTTTAAATGGAAAATATAAGTCACTAGTGCTTAAAGTAAAAAACCTGAATATAAACATTGGTTCCATCTCTTACTGTGTGTCCCGAAGCCACTCTGAGCCTCAGTTTCCTCCTTCGTAAAATGTGAAGATACAAATACTTCAAAGAGTTGTTGTCAAGATCAAATAAGATAATACACATAAAACACTTTAAAATTATTACACACTATAAACATTTCATGAGTTTATTTACTAAGTTTATTTTTGCTATGTAACTGCCACGTATTCCTCTTTGCTAGGCCCTCTACACTTACCCAATTTCTGCAGCCACCACCCCACCCCATTTATGTGACTGCCGTGAGATTAAGGATGCCCAGACCCCTGACACCGTAAGTTCAGCCTGATAATGCCTTTGAGCTTGTTGAGAGAAAGGCAGAGAAAGTTATTTCTTGTTGTTGATGGCAAAGCAAGGGTTTTTAGTCTTTTTCTCCTTGTTATTACAAAGAAAATCCTTTCAAAAACAATGCATGTGGTAATCATAAAAATGAAGTTCCAAAAAAAACAAGACTGTATGAAATTCATCTTTATTTCATTTGGCACTGATTTAATAAAGCTAAAATTGTGGCTCATGGTCTTGACAGCTTGCCTCATGCGAAAGGAAACAAAACAGAGGAAAAAAGAGACAGACAGATGAATTCAAATTCCTTTGATCTGGGTCCTAACTCTAAGGGGATCCCAGATAAATCAGTGAGTCAGAGAAAAGGCAGTAAGATGTAATCCAGAATACTGATGACAAAAGCCTTCTGTCTGCCTACCTGTCTTCTGAGATCACCATCAAGGTATGAGATCATCAACCAGGCCAGAGAAGGCAAAGCAAGATGGAGACAACCACTGGGGCCTGTAGTCATTGTTACCAGTTTCCTATGATCCTTCCAGACATAACCTATACATAGACAAGCACTGGGGTTTGTCTGGGTCCACTGTATGGGGGCTTGGGGGGGGGTGCACACATATGTGCACAAAAGAGACAGAAAAAACAGACTCCCTAATTGTGCTTCATCAAGATCAAGTGTATGTCAAGGGACCAATTAAAACCTAGGGAACTGCCTTAATCCCTTTCTCTAAAGGGAACTCTATCCCACTGTTGTAGAGTTAGAAACTAAGAAGACCACACTGGCTAGATATAGGGACAAGACTGCCTGGTCAAAGTCTTATATATTAGTTGGCAAGAGCTGATCCCCAGCATTCCTCTGTTCTAAATGACATCAGTTGGTGCTATGCCCCAACACTCCCTTACTCTTAACTTCAGAAATCCCCTATATCCATCTCAGATCATTAGTTTTCTAATCATGGTCTAGATAGGTTTCCACAGTGGTGACAGATGCTTTAATCCTCTAATTGTGGCTTGAGCAGAACAGTTAGATTTAACAATACATATCACAGGAAGACAGGGCACACGGCACATCCAGAGATTTGGAAGATTTTCAGTTTTGAAAGCCATGCTTTCAACAGCACCTGCTTTGGGCAAGGATTGGCTAAAGTATGAGATGGTAGCTGGAGGATTCTTTTCGTTTCCAGGATTTTTTTTTTTCGTTTCCAGGATTTTATTTTTTTAAGTAATCTCCACACCCAATGTGGGGCTCAAGCTCACCACCCTGAGATCAAGAATCACTTGCTCCACCAACTGAGCCAGCCAGGTGTCCTGAAGGACTCATTTCTTAATGCAAAACAAATTTCAAAAATTTCTGATAAAATCTCAACTTAAAGGCTTGTTCCTACTTAATAGGGGAAGTATGCCAAACTAAATTTTTCCATTTATTAAAAAAAAATACTGAGCATCTACCATGTGCCAATATACAGATGAATATATTGCATTTGAGAAGCTAATAATCTAATTGGAGAGACAGGTAAAAATGGTAATTAGTCTACATTGTAAAGATGGTGCTATAGGAACAGAGAGAAGGAAGGGTTGACTCTTCAGACAGGGGTCACATAAAGGCAACATCTGAACTGGATCTCAAAGGGTCAGTAAGAGACCATCAGCAGGGGCACCTAGGTGGCTCAGTTAATTAGGAACCCGCCTTCCACTGGGGGCAAGATCTTGGGGTCCTGGGATAGAGCTCCACATTAGGCTCTGTTCAGCAGGGGGTCTGCCTCTCCCTCTCCCTCTCTACTCTCTCTTTCTCTCAAATAAATGAAATCTTTTTAAAAAATGAAAACTCCTGATAAATATACAACGTACCTTGGAACTTTGCTATAATATTCAGTATCCTAATATTTAATACAGGGTAAAGACTTTGTATCTTGAATCTTGTCTAAAAGAGTTTATTTTTAAAATCTCATTGTAGTTTCACCTATAAAGTATATATTCATGGAAATCCAAATATTGTATGTATTGCTAGAATAACCTATGGCTTATATAGTCTAGATGTCTTGACTTTTTAGAAAGAATGACTGGCTTCTACCTCACCAAGGCTTCATACTGTGCTTTTTCATTTATCATAAATACAGCTGCCATATTACTGTTGCAATCCAGCATAATGACTACAGCTTCAGAAGAAAACAGTAATGATTTTACAAAAATTTTGAGCATTTAGGAACCTAAGTACTAGAGAAATCAGTTTGCTATACCCAGTTTTTCTTCTATGAACATAGGCAAAAGACAGAGGTACACATACTGCTATTTATTCTCTGCAGATCTTTCATTCTACCGGTAGCCAACACCCTTGTCAATTTTATCCATACTTGTCTTACATACTATTATCCTTTGAAAGTTTTATGAAGTAGTTGGTCCAACAGATGGGTGGCTAGCCCTGCCCAACATATGTCATATGAAAACCAGCTTTTAGGCAAGACAAATAAGTCCCTTTCCCTTATCCAGCTGGGAACCAGTGAGACCCCCTTAGGGGAAAGCAAATAATCTTTTAACCTTTATTAAGAAAAGTTACTGGACTGAGATGATCTGTAAATAACAAAGCAATAAAAGAAGGGAGAGAGGGTTCAAGTGCTAACTTATATTCCCTGAGATAAAACATCTACTTGCCCACATACAACAGACAACTAGAAGGCAGAGAAGGGAAATAAAATGAAACAAACCCCGAGTCAGTCTAACTGGGAACTATTTCATCAAAGACAGGCAGGAAACAGTCAGATAATACTATCTCATTTAGAACATAGAGCTCAACAGATTCGGGGGAGGAAAAGAAAAGGCAACAACCTAAAAAGTATAGCACATATGAACAGAAGAACTCAAGTAATAAATGACTCATCCTGGTCTTGTTTGTAAAACCAGAGAGAACAAAATGGTAGCAGTATCTTCCCTCTTTGCCCTTCCCTGTCCATAAAGCTTAAGCTGATAGCATCTGATCCTGTCTTCAGATGGATATCTGTCTCTTTCAACATACTATCTAAGCGTTCCCCAAGGAGAAAAGCAAGACCAATTCTGCCAGAGACAGTATCTGCCAAAACCAAGCAGCCTATCTCATTCTAATGAGTGAAAGCCAGGGGATGGGAAGAGGTCCGCAAATGCCACTTGTATGAATCTTTCAAGATAATGCTCTGAAACAGGAAAACACTACAGACTACATTTTAGCAGAAGTCTAAAAATAACAAAAGAACATTCCCTATTTTTAGATATCTAACTTACAAGTTTCAAAACACTAAAAGTAAAGGAAACCATTAAAAACAAACTGGAATTTTAAACTGTTGTAAAAGACATTTTTGAGTTGAGAAAACTGTTTTTAGAGACAGAATTTTTAAAATCCTACATTTTTTCTGTTGACTACTTTCTTGCTCAAACTTCCCCAACTCCAAAACTTAGTCTCAATCTTCTGCATTATCAAGAGCATTTCCAAGAACCAGAAGATGATTCAGAAAGGTTATACCACAAAATGAGAAAGAAGGAAAATTTTAAAGACATGCTTTCATGAAGAGACATAATAATACAGTGTGGATTAGTGATTAAAGACAGTAATGTATAAAACAGCAAAAGCAATTTAATTATCCTACATTAAAAGCAGTGCTACAGATAATAATAAAACACTCAACTAAAGGGAAATGTTTTCTCCCTCTCATTAAACAGTCTTAAGTCAGTAAACATCTAAAGCAAAGCTATGTCTGAATAATTAGAACAACTAGAGATCGCAACTAGAAAAAATTACTTTTTTTTACAGTAGAAACCTGAACGTGAAGTACATTCACTGGACAATTTCTGTTTACTCCCATCCATCTTCCTCCCATCTCTAGCCAATCCTAGCACAGATATGCCCAACCTTATTAAAGGAACCTGCGGCAAACAGAATCAGCAGGAAATACAGAATTACCGGACTGCACAGCCATCATTAACATCTCGGGTTCCAGTAGAGTCATGACAGATTCTTCTCAGAAACAGCAGCCCACAAATACAATGAAAAAATTCAAAGTCACAGAAGATGTTGTCCTCAGAGGCTACCAAAGCTTTCATAAATTCAGTCCCATGCCTTATGCTCAGACTGTGAGAATTCACTCCCCTTCTCAGTGCAGTCACCAATTTAGCCACCCTTCAAGCAAGTCAAGATGGCACAGAGTTGAATTACTGCTGACAGGAAACCAAAATGCACTCAAGTTAAGACCTATGAAGTGTGGTTAGAACAGCGAGTGAGCTCCTCCTCCTTGCTGTTCGTATCTGGGGGAGGGGAGAGACACAGAGAAAGAGACCTTCAAAACACAGATCAACTGCTTTTTTCCCCTCTTTTCAGGAAGAGAAGATGAAGTTTTGCTCCAAACCCTCAGTATAAGGGACTTTGCTGCTAATGCAGTTTAGAGCAATAAAGTAAACACAATCTAAACAACTCAATCTTTTGAAACAAACAGCCCAATTACTGACCCATTACTGGGAGGTGGGGATGGGAATTAGGCATATACATGCATACAGATGAGTATGTACTGTGACTTCGTTTTCTGAAGAAGAGTTCTAGGGGCTTTTTCATCTGTGATATTTATAGATAACAGGCTAAGGAAGGTGAATACTTAACTACAGAAGCACAACTACTTCTCCACCCGGACTTCAATAAAAATATCTGTTTCAAAAAGTCATCTGAATACATTCCGGAGCTGTAATCTGTCTTTCAGATCTGCCAATCCCCTTTCAGATCTCCCAAGCCCCTTAACTTATTCCTGTGAGAGACATGTGGGCTGTCAACAGCTCATTGATGCTATTTGACTTTTCTAAAATGCATTATGACCTTGCTAGATGTATGGAACACATAAGATGACAGTTCAAATATATAACAATTTCCCTTTCCTGATAAAGAAACTTTAATTCTTTTTCCACTAGCACAGAGCAGGCTCTTCTGAATAAGAACAAACACGGGCATTTTACTTTCCACTGCAAAAACAAAAACACACCAAAATCCATTAAAATTCATTTATCTAAAGTGAAAAGCTCATTCCTTTACAATCCTTTTTACTAACTAATCATCATAATAAGGATATTAAGATGCTTTTTGGCATATCTGATTGACTTCTAAACAGCTGAAAACTAGAAATCCATGTTTGGTATGTTAGAATTCCTCAATCTTTCTGGTTAAGTAGCAGCCTGTATCTTGAAAGCCTGCTGCTGCAAACGCTGCCCAGCGAATGCCAAAACACTCACAGAATCAAACCAAAGATAAATGAAAGCACCAAGAGACCTTAGAAGAGAAAACGGTCTCGGAATGATTGAGGGCAATATTCTGTTATTAGAAAAAAGAAAGCAATGCAGATTTGGGGTGGGGGGAGGTTTTGTGGAGGAGAGAAAAACTTCCTTTCTTTCTCACTCCAAGAACATCATGTTTAAAAGAAAAGCCAGAAAAGCTCTATATAGAACTGTGGGAATGACTCAACAGGCAACTGAGTTGCAGCCAGTGTGGGCTAAATGCTGCTCTGGGAAGACAGAAGCATTCTCACTGGCCCCTTCTGGCAACCAAATTCTCATCTGTCTTATGAAAAATGGGTAAATTTCAATTTTCAGACTACACGGTACTCTGGTCAGAGGTTAGCAACTCAAGTGAAAGCATCTTTAAAAGGGTGAATCATTCCTTTGTCCCTATGTGGGCTGTACAGTTTGCTGTGTGAGGGTTTTTCAAATGAAACAAGTTCTCACATTTCTGTACTTACAGGAAAATAAATACAAATTATAAGATTCCTGTACAGAGGATGGCAAGAAGGGCAAAGGGCTGTGTCCTTTCTGCCAAAATGTCTCGCTTGGCTGTAGAAGAGTGCCAGAAGGCCACGACTCTTAGGACTGCAGCCCTACAGAGGTACTGACAGTCATATGGTGGTGGGAGCAATAAGACATCACAGTGCAACTGATGGCTAGCTTTTTCCTGGCAAGTCCACTCCTTATCTCCTCCTCGATGTGAGATAAAAAGAGCTAAAGAAAAGGAAAACAGTTTTAAAGACAGAAATCTTAAAAATTAATCTTTAAAAAAAGTAAACAACAAGCCACATAAGCTTTGCCTACTGCTAAGATTTTGCACTTACCCTGAAGAGTATCAGCACAGCACCAGATTCACTGTGAAACTGGCTTTAAGACGGGTTTCACAGTCTGAAAGTCTGAACTCCTATGACAGCCTAAGTGCCGCTATCTTTTGTGCCAATTAGCAAAATTTCATGGAGAACTAAAGTAAACTTTGATAAGATCTCTGAACAAGTGAACATGATTTTCAAATTAATGGCACTGAGGGAATGAAGGGTAATGATCTTAATTTCCAATTAAATAAAAGCTCTTTTGCTTTTAATCATAACTCTAATCAACACAAATATGCTACAGTCTCTGTTAATCCACACTAAAAGGACTTGATAACTATAGAATATCAATATAGTGTATTCAAAAGCTTCCCCCCACCCCCAGCTCCCCAAAGACCTTTAATGTTCATTATCAAGAGGAACTAGACAAGTTCTTATCCTATTTGACCTTCCTACTGGATTTGTCATAGTTCCTGTACTCTTCTTAAAACTTCCTATTTCCTTGATTTTCTTAAAAATCGTACTTCTTTCCCTCACTGACCTCTCTTCTCAGAATTCTAAGTAGCTCTCTCTCTTTTTTCTGCTGCTGTCAGGGGCACCCCTTCCCTCTTTTACATATTCTCCCTGGGTAATCTCATCCTTTCTTAGGGTTAACTACTACCCACATTCTCATCAACACCTAACTCTGAATTTACTGTGCATCTCTATCTGGCTATTTGAAACTCAGTATGTCCCAAAACAAGCACCCAAAATCACCCTGAACCAACCACTTAAGATACATTGCTTCCATGTTCCCTGTCTTAGGTAACAGTTCTCAGGTCCCAAATTGTAAACTCCCTCCAGCCCCAGACATCTAAGTATAACTAATTGTCTCATAACTTACTCCTCAAACCTATCCCCCCTTTTTTTTTATCCTTACAGCCAGTGCTTTATTTCAGGTCCTTCGAATTTCTTGCCCATAGTATAGCAACAGCTTTTTAAAAAAAAGATTATAGGGACACCTGGGTGGCTCAGTTGGTTAAGCCGTTGCCTTTGGCTCAGGTCATGATCCCAGGGTTCTGGGATCGAGTCCCGCATCGGGCTCCTTGCTCAGTGGGGAGCCTGCTCCTCTCTCTCTGCCTGGCATTCTGCCTCCTTGTGCTCTCTCTCTGACAACTAAGTATATAAAATCTTTAAAAAAATAAAAAAAGATTATAGAAACATTCAAACACAAAGGTAGAAAGAATGGCATAATAAGCTGCTTATGTACCCCCATCACTTAGCTTCAAAATTTGTGGCCCTTCTACCCTCCCCACCCCACTCCCACCACACATAGCACTCAGCCCACACTGGATCACTCTGGGGCAAATTCTAGTCATCATCTCATTCCATCTTTATTCTGTACATCTAAAAGAACTATTTTTTTTTAACAGAACCACAATATTACTGCCATCCAAAATTTTTAAAATGCCTTAATATCATCAACTATCCAATCAATGGTCAAATTTTCCCAATGATCTCATAAATTTTTTAGTGATGATTTATTTAAATTAGAGTCTTAACAGGGACAACATATTGCATTTCACTGGTGTCTCTTAAATCTCTTTTCATCTATAATCTTTTTTGTAGTTTATTTGTTGCAAAACCCAGGCATATTTGGGCTTTGCTAACTACTTGTCCCCCCATGGTGTCATTTAACACCGCTCCATCTCCTGTATTTCCAGTAAATTAGTAAGAGTTAAATACAGAGACTTGATCCACTTTAGCTCAAAGCTCTTCACAAGAATATTCCAAAGGTGGTAGTGTGTACTTCAGCAATAGCTTCAAAACTGTGCTCCTTTTCTCCAGCCTTGCCTTGATTAAAAACCATCCCTGTTACCGAATAATTCTTATTCATCTTTCAAAACTTAGTTTAACTGCTGCCTTCCAATGATCATGGCACTCTCCCCACCCTCCTCACACTCTCCACAGATACACTAAATACCCTCCATCTATACTCCCCCAGAACCTGGGCCCACCTCTATTACTGCTCTTTACCACATGGCTTAATGCCTCTGCATTAACAGACAGAGCACAGTGTCCGACATGTGACAGCATGCATAGATGCATGCCAAATGGAATGAAAAGTCCTACATAGTGCAGAAAATTCTAACAGTATGGGAAAAGTTCATAACAACTAAAGAATCCCTACCTACCCAGAAAAGGCAAATAAGTCTTACAATTTTCATTAAAGCACATGCTGAAGGTGCTATTATTTGGAAAACTACATGAGGAAGACTAAAATTATCCACAGCATTGAAGTATAGAGTTAACATAAATAAGGAGAACCAAAGTAATGTCCTTAGGGATATTAAGTGCTAATGACAATGAAAATGCCCAAATTGTAGGGAATGAGTGGGAGAAACCAGAAGAACAGAGAGCCTAGCTCCCGACAAAATAAGCAATTCTTAAACCATCAAAAGCTGTCAACTTCACCAATAATTGGTATTAATTTCTATGATGGAATGTAGTATAGAATATAAGGAATATATATGGAATATAGTATACACGCAAAGTAACAAATGCCTTTTCATGATCTCTGTGGGATTTCAGTACACCACAATGTAATCTTGTTCGTATGTCCATATCTGACTTCGAGTCTCAGAAGTACATGCTGAGGTTCTGCTCTACAGAAATCTAATCAGCATAATTAAATTGTACAGGTCCCAATCAGTTAAGTCTCTCCCCCAGATACTTGGTTTTGGGCAAAGTGAAAACACCCAATGATAACATAACCTAACACCTAGGCAAGTCACTACAGGTCCTGGGCAGCTTCCATTTCCTATGACCGAAATCTACTACTGATGAAAAACCCAGTCAAGACCTGCAAACCTGGGAGGATCACACATTACCATAGGTATGTTATTCCCTAGCCTCAGGATACATGGAGGCAGTATTTTCAAGTAACTTTTTTTTCCAAGTAACTTTTTAAATAGGAAATATTAAGGGCTGTCATAGCTATAAATATAAACAGCCAGATCATTTATACTGTATCTCTGAAATATTGTCCTCAAGTCAGTGGGGGCCCAAAAACAGGGGTGAATCAGACTGACACTGCCTCTGCTCTTCAGGGCCTTCCTTATAAAGAAGTAGGATAGAAAATCTCTAACCAACAATTTAAAAAAGAAAAATGAAAAAACAAAGTACCAAATAAGAGTACAAACAAGTTGCTAAACGAATATGAAAGAGGCAGCAATTAGTTCTGGTTACAAGAGACTTGGATTGCTTTTTAGGGGAAATGATGATGTGAACTGGTCCCTTAATTTTCTTAAGGGACCAGAGTTTATCAGTTTCTTTTTCTTTTTTTTTTTTTTTTTTTAAGATTTTATTTATTTATTTGAGAGAGAGCATGAGCTGGGGGGAGGGGGTGGCAAGGAGAGAGAAGCAGGCTCCCCCCTGAGCAGGGAGCCAGCTGGGTGTGGTGCTTCATCCCAGAACTCTGGGATCACGACCTGAGCCAAAGGACCCTGGGATCATGACCTGAGCTGAAGGCAGATGCTTAAACGACAGAGCCACCCAGGCACCCCTATCAGTTTCTTTCTGAATTCCCAACTCCACAGATTTGTATACCACAAATCATAAAATGACAAAGCCAAAAGAAACCTAGTCTTGACCTGATCCAGTCCTTTATCCAGAGTATATACTAAGTGAGAGACACATAAGAAACTCTTCCACAAATTCCCAACAAGTGGTCCCCCTTCTGTTACGACAGTACTTTTGGAAAAAAACATTACAAATAATGTTTTAATGGACAAGGAAATGAACTGAATGGTCAAAACAATGAAACACCCACTGGCTACAAATGGGGAATGGTTCTTCCTCACTAGTAATCAAATAAATACAAATTGAAATGAAAATATTTCATTTATCACATTAGCAAAGTCTTTTATGAATGAGATAATCAATGTTAATAAGTGAGCCAGGCACTCACGCAGGGTTCACAGAAGTATAAACTGGCAGGCCACTTGGAATGGAATGGGACAAGGTATTTCTCAAGAACCTCAATTCTTCACAAGGCCTACAAAGGCCTGAGTGATTTGGCTCCTATCTCCCTACTCATTTCACATCACCTTCTCCTTTCACCAGTGACATACTGGTATTGTTAGTTCTTTTATGCCAAGTATTCCCCAACAATCCTTGCCTGTGCTCTGTCCCCTTTCCTACTTCCCGGATCTCCCCAGCCTTAACACATGCTATTCCCTCTTTCCTTTGTTTGGGCAACCACTACTTGTGCTTTGGCTGTTAGCTTAAATATCTCTTCCTCGAGAAGGCCCCAAGCAACTCTCCTCCCTTCCCCCACCTAAATTAGAACCCTCTCTATGAGATTTGCTATGCTGTAATAATATCTTGTGCTCCCCCCACCAAAGCACTTATCAAAGTTTTTAACTATGAATTGGTTTGTATAACTCTAATCCTTCTTTCACTAAATATAAATTCCATGACAATGTGAACTTTATCTGTCTTGTTCCTTACTGTCTTGCCAATATGGATGGTACTCAATAGACACCAAATAAATTTTTCAACATTGAAATGGTGAAATTATTTAAGACAATATTTCCACTTCTAAGGAAATAATAAAAAATGCAGAAAAAGGCTTTCAAAGATTTTCATCTGAATACCAGTGTATGTGTGAAAAATAGAAAATGATTCAAATGTCCAGTGAGGAAAAAAATTAAGTGATGGCACAGAATGTAATGTTATACACCCATTATAAAGGCTAATTATAAAAACATTTCAATGACATCTGGAAAATCTTAAGGCTGTAATGCTAAATGAAAAAAAGCATAGTATTAGTTATTTTTAAAATGTACATTTGGAAGAAGATGAGGTAAATAAGCTATAGACTAACAGCTAGTTACGCTGGGAGATGAGATCCATTCATTTTTGTTTCTGTTTCACTGGGGTTTTTTTGGTTTGGTTTTGGTTTTTTTTTTAAGATTCATTTATTTGAGAAAGAGAGAAAGTGCAGGCGAGCAGAAGGACAGAGGAAGAGGGAGAATCTCGAGCAGACTCCACCCTGAGTGTGGAGCCGGCCACAGGCTCCATTTCAGGACCCTGAGATCATGACCTGAGCCAAAACCAAGAGTCAGACACTTACCCGACTAAGCCACCCAGGCGTCCCTCTGTTTCACTGTTTTAAGAGGGAGATTCTATCTGGTATCTGTTTTTCTCCAGAAACCTAGAAAAACATTTGATGAATACCTGAGAATGAGAAACTGATTATTTCAAAGTGCTGAGATGAAGTAGGTTGAGAAATTCTCTAAATCACATTTTAAACAATCATTTAATGAACTGACATACTTAAGATTTGGGCATTTTCACATTAGCTGGGAGACCTACTCTAGAAAAGCCTTGACAACCAGGCTACCGGAAGAACATAAGTAACAAATCTCTTTCCTTTCCACATGAAAATACTGTAATTTAGATCAGAAACAGCCCACTCAAAATTTTCACTTCTCTCAGCAGTTAATTAGTACCTCCTGGCAACACTAAAGACTGAAAGGATACAGTGTGTACCCTTATAGAGAAAGAATACAATATCTGCCCTTTCTTCCACAGGCTACACACTTATGAAGAACAAATGAGTACTTCCTAAGCTTTACAAAAAGGAGAAAAGCCTTTGAAAGAAAACCAAGTATGTCCTTTGCACTGCCATTCTCTCCTTCTTACTTCCTGTTCCACCTAGGATGGCAGATAACAAATACAAACTCTGTTATTCCTTTAAAAAAAAAAAAAAACAAACAAACTGGGGATCAGCAACAGTGAGAAAATAAAATGTTTCAAGGGTAACACAAAAGCATTAAAATATATGAAACCTCTAAAAATAAATCTAACAAAAGATGTGTAAGATCAACACATACAAAAATTATAAAGCCTCATCAGAAGACCCCCATAGAAAATCTAAATGAATGGAAAAATATATCATGTTCACAGTATAATACTCCAAAGATATTAATTCTCCCCAAATTGGTTTATAGAGCTAATGCAATAAATCCTAATCAAAATCCCAGTGATTTTATAATTCACTTTGGAAATGCAAAGGAAAAAGAATAAGCCAGGAAAGACACTATTGGAAAAAGAGTAAGGTGGGAGGACTTACTTCTCCCATATAACAGGGCTTATTACATAATTATCAGAGTTAAGACTGTGAGGTCCTGGTGCAGGCATCAACAAACAGACCAATGGAAACAGTGAGCTCAGAAACACACCCACACGAGGTAAGTCCTTGGTATATGAAAGAGGTAGCTTTGCTCATCAGTGATGGAGGGAAGGGGGAGTATTTTCAATTAATGAGAGTCCATTTAGGAAAAAAAAAATTTAAGGGGCACCTGGGTGGCTCAGTCAGTTAAACTCCTGGTTTCAGCTCAGGTCATGATCTTGGGGTCCTGGGATAACCCCTGCATTGGCTCCATACTCAGGGTGGAATCTGCTTGAGAGTCTTTCCCTCTCCTTCTCCTCTCCCTCTGCTCCTCCCCGCAATCCTGCTTGCATGTTCTCACTCTCTCTCTTAAATAAAAAAATAAAATCATTAAAAAAAATTAAGTTGACCCTTACCTTACCCTCATATAAAAAATTAAAACACAAAACTTACTATAAGACTCAAATATCAAATCAATTACATTAAATTTAGAAATTCTTCATCAAAGGATACGATACCATAAAGAGAATGATAAAGACAAATCACAGAGTGGGAGAAGGTATCTGTAACACATTTAAGCAGCAACAAAATAGTATTTAGAATATATAAAGAACGTCTACTAGTCAACAAGAAAAAAATGACAAAGATTTCACTAGACACTTCACAAAAGAAGAAATCCAAATGGCCAATAAATATAAGAGATATTTAACCTCATTAGAAAATAGTAAAATGAAAATTAAGATCATAAGATATTTATACAGATAGCAAGTAGTGAACATTAAAAATCTAACAAATCCAAGTGCTGGTAAGAATATGAAGCATTAAACTTTCATATACTGCTGGAAATACATAAACTGGGTACAATCACTTTGGAAAAGTTTAGTATTACCCAATAATTTTGTATTACTATACATATTATAGGAAATCCCATTCCTGTGTATGTATGCACATATTGATGTACCAGGATACCTGAAGAACATTCAGAGCAACACTGTAATAGCCTACACCTGGAAACAACCCAAATGTTCATCAGCAGAATAGATTTCTTAAAAATTATGGAGTACTTTTCCATAGGCACATCCACTGTACAGTAATGAAAATGGATGAACTAAAACTATATACATCAATGAACACCACATACGTCAAGCAAAAGAAGAATACAGCATTCCATTCACAGAAACTTCAACTATGTTGTTTAGAACTATAAAATTGGTAAAACAAATGATTTTCAAGAAGTCAAAATAGCAGTTACTCCTAAAAAGGAAAGATGGGGTTGTATTCAGAGAAGAACATATCGGAATCTTCCCTGGGACTCACAATGAGCTGCTGTTGAGTAGTGGTTACACAACTCTTTGCTTTATGGTTATTCTGTAAACTGTCCTATGATTTATATACTTTTCTCTATATATGTTACTATCTTTCCCCCCCAAAATAAAAAAAACTTGAATGGTAAAATATATATCACCAATCTAATTGCAAGGTGTGTGATTAGTAGAAGTTTTTTCAGCTCAGAAGACATAATTTCAAATCTTCTATCCCGTTGCTCTCTAAATATATTCATTTCTGTTGGATCATGCTTCAAAAATGAAGGTTCCTATAACTAAAGATATATGCAATTTTTTTGTGGGCATTATGTCATGTCTTTATTCAATCCCTGGTGAGTTGGAGAATAATGAGAATGACACCTCCTTCAAAGTGCAAAAATTCAAGACCTACAAATTTCTTATCAGCTTTAATATCCAAGCAAGAATTCTTTAGCCAGAACACAAGAAGTGCAGGACAGCTGCCTATGGGATGTTTAGGGGACAAGACAAGACAGTGGAAAGGTAAATCTCATCATTTTCTTTTTTTTTTTTTTTTAAGATTTTGTTTATTTATTTGACAGAGAAGAGAGAGATCACAAGTAGGCAGAGAGGCAGGCAGAGGTGGGGAAGCAGGCTCCCTGCTGAGCAGAGAGCCCGATGGGGGTACAGGGCGTGGGGGGGGGGGGTCTTGATCCAAGGACCCTGAGCTCATGACCTGAGACAAAGGCAGAGGCTTTAACCCACTGAGCCACCCAGGCGCCCCAAATCTCATCATTTTCAAAAAGGTTGCTTGGTAGTTAACCTCTATCCACGTCCCAAATAAATTATCTCCCAAAAACAGACCACTAGCCCCAAATTTAGTCTGTAGCACCTAAAATGGGGGTGGGAGGAGATCTCACATTGATTAGCTCTGATAAAAGAACTACTGGTTTGTTCAGTAAAGGAACAGGAGGGAATAGAGCAAAAACTGGTAACTGGTATAACTTACTTCTCTTCATACCTTTGAATGTCCTTCTCAGTATCTCATTTACTATAGGCGCTTTATAAATATCTGCTGAATACTAATTTCCACAGTGGTCACGGCAGTGAACCACAGCAGAATTGTAGGAAGGTACAAATGACTGTCCTGAAATAAACTTTTAAAAGTCAAGGACAAAATAAAAGGTCAAGAATATAATCTCCCAAATACAAACTTTCTCTTAGAAACTTTATGAATTTGTCATCATTAATTTATCTAACTTTTGTCTGCAGTGCCTTCTGAGTAACACATTCCAGCTAATTATTATTCACTGTGTCTTAAGTCTGTGATTCCCAAACTTCAAGAGGCACATCTCTTAGGATATAAGCGAGTCCTCAACTTAAAAATGGATTACATTCCAAAAGTCCATTTGTAATTTGATCATGTGGAACATGGAATGCACTTTCCAATAGAAGTCTTGAAATACGAATTCTGGCAAAATTCCCACGCTTGCCCACAAAATCTATTAAGATAAGTGAAATGTAATATATTTGTAATGAGAAAAAGAAGCAAAAGTTATCTCAGCTCCCATCCTTGAGGCTCCTGAAACAAGCCTTATGCAGACTCAGCCAGTTCTGAAACTCATACTTAAAAAACCAGTAATACCAGATTAGTGTTAAGAAGAGGTGGATATGTAAGGATAGCCAAAGAGCACCATGCCATTAAAGGAAGAAGCAAAGTGAAACTTAAATTTCACTTTGGATAAACTCATTTAACATAGGCCAGAACTCTTAGTTGAAGCCAATGGGATTAATTATTAAAGAGGTACTTCCAGGCTTCTCCAAGCCCAGACTGGAGAGGATCCACAGGTAGATCAATTTTGTTTTTTGTTTTTTTTTTTTAAGTGGGCTCCAATATGGGGCTTGAACTCACAACCCTGAGATCAAGACCTGAGTAAGATAAAATCAAGTGCTGTATGTTTAACTGACTGAGCCAGTCACGCTCAATTTTATCTTTTAAATGTAACTGCTCGGCCTAGAAGATGACAGAGCAATAATATTAAAAAGTATACCTTGAAACTTCTCTACTAACTTTTTCCAATTAGGCTAATAAGGGCTGGGTTAATGAAAGGTACCTCTTCTCATTAGGGCTCCAACTTCCTCTGTTTCCTAAACAGGACCTTCACTGCCTAATGCCCTGTAGGACCCTTGCTAAATCACTGAATTTTTATAGAAGATACATTCTAAATGAAATCAATCTGTGAAGAAAGAAATTTCTCACTCCATTCTTCCAATACACAGTACACCATCCATGAAAAAGCACCTCCTACCTCTAAAATTTATTCTGCTCTAGAACTCCACATTTCCCAATTTCACCATCTTCTCAAGTATTTTCCATTTTTTTTAAGATTTTATTTATTTATTTACAGAGAGAGAGAGAGATCACAAGTAGGCAGAAAGGCAGGCAGAAAGAGAGGGGGAAGTAGGCTCCCTGCCAAGCAGAGAGCCCGATGCGGGGCTCAATCCCAGGACCCTGAGATCATGACCTGAGCCGAAGGCAGAGGCTTTAACCCACTGAGCCACCGAGGTGCCTCCCCCCCCTTTTTTTTTTAAAAGATTTTATTTATTTGACAGAGAGAAACACAGCAAGAGAGGGAACACAAGCAGGGGGAGCGGGAGAGAGAGAAGAAGGCTTCCTGCAGAGCGGGGAGCCCGATGCAGCACTCGATCCCAGCCTGGGATCTTGACCTGAGCCAAAGGAAGATGCTTAATAACTGAGCCACCCAGGTTCCCCAGATTTTCCATTTCTACTCTTATCTTTACCTTCCTATAAACAGCCATGTAAAGAAGACTTGGCATAAAATATAATAATGATCTTCTTACTGGCACATACAGCCTCTTACCCCTCTTGACAGGAAAAAGCACCATTAAGGTGCACAAGTAGAAGGCCCTGCAACTAGACACTGACAATACTGACCCTGTCCCGACATTTAACTTGTGGCTGCTGGATAAAATAAAAAAGAAACTTGATCAATATTTCCTATTTTCTCCCTATAGTAACAGAATCTTATTTTGATAACTAGTGATTTTCATTAAGCAATTAGTATTTCTGGTCACTGGCATACATTCCATCATATTTTGTACTCATCAAAGTTCTTATAGAGTATTTTTTTTTTTCAAAAGATTTTATTTATTTATTTGACAGAGAGAGAGAGACAGTGAGAGCAGGAATACAAGCAGGGGGAGTGGGAGGTGGAGAAGCAGACTCCTTGCAGAGCAGAGAGCCCAACATGGGGCTCGATCCCAGGACCCTGGGATTATGACCTGAGCAGAAGGCAGATGCTTAATGATGGAGCCATCCAGGTGCCCCTAGGGTATTTCTTTTTTTTTTTTTTTTTAAAGATTTTTTTATTTATTTGACAGAGAGAAACACAGCGAGAGAAGGAACACAAGCAGAGGGAGTGGTAGCAGGAGAAGCAGGCTTCCCGCCGAGCAGGGAGCCTGATGTGGGGCTCCATCCCAGGACCCTGGGATCATGACCTGAGCCAAAGCAGACGCTTAACAACTGAGCCACCCAGGCGCCCCCCTAGGGTATTTCTTTATTAAGCCCCTTTCTTCCCCTTCAATATTGTTCTAATTATCAGTTTTCCCCCCACTATTTCCTTTCTAATGAACACAATTTCACTTTCTTGGGTTTCTTTTCTCTTGCCAAAATGATAATTATGTTGTATACCACTCTGTATTTGTCAGTTTCAAGTATCCATTTTCCCTTCTAAGCAAGATCACAAGTAATCAATCTGGGATCCCTGGAAGTTAGGAAACCATTCTAGCAACTAAAGTTGTCTCAGATACAGCTCAAATTACAAGGGATAGGTGATCCAGATCAGAAGTTTTCAACTAGTGCTTTCTCAAAAGTTTCCTGAGGGACTAGAAGGATGACAAGTAAGTTGGGGTCTGGCTTCACCATTCAGGTTTCATTCAACCAGAACAGCTGTTTCTACACACTGAGATTATATAAAAATTTCAAGTTTGGGGTGCCTGAGTGGCTCAGTTGGTTAAGCATCTGACTCTTAATTTGAGCTCAGGTCATGATCTCAGGGTACTGAGATCGAGCCCCACATCAGGCTCCAAGATCAGCAGGGAGTCTGCTAGAGATGCTTTCTCTCTCCCTCCCTCTGCTCCTCCCTCTGCTCACATGCACTCTCACTCTCTAAAATAAATCTTTTTTTAAAAAAAGAATTTCAAATTTATAGAGATCAACTTAAGAAAATAGTTAAAACTTGTGATCTAAATTAAGAGAATAAAAGAATTATTCCACACTATATTTTACCTATACAGAAATGGACTCTAATCTAAACCCTTAATTAAACTGGGTTTTTTTCCTCTGTCCAGTAACAAAGTCAACAATCACATTCTTAAATGCTTAAATCTAAAAAAAAAGGATGTTTCAGTGCGTTAATAGTTTCAGTTTCACCGTTTATTCATTTGCTCATACATTCAACAAACATTCATCAAACACTTATCACATTCTAAGACTTTGCTACTCAAAGTGTGGTCCTCCAGACCAACAGTATTGGCATCACCTGCACGCTGGTTAGAGATGTGGGACCTCAGGCCTCTCCCGGATCTACACTGGAGTCTGCATTTAACAGGCACTCTAGTCGATTCATCAGCACACTAAAATTTCTGACTAGGCACTAATGATACCACGGTAAGTAAAAACAGACATAATCCCTGCGTTCAGAAAGCTTCTCTTCTAGTCAAATGTAGTAACAAACAAGTAGATATTACACAGAGGGTAGTCTGGAAGAACACTGAAAGAACAAATCCCTAGCCCTAGCTGGCAGTCTGAGGAAGAATCCTGAAGGAAGTGGCACCTTCCCCTGATTCTTGACTACATGGAAATGTAGTCAAGGAGGAGAAAGGTCATTCAAGGAAGGGGAAAAAAAAATAGGACATGAAGTCAAACTGAGATGTGAAAGTCTATCTCCTTGGGAAACCCCAAATCTTTTAGTGTGAGTGGGAAGAGATGAGGCGTGGGGAAAAGCTAGCTCTGAAGGACCTGGTTTACCATCCTGAGGAGCATAATAAGCTTTACCCTAGAGGAAAGGGGAACCACGGAGTGATTTCAACCAGGGGAGCAGGAATCTTATTTATCATTTAGAAAAATCATCCCAGTGGCCACAGGGACAAGATTAGAAACAAGGCGAAACCAGTTAAAAGGCTGTCATTGCAGTAAGTGGAGAAAGGCATTAAGAGTCTGCACTAAGTGGCAGTAATAAAGATGGCAAGAAAAGAATGAATTCAGTAGATTGGAACACTGCAGAATGTAAAAAAGGTGGTGACTAGTGGCTGAGAAGAAAGAGGAAGCAGGTAGAAGGGCGATGGAATAAAAAAAAAAATTACTTCCAAAATTAGCATGCTATCATCTTTCTGGGGGACAGTTTGGAAATAGTGACTTAAAGAAAGTAAAAACTTCACACTCAACCATGTTACTTCCACAACAAGAAAGTCCATATCTTGTCACCAACTTCTGAGAGTTTGTCCTACAGATACTTACACCAAAATTTATATACCAAGATGTTTCTTACAGTATTATTTATAACAGAAAAAAATAAAAACAACTAAGGGTCTCATAATAGGAGACTGGCTGTTATATATACACAATTCAACACACAATTCAAATATGAAGCAGAGGAAAAATGTTTTTTAAGAGCACTGAATGATATAGGAAAATCTCATGAAATAAAATTACATGAAAATAGGTTATACAGAGTATATGTGTGTAAGAATAAATAAATGAACACACAAAAGCTGACAGAAAATATATTAACTGCTGCCACTGGCTATCACTGAACTGTGTAACCATGAGAGAATTTTTACTTTCTGTTTCCTACATTTTATCTGATCATAAAACAAAACTCTTAAAAGTTTCCATCTAGGAGGAAAACAAAACAACCCCGTATTGGAATGTCTAGGTGGAGGGAAGTGCCAATTCCTACAACAGAGAACTCAGCAGGAACTGCAGGTGGATGAGGAGTTGGACTCACGGAATCTGCGGCCCATCTTATGGAGGGGCTGGAATGCTGAGCACAGGAGTCTGGAGCTTGGGGGAGAGACTTGACCTGGAGATGTAATACAGGCATCCGTCGACAGCATACGATAGTGGTTAGAGCCAAAGTTCTTGGCGAAATCATTTAAGATAAAAATATAGAGTAAGAAGTAAAGGAGCCCTAAAGCTCAACACTAGGGAAGAACAAAATTCAAGAGGTTGGTAGAGAAAGCTGGCAAAAGGTCTGAGCAGAAAAGAGAGCGGCTATAAAAGCAGACTTGAAAAAGTCAAGAAGAGTAATGTCACTGATGTCAGTGGAGGAAAAGCTGCAGGTCAGAGGGAGTGGCCAATCATGTCAAATGCTACAAAGAGGTCAAACAGGATGAAGAGTGCCTATTTGATCTACAAGAAGACTAATGACTTTGGCGATGGTAGTTTCTGAAGAGAGAGATAGGGACAGAAGCCAGAACAGTGAAGTCTCTAGAATGTGGGAAAGTAGAGAGAGTGATATAAACTGCTCTTTCAGGATCTTGGGAAGGTCAGAGTTGTTCAAAATTGGGAGGGCGGGGAAGAACCTCAATTGATTTATATGCCAAATAGTTGAAACAGGCTGAAGATGCACCAACACCTCTGGCCCAACAGCAACAGCTGCTCTTGACTTCCCTGAGACCATCACAGCTGTCAGCATCAATTTCCTCCACTTCCTGACCAAGATTTTAGCGGTTTGCTGTTTGCTGTCTGTCATCACCTTCACTGCCATTCCTCCTACCCCAGAGGAATCACAGGCCTTACCCCTGCTCAAGGCAGAGCCAATACCTTTAAATCCCATTCTCTCACATCTCCTCATTATCCTTTCCCCTTTTCTGTCTTCAGCTTTTCTTTCCGGACTAACTCTTTCCCCTTAGCATATAAATAAGCTGAAGTCTCTGCCATCTTGGGGGAGAAAAACAGAAATTAGAAATGGGAAAAGAACACCAGAAAAATGCTTGAGTGTCCATTATTTCCCAAAACAAAAACCGTTTGAGTTTCCACTACATTGCCCACTATGGATGTAAAAACAGAATTCTTGCCTCTAGTGGAACAAACAAATAAACCATTCATCTATTCATTCAACAAATATTTATTGGTTGCCCACTGGCCTCTTGAAACATACTATCAAAGGCAGGGGACTATAGACAATAAACATATACACACACATATACAAACATACACACACATCATAATAATATGTGCTTGGAAAAAAAACAGGATAGAGGGAGGTGCCATTTCAGATAAGACAGGTAGGGAAGGCTTCCCTGAGGAAAGGACATTTGTGCGGGAACTTCAGTACAGGCACACCAAGTACCAAAGCCCTAGGACAGGAACATACTTGATGTGTTCAAGAAACAGCAAGAAAGTCAGTGTGGCTAAAGCAGAGTAGAGTGAGCAAGGGGACAGAGGTAAGAAAAAAATCAGGTCAGAGAGGATACCAGGCCCATGTCATTAAAACTAAGTACTGGGGCGCCTGGGCAGCTCGGCTGGTTGAGAGGCTGGCTCTTGATTTCAGCTCGGATCGTGATCTCAAGGTTGTGAGATCAAGCCCTGCGTTGGGCTCCGAACACAGTGGGGTAGTCTGCTTAAGGATTCTCTCTCTGCTCCTCCCCCCAGCCTTTCTCACCCCCCCACCCCCACTCACGTGCACACAGTCTCACTTTCTCTAATAAATAAATTAAAAAAAAAAAAACATGGGGGCGCCTGGGTGGCTCAATGGGTTAAAGCCTCTGCCTTCAGCTCAGGTCATGATCTCAGGGTTCTGGGATCGAGCCCCACATCAGGCTCTCTGCTCAGCAGGGAGCCTGCTTCCCCCTCTCTCTCTGCCTGCCTCTCTACCTACTTGTGACCTCTGTCAAATAAATAAATAAAACCTTAAAAAAAAAAAAAACATGATTTCATCATAATCCTCACAGGAAGACACTGAGGGTTGTGACAAACATAACAGGGTCTGATTTCAGTTTCCAAAGGTTCACTCATGTTGCTGACAGGAGAATTCCAATTACAGTTATAGTGATGAAGTATACTGATAAACAGTAATTGGTCAAATCGAAAGAAGGACACCAAACACTGACTGTTAGAACAGGCTTCTCAAAGGGAGTGATGCCCAAACAGAATACTGAAGGACAAGTAAGAGTTGGCAAGAAGAGTAGGGACAGAGCAGTATCCCAAATAGAAGGCACAAATGTAGATAAGTCACAGGAGTTTTTAAAGTTTGGCATTTCTATTCCCCAGCATCAAACAGTCAGAAAATATTTTATAAAAATATAGCACTGATAATGTCGTCTACCCCCCAAAAAAGACACCTGGGAATAAACCTAATAAAATATTTGCATGATCTTTATGGAGAAAATTGTAAAACTCTGTGTAAAGACATCAAAGAAGACCTAATTAACTGGAAAGATAAAACTAACTAATGGACAGATAAATCTAGTACACAATATGTAAAATGTGTGTTCTCCCCATTAACCTACAAATGATATATTTCAAATCAAAATCCCAACAAGTACACCAAAAGACATACAAGAATTTTATAGCAGCATGATTCATAATAGCCCCAAACTAAAAAAAACCCAAATACCTACCAAAAGTAAAATAGACAAATTCCACTATAATCATAAAATGAATTATATAGCAATGAAAACAAACTAGAGCCACATACAATTCAACACAAATGAATTTTAAAACAAAAGCTGGCAACAGAACACATACAACATGATTCTATTTACATAAAGTTTAGAAACTAGCAAAACTAATTCATGGTGTTACAAGTCAGGATGGTAGTTTCCTTTGGGCAAAAAGAGGGAATACTTTGGGAAGAAGCGCATGGGGTAGTAACGGGGTGCTGGGAATATTTCCTCACAAAGTAGCAATTATACACAGGTGTATTCACTCTGTGACAATTCAACAACCAGGACACTTAGAATTTGTGTGTTATTCTATACTAGTGTTATATACTTCAATAAAATGAAAGTGTGCTAGTGTCTACAATTTCCTTGGAAATGCATCCAAAAAGTATGTGGATTGATAGAGGAATAGATAGGTATGTGGCAAAGCAAGTTTAACAAAATGTTAATGGCAGAATTTAAGAGGTGGACATAAAGGCCTTTATTGTAAAACTCTATCATTTATTTTGAAAATTTTCATAATAAAATGTTGGGGAAAAAAAATACCAATGAGGTTTCTGGTTTTTTGTTTTGTTTTTGCATAACTCCACAAGCTGATTCTAAAGTTATGAAAAATTAAAAAAGGCAAGAACAGCCAAGACAACTCTGGAGACAGAAAAGGCAAGGAAAGACTGTCCTAACAAATAACAAAACTAATCATTAAGCAATAGTAACTAAGATGATGTAATACAACACAGATGAACAGAGACCAGTGAAACAGAACAGAGGGCATAAAAACTAGCTCATGCGCACTGAGAAACAGATAAGGCTGACACTAAAGATCAGTACAGAGAAGTAGGACTTTTTGATAAATAATGATTCATAGATTAGATGAGATGAACTAATAGAATACCTTTAAAATTACTCACAGGAAAATAAATATTGAACAACAAACACAAGTTGAAGAATACATATAATTCTTTAATAAATATATATGTGATAAAAACAGAAATATTCTACAATTATTAGGAATATATTCATATGTTAAAAAATACAGAAATATTTGACAATAAAATATCAAATTCAGGGCAGCAGTTACCCTGGGGACGGATGGAGATCCATGGAGAACAGTACATAAGCCAGATGGCATGTGAGTACATAAATATTTGCTATATGACTATTCACATCTTTTCCAAAACCTTACGTTTTTATAACAAATTATAATTTTTTTAATTAACAAAAGTTTAAAGCAAGAGTGCATGCTTTGTAAATAGTACTAAAAAGCAAAAACTGGAGCACCTGGGTGGCAAGGCAAAGTTGGTTAAATGTCCAACTCTTGGTTTTGATTCTAGTCATGATCTCAAGGTCACAGGATTGAGCCCCACGCAGGGCTCCACACACTCAGCTCAGAGTCTGCTTGAAATTCTCTCACTCTCCCTCTTCCTCTGTGCCACCCCGCCCCATGCTCACATGCTCCCTCTTTCTCTCTCAAAATAAATCTTTAAAAATAAAATAAAATAGGGGCGCCTGGATGGCTCAGGGGTTGAAGCCTCTGCCTTCGGTTCAGGTCATGATCTCAGGGTCCTGGGATCGAGCCCCACATCGGGCTCTCTGCTCAGCGGGGAGCCTGCTTCCCCCTCTCTCTGCCTGCCTCTCTGCCTACTTGTGATCTCTCTCTGTCAAATAAATAAAATCTTAAAAAAAAAAAATAAATAAAATAAAATAAAATAAAATAAAAAGCAAAAACTAGGGTACCTGGGTGGTTCAGTGGGTTAAGCATCTGACTTAATTTCAGTTCAGGTCATGATCTCAAGGTTGTGAGATCGAGCCCTGAATTGTCAAGCTCTGTGGTCAGCGAGGAATCTTCTTGAGATTCTCTCCCTCTCCCTCTGCTCACTCATAAGGGTGTGTACTCTCTCTCTCTAATAAATAAAAAAAAAAATCTTTTAAAAAAAATTTAAAAAGCAAAGACCAGAAATAAGGAAATGATAAGAGAAGCTAATAAAACAGAAAGAGACCAGACCCTGCAAGCCTTGTAAAACATGTCTTTTGTTTTTATCCTATAGAGCAGTCACTGAAAAGTATTAAACTAAGGAAGTCTAAAAGATTACTATGACAAGGTATAGGATACGTTTCCTAATGACAAAGGCTTATTTATCATTTAATCCCTAATCTTAGTGCAATTTGTGATAGTGATGCTCAATAAATATTTGCTGAATTAATGAATTTATGGAAGGGGTTGGGAGGGAGAAGCAGAGAAGTAGAAAGACAAATCAGAAAGCAGTTGTAGTAAGCCAGGCAGGAAACGTTGGGTTTATAATGATCACCTAAACTTACTATTTCTCTATTTCATAAGAAATAGTAAGATTGAGGAAACTTTCAAGAGAGATGAAATAAAGTAATGATCTATAACATAAACATGAGGACCCTGGTTCAAATTAGGCATATGCAATAATTCCATATGTACTCACCATTCTTCCGCTCACTAAGTGGAGGCAAATTAGGATTCCTGCCAGGGTGGACACCTAGGGTCAGCTCGGGCTGCAAGGAGAGCTCCTGCAGTTCATTGGCAACAGCTTCGCTCTGGGGGCTGGGGGCCGCGGACAGGGACACCAGCACCGGTTCATCATCGTTTTCACCAGCCCCTCCTCCGTCCAGCCCATTCACAGCAATGACGGAAGGGGGCAGGCACACTACACTGGAGAAATCCACTTTGGCTTTCGTGATGGCAATCTGGAAATGGAAGGGCAGACAAAAGTTCAGATGTCACTGTGAAGAGATAGATTATTCCACTGGACATATGCTGAATACTATTCTAAATTATATTACTGGCAAGCTGCCATTAAGCTTAAGCATTTTCTCTCAAGTAAGCCAGCATCATTTTTAAATTAATATTTACTGGGGTGCCTGGGTGGCATGGTCAGTTAAGTGTCAGAAAATTGGTTTCAGTTCAGGTATGATCTCAGGGATGATTTCAGGGTCGTGAGATCAAGGTCTGCAATGGGCTCTGTGCTCAGTGGGAAGCCTACTTCAGATTCTCTCTCCCTCTCCTTCTGTCCCTCCTGCTTGTGCTCTCTCAGTGTCTCTCTCTAAAATAAAATAAAATCTTTTTTAAATTAAGTAATATTTACTATGCTCACGGAATGCATGTGATTTCAAGTCTGATACTGTCCTCAACTACATCACTCAGGAGGACAACATACAAATGAAATAAAAGCAGCACACACAACCTATAAAGGGATAAAAAGAAATAGCGGCCAAGGAGAAATAGTTATGGAATAAATGTTATCCTCCAACTACCAAGGGGAAGTACCTTGAAAATAACACTTTAATGAGTATCCAAAAGGTATTAAAGTGTTATAGTGTACCAACATTATCTGGAGGAGAAAATTTAAGAATATAATTCCCAGGGTGACTGTTTGGCTTAGATGGTAGAGCATGTGACTATTGATCTTGGGGCTGTGAGTTCAAGTGCCACGCTGACTATATAGCTTACTTGAAAGAAAAAAACAATGTCCAAGACATTAGATTTCATAAAAAAAATAGAGAGATGTATGTTTGATGATAGATATTTGCCCAAATATTTTAACTTATATGAATATTTAATCATAATATCCAGAAATGGGTTATTAAAAATAAAACATCTGGCAACATAAGAACAAGATCTTTAAAAATGATAAAGAATACATTATAATACGAAAGTCTTTTCAGTAGCATCTTTTTTTAAGATTATTTATTTATTTATTTGACACAGAGAGAGGGATCACAAGTAGGCAGAGAGGCAGGTAGAGAGAGGGGGGGAAGCAGGTTCCCCACTGAGCAGAGAGCCTCATGCAGGACTCAATCCCAGAACCCTGAGATCATGACCTGAGCCGAAGGCAGAGGCTTTAACCCACTTAGCCACCCAAGCACCCCACATCTTTTCATTAAACCATAGCAT
Organism: Procyon lotor; assembly: GCA_028646535.1. Taxonomy (NCBI): domain Eukaryota; kingdom Metazoa; phylum Chordata; class Mammalia; order Carnivora; family Procyonidae; genus Procyon; species Procyon lotor. The sequence continues at coordinate 102,514,554 of CM053611.1, forward strand.
AGACTAACGGTTAAGTGAATTAGGAACTAATTCATTCACTGAATCCTACTATGCAGTTAAGAAAAATTTTTTTTATAAAGCATTTAAAGTATGGAAAATGCCGATCAAATGCAAAAGAAAAGATATGAAAATGCATACTCACATAAATATTATCCAGAGGAAAAAGAAATAATAAGGAAATACAACAAAAACACAAAATGGGTTTTGACTGGACTACGAACAATTTACTTTTTACTTTCTTTCATTTCCAAATTTTCTCTAAAACATATATTGTTTGCATATTGAAAAAGCCATAGCTCTTTTTAAGATTTTATTTATTTGTCAGAGAGAGAGCACAAGCCTGGGGGAGCAGCAAAAGGAGAGGCAGAAGCAGGCTCCCCACCGAGCAAGGACTCCGTCCCAGGACCCAGGATCATGACCTGAGCTGAAAGCAGGCACTTAACCGACTGAGCAACCCAGGCATCCCAAAAAAGCTATAGTTCTTCATCTAGAAAAAGGACCTAGGAGTTCCCTGCAGACTTCAGTGAACAGTTTAATTCGGAGATGAGGAAACCAATAAAATACTGCAAAACCATAAAATGAAGAAAGGCATTAAAAACCAAAAAATAAAAAGACCATCACATTCTATCTTCATATAAGGCTATAATGTGCCCAAATATGGTCACAGTTCTGACTGATATACCTCATAAATATAAAATGAACTGGAAAAGATCCAGATTACAGCTATGAAGATGGGGGATTGACATTAAAAAGAACGAAGGACTCTACTCCAAAAAGGCCGGAAGAAGACCTGAGTGAAGCAAGTCCAAGGGGAAAAATGTTAGGAATTCAATACTAGGAACTTAGTATTCTAAGAGGTAGAATGGGCAAACAACAGAAAAGGATTTTTTTAGGGTTTAAACAATTTTAGGAATTAAAAAACAAATGTCTAAGAAAATCCAGAATCTAATCTTCAAAGAATGTTTTCCCATCTTGCCCATGACTTAACCATTTAAGCTGTGTCTGTGTGCACCAGGAGAAAAAATTGTTATATGTGATTAATCCATCTGGCTCAGTACTCTTTGCAACGAACTCTGAAAGAGCATGTTTGCTTTCCTTAACAGCAGCCTTTTTAGACTAAAAGTGATGTGCAAGGATCCTTTGAGACACAAACCCCTTAGGACTGCAGTCCTCAGGCCTCCATACTCTTCCCCACCCTGATACATATGCACACATGCTCACAGATGCACATGGATGATGATGGCACTGAGATGTGCGTTTTTTAAAAACCAAGAACTCATTAGTGAATCCTAAACAAAAGGAGGAGGAGGACAGTATCAAATCTTCAGTCCTAAGACCTAGGAAAAGTAGCTTCACATACAGTAACTGGTTTTATATAAACAATTGTTAATATACAACACCATTCAGCCATAAGGAAAGAAGGAAATCCTGCCATTTGTGACAATGTGGATGAACCTCAAAGGCATTATGCTAAGTGACATAAGTCAGAAAGAGGAAGATAAATAATGTATGATCTCAGATTTATGGTTATAAGGCAGGGGGTGGTGGGAAAATTGGATGAAGGTGGTCAAAATGTACAAATTTCCAATTAAAGATAAATAATTACTAGAGATATAAGATACAACATGATGACTACAGTTAACACTGCTGTACAGTATATCTGAGAGTTGTTGAGAGAGTAAATCCTAAAAGTTCTCATCACAATGAAAAAAAAAAGCACCTTTTTCCCTTTGTTTTTGTATCTATATGAGGTGATGGATGTTAAAACTTATGGTTATAATCATCTCACAGTATATGTAAGTCAAATCATTATGTTGTACACTTTAAACTTATACAGTGCTGCATGTCAATTATATCTCAATAAAACTGTGGAAAATTATGAAATTATTCCTCATTAAGAGTTCATACCTCTCACTAGAAAACTGAGAAATTTAGCTCTGACGGTAACAACTATGTATGATAGACCCTGCGAAATAGTATTTGTATATTAACTAGCACTCAATAAATACTTGTTGGGGGCACCTGGCTGGCTCAGTATGTAGAGCATGTGACTTTTGATCTTGGAGTCATGAGTTCAAGTCAAAATCAAGCATTGACAAAAGAAAAGAATACTTGGCATAATATATATACACACACACATATATATATATTTGCTTAAAATTAAAGAGATTAATTTAAATCTTTAAAAATGTTTTTTAGTGTTTTTCTAATATTAAAAAAAAGTCTAAAGACTATCCTAAAAGGAACAGGGATCCAGTTGAGGCTAGCTTTCTAGACATCCCCACCAAGGTATCAGGCATTTATACTCTTGGTCCCTCCAGATACACACACACTCACACACACACACACACACACACAGGGAAGATTTATTTCTCTAGCAAACATATTACTTATACTCACTTTTATGTATTTATTTATATCTACCTATTTATTTATCTATTTATTTATTTTTATTAACGTATAATGTATTATTTGCCACAGGGTACATGTCTGAACCCTGAGTCATCAGGCTTACACATTTCACAGTCTACTCACTTTTAAACAGCCCACAGAAGAAAGTCCTAGTAAACTCTGATAATCTAGAGATAAGATCCAAAAATGTGGAGGTATAGTCACTATGGATTAAAATGTCTCCTCTACCAATTCCTAAATACTCTTAAAATTTTATTCACTGTATAACCTGCATGAAAAAGAACCTAAAAGTATAATATTTATCTCAGAGTATATGTATTATGTTATTTAGAAAAATGTAAAAGTTGTATCTCAAACAAAATACTTTCTGAAATGTCTCAGAGGAAAAGTAATTACAATAGCCAAAAGAAAAAATCTACATCATGTTTTAGTGTTGTAAATTTATAATTCCACTCAGTCCAAGATCAAACTCTCTTTTTTATCATAGGATCACCAACTCCAATTTCTTGGCTGCTGACTCGCATATGATCAGTAGCAGCCAGAACAAAAACAACATGGGGGCAGGGTCATCTCCCACAACCCATCTGTTTCACTCTCTTGCTGGCTTGATACCGCCTAATCTTTTCTCCACCCCACCCCCTTTTGGGGCTGCATGCCTTCTGCTGGTGCAGAGTGGCATATGTAACTAGAAGCAACAGCACAAAATGTGTTAGAGAAATGGAAGAGCTTAGGCAGACAGCTGATAACTCTAAAAAAGTATATACTAGCAGGATTTTTTTTATTATTATTATGACCCATGACAGAGAGTTCATTTCATGCAACCAAATGATATGGTTCTCCTGAAAAAAAAATTTCTTTATAAAAACTGTTTTCAATCAGTTAATGAGCTTCCTTTTAGATGGATAGGTTCTTATTTTCCTTGATTTATCTTCAATAATAGATAAACCAAAATCTTAGACATATATATACACATATATACAGATGAATCTGACACAAAGGAATTCGAGAACAAGTACTCTCTGAGAGCCTATTATGTATGTACCAGGCACTGCCCTGGGTCCTACAGGAAGTGAGGAAAATATCAATCTTGCCCTTATCTCTGTCACTGTCACCCTCATCATCTTCAGATGTCTTAAAAACTACTCAGACGTCTAGGGACGGCAGATAAAAGGCCTTTCTGTTCATTCTTCATCATAGGTATCACCTAAAACCAAGGACTACAAGAAACAGAAAAATACAACATCTACCTAAAAACAGTAGAAGGCACACATGGACGAGTGGTGTGGCTGTAAATTCTCTGACACTTGTCTCATTGGTAGGAAAAGGTCTATTTCCCCTCCACTGAATCTGAGCTGGCCTAACCGCTCTCACCAACAGAGTCCAGGGAAGTGATGCTATGCCAGTTCCAGGTAGAGACTTTTGAGAAACTGGTAGCTTTTATTTTGGTCTCTTGGAGCCCTGTGTCTCCATACAGAAGTCTAACTACTCTGTTGGAGAGACCATAAAAAGAAGTCTAGGGGCATCCCAGCTGGCTCAGTCAGTGGAGCACACAACACTTGATCTCAGGGTAGTGATTTCAAGCCCCACACCAGATACAGAGATTACTTAAAATTAAATCTTTAAAAAAAATGTTTTTTTAACGTTTTTCTAATATTAAAAAAAAAAGTCTAAAAATTATCCTAAAAGGAACAGGGATCCAGTTGAGGCTAGCTTTCTAGACATCCCCACCAAGGTATCAGGCATTTACACTCTTGGTCCCTCCAGACAAGCCTAGTTATTTGCTGAATGCCACCATGTGGACCCAACTTAATACCATGTGGAGAAGAATCTTCAAGCTATGACCTGCCCAAATTCCTTAACCCATAAAACCGTGAGATATAATAAATGACATCAACAATGGAAACTGAAATAGTAGAGTATGCCTTCCAGTTCTGAAAAGGAAAATTTATTTTCGAATGAGAATTGCTTGTACAGCCTATCAATCAACTGTGTGTAGACATTCCAAGCAAGAGAAGTTTTATCTCCCAAGTAATTTTTTCGAGGAAGCTCTATGAAGCTATGGCCTTTGCTCATTTCAGGTTTTCAGCTCCACCTAGTCATTCGACAGGGAATCAATCACCTGTTTTCCCCCTTCTCCCAACAAAATGGATAATGGTAACAATATAACATTGCCTCTCCCTTTAAAACGGTACAAGGCCCTTCAGAGTAGTTGCTTCACTTCTCACCACTTCTCTCAAACTCCAACCATATGTACCTGTTATGCGGCTCTCTACATGTGACCTCCTAGAATTGCCTCTTCCTCCCCAGCCTACCCCCATCTCCCTATTATCCATCCCCTTCTTATAGATCAGCTTCCATGAGATCCCAAGCTTGCTACCACTACTGCTTACTTTTACTACTATTATAATGGATTGGTCCTCCACTAGATGCTAAGTTTATTGAGCAAAAGAATTCGGTTCCTTTGTCTTTTTAACTCAAGTACCCAGATATATTTGACACAGAATAGGAACTCAATAAATACTTGTTAGTTTTCTGTATTATCCTCACAGCAACCACATCACATACATGATCAAAGTCAGCACTAATGTAGAAAAAAAGAGGGAAGAGGGTCACCTGGGTGGCTCAGTCAGTTGACAGTCTGCCTTTGGCTCAGGTCATAATTCCAGGGTCCTGGGATCGAGCCTCACATCGGGTTCCCTGCTCAGTGGGGAGTCTGCTTCTCCCTCTCCTCTCCCCTCATGCTCTCTTTCACTATCTCTCTCTCAAATAAATACATAAATCTTAAAAAAAAAAAAAAAAAGAAAGAAAGAAGAGGGAAGAAAGTTTTCACACAGGTAGTTATTTATGTTTAAATAGAAATATACAGAAGATTGAAAAAGGCTTCCTAAAAGAGGTAATATTAATATTTGAGAATAACCATAAAAAATGAATAGGATTGGGGCGTCTGGGTGGCTCAGTGGATTAAAGCCTCTGCCTTCGGCTCAGGTCATGGTCTCAGGGTCCTGGGATTGAGCCCCGCATCAGACTCTCTGCTCAGCGGAGAGCCTGCTTCCCCCTCTCTCTCTGCCTGCCTCTCTGCCTACTTGTGATCTCTCTCCTCTCTGTCAAATAAATAAATAAGTAAAATCTTTAAAAAAAAATAGATAATTAAAATAAATAAATGAATAGGATTGACAGGTTTCACTTATTTTTCTTTTACTCTTTTTTCCCCCAGTTATTCTCTCAACAAATATCTACTGAGTATATACTACATGGCAGGTATTATTCTGGGTTGTAGAGATACTACACTGAATAAAACAAAGCTCCTGTTCTTAGGGAGCTTATGTTATCCCAGGAGACAGAACAGCATGAATAGGAACATGGATGTGAGAAAGTGTGTATTTATGTTCTAGAAGAGCAGTCCAGTTCAAGTACAAGTTATAGGAGATGTACCTGGGCCAGCAAGCTGAGTTTAACATCATCAAACCTGCTTGAGAGAATTAATGTGGCAGTGGGATAAATACTGGACTGAAAAAAAGGAACACAATGGGGCGCCTGGGTGGCTCAATGGGTTAAAGTCTCTGCCTTCAGCTCAGGTCATGATCTCAGAGTCCTGGGATTGAGCCCCGCATCAGGCTCTCTGCTCAGCAGGAAGCCTGCTTCCCCCTCTCTCTCTGCCTGCTTCTCTGCCTACTTGTGATCTCCCTCTCTGTGTCAAATAAATAAATAAAATCTTGGGAAGGAAAGGGAAGGGAAGGAAAGGAAAGGGAAGGAAAGGGAAGGAAAGGGAAGGAAAGGGAAGGAAAGGGAAGGAAAGGGAAGGAAAGGAAAGGAAAGGAAAGGAAAGGAAAGGAAAGGAAAGGAAAGGAAAGGAAAGGAAAGGAAAAACAAAAAAGAAAAAAAAAGAACACAAGACTGGAGAAAAAGTTCCAAAGCTACTTCATACCTGACACAGAGCAGAGCAGGAACTCAGATCTTTGTTGAATTCACGTGGGATGAATAATAAATGTCATATTTGTATGTGACAGGATATGTTTGTGTTTGGTTGCAGAGGGTGAAGGAAAGAAGGGAAAGTGTCAAATAGGACTTCATAGTTTTAAGCCAGAGTGACTGCTAAGAGGGAAGAAAGGAGAAAGAATTTTATCTGAGGGGATGACAAATTTGATTTTGGATGTTGGGTTCAGGAGTCAAACCCAAATAAAGGTTATCTCCCAGCTTTCAAAAGTTTGCATTATGACACCTGCTTTCATGAAAAACCTACATTTTAGTTCCTGTTTTTGCTGACCAAAAGAAATCTGAAGAGGATTGTTGCTTTCAGGAAAAAAAGGTGAAAACTGAAAATAGTGCTCAGTGTTTGTTTTCCAGGCAGCCCATACTCAAGCGGCAAGAACAGCACCGCCAAGCTCCTTCCCTGGGACCACACTGGGCATCTCAGCATCCAGCCGCCACAGCCTGGGACTCTGTCTGTGCATTTCTGTACTGTACCTCAATTTATTTTGTGTATCCGTTGGTAAAATGTGTCCTCAAGTGTCAGAAAAGCCTAAGTAAGGTTATTTTTTGGATCTGGGAATGCTAAAAAATGTTCCTATATAAATTGTTTCTTCGTTATATGCTATTTTACAATGCAACCTTACAAAAGGTTTCATAGGAACACTCTACTTCCAGAGAGCAGGGGAAATCTGTAATGGAAACGTATTTGAGTTTCTATCAGGTACGTGGGAAGGAAAACATGGAAATGAAAGTAGAATGAGAGAAACAGAAAATACAAGAATAGGAAGAGAACAAAAGGGAAAAGTAGGGAGAGAAAGAGACAGAGGTACAGACATAAGGGAACGATAAATTGCTATCACACCTGACACCCTTGGTAACTCAGGAATTCCTAGTCTCAGATTGCCTACTTTGAGTCTTAGACCATCCCTCTGACTACTAAAATTATCATATACAGCTGAGTATCTAATTATGCATCAGTACTTTCTACTCATACTATTTTAGAAGAAGCTCAATAAAGTTGTAACTTTATAATGCAGAGGGACAACCAGCTGTCCCCAAACTTAAAAGACACAAGTAGGCTCAAGGGCTTTTATGAAGGGACATGAACTTACCAGCTGGAAGCAGAAATAAATAAAAACAGAAGACAAATAGAATATGTATAATAAATATACAACAGAATAATTTTGGATAACTAAGTATCAAGTGTAGGGGCCAGGGTGTCTAATTTTGATGAAATGGTCAAGAAAGGTCTCGTTAAGGAGGGAGTATCTGAGGTGAGCCTTATTAAGTAATAGCCAACACTTAATGAGCACTTACTGAGACAGACTTCATGTGTATATATTCAATTTTTGTAACACCAAAACGTTTTTACTTTTATCATCCAATTTTTTACAGCTGAAGAAATGAAGGCACTGAGAAGTCACATAACTTGAAAGTGGATAACTGGGTTTCAGAACCTGCACCCCTAACCACCACACAATCTGGCACTACTGGAATTTGATTAAGAAGCAGTAGCCATCCAGAGGAAATAAGTTCAAAGGCCAGGAGGTGGGAATGAGCTTGGCATCTTCAAAGAAAGACCAGCATGGCCAGAGCGCAGAGTGGGAGGGCAGAACTACAGTCGTCAAAAAACTGGATGACACTGGGAGGTTTTTTGGGTAATAAAGTGACATGACCAGAAGTATATTTTTAAAAGATCACTTCAGTGGCTGTGTAGAAAACCTTAGCCTGGAGGAACCTGGGTGGTGCAGCAGGTTAAGCATTGGACTCTTGGTTTCGGCTTAGGTCGTGATCTTGAGGTCCTGAGATCAAGCCCCATATGGGGCTTTGCACTCAGCTTGGAGTCTGCTTCGGATTCTCTCTCCCTCGCCCTCTGATCCTCCTCCCCCACAGGCATGCATGCACGCTCTCTCTCAAATAAATAAATCTTTAAAAAGAAAAAAAAAAGAAAGAAAGAAAACTTAGCCTGCTGCCTTTGAGTTTGGTATATAATTTACCATTTTGCTGGGCCCCCTAGTAAATATTGCAATAATTTGTTTTTGGGAAAAGTTATAACATGTGATCTGTATCTTAATACATCATATTACTGAGTTTGTTGATATGACCTTGAGCATATCACTCCAAATAAAAATTAAATTGTCACCCTGTCCTGTTATCTTAAAGGGTCTTCTGGGAAGTTATTCTGAAAAGTACAAAGAGTTTAATTACATGATGGTATTTTATTGGAAACATTTAACAGAAATTTGACAATTTGCCTTAATGCCTAACCCAAATTCCCCCTTCACCACAAAAAGTCTGCTTGAAATTAAAAGCACTATTTTGACAAGGTGACTTGCTACATTCCAACACTACAGCTTTCCTTACAATTCCTAATCCCACTTCTGTGGTGTTAAAATGCACTCCAATCTTTAAATGTGAAATTACATTTTAGAGATTCCTTCTGTAAGAGGAATGGATGGATGATGAATGATGTGTTTATAAGTCTACAGGCTATGTATAAAAAAGACCAGAATACATTTAAATAGGAGCTGAACGTATCTTACGCAGTCACATTCAATATGTAATTCATCATGAGACAAGCCAGGAATTTTTTTTTTCAAGCTAGGAATTCTTTGGTCACTTCCACTCTTGCAACAAAAACATACTCCAATAAGCCAGGACAACCTGAAACATTACCAGGCCACAATGTAGAAAATTGCCATAGTTATCCTGTTCAAGTATGAATACAAAAAAAGCTACAATTGATCGATTGTTGAACAATGGCAGGGGTTTGGGATGCCATCCCCTACATAGTTGAAAATCTGAATAAACATATTTGGGGGAAAAAAAAAAGAGTATCTGTGTAAAACTTCCGAATTTCCAAAAACTCAACTATTAAATAGCCTCTTAACTGAATGGATAAAGAAGATGTGGTATATATATATATACAACAGAATACTATGCAGCCATCAAGAGAAACGAAATCTAGCCATTTGCAATGACATGGATGGAACTGGAGGAGGGCATTATGCTAAGCGAAATAAGGCAGAGAAAGACAACTATCATATGATCTCTCTGATATGAAGAATTTAAGAGGCAAGGCGGGGGTTTGTGGGGGGTGGGGGAGAGAAATGAAACAGGAAGGGATGGGAAAGGAGACAAACCATAAGAGACTCCTAAACTCACGAAACGAACTAAGGATGGCTGGGAGGCGGTGGGGTAGGGATAGGGTGGCTGGGTTGTGGACATTAGGGAGGGTATGTGCTATGGTAAGTGCTGTGAAATGTGTAAGCCTGATGATTCACAGATATGTACCCTGGGGCAAATAATACATTATATGTTAATAAAAAAAAATTAAATAATTAAAAAAAAAGTAGAACCTTAAAAAAAAAAATAGCCTCTTAACCACCAGCCTTCCAGATAACATAAATAGGTGATTAACGCATATTTTATATATTTTACATACTGTATTCTTACAATAAAGTTACAGAAAATATTATTATGAAAATCATAAGGAAAATACAGTATGTATTTTATTTATTGAAAAAATCCACATGTAAGTGGATTCACATAGTTCAAACTTGTGCTATTCAAGGGTCAACTATAGCTATTTTTGAACATACTAACTTTGGAATGAAAAACTTGTTGAGACAAACCTCACCTAGGAAGAAGACATGTAGCAGTTGGGGGAGAGAAAAGACATTTATAGTATTGTGCTTTGTTTCCACACTACAATAGAGTGTTTGAAGAGAAGTCCTATTTTCCAGTGCCAGAGCCTCATATCCTTAGGTTTCCCAATGCGCTCTCCCCTGTATATCAATATGCTTCCTCTTTATAAAAGGAGCCATGAACATTTTCCTGAACCCTTTATCAAATATTTTTTAAAGACTCTGTTTATTTACTGAGAGAGAGCAAGAGAGTGAATGTGCAAGTGAGGGGAGAGGAAGAAGAAAAGGGAGAGAGCAGACCCTAAGCTGAGCACAGAGCAAAACACGAGCTCAATCTCACAATGCTAAGGTCATGACCTGAGCTGAAACCAAGAATAGGATGTCACACTGACTGAGCCACCCAGGCACCTCAAATATTTTTTAACACTGGAATGAAATAGCTTGCCATAGGGGGCGCCTGGGGGGCTCAGTGGGTTAAGCCTCTGCCTTCTGCACAGGTCATGATCTCAGCGTCCTGGAATCAAGCCCCACATCGGGCTCTCTGCTCAGCAAGGAGCCTGCTTCCCCCTCCCTCTCTGCCTGCCTCTCTGCCTGTTTGTGATCTCTTTCTGTCAAATAAATAAAATCAAGAAAGGAAACAAAGGAAAGGAAGGAAAGGAAGGAAAGGAAGGGAGGGAGGGAGGGACGGAAGGAGGGAGGAAGGAAAGAAGAAAGGAAGAAAGAAGGAAGGAAGGAAGGAAGGAAGGAAGGAAGGAAGGAAGGAAGGGAGAGAGAGAGAGAGAGAGAGAGAGAGAGAGAGAAAGAAAGAAAGAAAGAAAGAAAGAAAGAAAGAAAGAAAGAAAGAAAGAAAGAAAGAAAGAAAGAAAGAAATGCTTGCCACAGAAAAGAAAAAAGTCCAGAAACCCTTACAGTTTTTAGGAAAATCCAAACACAGAAACCCTCACTCTGAGAAAATGTATACTTAAGACTAGCATGTTTGTGGGCCAAGCAGAAAAGGCCAGGCTACAGCTCCTAGGCACATACTGCTGCCACAGTGAAGGACCCTTAGGACAATGCACATACCTATGAAAGCAGCTTAGAACTCAAATACCAACATATATCACCAGCATACTACTCAATTATTTTTCTGAATAATTATAAAAGCAACCTTATTAATTAAATGAATCTACCCTGGCAAGATCCATTACCATACAAAAGCACTGCCTCATTATGTTACATTCATAGTATATAGTGCAGAGATTGTGTTTTAAAATGCATTTTTAGGGGCACCTGGGTGGCGTGGTCAGTTAAACTGTTCGACTCTTGATCTCCACTCAGGTCTTTATTTTGGGGTCATGAGCTCAAGCCCTGCTCTGGGCTCCACGCTGGGTGTGGAACCTACTCAAAAAAATAAAAATGAAAAAAATAAATAAATAAAAATAAAAATGAATTTTCAGATTCTCATAGTCATAAAAAGATTTAAATCAAGGTAGAATCTCTGGAAACATAATCAATCTTCAGCAAAACTTAAATAAAAACAGCTCTTAAGGGGAGCCTTGGGTGTCTCAGTGTGTCCGGCTTTTGGTTTCAGCTCAGGTCAAGACCTCAAGGCTGTGGGCTGGGGCCCTGCCTTGGGCTCTGTGCTCAGTGCAGTCTGCTTCAGGTTCGCTCTCCTCCTCTCTCAAGTAAATAAAAACTTGAAAATTAAAAAAAAAAAAAAAAAAACAGTTCCTAAGTCATAGGTCATTAATCTTCCCTTCCAATAGCCTCTTGCTTCGAAACATATTACTCTCAGCCAATTGTTATTTCTAAAAAGGTGCTGAGAATTTCTGAGGAAGTAAAATGTAAAACATAACTAAATACAATTTTAACTTTAGTATAATTATATTTAAAGCTTTAAAATAAAGGAGAGAGAGTAGACACAAAGAGATTCATTTCCCAAACAAAGCAAATAATAACAACAGTTTTCTCCAAAACACTGCAGGAGTTTCCACATTACAAATACATTAAAAGCAATTTTTGGAGAATTTATAAAATGCTAAGACATATAGCAGCAGCAGTCAGTGCAGCACATTTTGAAGGCATCTGTACAGGCAACATGCACAATGTGGGTAGCAAAAAAAGAAAAGGTAAAAGCATACCAGCATGAAAACCTTCAAATATCTTTGGCAAACTTAAAATAGCAAGGTTCTAAATCAATCAAGGAGGAAGAAAGCACACTGATGATCTGTATCTCAAAGAGAAAAAAGCACCTGAATACAGTAACTCAGAAGTCTTAGATGACAAGAAAGAAAGAATACAATGGGAAGAGAATTATGAGCATTTTTAAATATCAGAGACTGCCAATGAGCAGGAAGTAAAAGAATCTCACCTGAATGTGGCAGGCACTGGAGGTTGTTACCCAATATCCACTTCCCCCTTCCTAATAACAGAACACCTGAGCTTTAGCTAAGTGCGTGCCAGAATAAAGACTGCATTTCCCAGCCTCTCCTGCAGCTAGGCCATGTGACTGAGCTTAAGCTAATGGGACAATAAAAGTATTAAGTGTGATTTCCAGGAAATGTCCTTAAAGAAACTGTGTACATTATTCTTTGGACCCTCATCCTTCCTGCTGGCTGGAACATGGATGAAGTGCTGGAGTGCAAGCAGCCATACTAGATCAGGAGAAAGAAGCCACATGTTGAGAATGGCAAGGCAAATACAGAAAACAGAAAATAGAAAGAAAAAGGTTCCCTGACATTACAGTGCACTGCACTAGCCCTGGGCTACCCACCTCTGGACCCCTTTTACAAAAAGAAAAAAATAAACTTGTATCATGTTTAAAACCGCTATTATTTTACTTTGGGGTCACAAATGGTTGGATATAATCCTAATACAGAATTTGGTGCTATGAGTGAGATGCTAAAGACTGAAAAGCTAGTGATCATTGTTACGCAATGGCAAAATACCTGGTTAAACCACTGCCAAATTATTTATCAAATAAATAAAATCTTAAAAAGAAAACAAAACAAAACGTTCTGGAACTACATAGTAGTAACAGCTACACAACCTCCTAATATGATAAAAACCACTGAACTGTATGCTTTTAAAAATGTACCAGGGCGCCTGGCTAGCTCAGTTAAAGCATGTGACTCTTGATCACTGGGTTGTGAGTTCAAGCCCCATGCTGGCTATAGAGATTACTTAAAAATAAAATCTTAAAAAAAAAAGTGTACACTGTGTGATTTATGTGTATTTGTAATTTGCATCTCAACTTTTTAAAAAAAACATGTAGACTAGAGGGTCCCTATCTCATAAAAGTTTTTACTGCTGCATCAAGGATACCTGTAACTATTTTTTTTTCACACTGCAAGCGCAAGGCAATAAAAAAAAATGCAGTAACTCTTGAGTGCAGTCTGGTGCCACTCCCTCAATTCATGTTAAGGTGCCAGCAATTTTTCCCACCATTGCTTTTGCATCATCAGTAAATATGTGAACACAGAAAACTGAGCAATAACATCTTAGTATTATTATAAAAATCGTTTTGAACTTGTGACTTTCTGAAAGTTAAACCAGGGACTTCCACCAATCCATCTACATACAGAATCCTCTTTGTGAACCCTTGGACTAGACTATACACTCCTAGAAACAGGGAACACATCTTAAATATACACATAAGAAAGCACGGATGAGTCAGAAAAGGAGCATAGGTCTTTTTGTCAGGCAGACTTGGGTTCAAATTCTACAACTGCCATTTGGGATACAAGAGCTTAAATTCTCTATGCCTAAGTTTCTTATGCTATAAAATTAGAATACCTATCTAGCTGAATTACCGTATGGATTAATGAGCTGAAGATACAAAGTAATCGAAGACCATCTGAAGTATAACAGGTGTTCAGTAAATGTTAGTTCCCTTCTCCATCTTGTTCCCAACGAGCTAGTACAGTTCCTTATACACAGAAGATGCTCAGTTGCTCAGTAAATATTGGTAGAACTTAGTTACCTCATACAGATCTATATAAGTCAAAGTTCTAAGATGAAATTTAAATGCTTGATTTAGATACTTTGAGATATATTCAGATACTTTTCACAAATTCACCTTACGGTAAACTGAAAAAGTATTCCTCTTTAAAATTAGTCCAATTTTTTAAAATTGTTTTTCAGATGATATAAACAATCTACGATAACTTTATTAAGCCACTATGGTGGAGCGCCTGGGTGGCTCAGTGTGTTAAAGCCTCTGCCTTCGGCTCAGGTCATGATCTCAGGGTCCTGGGATCGAGCCCCACATCAGGCTCTCTGCTCAGCAGGGAGCCTGCTTCCCCCTCTCTCTCTGCCTGCTTCTCTGCCTACTTGTGATCTCTCTCTTTCTGTCAAATAAATAAATAAAATCTTTAAAAAAAAAAAAATTAAGCCACTATGGTGAAGAAGAGCATTAAGTACTTCAAAGAGCCGGATTTTACATGCCTACACTACTACTTACCAAACTGTGTGACCTTAGTTTAATTACCAATCCTCATGGGGATAATAACTCTCACAGTTACAGTGAGAATTAGATAATACATGAGAAGTACTCGTAACAATGCTGACACAGAGTAAGAACTCAACGAATTTTTTTTTTTTAAAGATTTTATTTATTTGACAGAGAAAAACACAGCGAGACAGGGAACACAAGCAGAGGGAATGGTAGTAGGAGAAGCAGGCTTCTAGCAGAGCAGAGAGCCCCACAAGGGGCTCAATCCCAGGACCCTGGGATCGTGACCTGAGCCGAAGGCAGATGCCTAACGACTGAGCCACCCAGACGCCCCCTCAACAAATATTTTTAAGTAATTTTTTTCTAACTTAAATATATTGTAACCCAGTGATATTCTTTCGTATAATTCTTATATAGTATCCTGGCAACACATATAGATGTAATTTAAAAAAAAGAAAAAAGGGGTGCCAGGGCGGGTCAGTCGGTTAAGCATCTGACTCTTGATTTCAGCTCAGGTCATGATGTTAGGGTCCTGGCACTGAGCCCCATGTCAGGCTCCAAGCTCAGTGGAGATTCTGCTTGGGATTCTCCCTCTTCCTCTCCCTCAGCCCCTCTTCCCACTCATGCTCTCTCTAAAATAAATAAAATCTTTTAAAAAATAATTTAAAAAAAAGAAAAAAAACCAAGGTACTCTTCGATAAATTACGGATCTCAGCAACTTTTGGGTGAATGTTGATAAACCCTTTATGGTATAAAAGTTTTCCATCTATACCATAAACTTACTTTCCCTGCCTTTCAGTGGAACAATCCAAGAGATTCTAAGTGATGGTATTAATCTGGAATTCCCTAGATTACTCCTTTAAGAAGAGAACTATGTTCCCAAATCAGGCTTTGCCTGCAACTTCAAATTATTCCAAAAATGGGGTTTGAGGAGATTACACAAATTTTCTGTGTATACCAACAGATCCCTACCTTCAATGTGTCAAGTGTATCTTTAAAAATACAAAATTGTCTACTTGGGAAAAAAACTCCAATATAACAGTCAACTAAAGTAGTTTGTTTTCTGTCATCATGAAAATCATAATGAAACAGAAGACTACAGCTAAGAAGCACAAACATTCCTGATATGGGTATGTTTCCAACTTGAAGGACCTGGTATTAGAGCGAGAAGGAGAACATCTTTAAAGAATGCTATGTACATAGCAGACATTAGCCATTTTAGTTGATAATGACTATATGCAGGAAAATAAATGCATTATAAAATACCATCTTGGTCCCAACAGGGCATGTTTATGAAAACACTTCTAGACATTTCCAAGGTACTACCCATTTCTGATATGCCTTCAAAAGCTAGATAGAAAAGGAAAGAGCAGGGACAGAAAAATCCCTGTTAAACCTAAAACTGGTTTAAGTTATGGCCCTGAAAAACTCCTCAGAGTTCATGATCTTTTCAATAGCACTACCAGCCCCCACACACATACCCTAGCCCCAAAACACTGCTCTAAAGGAGCCAACAATATACAGCGAGGAAAGAAAAATCTCTTCAATAAATGGTACTGGAAAAACTGGACAGCCACATACAAACGAATGAAACTGAACCACTATTTTACACCACATACACAAATTTACTCAGGATGGAATCAACTTGGATTAAGACCTGAAACCATGAAATTCCTAGAAGAAAACATAGGCAGTGAACTTCTTGACATCAGTCTTGACAATAATTTTTTGTTATTGTTACAGCAAAAGCAAAGGCAGTAAGAGCAAAAACAAACATGTGGAACTACATCAAGAGAAAAAGCTTCTGCACAGCAAAGGAAACCATTAATAAAATGAAAAGGCAACCTACTGAAAGGGAGAAAATCATTGCAAGTCATATATTTTACACAGGGTTAATATCCAAAATATATAAAAACATCAATCAGCTAAAAAAAAAAAATTCAACTAAAAAATGGGCAAGGGCACCTGAGTAGCTCAGAGGGTTAAGTCTCTGCCTTCACTAACAGACACATGAAAAAATGTTCATCATCTTTAGCCATCAGGGAGATTCAAATCAAAACCACACTGAGATACCACCTTACACCAGTTAGAATGGCCAAAATCAACAGGACAGTAAACAACAAACGTTGGAGAGGGTG